>JANRFK010004149.1:149274163-149285876 GCA_030068395.1 Apalone spinifera
CCCCAGGATGTGGTCCAGGGCATCAAAATAGGGGCAAGGGTCTGGGTCTGCCCCGGGTTGGGAGCTGCCCCCTGTGGCCCTGGCATAGGCCTACTGCAGCTCCTTTATTTTCATGTGAACCTGCTCCTGGGTTCACATGTGGCCTTTGGTGGCCAGGCTGGCAGCCATCTGCCTGTAGACGGTCGTGTTCCTCCATCTACTGCGGAGATCATGGACGTTGGAAGATTTCCCCCAAAACCTCAATCAGGTCCATGATCTCCGCGCTGGACCAGGAAGGTGCCCTCCTTTTCAGCCCCTGGCAGGCTCCTGGGAGCTTGCAGACTGGTCCTGGGGAGCGGTGGAGGGCTGGCACTGGCTGCCTGGCTCATGCTGAGGCAACTGGGTCAGGGGCAGGCTCTGCTGGCTCTGGCCTGGCAGGCTTGGAGCTGGCACAGGCATTGTGGCCATACAGACTCTACCCCTTTAAGGGCTCCGGGGAGGGGAGGGAGGAGAGAAGTTTTCCTGGTTGTGGCCAGAGTGGCCACCAGGGCACCCTGGGAAGGGCTGGAGGCCCTCTATTTCGAAATAAGCATCTATACAGCACTTATTTCAAAATATCAATTTCAAAATGGGTGTTATTCCTCCTGGAATGAGGTTTATCAATTTTGAAATAAGCCCTCCGCTATTTCGAATTAGTTTCAAAATAGCGGTTGGCTTGTGTAGGTGCTAGTGAAGTTATTTTGAAATAATGGCTGTTATTTCGAAATAACTTTGCTGTGTAGACATACCCTAGGGCTATGTCTACACTGGTAGGTTTTTGCGCAAGAACATCTTGCACAAGAGAGCATCCACACAGCCAGAAGCACAGCGCAAGAATGATGAGTTCTTGTGCAAGAAATCGTCCACACGGCGGGACACCCTTGCGTAAGAACATGGACCTGGAACCACTTTGGCCATGGCAAGAGGTCACCAGCGGCATCTGTGGGCGTGCACCGGACCCCCACTGAGAAACGTGCTTAAAGGGATCCCTGGACGGCCGTTTCCCTATGGCTGCATGCTTAGGCCCCTCCTTGAGGGACTGAGAGCCCCAGCCACGCCCGCGAAAGCTCGCCTCGAGACGCCTAAGGCACCACAGCCCCTGGCAAGTGCCCCTGGGTACCCTTGCCCCCCCACCTCCATTACAGCCATGGATCCAGAGGAGGACCCCACCCAGCAGTGTCCCCTCATGGCCATCATTGAGGCCGTGGAGAAGCTACACCAGGGAGCCATGCTGCTCCAGTGGGAGCTGGAAACCGGGCAGCACCTGCGGGTCCTCATCATCGATGCTGCAGCTGTACTCAGGCCCGCACCCACCGACAGGCGCCTGTGGAGGCACGACACCAGCGGGGACTGGTGGGAGCACCTGGTGCTGGGACAATGGGGCGTCCAGCATGGGGTGCAGAACCTCCGGATGTGCAGGGGGACATTCCATGAGCTCTGCGCCTGGCTCGCCCCTGCACTCTGGAGGCAAGACACCCACCTTTGCCCCACCATCCCCATAGACAAGAGGGTTGCAATCTCCCTCTGGAAACTGGCCACCCCACCTTCGGTGCAGTCGTCCGGCAGGTAAGGCATCCAGGGGACCACGGGCCCGCCACGGGGGAGGGAAGAGGCCAGCAAGAGCTTTTGCACACAAGAGGGCTTACACTTGTTAGAAAATAGCGTATCTTTTGCTCAAGAAGCCCTGTCTTCCGATGCCATACTGTAAATCTTCTTGCGCAACAGCGGGCGGGCAGTGTGGACACTCTGTGGGTTCTTGTACAAGAACCCGCCAGTGTAGACATAGCCCCCGAGGGCAAAATCACTTTAGGAAGGAAGCTCTGAGGGTATGGCTGAATAGTCATTCTAGGACTGGTTTAAAGAATGAGACACACAGAACCAGAAAGAGGTGCTTGCGAGAGGCGGGTGCCATGCCATTATAGGGTTCTATCAGTTGTAACTTTGTGGGGCTATAACTTTTACTCCTTATTCCAAATTCCTGGCTTGAGCTGGTAAAATGGGGAAGGATAGGTAGAAGTTGTTGGAAACAGGAGCAGGGACTGGCCTTATTAGGAGTACAGGTTTAAAGCTGTCTGTCTACCCAGACTGGAAGGGGTAGAATACTTGCAGTTCAGGGGGCTTTACTCCAGAGCACAAAATACTGAGGTACAGGTTGGCTTGCTGGAATTGCTGCTAAAATGTCACTATTATAGTAGCTAGTGACACATTTAAGTTTCAATTCTTTATGACTGCTTCATATCACTGTAATTTTAGGATCCTGGGTGGTTCAGAATATACTTTATGTTAAAATTTCATAACTCAGATTATCACTGTACTTTCAATATCTAATTTTATGCTCACCATTATTTCTAGAACTGGAAACTGTTACTTTTACTTCATCTTAAAGGCTTGTAAACTTTCAGTAGGCATTCATCTTGAGTGCCTGATCCAACAAAATATTCAAACTTATGTCTAAGTATTTCCAATTGCCTTCTATGGAAATTGCCTTCTATGGAAATACTTTAATGCTTAATTAAATGTAAGGGATTAAATCCTGTTTTACAGGACTGGGACCCAAGTCGAGTGGTTAATGAGAAACAAGTTTGCAAAATTATATACAACTGAAGGGAGAATCAAGGAAAATTGCAAAAAGCATAATCACTAAGGCTTAACTGATTTGTTTTTTGTTTTTAAGGTTGGCTGTTCCATGATCTGTCAAAGCTAGAAATATGTTAGAGGAAATGTTTTAAGAACTAAGAGACCTTTTTAAGCACTAGGACAGGAACAGTATACAATATATATCTTTATCCTTGCTCTAGACTCAGGGAACGTTTTTGTAAAATTGGGATATATAACTACCACTTTGGGAGCCAAAATATAATAAAACCAAGACATTTCCTACTAAATGAGGAAAAATTACAGAACCACCATATTGGTTGCTGCCACAAATTTACAAAGGAATACACTTTCAAATACAGCAAGAGAATTCTGATTTCAAGGATATTGCTCTTTTAAAACTCGGTTAACTTCTTTTTGTGAGCTAACATAATAAAGAGGCTTTCTCATAAGGGATTTAGCAGTTATATACTAGCATGCCAGAGTCAGATAAAAACTAGGAGAATTTTTCCCTTAATTTATTTTCGTGTATAGGAGAATTCCATTAAAGTGTAATGCTGGTGTACTGTTTGTTACCCCTTTTGGACCAAAGCAGATGGTTAGAATTAGGTATCTAGCAGGTTTTGTTTTGGTTAGAAGAGAAATTGATATTGGAGTTAGGTATTTCTTTGACACGGTTCTGTTTGTTTATAAAGAATATACAAAGTTCTCATTCTCTGAATAGAGCAGAAGTCAAACAGAAAAAAAATTCTTTGTTCACAGTTCCAACTTCCAAGCCTCTTTCCAGCCAGCACTTAGCCTAAAAGCTCTCTCCGTAGGCTTTTGCTTCAGGACCATGTTCCTTGTGATTGGTCTGTCAGTGTCCTTAGCTTTTGACCATTTCTCTCTTCCATTCCATGGTGTTTGCTGCTTCTGACACTCAAGAGAAACATAGCTCTACCAGTCAGCAACTAGTGAAAATTTTCTGCTGTTAAAAGTGAAAATTCCTGAGCTGACTTTCATGTGCCTTTGTTTTGGACAATGACATGTACCTGTGTTTTGGGTGAAGCTGATTCCATAAAGTTACCACCAGCTACCTGATTCCATAAAGAAGGGGTGGGGAATCTTAGGTCCATGGGCCAGATATGGCCCCAGCTTGCCTAAATCTGGCCCTTGAGGCTCAGCTTCTTTCCCCTCCCCCTCTCCCCCGCCCAAGCATTAGGGAGCCCACGCTGGCACTCCAGCCCACTACCCCACTGCAGGACTGAAGCACATAAAATCTATTAGGCTGGGCCTCCCTATGATCTGGTGTGGAAGAGGAATGTGGGAGTGTCTTTCTCCTCAGTCGGGGGCCACTTCTTACTTCTGTGCAGCCTCTGACTGATTTTTCTGTGTGTCAGTGGCACCTGACCCAAAAAAGTTTCCCTACCCCTTCCATAAAGGAACTTATTTACAATTTTCTTGCATGAAGGGCAACTGCTACACCCACCATCTTTAACCTGCTCATAACACTATTAAAGGGTAAGATTAATCCTTTTATGTTGGTTCAGGTACTGAGGTAGATGGATTGTGTTTTCTCTGTTCCTTGGCTACAGAGATCAGTTACACATAGGCAAGAGGGCTACCTTAATTTGCCCACTATTGAGACACAAAAGTTACTATGTGCCACCAGTGCCTGCAGTTTAGGAAAGTCTTGGGAAAAACACCGGAAAAAGAGAATATCAAGGATCTACTCCCATCCCCTGAGAGCCTGGCACCAATGATCTCAGTTCCCCTGAAAGGAGGGGAGAATGAGAAGAAGAAAGACTACTCAAATAGGACCGCAGGAAATCAGGAAGCAAGGGAAAGAGATACTTTCTCTGCCATCTAGCTGCAGAAAACTGCTTGATGGGAAGACTGGGAGCAGGGTCTAGAGCCTGTTGTTGGGGGACAAGGGGAAAAGAATGTGAGTAACACCTGTCTGGATGTGGGTAAAAACACAAGGACTTCTTGCTAGAAAATAATAGAGGATTTTACAGTACTAGGAAAAGGGGAGCATGATACAGGGGAAAGGATAAGGAAAGGCTATCACTAACAGAGTTAAGAGTGTTTCTCTCTCTGTGTCTTCTTTCAGGATGAAAATTCAACCTGAAACACTCACCACACACAAGAATGGGAGTCAGCAAACACTTCTGCTACATTTTTGAAAAAACAAAACAAAACAAAACAAAACAAAAAACAGGGAGCTTGGGACTGATGCATATTTTTACATTTTGGGTGGATTTTAAAATCAACCTAATTGTTTCCATGAATCATCTCATGAGACTGGCAAAATTCATTCAGACTTATCCCACTGAATGAGGCTTGGGGTTGAAATATGCCATGACAGGTGCCTGATAATGTTCAGAGAAATTGGCCCTTCCCCACCCCTTTATTTAAGGAAATTTATTTAAGGAAATTTCACATTCAGAACATATTAAATATAGATGTGCACTCAAACCTTTCTGTTAAAAGAATGGAAGAGAAAACTTCTAAAAGTACACAATCTCTTTGATCACCAATCTATATTGACAATGAGTGAATATAATATAATGGGAAGGCTGTTAGCTTGGTCTTAAACTCCTGTTCCCTATGTTTCACAACACTAAGGTAAAGAGTAATGAGAATGATCTCAGAGAGGGAGCAAGGACCCCTACATACATACCTCCAATCCAGAAGACATTTTTGTTGAATTTGTTAAAAGTCGAAATCTAAAGGAAGGGGTTGACATGAAGCCAGGACAATGTGACAGAATTACAAATGCTTCCCAGTATTTCTGACAACTTCATCTTACTTTCCTCAGTGTTGGGCTGTTTGGAATAGCACAAGGCAACTATTGTTTGGAAACTCCCCTCCCCCTCTGATATCTAGACAAAAGGCCTTGTAAATGTGAGCTAATGGACTCACTGCTAAACTGAGGCACCTCAGTTGGCAGAGCTGGACAAGCCCATCAGAGTTTATCCAAACTGGAGACCTTGCCTTCCTGAAAATGTGAAGTGAAAGAGGGAGCAGACTATTCAGGTCTGTGGCTGAGATCTTAACTTTCAAGCTGAAAAACAGATTCTTAATGTCTGTGTAGTTATCTCACCTACTTCCCTGCTTTGGTATCCTGGTAAAGGTAAAGCACACTTTGATTGCGGGTGATAACGTGCATAAAAAAAACCCTCCAGCTGTTCCAACCCTCCGAAAGCAGCTATTGTTCATGCATTAGTGGTGATTCTCAGGCTGTTTCTCACCTCTGGCAACAGCTGGCAGGTTCAGTAACTGTCTGGGAAGTACTAAAATGCTCACTTCCTGTCCTGGCTGAGGTGGGCGTCAGCAGGACTGGAACCGTTTCTGTTCAAATCCTGCACAATCTGTAATTCCTCCCAAATAAGCAGAGTTCCTCCTACCTCTCTGGTCCTGAAGAAGGAAGTATTTTTCATATATTTTATTCACCAGCTTTAGAAGGAGAACTGACAAGAAATAAACTTACCTTGCAGCCTCCAGATGTGCTGAGGCTATTGCCCTATCTGAAATCTAAAACTATTACAGTGGAGAAAAAACTCTCTGTCCCAGCAATTTCATATGGTCAGTATGAGGCAGACAAAAGTTATGAAACTTGATTCTGCTCTCATCCCACTCCTGCACTGATATTTCTCCATAGGCTTCAGTGCTCTGACATACTGGTATAAATAGCCTGAGAATTGAAGCCCATGGTTTGCAATGTAGACTTTCTACCTAAAATGATCTGAATGTAATTTTCAGTATAATATGCCCAAGTTAAAAGTAATACCTTTTTAAAAGTTCTCTCCCCATGATGGTAAGCTAGTGGGGTTTGCTCTCTGTGTATGTTTTTACCATGGTAACAAATATAGCAGTTCAACTCCTGAAGTCCCTAAGGGTGAAAATGTTCTCTTACTGATTCAGTCATAAAAAATGCTGACTGCAGCTCAGTCATGGTCCACTTTGCTCAAAGCTTTACAGTTTTTAGTAAACATATTTTAAAATCTATTTAATTCCATTTCCCTTCCTAAATTAGATTCCATGTGATTTCCTTTGGATCCCAAATCCTTCATTGTAAAGGCTTCCTTGTGAAAATAGGCAGGTCAAAATGTAATGTTGGCTCCCTGTGACAGAGTCCTAGGTAAGAGTAGGTGAGCCAGCGCTCTGGTCACTGCAACTCCTAATTGAAGTTAAGAAGATCTGTGCCTAACTAGAGGATTGGGGTGGGCTAAGAGGCTAATTAGCCCATCGGGCAGAAAGTAGAAAAGACATAAGAAGGAAATGCAAAGGCTTTCAGAATTCAAGCCTAGACTTAAAGATCTCCCAGGGGAAAGATCTCTTCCCCCTCTGTCCCCTGCTACCCCATGGCTATGGGAGCTAAAGATTGTGTGCTAATGTAAATAAGGAACTGCACAAGTCTGTGAAGGTGGTGGGGAAGGACCCTGTGAAATAAACCACAAAGTGCTTTCCAGAAGATAGTCTCTGAGCTGTTTGTAGCTTAAGAAGATGATACAGGAGCAGAACCCTGCCGGATTACAGAGGCATCAAACTAGATTACTTGCAGCTCTTGGCTCTTCCTCACCCTTCCCATGTCCATTCTCCATTACAGAGACTCACAATGTTTGCTGGAGGCCTGGAAAAAAATGTATCCTAATTGCCTTGCTGGCCTTTATGTGATAGAGAAGAAAACTTCTTAGAGTGCCTCACTTTTGTCAAGGTATATTTTGACAAAATATATTCTGGAGATAGATATATTCTTGAAGATGGTTCAAAGTCAGACTGGGATGGCTCCTTTAGTTAGCAGAGGAAATTAGGCAGCTCTCCCTAACTATGAATAAGCCATAGCTTCTCCTGCTCTAGCAAGAACCAGCTAGTACATTCTGTAACTGTCAGGAGCACGGATATGTTTTGTCTAAGTAAACTGGAGAGAATGAGGTCAGAATGGATGAGCAATCTGACCATAAAAATGTAGAGCTGGGGC
Organism: Apalone spinifera; assembly: GCA_030068395.1. Classification (NCBI taxonomy): domain Eukaryota; kingdom Metazoa; phylum Chordata; order Testudines; family Trionychidae; genus Apalone; species Apalone spinifera. Next base: position 149,281,740 of record JANRFK010004149.1, read on the forward strand.
ATGGAAAGCAATTCAGTCTGGGAGCCCAGGAAATTCCAAGACTAGAGAATGTGAAAGAGGATGCTTTTTCGTGGGGGAAAGGCCCGTGGGAGGAAGCTTCCCCATTCTCAGTGGTTTTCCTCCAACTCAGCCAGCTTTCCTGAGATGACTAAGAAGTAGGCATTATCTTTTCTTGAGATTGAACAGCTGCAAAATCACACTTGCCCACTCCTCTCCGTTGGTTAAATGAATGCAACATCACTGTCTGCTTAGTAAGATGGTTACTTCAGAGGAACATTTGGATGGTTTATTGACAGACATACAAACCCAAACAGACTCCTAGTTTCAGACTGCTAGGTAAACAACTTTGCCCACAAGCTCCTATTAATTTCCTAGTAACAGTCCAGGAAACCTGGATTTTTAATTCAGTCAGTTAGCATTCTCTGCATCTCTGTTCGTTTTTTACTGTAGTCCTTTCCACCATTCCTAAGATATACAGAGGAAAATCTTTGAATTATTTTAATTAATAATCTGTTCTCATTTGAAGATCTGAAAGTGTTTTACAGTGCAGTGGAGCTAAAAATGCTCAGTGCTTTCCAGGATCAGGCCTCCTGGTTACACATCTATGTGTAAATCCCAGTTCATGACTGTTTCTTATGGGCACAAAACAAGGTACTTTGCCTACTTTGGCAGATAGTTTTGTTAAGGAAGGTTATTTGGATCTGGATTTGGCTTAGGAAAGAGGTAAGGAGTTCTGGTTTCAGTTCAAATCAGTACCGTGTCAGTAGAATTTGTCCTTTTTAGGCTTCATCCTTCACTCTTTGAAGTCACTGGCAAAACATTTGGATTACTTCAGTGGAGCAGGACTAGGGCTATAGATGAGAGACATCATGTGTTTCATGGCAAAGAAAGGCCCATCAAGAAAAACCTACCATTACATTTTATAGCCACCAGAACTGAGTAAAGGAAAATCTCTCTCCTTGTAATTTTGGCTCTTTTGAGTAATTATGGGACTATAGCTTATTATGCCTTGGCACTGCTTTCCAATACCATTTAATCTTCTGTTCCTAAAGACTGGCTGTTATAACTATGATTATAAATAACAATGAAAAACAAAGTAAGTACTTCTAAGATGGTTTGTGGAAAAGCTATAAGTGTAGCCTGAGATGTACACTAAGATCCAGACCCTGTGAGGCCCCAAGGACCTTGACCTTTAGTGAGACTCCCGCTTCAGTAACAGATGAGCATCTGAGCACTGAGTATCCTCGGTACCTGGCAGGATCATGCGTCTAACCACAATAATAAGGCAATAATTAAGAGAAATTCTGATTGAGGTTAAAGATAAAATCAAAGGGAGGTAAACAAAGAAACTATATTCACAAGACTAGAGTACAGTTATGGCAATAATTAAAGTAATTCCTTTAAAATGAGAGGTCTAGTTAATAATTTATTATTAGGACTGAAATATCAAATGAGGATTTTGATATGTACTTTTAAGCCTCTAATATTCAGTTACAGAGGTATGCAAATATGATGCCTCTTCTTACGCTATTTGCTGTGCCTTTGAAATACATATTAGTGCTCTTTTTAGTTTTACTGCAAAATAAATGTATTTGATATGTCCTAATATGTTTCACAGGCTTATGGAAATGAGCTAAAAATGTCAACATCTGAGTGAAATATTTTTTGTAAAACATTAATTTTTACTTTGGGTGGAAGGATTCTTTTTTAACTTTCCATTATATCAGACTTTTTATTTGCCTTATTAAAAACCCATAATTGCTAGTTTCAGCTTTCACTATCTTCTGGCCTAAATCTTGATATGCATCAACTAATACATAATTTGAAACAAGCTTGTCTTATTTTCAGTTTCACACAGGGGAAGTGATTTGTAAATTGGGATAACAGAAATGAATTTAACTCCAGGTAGCATTACAAGTCAAATATGCAAAAATATATGCACACTAACTTGTAACATTATTGTAATAAACTAGATCAGGTGATGTAGACAAACCTGATGGAGACAAAATTCAGCCATAATTCTAGTATCAATGACTTGGAGCCAGCCAATGGTAAGACCATATCTTTAATAACAAATCAAAATGCTTTTCTTCCATTTTTGGGGAGAAGAAACTGAAGAGATATGATGGAATGGAAGAGGAGAAGAATGATTTCTATCATTTATAAAGCCACTATGGGTACATCTACACTGTAACACTATTTCAGGATACTGGAGTATCCCGAAATAGCAATCCTGTGTCTTCACAGCAAGCCTGTTATTTCGGGCTCGCTATTCCGACATCTCTGTAAACCTCATTCTATGAGGAGTAAGGGACATTTCGGAATAGTGCTTTATTTCAAAATTTGATTGCTACATAGACAGCGCCAAATGACGAAATAAGCTATTTCGAAATAGCATCGAGATAAGATACACAATTGTGTAGTTGTGCAGTGTAGATGCAACCTATGACTGCTGCTGCTGGTGCATGAGGAATGATTTACACATCACCAAATAAAACAGACCTATTGATGTCTACCAAATATGACTAATTTGCCATTTACCAGAAGAATCTTCCTAGCACTTGAGTGATGTGTGGATTTTAAAGTACCTTCTCATCACGAGATGTCTTCTGTTCTTTGGACACTGTTGTTGGTGTCCAAAGACACTGTTGTTGGTGTCCAAAGACACCTCTTTATTTCTTCCTCCTGTGCCTTATTACTGTGGAATGGGGTGCATTAGCCCTTTATGACTAGTGAGGGAAGCCTCTGGAGCCAGCACTATCCCATTTCAGAGGCTTCTAGAAAAGAAGTATTGGTGGGAAAAGGGCCTCCGTTAGTAGGAGGCTTTGAGGTAGTAATTGAATACCTGCAGGGAATATGCAACATAATTTTGTTTAGGGTCCTGTAGACTTCAATCAAAATGAAAGATGAGTTGAAATTCTACTCATGTCCCTCAGTGTGATGGAGTTGCTGTAAATGTAGTGCCCCCTCAGTCAGTTTCAGTCCTAAGGTAGGCAAGACATTCTGTCACTTCTCCCAAAGAGATTGAGGGAAGTTGCAGGGACTAAGAAGCCTCTCCTACAAAAAAGAAGCAAGCAGCCCCCTCACTGTCTGGTCCTTTCCTACTGTGAAGGAGACCACAGGGGGAAGACTATGCTAACTACAGAACTTGAATTGAAAGAGAGGTTTTACAGCAGCCTCCTCTGAAGAGGGGGCTGTACTAATATCAGAAGCACTGAGGAAAGAAAAGTTTTTTATGGAGATATGTTAAAGAACTCCTTCAGTGTGGCTCTCTCGTTTGGACTACAGCATATTTTTTGACTTTTTTTAAGGGGAGAAAAAGTGGGTAAAGGAACAGTAATTCGCTTAATATCTTACTAAAGATTCACCAGTCTTGTTTTTCTAGTTATTTAGCATCTCTTTACAATGCAATAATTTATTTTAGAAGCAATTGAAAGTGAAGCATTACATTCTGCCTCCCTCAGATTTATATGGGCAAGGCAGAATTATTTCTGGAACTACCGCTGCTCCCAGTGCTGAGTAGTGCTTTTAATTAAAGAACCACTCCGCCCATTGTAGTTTAAAAGGCCTACTCTTCAGGCCAAGACATTTTCCGCTTTCTGTTTGTGATGACAGACCATGATATATCTACTCCAGGGCACAAGAGTACTTCTTCGTAAGCTGCATCCATATTTTCATTTCAAAGGGTACCAATCATGCATTTAACAAACAAAAAATACTGGTAGTTGTTGGAAGTTTCAATGCTATGTAAAAACCCATATATAAGGAGGGAGGAGGGGTATGTATGAATAAGGATGGTGAATTGCTGAGACTCAATGAAGTAGCAGGACATGTGGAAAAGAGCACTAGAACAATGGAGAAATGCTAAATAATCAAAAGATTTGTCTCCTGTTCTGGTCCTGCAGGAAAGGGAAAGAAACTGTGCTTGGCCTCAGTGTTTTAACATTTGAGTTCCAAATATAACTAGTAATATTTGTGCAAAACACTAAAACAATATACATTACACTTGAGATCCTGGGAACTAGCAGTTAGTGTGAGTAGTAGAGGGCTTTACACTGCTAAAAAATATCCTTTAGCCCCGCATTTCTCAAACTGTGGGTCCCGACCCCCCGGGGGGTCGCGAGCAACTTAGAGGGG
>JANRFK010004149.1:149289762-149301969 GCA_030068395.1 Apalone spinifera
CATTTGCATCCCTTTTCCGGAAAAGGGTGCCTGTGTAGACGTAGCCAGGGACTCCAGTTACAATTTTCTTGTGTGTCTCTCTGCGAGCTTTTAATAGAGGCTGTTCTCCTTTTACTGCAGTAAATCTACCTCCCAGGTGATAGCTAGGTCTCTGTTGACCTAACTCTGTCTACTCAGGGACTTTAGGGCCCCATAATGATGTTACTGAGGGGGTTGGATTTTTTGTTATATTTCAGAGTGACATCGCTAGGTTGATAATTTTCAAGTGTAGACCAGCCCAGAGATTACACCATTCAGCACAGGTGGCAACTTTCATAAATGCTAAGGAGTGCTCAATACCCAGGTCTGTCTCAGATCCCACGGCTCGCTCCATGTCACCCTGTCTCTTCCTGCCCAGTTCAGCACCCTCCTGTGTGCACTACATCCTCCCCTGCCCTCCCCCCAAGCCTCCAGAATGCTTTAAAACAGCTGATTGAGGAAGGCAGGAGGCATGGGAAGGTCCTGATCTGTGGGGCCCATAGGCAGGCGGGAAGTCCCGGGGAAAAAGGGAAGTGATGGGGGGCTGCTAGTGGTGCTCAGCACCCACCACTTTTTCCCTGTGGATGCTCCAGCCCCAGAGTACCGACAGAGTTGGTGTCTATACCATTCGGAGTGGGCCTGCCGCTGGTGGTGGCATTCTTCCCTTGGTAAATGAAGGTCAAAGAATTGTAATCTGCAAAATTAGGAATCTAGTGTTAGTATATCAGTTTATTAAAATAGTTTACAGATGGACAAAACTTCATAAAAGGGCAGGTAAGTCCTGGTTGGTTCTTGTGGATAACCTAATCAGTTTATAAATGGGGAAAAACTGAATAACCTTAATTTAGTCTTAACTAAAAGTATTTAAATCAATTACTTAACATAAGCCATGCAAATAGCTGTCTTGAGACAGAGTCTTAATTTTAAACCACAGTAAATCCCACTATGTCTGTTTACAAATATCACTCCTACATCTCCTTTCTAAAATCAGAGCATAAGTAAATTAGTATTTTAACAGACAATATCTCACGTTACAATAGTGTTTCAATATTCCAATATAATTATTAACAGAAGTTTACACTGTGTTTGGCAGTGTTTTAGCTAATTTCCATCTCACTAATCCATGTTGAGATCTTGGAAGGTTGTTTCTTGCTGATGCTGCTAGGTGGCAGTTTTCTTCTCAGCTAACTTAGTTCGGAAGCTGCTGATAGGTTGCAGGGCTGAAATTGGCTGGCTGCGCTGGGATACATGTTGTAAAGTTGAGGGATGGAAGCAGAATGCTGTTGAATTTTAGGTGTCCTACAATCTGTAGAATGCAGAGGGAGTTAAGTGCATATGAATGGGATTAAAAAAAGGCAGCATATGGAAATGAGTCACCCAGATTAGACATGAGGAAATGCTGAGGAAAGGGTGTGGCCTATCTGTGCTCCAGGTTTACCACCATGACCCTTCTGGTGCTATGCCTGTAAACCAACTCTGTCCTTGTTCATAAATGGTGGAGGAGGAAGAGCCGGGCACCATTTTCTCTTTTTTTACCTTTAGATCATCTATTAGGGCTCCCATTCTGGCTGTGGGGAAATTTTGAGCAATTTTCCTCTAATTTACGTAGAGATCTAAGGAGCTGTAGGGTCTCCCACCTTCCAGGACAGCCCAACCCTCTGTCAGAAATGATCGACGTGGTAGATTATTCTAAATTGCAGCAGTAAAATAATGCTTTTCCATTACATCCTTTTGTTATTGTAGTGCTGCTTTTTGTTAGTATACATCAGGGAAAAAATTCCTGCGGGTATGATTGCATCAGCACTCTGTCTTCAAAGAAGTCTCAGAGAGGTAGCCCTGTTAGTCTGTAACTGAATATTTTTTAAATGAATAGTTCTGCAGCATCTTAGAGACTAACAAAAAAATTGTAGATGGTATCATGAGTGTTTGTGGGCACAACCCACTTCAGGATTTCATCTGAAGAAGTGGGTTGTGCCCCCAATAGCTCATGATACCATCTACATTTTTGTAAGTCTCTAAGGTGCTGCAGAACGATTCGTTGTTTTAAAAAAAAATTCGTCAAAGTAGTACAGTCAAAGGGAGTGTACACGATGCCCTATTTCACTGCCTGAGCCCCAGAAGGACAGCACTGCTTTACAGAAGCAAGATAAAACGCAAAGCTCAAGCTGGCAGTTTGATATCTAATCTAATACTGGAGTTATGCAAACACCCCTTCAGAAACTCCTACTGGTCCTGTGTTAAGGGCAACTGGAGGAGAAGACAACGCCTTAGATGCATCCCTTCCCATGACGCTTCAGAGGCAACTGAGCTGGCAATGATCCCTCTTGCCACCAAAGTGCTGTGCATGAAAACGTGCAGTCCTGCCAACCACTCTCACAGCGGGGACCGGGGCGGGGGGGGGGGGCTGATGCCCTCCGCCTTTGTCCTCCTGTTCCTCCCATCTGCCACCCCGCTCCGAACCAGACCAGACTGACTCTGCCAGGCGCCCTTGCACCTGTGGAGGTTTCGGTCCCTTTTCCACCAGCCCCGTCTCAGCTCCCAGGCCGCCTGTGCCCGCCTCGCCGGGCTGCTGCTGCTGCAGGGGCAATGACCTCGCTTTGCAAACGGGCACGTGCGGGCTGGACGCAGGGCCGCAGCTGCCGCCTCCCTGGGCCCGGGCTCTGTGCGGCCCCAGCCCCCGCGCACCGCCCTGCTCCGAGCCAGTCCCGCTTTCGCAGCCAATAGCGGGGATGCTGCAGGCTCCCGCTTCCCCTCCCGGGGGGTCTGCCCGGAGCCTCCCACCGCCGCTAGGCTCATAAAGTCCCCTCCCGGCCCGGGGCGGAGGCGGAGACCTGCGGCGGGTGCAGGCTGCGAGGGGCTTCGTTTCCCCCTCCCCCCGCTCCGCCCCTGCCCGGCGGCGCCTCCCAGCTACGGCGGGGCAAACGGGAGCTGCTGGAGGCGCGTCCCACTGGAGGGGTGAAGATGGCGCTGAGCGGCAGCAGGCAGCCCCCCAGCCTCCTCTTCCCGCTGGCGCTGAGCGTGCTGCTGGCGCCGCTGCTAGGCCGGACAGCGGACACAGCGCTGCCCCCCATCCCCGCAGGTGAGCAGAGGGGTACTCCGGCCGCTCCGCGTGCGCTTCCCCAGGGCTCATTCATTCCGGACCGGACCCGCTGGGAGACCTGCCCGTCCGGCTGGGTTGCCGCAGGCTCCCCCTCCCGCTCCCCGCGGCGTGGGGGGAAAGCGCCGCGCTTCGCTGGGGCTGTTTCAGCCCGACGCAGGCTCCCAAGTTTCGAAGGCACCTTGGAAAGTTTAGCGGCCCCCTGCCGCCGTCCCCTCCTCCCCCCGGCTCTCTTAGCGTGCTTGGAGGAGACGTTTGAAACGCTCCGGTGGCTCTTCCAGCCTGGCGCTCAGCCCCCGTGTGGGGAGGGGAGGGGAGAGAAGGGAAGGGGAGGCTCTCCAAGAGCATCGCCAGCTCGGCTTTGGGAGTTCCAGCCGACTCGGTGGCACGTGTGTTCTGCTGACTCCCCTGGGCGGCGTCCCTCTGAAAGATAGGAACGCTTATCTCCTCCAGGCTCTGGCGTGACTGGCCCTACCAGACCGCTTTATGCTGAAACAGGGGACTTAAAAAAATGAAGTGGATTTCAACCTTTGATACGGTTTTGTTGGGAGTGGGCGAGGAGGGGAAATAATTCTTTCTTCTACTGATCATGAAATTCCTGCAGTGGAGGAACTATACAAAGATCTTCATGTTCTTGACTAGGAATCAGGTAAATAATGAGTCATATGTACCTGGCAAACACATAAATATAGACCTAAACTGGCTAGCAAATGATCAGTGCCAGGATCTTTCTAACATGGGGGACAAGATTTGCCCAGGTCTTTCCCCATCCCTGTTAAGTAACCAATTCTCTTTCCTCTCCCGCCTCCCACCAATAGCCTGAGACTCATGACAAGGTGTTAATGGGCCACATATTTCCTAGCCCATGAGAGAGCCCATAGTGCTACTCACTAATGACCCAAAATTTACTTCCATTGATTAATTTTTTTCTAGCAGACTGCATGGGAGAGCTGAGTGCTCTGCTCTCCCTTTTATTCCAAGCCTGTTCATCTTCTGATGCTTGAATTTTGTTTATTTTCCAAGAAGCAAATGGCAGCCAGAAACTAATTCTTAGTGTGTAAAACAATTAACAAAAGAAAAGTATGCCCAAAACGAGTGGACAGAGAGGTCAGATACTCATTTCTAAAAATACCATTCAAGTTTCCTAGGAGCCACTTGTTACCGTTTTTCTGTAGTTTTGAATCTAAGGCATCCCTAACTGAATCTTACATGGGAAAGGTGTCCTATCCTGCAGGATGGATTTTACATGGTGATAAAAATATCTTAGAATCTTGAAAAGTTCCTAGCAATAATACGGTTATTTTAATGACTAGTTTAATTCTCTTACTGTGCAGAAAAGAACGTTTTGAGGAATGAGTCTTGTAAATCTCACCCCATTTGATTAGACCGTATTAGGTAAGGTTATTGGGAGCTTGAGTAATAATGAAATATAGCAAAATCTTGTGCTGAGGTACTCCACACTTTGTAGACATGAGAAACTCCTCATCCCTAGCTTCTTTATATGGACAGTACTGGCCTTGTTAGCTGGTGATTCTGGCTTTAGTCCCATTAGCGATTTCCTACAAAACTGCTCTGTGCACAATTTATTGCAGTCTGTCAGAGGCTGTGTGTGTGTTGCACTGCTTTTTTATATATTAATCAGCACAGCGTGTCTACTTACAGCAAACTCATTGCATCTCATTCTATTTCAACTATGCTTTGCATGAAAACAGCTAAACAGCTATGGATCTTAGTTTATTAACTCAAATAAGTGTTTCAGAGTGGATGTTGGAGGTAGGATCTCAAGATAACCAATAGGTTATAGTACAGCAATCTAACAGCTAACAGAATACTTAACTAATAGGGTAGGAAGGAGATTATCTCTGAAGTAGGATGGATCTATTAGTTTTGAACAATACTAATATAAAACTGTTATTTGTATTATGGAAGCTTTTAAAAGTGGCTCCTGGCTAACAAATATTAAGAAAATTGATACTGAAGTCTAAAAGACTTCTGACTTGGAAGCTGCTCCTTGAGTTTCTTAATCCCAGACATATAACAAGGTTTGTTAGCTGCAGACTCCTGTTCTAACCATTAGTGGTTTTCTGTGCATATTTCATTGTCTTCTGTTAAATATGTTTTGCTTCTCAATGAGAAATATAACCTAGCCATCACATCTCTCTCTTGTGTTATCAGTCTTGAGCTTGATTTCTAAGTTGCTGGCATTTTGTGGCACAGTATATAATTTTTAGTATATAACAGAACCAGTTGACATGTTAAACTTTAAAAACATAAATATTACTTACACTAGAAATCATTTGTAACAGGAGTGAGGGCAAGTGGCTGCCAAATACTATCTTGCTCTATTATTTCAAGTCAAATTACATACATAGTCGTACTCAGAAAGGCCAATGTTTCATTAATACAGAATTATAAATGTTCATGAAGAGTAACAAAAAGATGGATAGTTAACAGACCAGAATTGCATGGCTTAGTGCAGCTAAGAACAACACTATGAGCTATTTCTAGTTGAACAAAACAAATAAACTTCCTCTCTAGAAAACTCAGTTTTTTGTTTCCAACTTTAAAAAAAAAAGTACACGAAGACCATATATGTCCAAATCGGATATCTAGTAATTGACAAAGTTCAAATCAGTATTAACTCAGCCTGCTTTGTGGATAACTAAGTCACAGTTTAGAGGTCAAAACATTTCTTGTTGTATCGTACTTAGTAAATATCTCATCATCTAATACAACCGACTGAAGCGAGTTATGGCATCTGTAGGGCTCTGCAAAAATGTTATGGATAGCCATGGTTTCTAAAATGGAGATTTAGATTACATAGTCTGGTGGCTATGTCTCTAGATACCTTTTAGTCTTTTGGGTCCTAATCTACAGATGACTTGCCCAAGATCACACTGAAAATCTGTCAGAGCAGGGAATTTGTATTTGGGTCTCCTTAATTGCAGGCTGCTGCTCTAACCTGAGGATTGCCCAACACAAATTATTTATGTGAATAATCCCTAGTTTTGTGAGTAGAGCCACTGAAGTCAATGTGGACTGTTCCCATGTGTATTGCAGAAGTGTTTGCAATATCTGACCCTGAATTAGAGGAAAACCCGCAGAATGACAACTGAGTACTATAGGTTTGCAGTAGGGAAGTGTCTGTATTTCTGAAGATAACAGTAAATAAACAAAAATTGCTACTCTAGGGCTGTGTCTACACTCGTGGCTTCTTGCGCAAGTATAGCCGTTCTTGCGCAAGAATCTGCAGAGCGTCCACACTGCCCGCCCTCTCTTGCGCAAGGAAATTTACAGTACGGCGTGGCAAGGGAGGGCTTCTTGTGCAAGAGCCACGCTCTTTTTAACAGGTGTAAGCCCTCTTGCGCAAGAGCTCTTGCGCAAGAGGGCAGTGTGGATGCTCGGCAGGAATTTCTTGCACAAGAAAGCCCTAGGGCTAAAATAGCCATCAGAGCTTTCTTGTGCAAGAGAGCCTCTACACTGCCAGGGAGCCCTTGCGCAAAAGCACAGCTCGGACATGGCAGTGTGGACGTTTTCTTGCGCAAGACTTCTTGCACAAGAACCCTTGTGCAAGATGTTCTTGCACAAGAAGCTGCGAGTGTAGACATAGCCTTGGACTGCTGATCAGAAAAGTTGTTTTTATGTCACAATTCTAGCTACTTTTTTACTCCAATTATTATTAAATTAATTTTGAAAGGCTTCAGTGGCAAAATAATCTTGACACATTTTGCATGCCCTTTAATAATCTTCAGTATGCATGGTGACATAATGATGGTGGAATATGTTAACTTGCCCAGTAAATGCTTTGATGTATGCTAGTTAGCACAGGAAATGTCAAATGATCTTAAATTTCTAGACCAAAATGAGATTTTGCCATCCTTCTTCACATTGAGTAACACCTCAGTATGCAACTAGTTACATTGATTTTGTTCAAAACAGTAAGTCTTGTGGCATTTTAGAGACTAACAGATTTAAGCTTTGATTAAATTGATTTCATAGTGCAACTTGCAAGTGTGAAGTGAATAAGTGTGCCAAAAATCGGCCCCCAAGCACACTGTTGCCAAAGCAGACTTCAGTGAACTACTGACTGAGCAAGTTTCTATTTTATGTTAGTAAAGGTGGCAGAGTCACGTTATTTATGATCAAGACCCTCATCTTGCAAGCTGCTATACACAGATACATTGGTCAGCTGGTTATTCATTTTAAATCAAGGAGGCTCTGTGCAAGCAGCTTGCAGGATTAGGGTCTAAACTCGTGTCTCAGATGAAGTATTTATTTACAGTAATTAAAATATTTGGAAGTGTCATGACTAGATTCTGTCTTAAGTGTTTTAATTTTTTTCTCTGCTAAATTTAATTGCTCATTTAAAAACAAAAAAGTTACTGCACTGTTAGCATTGAGGGACCATTCAACGTATTGAGTGAATGGTCCTATTAAGGTATATTTACCAATGTAATCCATAATAAAATGTTATCTATCTCTTGTGGAACTGTCACTATTTTAAATACTACTTTATCCAGTACTTGACTTCATTAATTTGCATGTAGGATAGATATAGGCATTGTTAGGACATCTGTAGCTTTTTATTTAAAATGATTTTTAAATGCAAAAATAAAATACTCCTCAGAATTCCATTTCCGTGAGGGTCATTAACTGAAGAAATGAGAAAGGAATAGTTCTTTTTAAACAGTGACTTTACTTTTCTGCAGCATAAAAATACCTTGTTTGGTGACATTTGTCTAGTGGGAATGTATTGTAACTGTTTATGTAGAATGGGTGGGCAATAATTTTTGACCGGGGACCACTTTGGAAATTTTTAAGTGGTCCTGGGCCGCCCCGGAAGGGTAGGGGCTTCAGGCAGAAGGGGTGGGGCCAGGACACTTTTGTGCTTCCTCTCTCACAGACCCTGTGTCTGTGGGTGGGGGAGCACAGGAAGTCTTTTCCCCCGACCACCAGAGAGAACTGCTGAACAGCTGGTGGTTCTCTCTAGGCACCTGCACCCCTGGCAGTGGGAGGAGACTTCACACACTCCTCCCCCTGGCCCCAGGTCAATCAGGGCCTGGGGGGGAGCACGCGAAGTCTGCCCCCACCCTGTGAGGGAGCACCATGCTTAGTCACCTGCCAGCTGAGCAGCAGCTGGTGGTTGACTTTTAAGTGACGAGCCCCTTATAGGGTGGAAGTAGACTTTGTGCACTTGCCCCCACCCCCAAGCTCTGATTGGCCTGGGGGGTGGGAGGAGCACAAAGTCTCTTGCTCCCTGACCTCTGGCATGCAGCACTTAGAGTCAGCCCTGGTGGTTGACTAACCGACGCGTGTTCCCCTGTTTCTAGGCCCTGATTAGACTGGGGGAGTGGCAGGACTGCCGCAGGCCGGATCAACCCACTTGGCGGGCTCAGTTTGCCCCATGGAGACACTTTTGCCCACCCATTGTGTAGGAGATATTTAGAGAATAGTTACATAATGGTTTTAATGGAGGAGGTATTGAATCATTGAGGGACAGATTCTGATAGCCTTGCTAACATTCAGAAGCACCTTAGTCAATGAGTAGATGAGTAGTCTTTGACCATTCCTGGTGTAAGATATTACTCAGAGTGAGTATGGGATATCATAATCTGGCTCTCATTAATCCAACAGAAGCAAAGTATCTAAAAAACATAATTTGTTACAAAACGTCACTTTTCACTGATAAATTATTACATCCACGGTTTTCAATATTCCTTTACAGTACATTGTGGTTGAGACACACAACAGTATCTTACATTTGACTCTTCCCAAAATATCCTGTCTGCTTTACATTGTAGTATGTGTGTGTACATTCCTTTAGATTGTTGTTGTGTTGGTTTTAATTCAGTATTGTGGCTGTGGAATCTTTTATATGCTGGCAAAGGTTCAAAAATCTTATACTTAAAGAATGAAATGGCCAAATATTTTTCTATGCAAACCAAAATTAAAGGTGCACTTTATATTGCTGTATAATTTACTGTAAGTTATGATCATCTTTGTGATGAAGTACCCAGTAACTTCATGCTGGCTTCCAAAGTAGTTTAAATCAACAAAATACAGCTCTGCTTTGGTTAGGAACCTTAAATTGAATTGTTATATGGGAACCATGAACAAAAATCATTCTATTTCTTCTTTTGATCCAGTAGGATATCCTTCACACAAGTTGAATTTTTTGCTGTAGAAGCATTTTGGAGGACTTTTGTTGTGGATTTTTCTTACAAGCATGACTTGTGGTTTGAAAGATCATGATTTAGCAAGCTGAAGGATGTTATTGAGAGATGACCATTAAAGAATGTAGAGTGTGATATTTATTTTGATAACGCTGTTATATCTAAAATCTGGCTTGGGTACCTATATTTGTAATTAATATGAGGATTTAAGCAGAAAAAATACTGTTGATGTCTAAACTTAGTTCCTCATTATAGGCTAAGTTCAGCAGCCATTGAAGTTGATGGGAAAGCTTTGGTTGACTTCCAGCTGGTATAGAATCAGATTCTATAGGCCCATCCTACTTCCATGGATTTCAATGGAAGCCAACATGTGCCCACACATAAGGAAAGTAAATTCCACTAATAAATGCAGTTCCAGCAGGTGCCTTCTAATGAAATGCCAAAACTGACTAATCTTTGTTCCACAGTTCATGTTAGTTTAAACTCTTCTTATTACAAGAAAGTGTTCTTTAGTTGCTGACCTGGATTCTGAACATACACCTGATTTAGATCAGTTTAACTCTATTTACTTATAAATGAGCATTAACTCTATTAAATAGTGTGAGATTAGGATCAGGCACATGGTTTTACTAAAAAGTATCTCAACTGCTAGCATAAGGGTGAGTAAGATACCAAGTCTTAGAGGTGGGATAGGTATCCTGCTGCTTTTCTATGATGACATTTGTTATAAAAGTTCTAGATTCTAGAAAGTAGAATGCAGTGGTGGGCAACCTAGGTTAGTGAGTGGGCCACATGAGTGGTTCTCCATTTCAGTTAGTCACAAGGTCATTGTAACCAGTAAAGCTTGCTGAGATAAGCTAGTTTTGCCAAACTGCACTCACACGCCTACAATTTGTAGTGTGTGCTGACTGAGCCATAGCAGCACTTTGATTGGGTGGAGAAGGAGCACATGGCTCTCACAGTAAATGATGCCTGCAGTCAGCATGCATCTCATTTCACATGCCCTTGCTTTTTGTGTATGTCACTTTCATAATACTGGTAGGGAAAAAAACTACATGGACAGAAACCAGCAGAATCTGGCAAACCTATGCAATGACAAACCCAGTACGGGCTTCTGCTCTCCCTCTCCCCCTTGCTGTGTCTCTCTGATAGGGGAGGTGGGGAGGGAGTGACTAGTCACATCACTAGTTGATGAGTCTCTTTTATCCCTAAACAAAAAGGCTTTCTGTATTGCTGGGAATATTCTCCTCCTCTTCCGCCTCCCCTTCCCCCTTAGCCAAACTGTTGTTAAGAAATCTGTTCTATTTTCTTTTTTTTTTTTAATTAGGTTTATTGTGACTGCCTGGGAACAATGTCCAAGTCCAAGGCTGTTTACATGGAAGTCTGAGAGCGCACTTAATTTGTACTCAGCATGATAAACTATAAGGTGAAGAAAATTAAAGTGAAGCTTTGAGGCCAATGGCGTGGCTATAAGTTTTGTGTACTCTGTGCAACATTAGCACTTCACTGTCAGGCAAATTTAAAGCATTTTCTTTGTATTATCCCAGCTCTTTTATTTAAAAAGAAGCAGTGGAATGCAGAGAACAAAATAGCAGGTTACATTCAGACAGCACTTTTGGCTCAGTTACAAATTCATTTGCAGCAGTGCTAGCTATCAGCTGGTATATGAATCTGGGAAATGACTTTAGGAACAATACATTCTGTTTCCTATCTGATGGAGCCTGCATACAATAGGGAAATGTTCTAAAGAGTTCCTAGCCTCCTCATTTAGATCTTTGGGAGTTAGCAACTTTGGGAGCTTTGCTGGAAAATGAACCAGCCTCCAGCCAAATCCAGGATCAGGAAGTTACACGGTATCAATCAGTTGCCTTTGTCTTTGACCAAGAACGGCTTAGCCAAAAGAGAGTTTGAGCCTTGACATGTCATAACATTTGAGTCCATGGATGGTGGAAATATCAGAAGACCATACATTGGTTTTTATTTTCCTTTTTTAATTTTAATTTTTTTGGCTCATAGTTGATTCCTAGAGGCAAAAAACATGTGGACTGCACAAGTGGCCGTCTGTCATCTCAGTGAGCTGCAAAGTTGATATAACCAGCCAGTCTTCTGGGACAGGGTAGTTATGCTAACTGTGCTTGCATGCCTAGAATTTGTGGGGCCTGCCAACTGAACCGTAGCTGCACTGTGAGACACAGAGAAAGTTCACAACTCTCACAATCAATGTTGGTTGCAGTCAGCACTCAACTCACTTCACTTGCCCTTGTTTTATGTGCATGTCAGTTTAGTAATGCTAGTAGAAAAAAGCAGATAGAAACCAGAAGAATCTGGCAACCCTGTGCATTGACAATGGTAAACAAATGTCTCATGGACCATATACACAGAGTCCTGATGGGCTGCATGCAGACTGCAGGTTGTCCACCACAGGCTCAGTGCTTTTATTATTTTTGACAATTTTTAAAAATGTTTGATTTCTTCCTCCAATCTGATGTATTTTTAAAAACTAAAGTGACTGTCAACCAATGTTCCCTTTAGCCCAGGGGTTCCCAAACTTTTTGACATGGGGACCAGTAAATCCATTCATGAGCTTTTGGAGGACTGGTAACATTCATTTGCATATTCATTAAGAAAATGATGAATATTCAAATGAGTTGTTTCTGGTCTTCCCAAAGCCCCCAGTGCCAGCTTTAGCAAAGCTTTTGATACGGTCACCCACAATATTCTTGCCAGCAAGTTAAGGAAATATGGATTGGATAAATGGACTGTAAGATGGATAGAATGCTGGCTAGACCAGGATTTCCCAAACTTTTTACTTTAATTGGAACCCATTTTTTTCAGTACTGCTTTTTGCAGCCCAAAAATATAACTGCATATAAAAAAAAGAATTAAAAATGAATACATTTTCAGTGTTTCACCCGGTTG
>JANRFK010004149.1:149306806-149342935 GCA_030068395.1 Apalone spinifera
TCATTTGCATAGCTCTGGTGCAAGATCGCGCCAGTCTAGACACAGCCCTACAGTCTGGAGACTGATGTATGCCTTATTACACAAGGAACACTAGAATGGTGCAGGGCACCTATTTGGATGGCTGATCCCTCTGTCAGTGATGCTGAAACACTTTTTGGGGTGGGGGTGCTGAGCTCCACCCCCTTTATCTCTAGCTGTGCCCCTTACCACTCCCTACAGCTGGGGCCAACAACTGGGATCCTGCATCCGGGGCTGGTGGTTAAGACCCTAGGCCCGGTGCCCAGGCAGGACCCTGCATGTGGGGCCCCGCGTTGGAGCCAGTGTCTGAGCCCCTGTATTGAGGGGATGGCAGTCAAGCAAGACCTGGGACTGGTGGCTGAGATCCCAGGCAGCAGGGGCGTAGGGTCAGGGTTCCCTCCACACCCTTTCCCTTGTGTCTATACCCGCTCTCCAACTTTCATGTTTCTATCAAGCCAAGCTGCTGCAGCCTCGGACTGTCTTCTGAAACACTTGAGAACTGCCGGGTTGACTCATGCTAGTGTGGCTGTGACAGTGGAGCTATTTTATACTGCAGCTGGACACCCATGGCTGGCCTATGGCAGCTGACTTGTCCACATGGGGCTTGGGCTGCAGCCCCAATTAGGGCTGCCAGGTGTCTGGTTTTCAGCAAGAACATCTGATTGAAAAGGTAGCTGTACTGACTAGGCTGCTAAACGTCCGTTTGGTGGTGCAGTGGGGCTAAGGCAGGCTCCATGCCTACCCTGGCTTTGTGAGCAGCTGCATGTCCGGTTCCTAGGTGTTAGGGGTGGCTGTGGGGGCTCCACTCACTGTCCCTGCCCTAAGTGCTAGCTCTGCAATTAACATGAGCTTGGACTCGTCTCCGATGGGAACTGTAGGGGCAGTGCCTGTGGGAGTGGGCAGTGCACAGAGGTCCTTGGTCCTACTGCCTAGGAGCTAGGAATGTTGGCTGCTAGGAGCTGCCTAAGGTAAGCCTAACCTGTCTGGAGCCCAAATATTAACACCCTGCCCCATCATGCATGCCAAACCTCTGCCTTGAGCCCCCTACTAAACTCCAAATCCCTTTGCCCTGGCTCCACCCCAGAGCCTGCACACCCAGCCAGAGCTCTCACATCCCAACCACCTGTCCCAGAGGGTGAAAGTGAGTGTGGCTGGGGGAGAGCTAGTGATGGAAGGGGAGAGGTTGGGTCATCCGAGCGGAGGTGAGACAAGGCTGTTCGGTTTTGTCCAGTTAGAAAGTTGGCAGCCCTAGCTTAAACTCTGGGACCCTCCTACCTTGCAGGGTCCTAAAGCTCAGGCTCCAGCCGGAACCTGAATGTCTATATTGCAATGAACTAACCCCTTAGCCTGAGCCTGGCAGCCGAAATCAGCTGTCTGGGCCACCTGTGGGTGTCTAATTGCAGTGTAGACATACCCGGTGAGAGCAGGTATTTGTCTACTATGGCTGTACCTTCTCTCCCTGGAGTCTTAGGCACTTCTCTTCCCCCTCTCTTGTCTCTTACTAGCTACCTTTGGCAGGTAAAGTATCTTTGTGTATCTTTGATTCCCCCTGCATCTAAAAACAGCAGGTACAAATCTAAAGAAGTTACCAGTTAATTGTAATGCTCTTGATATGCTTTGGTAACAAAATAATCCACAAATTACTCTAGAACCCCGGGTCTGGAACTATATTTATGTAACAATACTTCTTTAAAACTCTGTGCCTTATGTGGCTCAGAGATCCATTATTCCTTTTCTCCTTGGGCAGAGCACCAGGCCCCTTTGAGTGGGGTTACAAGGTCTGGGTCTAAGAACTGAACCTCAGTCATGGCATAGTAGTGAGCAGTATTCCGAATCTGCTGCTTCCAAAACAATTCTGCAAGCGTCCACAAGCAGTGTTGCAAATTAACTAGTAATTTGTGTATCTTCATTCAATGAAAATAAAAACCATGTGGGCCAGAGAATGGCAAAAGTTTGGCTATTCACACATTGTTTGGCAGGGGGTTTGGGTGGAGGACATTGTTACTTAAACTTGGCAGAACTGTGCCTGGCTTTGACCTTGTTGGCTAAACTTCAGCCCAAAGCAAAGATTCGGAGTTACAGTTCTAACTTCTGAAAATAAATATTTATGGTGGGGAGTACCGTCAGATGCTTGAATAATGTAGCAGCCCAAAAGTCAATTATGGAACAGAAATTAGGTGATGTAAAACATTCATTAGACTCTTAATTATGTTACAAAGACGTATGTAATCTTGGCTTTCTTGACATGACTAAATAAGTGTTTTCTTATTGGTAAAGTTATAATTTGCACTTTAAAATGGGCTCACTTGACTTTGGAGATACTGTGTCAGCCAAATGCTGAGTTTCTCTCAGCTGTTGTTTCTGGGAAGAAGATCTGTTTTGTTTACATAACTATCAGAATACCCTCTATGTTATACTCTGCTAAGTTTAGCACACTCAGCTGGATTGAAGTTATAGTCTTCATGCATCCTTTTATATATAGGTATTGCATTTGGCTATGGGATCACATATGTTCAAATGCTGCTTCAGTCTGTTGTGTAAAGAAATACGGGGCCTGATACTCCCCTCTGGTGACGGACAAGGTACAAATGACAGCTTGTATGTCGATGGAGACGTACTGCCAAAAAGTAAGTGTATGAACAATGCTGCTGGGGAGTCCCTCTGCCTCTGCATGGGTGTTACTGGCCTTCTGTAGTTATCTTGATGTCCTACATATATGGATCTTGAGTGGGGGACACAATCATATTTGTTGTGCACCACAGATATTATTGTGCACCTCAATTGCATGTGTCAGTTTGGAAATTTGAAGAAACTCGATAGGATACCCATAGCATAGTGTTACAAAGTGCTGAAATTAAAATGGAACCTATCAGGAGCAGTGTTCAGACCCAGGATTTCTAGATCTAAAAGCGTAAGTCTTTGCTGCTAAGCTAAAAGACCCTGTTCTGGTAGCACAAAGGATGTATGAACTCCTGCAGTCAATCTGTTACAGTGGGATAGAGCCATGGGTGACACTTTTACAAGCACATTATGTAGTCTCATGGAGATAAAAATTGCAGAGTTTTAACACAAGGGTTTTTTCCCCCTCCTGCTTTTTAAGTGAAACAATAGTTTTCTTAAAGGTTCTGAGCTAACAATTTAATATAAATCCTACTTTTATTCACAAGGCTAAGTCCTGCTTGGTGTTTGGGAGTAGCCCTGTTGGAGTAAAGGAACCTACTCACATGAGTAAGGAGGCTAAGTACTAGCACAGGAAAATTCAGTGACAGAGAAATCTTCCCAACATTGCTTCACCAGCACATACTAACCCTTATTTTGAGGATCACTTTCTGGAGCTAGATGCTAAGTGTAGCTTCAATCCTTGATCTAAGGCTCTGTCTTCCATCAGGATGTGAGACATAGGTGCTGACTTCCCCTTCAGCCAGGAGGTAGGTTCATCCCTCCTGCCCCTACTCTGTCTCCACCCTGTCCCATTCCACTTCTTTCCCCCAAGCCCTGCTCCTGTTCCGCTTCTTCCCCATCTCGCCCCCTGAGCATGACCTATCCTCGCTCCTTCCTCCCCTCCCAAAGCTTTCTGAACACTGCAGATCAGGTGTTTGCAGTGCTCCAGAAGCACTGGGAGGACGGGGAAGGATTTGGTCAGCGGGGCCAACAATGGATTAGAGGCATGAGGAGAGGAGGGGTAAAGAGAGGGAGGTTGGCTGCTGGTGGCTGCTCAGCACCGGAGTACCCCTCGAGTCACTACTTATGATGTGAGATGTGACTGAGTTTGTGGTGGATAGAAGTCTGCTAGGGAACGTACTGAGGCCATTTTATTTTGTGGGCTCTCTTTGTTAATTTGATGTCAGAGGCATCGCATCTTGGAATCAAGATGTACCTTGATTAAACTTACCTGCCCTGATTCTGTTTATCACATACACTGAATAACAGAATATTTGTATTGCATTTATTATGTATTGCCTCAGTTTGGTTTGAGACACTAAATGATGAAGTAATTGTGTGGTTTCAATTAATATGGATCATCTTGTAGGTCCCCTTGAAGGTCAGTGTCAACTGTTCCTCAGTTTGGCTACCTACATTTCCCCATTTTACAGTCGCACGTAGTAATTTTTTATACCTCAGTATTCTTGCTTATTTTCCCCCATCCTGGCCATGTCTGGAAAAAGGTACTGGGCCATTATTGCACTGTATAATCAATATTGGGTTCCACAAACACAGTGTGGATTGGACTGGTTTTTGCACAAAATATTGAGGGCTTTATAGAAAACTTTCATTATATTAAAAAAAAAAAACCACACACAAAAGCCCTTACTTAGCTGTGCTAGGTAAATTGTTTGTCAGAATATCTTTTCTGAGTCATTATGTGGAGTAATACATATTAAACAAATCTGGTCTAGCTAAGGCTTAGCACTTGCATCATCTTGTCTAGTGCAGATTCTTGATGCTAACATTCCCCAGGAAAGGGTAGGTGTAAAATATGTCTGCTCCAAATGAAAATCTGCCAAGTCTTGGAAATGTGTAGCCAATTCTTTAGGGGTCACAAAGGATTAACTTGGCTTTGTAACATAGTCTAGTATGATCACATTTTTCCAGTGTATTTTATTTCTTTTAAGGGTTGTACTTTCAAATTAATATATAATTTACTCTTATTCCACAGGGGAAAAAATGATACCCTTTTCTCTTAGGTTCTGTTTTAGTTGTTTCAGGATTTCTTTTATTCATTCCATATTGACTCCTGTATAACCACTTTAGATTGGGTGCATTTTTTAGTGATATTGAAGTACTATTTCATATTCTGTGTCTGGGATAGGTCAGTACCTCTATGAACACTTTGCATTGAAGTTGAATTATGGGATTAACCCATACATTTAAAACCACAGGGTCTGTATTTTTTACAAAAGGTTGCTGAAATATTTTCAAAGCTTGAGAAATTTAAACATTTTAATAAACATACAAACTTTATGGTGCTCATCTAAACCTTCTATTATACAAATTGGGTGGTAAATCTCAATTTTTTATTACGCTCTGGGTATTTCCAGTTACACTTTGGCTGGGAATATCAGAGCCAGCTCTCCTGCGAGGTTTTGGCATTTTTGGTCTGGGAAATGAAGATGGTCAAGGACCAGAGAAGCAGGAAATAATTCTCTCTTTTTTTTCCTAATCTCCAGAAGTTTGGACCCACTCAGTTCTTTGTTTACCTGTACTACTTCACTGATCTCTGTTAAATATTACTGTTTACTTAGAATAGCATGTAATTCTATGGGCTCTTTGATTTGAAAAATTCCCCAAATACTTTAATTTAAAACTATTGACACTATCCCATCACAGAAAAGAAGCCACACAAGGGAGGGAAGGCAGCAGTTGGGCAGACAATCAGGGCAAGGCACTGCACAGCAGGAGTCAGAGGTGTTATTTTGATTCCCTATTTCTATTGAAAAGGTCAGTCAGTGGATCCCGAGGCCAGTCTCAGTAGTCTAGTGGGGTTGGATTAGAAGAATTAGTATTTCCTTCATAAACACGCTAGGTTAAAATTCCAGTTCTCCTTCAGTGTGGTTAGAGATTCATGTTATTTTCTTGGGCCCTGTTCTGTTCCAAGTTCTCATTTTGCTATTTTGCTAGAAATTGAGTACCTTTGTGATTAAAGGAGAAGGTGAAGGAGCAATGAAATAGTGGTAGCTTTATTGGTTTGTTGAAGCTAACTGATCCCAGGGAACAGTAACTAGTGGTATGCAAGGAATAGAAAGAGATAAACAGTGTCTGTAAACACGGGGATTGTCAGTCTGTCCTGGAGCAAGTTGCTATTGTAATAGGGATGTTGTCACAGTTTCTGCTTATAAGAGATGTGGCAGCACTGCTGAAGATAAGCCTAGGGGATTTTTCTTAGGAAAGTGAAGCAACGTGAGCTCAGTTCGGAGGAGGATGAATTTTGACATTTCTGGATGGGTTGATTTCACAAGCTCTGTTTAGAATACAGTTATTGCTTAAGCCAAACTAGAGAACTGAAATACTCATTGGGGGTCATATTGGCTAGTAACTTTAATTTGGATAACATTCCTGCATAATTAGCTACCCAGAACTGGGTGTGGTCCTTTATTGCAGGGTTATGGTCCTGCGTACTGCTCCAAAATTGAGTCAGAGCGTTTTTTGAGTTTGACTGTTTCATTTGAGCTATTCAAGGTAGGGATTTCTCAGTCAAAAGCTAAGGTGATGACAAGAAAGTTTGGATTGGACCTCTCAGATCCAGCACCTTCGGGACCTGACAAGCGAGTTTGCTAGACCAGGGCAGATCAGGGAGGGAGGAGTAGCCTTCCCATTGGGCTCCTGTTCCCTGCCACCTGGCACCTTTCCCCCCGGTCCGTTGGCTGTGGCGGTTCTGCGGCCCCATGAGCACCTGTGACCGTACCAACTTTGCAGCCTTCTGCTGCTGGAACTCTCTACTTCAGGAACATCCACAGTTCTGCTGGACCACGGATGTTACTGGACCAGACAGTCCCAGACCACAGAGGTTCAACCTGTACTGTCATTTGATTGAAACTGTGGAATAGGTGACAAGGTGGCATACAAATTCCAGACTTGGAATAAGAGTGCACACTTTTCCTCTTTGGCAACATGTTTTAAAGGCAAAAACTGTACTGAGTCCCAGGAATTCAGGCTTCCAGGAGACTCTAGTCCCAGCAGTGTATTTCTAGAACTATAAAAATGTTAACCAATGAACTGAGAGTCTCCAAGCCCCTGTGCCTGAAACTGTATAAAGGCTTTGTTAAGCTGGGATCTGGTACAAAATTCTGTAGTGCATTGCAGTCGTGTGTGGGACATAGGATTTGTTCAGATTCAGACTAGATGTATGGCATCATTTTTCTTTAAAGAGCCCTTCCTGTCTCATGCTAGATTAGTTTGTTTTTCATTTATATTACACGTGTGTGTGTGTATTAGATGTATTTTGCTTTTTTTCATTGGAAGAACACGGTTCTCAAGCCATTGGTTCCTCATTTGAAGTCATGATCCTGTAATCTGATGTCCTTTCTAATTTTTTTCTAAACCAAACACAAACACAGTCCATAAAGTTGCTCAGGGTGGACTATGAAAGGTAATATGTTAATCTGTCAATCTCTTTGTCATAAACTAGGGCTTTGTTATTAAGTTGTTGATCATCTGTCTCTTTTTTCCCCCCACCAGATAAACTATTAGTTCTAACGGTAGCAACTAAAGAAACAGATGGCTTTCACCGCTTCATGCAAACTGCAAAGCACTTCAACTATACAGTTAAGGTACTGTATGCTGTCACTCATGCTGAATATTGGGCATAATTTTATACCCTTAACTCAGAAATGAAATAGTCTTAACACAAACACGGTATGCCATGACTATACTGCAGTGAAGTAAAACAGTTATGGAACCTAGCAATAGAGACAGACCATTAGGTCATCTGTTCCGTATCCCTGCAGGATGTGTTTCCCATTAGACATCTGCTAGTGTTTTGTCTAGTCTGTTTCTAAATGTGCCACAGGATGGAGTTTCTTCCACTGACCTTGAGAAATTATTCCACAGGTTTGTAGATTTCGCTATTGAAGACTTTTCTCAAAGTAGAAGTTTTTTTTCTTTCTTGATTTCATTCCATTACTACTAAATTTGCTATTACTTCTAGCTACTTTGCTGTTGCACCTTTTTATTCTAAACATGCCACCCTTCACCCTTAATTATTCACACCCTTCCAAGGTTTATCACCCATTAGTCATTGCTTAGCAAAGCTACAAATATTTGATTGCCTCATGATCCATCCTGCCGTGAAACTTATGGGAGTTTTGTCCATAAATAAAGACAAAACCAAGGGCTTCTAACGTATGTGTGATTTAAACATTATGGATGCTTATCACACTATTGAAACTATGAATTCAAAGACCAATTAATGACTTTTGGCCCATTGATTTCGCTTTTAGAAATAAGTTGAAATGTTGCAGACTGTTTATTTCAACCATCAAGTCTTGGAAAAGTACAGGAGGAAAAATCATCTTTCTTAACTGAACAATAATATATTAAAAATCCTAGGAAACTGATCTTTAGAAAGGGCCATTTGCTTGTAATTTTCTTGATTGTACTATAACAACTATATTGTTGTAATCCTACTGTTTAGTAGTTCAATACAAATAATATTCTTGTGTTAAATTTTCAAGGATTACAAAAGATTTAGGTATTTGTTGCTGATATGATTCCCTATCATACTTGGTAAGAATGGAATTCTGTTTAGTTGATTTGATTGTCTAACATATATTGAAGAATTCATCTTAAATGTCTAGTGAGAGACAGTGTCCTGAGGCATTAAAACCAACTAGATATTTATAGTTTCCATTGTTGTGTCCCTTCTATGCTCTTTTACCCTCCAAATAGTGTAGTGATGTTTAAAGGACATATACACAATTTAGAGGCATATTGCCAGAGCGAGAGCGAGAGCGAGAGCGAGAGAGAGAGAGAGCGCGCCATATGTAGTGCTAAGTAATCTCTGGGTTCTTGATTGGTCAGGACATTTATCTCTCATATTTCTCAAATGATGTCATTGTACTCAGTTCTGCTTGAAACATGGAAAATGTACAGTGCTTGAAATGCTGGCACTTTAACTAGGGGGTGCTATAGGATTGTAAAGTGTTTGTTTGCTTCTGCTTTGACATCTGTTTTTTCATGGGGTGATATAAAAATTGCCCTTTAGGTACAAGAGGAAAAATATCACTTTCTCCCTTTAGGTTCTTGGTAAAGGTGAAGAGTGGAAAGGTGGAGAGTCAATTAATTCTATTGGAGGAGGACAGAAAGTCCGACTCCTGAAAGAAGGAATACAAAGCTATGCTGATCAAGAGGACTTGGTTGTGATGTTTACTGAATGGTAAGCAAATTCTTTTTGTTGCTCTCATGCTTTGGTCTGTGCTAATAAAAGCTGTTGTGGCTAGGGATGTTAAAATGTGGTTAATTGACTAGTTGAGTAGTCGATGGAGTTTCCATCAACTACTTAACTAGTCGATAGGCACTTCTGCATTCCTCCTTTGAAATATACAAGAGCCCCCAATGGGGCTCTTGTACATTTCAAAGGAGGAATGCGGAACTCTGCGTACAGCCCAGGGCTGGGAAGTCCCGCTAACTCCGGGATGCCCAGGGTGCCTGCTTTGAAATGTACAAGAGTCCCCAGTAGGGGCTCTTGTGCATTTCAAAGCCATGGAGCCCATGGTCAGTGGGGGATTTCAAAGCCATGCAGTCCGGGAATCAGCTGTGCGGTTGCTGCTCCTTTGAAATGCCACCTCTGCGTTTCAAAGGGGCAGCCATGGAGCCTAGGGTCAGCTGGGGAGTCCTCAGCTGACCCTGAGCTCTGCTGAAATACCACATGTGGCATTTCTCAGAACCCGGTGTCAACTGGGGAGTCCCCAGCTGACCCTGGGCTCCACGGCACTTCAGCATTTTAAGGGGGCAGCACTGCACAATTGAGCCACGCATCAGCTGTGTGGTGGCTGCCCCTTTGAAATGCCACCTTGGAGGCTCATAGAGGCAGCAAGGGGGGTGGGGGTGGGAATCGACTAGTTGACAGACTCTCCGATAAGCAAGTCGATTAGTCCTTAACATCTTTTGTTCTGGCACCTCATTTCTTTCTTGCTTTAGTTATTACCTGAGACCGTTAGTTTCTAGTTTTCCATTCATAAAAATATTAGACTGCCATTGGAGCAGATGTTGGTTCTTGTTAGATTTACAGATGTAAAAATTGTCTCCGGGCCATGGCTTTGGTGTACTCTGAGCAATGTCACTGGGCGAACAAGCTGTGAAATTCATTGACTGACTAAACATTTGGTTATTAGTTTACCCTTCCCCATGAAAAACCATGTTCTAGCAGAAAGCGATTGTAAGATAGACGTGTACTGTGTAAAGAAGTGGTAGAGGCAACTACAGACTGAAGTGGTGGCCAATGGACTGATGGACATAATTCTCACAAACACTATAGCCCCTTTATATTGGTCTGGCGGTTTAAAGGGGTCTTAAATGGGCTGGAAATGACCTGTGAAAATATATTCTATATGAGGGATCTCCATGCCTGCTGTAGAGTTGCAGTAAGGGCCTCCTCAGCGGCCATGGTTCTACTGCCTGTGAGTATGGTGACCATATGTTCTGAACCAAAAATGGGGACACCTTGGCCACACCCCTGACCTCTTAGGCCCCCCCACCTGCCACAGGAAGTCCCCCCAGATGACTGCTGCAGACAAGTTGCTCTCGTCCAGATCTCATCCTGTCTCTGGGGAACTCGGGGGCCCCACAGGCAGGGACTGCGCCAGTGTCCAGAACAGCCTCTCTCCATGGGGAGTCCAGCTTGCTGTGGACAGGGCCTGCTCTGGAGGGGGCTGAGAGCTGGCGGCAGCCCCAGCGTGACCTAACATTAACCAGTTAACTGATGAAGGGGAATTTACATCCCTAATGAGATGTACTGCAACTGCATTTTTTGAAGTTACTGCAAAATTATCAAGTGTCTTCTGTTCCCACAAGCCAGAATGACAATACTGAACTAACCACGTCACTAACCTTCACCACCACTGCTTGAAAGGTACATTGCCCATGGAGATCAATGGGGCTCGGCTATTTTACATGTAAAACTAATAAGAAATGTATATGTCAATACCATGATGGCAATGCCTATATTATGTAAATAATACCCAGTAATAATTGCCAAATTATGGCCAGGGGTACCTCTATTTCAGTGATTCTCAACCTTGGTAAGCCAGGGAGTCCACAGGCCAATGTAAACCTTTCCATGCCACCAGTTGCTAATGGAAACTCTCCGTTAATCACATTATTACACCTGAGCCATTTTGCTAGTGCTGCAGCTAGGGAGAATGGTTTAATTTTAAATGATTAAACAGGTTACGCATTTTAACTTTCTTATGTTAGTTTATCAAACTTCATTTTAAATAAAATAAAATATTAATTTATGTCCAACACAAAAGGTTTCAATGTTTTCTTTATTTATGGCAGGGATGAGGAACATTTTTTGGGTCAGGGGCCATTGAGCCACAGAAAAATCAGTTGGGGACCACACAAGTTAGAAGCAAAAGAACTCCTCAAATCCCCAACCCTCACTGTTGTGGCCCCAACAGAGACACCTCACTCCTCTGGCATTCCAGCTCCAAGGGTGAGGGGAAGGGACAGGGAGGACTGAGGTTTAGGTCTTCCCATAGGTCAGATTTACTTTGCTGGTAGATTTTATGAAGCCCCCTTAGGTTCTGGGGTGGGGACAAAATGAGAGGTTCAGTTATGTATGGCAGGGCTGCTAGAGAATGGGATAGGGATGGGATGTAGGATCTGGGTGGGAAGCAGAAGAGGGAGAGGTTGCAAGGTCTGGGTAGCAGGTAGGATGCAGAAGCAGGCTGGAAACAGAGTGGCTGACTAGGGAGAGGGAGCAAAAGCAAGGAAGGATGCAGTTTGTGGCCAGGAGGGAGGGTGCCGGAGGAATGGTGGATGCAGGAGCAGACTGGGGGTATGGTTTCTGGCCAAGGGGGAGTGTGCAGGAGTGGACTTGGGGAGTAGCCACTCTCTGGCCATCTGGGATGCTCTCTGGCTGCTCTTCCCCTCCTCCACCCAGCCAGGCTGCAGGGAAGGCCACTCTTCACCGTGATGCTTTCCTCACCCAGCCCAGCCACTTACTTGTGTTCCCCATGCTCAAGGCCAGCTCTAGGTTTTTTGCTGCCCCAGAAGCTGCAGCAGCTCCTGGGAATGAGGGGCTGGTACTGGAGCCTTTGACTTCTAGGGAGCTGGCAGCAGCTGGGCGAGCATCCCAGCCAGTTTGGAGGGAGGGCAAAGCAAGGTGCCTGGTGGGGCAGCCTGCCAGCAACAATGGTTTGGGGACTGGTGACAGACCTCCCCTGGGACCGGTCAGGTCCCAATGGTGTCTGACCAGGGAGGTCCAATCTGTACTGTCATTCTAAACAAGACCATAATGCAGTTGCCTCTTGGGCTTAAACCAGGTTAATTTCCTTTTGATTTAGCATATATTTCTGTACAGTTTAGAATTTCCTTTAAAGTTTAGGAGAGTTTTTGCAAGTAGACAGACTTGGAGGGGCTATGTTAGCAAAGTTCATATGTGAGAGAGTGATTTTTCTGCATGATCTTATTTATTCAAAAATTCCCATAGTTTTCTGTCTATATTATGAGTTAGTGCTGCTATGAGACTGGATTCTCAACTTTGCAGTTATGTTTTATGACTTGACTTACATTCTCTCATTTTTTCTCTTGGTGATATGCAACAAGTAGAAAGCATAAGTCAGTTTACCCACTTTATGAATAACATTTGTAATAGAACTGACATATAGGACTAAATATTTTCACTCTCCTACGTTCAATTGTGCAGCATTCTAAATGTAAATTAATTTGTGGGGTAAGCTACGCATTCAGATGTTAAATTGCTACTTACTGACACTTGCTTTCATATTTAACCTTATTACCAATTTACTGCATTTTGATAAATGGAATGCATCTTGAGAGCCGTTGTTTCATTGTCTGAAAGGAGCTAACCTTATTTGTGTTTGATAAAATGAGTAATTCAGCCTGTCCCATTGACGTTTGTTTTAAAATACTTAATTCTGAATGTATCTTCACTTAGGACTTGTGTAGTATGTTGCATCTCTCTGTTTTTTATACTGCGTGTAGAGGTATTCCCTCACCCCAGCATTTTAAATTTCTTGAGTTAAATTCTGCCCTTTTACATTTGCCCTCTCCCTAATTGGATGTAAAATCATGAGATCTTAATCCAATAGTTGCAGGAAAGTAGGGGTAATTTCTTGCTTACTCCAACTCTGAGCAATGGATCAGGAGCCAATCAGGACTTAGACAGAAATATGAGATATCTAAATTGTGCACAAGGCAACTCCTCCATTATCAGTATTTTAGCACTTCTTTCCATGAAAGAGCTGTATTAGAAGGATAGTTAACCTGTAATGCTGGCATCTGCTTGGATCAGAAATGAAGCTACCTTGTCAGATAAGAGCCATCTCAATTAGTGGAAATTGGAGCTCCACAATGGATTGGTGTTACTGTGGCCGTATTTCAATTAAAGTTCACTGTTAATATAGTTTAATCACACTAACTAATACATAGAGCCCTACTAAAGTCACAGTCCATTTTGGTCAATTTCATTATCATAGGATTTTAAAAATTTTAAATTGTTGTGATATCAGCTATTTAAATCTGAAATTTCACAGTGTTGTAATTGTAAGGGGTCCTGACCCAAAAAGGAATTGTAAGGATTTGCAAGATTACTGTAGAGGGTACCCTTCCTTCTGCACTACTGCTGGGGGCGACTCCACCTTCATAACTGGGCAGCTGGAGAGCAGTGGCAGCTGGCTGGGAACCCAGCTCTGAAGCTGGAACTATCACCAGCAGCATGCAGAAGTAAGTTTGGCATGTTAGAACATAAGAACGGCCGTACTGGGTCAGACCAAAGGTCCATCTAGCCCAGTAGCCTGTCTGCCAACAGTGGCCAGCACCAGGTGACCCAGAGAGGGTGGACCGAAGACAGTGATCAAGCGATTTGTCTCCTGCCATCCTTCTCCAGCCTCTGACAAACAGAGGCCAGGGACACCAATTCTATCCCCTGGCTAATAGCCTTTTATGGACCTAACCTCCATGAAATTATCTAGTGTCTCTTTAAACTCTGTTATAGTCCTAGCCTTCACAGCCTCCTCTGGCAAGGAATCCCACAGGTTGACTACACGCTGTGTGAAGAAGAACTTTCTTTTATTAGTGTTAAACCTGCTACCCATTAATTTCATTTGGTGTCCTCTAGTTCTTCTATTATGGGAACTAATAAATAACTTTTCTTTACAATGATATGTCATTGTCACTGTTACTGCTGTGTTGCTGCCTTCAGAGCTGGGCCCTCATTCAGCAACCACCACTGTCTAGCCACCCAGCCCAGAAGTAAGGGTGGCAATACCATGATCCCCCTAAAATAACTGTGTGATGTCCCCTGCAAATCCCTTTTTGGTCAGATCTCCCATGGGAGAAATGCTTGTTTCTCCCCCACCAAGAAATCTGTAGTATAGGTTAAAATCATACAAAAGATCAGATTCTGCAGTCTGCGGCAGGAACGATAAGTGAGGCTCTATGGCCTGCAGTGTGCAGATTGTCAGAATAGATAATCATGATGGTTCTTTCTGGCCTTTAAAGTCTGTGAGTCATTGATACCTTTTGCAGGGGCCTTTTCAGCACCTGCTGCCTGCTCCAGCTCATGTAAAATTATAATGATTTCTGGGCTGCTCTGACACTCTGCCTGCCATGATCCCTGGAAAGCAAAGACTGCAGAGGGGGTGTTAAAAATTGTGAAATAGGGTAACTGTAACTGCTGAAAATCTCAGTGGTTACACATGCTGTGGGCAGAGTCCACAGCGAAGCCTTCCCAGGAGTGGGCCTTCCAACTCCTTATCCACCGGGCTTTGCTGCCCTGCCACTGCAAAGCTGCCTCCTTGGGAAGTTGAGTATAACCAACACCATTAGCCGATAAGCATCCTCTTATTGGTTAAACGGTTAGTCATTTGCATACTAATATCCCTATTCTGCAGTTCACTCTGGCATGATGTGAATGCATATGCCCTTTGGAGTTGAGTGCAGCGAGAAAATGCACCTGCTTGAAGAGACCAGGACAACAAAGATACTATTTCAGAAAAAGGAGCTTTCCTTTCCAAATTACTCATTTGTTTTCAGAGTTATTTTTGAGACACGGATTTTATCTTCCCTCTCCCCCCCTAAAAGGTAGGGATGTTAGAATTTAACTGTTTAACCGATAAGCATCATCTTATTGGTTAAACTCGGCTGGCTCCTGAGGGGCAGCTTCGTCGCATTAAGGCAGCGAAGCCTCCTCCCCGGTAGCTTGGCAAGCAAGGGCTGTCGGCTCTGCTCCTAGGGAGGAGGCTTTCGACTTCAGAGCCCACAGTGAGTGTAACCTAAGATTTTTATTGGTTACATGGTTACTGTATTAAATGATTTAACGTTCCTAAAAAAAGGAATCCTTGCTTTTACTGTATCCTCATCCTGGCAGATAGATTGAGATTGTTTCTGAAGTCTTTCTTCCTTCTTAGGAGATAATCTGGAAAGTATGTGCCTAATGCCAATTCTCACATTTTTTGGAATAAGACCTTTTTTTTTTTTTTTTTTTTTTTTGCAAAAGGACTAAACTCTAACTATGCTGCTTCAGTTAGTGTTCAGAACAAGTAGCTTTTGCCAGTGATTTGTTCTTCCTTTAGAGAGGATGCTTTGAAAACCCATTTCTCATAAATTTCCCTTTCAACACCTGTTTTATTACTTAAAAATGTTTTTCCTCTAGATTAAAAGTGGGTAAAAGGGCCTCCATGGGCTGGATGCGGCCCGCCAAGTGGGTGGATCTGGCCTGTGGAGGCCCTGTGGCTCCCCTACCCCCAGGCCTTAATTGGCTTGGAAGCGGGGGAGCATGCAAAGCCGCCTCCTGCCCTGCCAGGAGCACGGGGTGCTTTGAAGCGCGGTGCGCTGCTCCCAGGGTAGGGCGGGGAGGGGAAGAGATGCGGAGTGGAGGAGGCTTCGTGTGCTTTCCCACCCCCAGGTCAATCAGGGCCTAGAGGCGGGGGAGCTGCTTGAAGCTTCTTTCGCCCTGCCCCAGCCCTGTGAGGAGCCCGCAGCACTTCAAAATGCCACATGCTCCTCTCAGGGCGGGAAGAGGCTTCCCGCGCTCCCTGCCCCCAGACCCTGATTGGCCTGGGAGTGGAGGAGTATGCCAAGCCTTTTCCAGGGCATGGGTGCCTAGTGGGGAGGGGGGCGATAAAGGGGCTCTCCCACCCCTTCCCGTTTAGGCTCTGTCCCTTCCCGTTTAGGCTTTTCTCCTTCTGGGGTGGCCCAGGACTATTTCAAAAAATTTTGAAATGTCCCCCGGGCAAAAATTATTGCCCACCTCTGCTCTAGATTAAGTAAAGTAGATGCCACTAACTTTCAGCTTGTATACCTCCTGAGATTTAATCTGAAGAAAATAGTGATTTGCGTGACGAAGAAGAAGGGCTATGTTTGCATAATACCAACTGATGAGTGAGAGAGAAGTTAAATGAAGAGCTTCTTGTTACCATTTTTCATAGTGCAAGAACACAATTAAATTGAAAGGCAACAGTCTTAAAACTGAGAAGTCTGTTGGCCCTCCAATGTACAATAATCTTGTGATGCTCACTGCTACAAAATATTATTGAGACCAAGAGTTTAGCGAGATTGAAGGGCTGGATTTTCTCATGGGTAAAGGACATCCACAGTAACACAATGGGAGATGGGGATTACAGGGAATAAAAATCTTCTTTTTTCATAGCCATGCAGTAACTGACAGGATTTAGGAAGAAACTTCTCCCATGGGCAAGTAGCTCAGACTGGTTTATTGAAGGGTTTCTTTCGGCTTTCTCAAATATCTAGTATAGGCCATGCTAGGATACAGGTTGCTAGACAGATGGACTATTGATTTAATCCAACCAGAAATTTTTATTTCCGATGCTCCTATTACAGTAATTTGATTTTTTTTAAGTGACTAGATGGCATATTAAAAAAATCTCATAGATTGAGCTTTCCACAGGTCATATGATCATGCTATGTAACATATTCATAGTATGAATTCCATATGTAATAGCTTTAAATTCAAACCTCTGTCATTGTCACTGAGGAAAGCAGGCTCCCTAGCTTCCCACTTCTGACTAGAATAGCACTGAAAGTGTTCATAAACAAGGAAGGTAATTATGAGATGGAGAGAGTATTTCATATTAGCGTGAAGGTGTGCCTAAATCCCTAATGTCCAACCAGTTCTGAAGAAGTAGTCACTATAGTGTGCTATATTTAACTAGCCACACTCCATCAGCCAAATAGCCACATGTGGTTAGTGGCTAGCATGTTGGACACCGCAAACCTAAATGAATTAGACCCCAGAAATGCTGCTGTTATCAACAAAAGTATGTTTTGTTCGCTACATTCCTGTTCCAATAATGTTACCTGATACAAGTAATCACAATGGTTTATTCTTCACCCTATTCTTAAGAGAGTGAAAAAATATATAGATTTCCACGGACAGAGCAGGCAAGGGGATTGTTTTGTTCTCCTTTGCAGAGGTGAAATTAACTTAAATTTCTTACAGGTACAGTCCTATCCTACCCCTCCTGGAAGGGTGCTGCCAGGCAGGAGGAATGATATAATAGTAGTTGTAAGAAATTTAAGCGTGGGGTGGAGTGCAGAGGGGTAGGGAGTCAGGACAGCGGTTTGGGGGCTCAACCCAGCAGTCTGGAGGGATGTGGGGGAGAGAGTGCAGGAGTCAGGGTTGGGGTGTGAAGAAGCCCTCAAAGCAGAGGGTTAAGGTGTGAGGAGTGGTCCAGGGTCCGGGCATGTGTATGTACAGGGGAGAGCAAGGTGGGACTGAAGTTCCCCCCTTCCTGAGATTTGTACCAGGATGCTGCTTGCTATTCCTCTTTGTCATTATCAGGGAACAAGAAGAAGGCATGTAGCATGGATTCCTCATTCCTCTGCCTCCACCCCACCCCAACCAGGAGGGAGTTGAATGCACATATGCTGTGTATTTACTTCTCCTTCTGTGACTGGAAGGGGAACAGCAAGCAGCGTCACAGCGTCCTGGTATATCCTGGCTTCAGCTCCCCTGCCCTCCCTAAATGGAGCCCTGGGGCCCTAAGAGAGCCCCTTTCACCTGACCAGTTGCCTGTTGCTTAGCCTGCCAGCCTGTAGAAGAGCCCTAGGAGCTCAGCTGGAAGCATTCTCCACTCCTCCTGCAACCAAGTGCTGCAAGCTCCCTCTTGTTGGACATGGGCACACTGGCTTACTTTGGTCTCTGCTTTTTTTCTTTCATATACTTCAGGCCACAAGCTCACTTGCTATGCCAGAGATCCATCTTCTGGTGTTCAATTTAGCGGGTCTAGTAAGGACCCACCAAATCAAACACTGAGGGTGCACCAGCTGGTGCAATGATTCCTCGATTCGCGAAGAGTAAGGGAAACTGATGGGAGCATTTCTCATAAATAACATGGCTAGAGTTGCTCATTTTAGGTGGCCTTACAGGTCTAGTATAGACTTGGACTCCGTGTTTCCCCTCTCCCATTCCCAAGAACTGATAAACCCCAATTCTCACAGAACCCAGTGAGGTATATAAAGATGCTGCAGAAACGAATATCTCCGTTTTCTGGTGAGGAAGCTACAAAGCTACAGAGAGTCAGTTATAAGAGTTAAATCCAAGTCTTTGGGTCTCAGGCAGAGGACAAACTGGCTCTCATGAAGTGCAATCCCATCAAATCATTCAACACTTCTGTGACACATTTCTGCTGTCTGTAAAGTAGATGTAATAATAATGTTTGCATATACATAATACATTGTCATCTTTACAAAAAACAGGACTATGTAGCACTTTAAAGACTAACAAGATGGTTTCATAGGTGATGAGCTTTCGTGGGCCAGACCCACTTCCTCAGCGAAAACTCATCACCTATGAAACCATCTTGTTAGTCTTTAAGGTGCTACATAGTCCTGTATTTTGTTTCAGCTACACCAGACTAACACGGCTATATTTCTATCACTATTGTCATCTTTAGATCTCAAAGTACCAGGTGGGTAAACATGAGCAACCCCAATCTTATGATTTCACCAACTACTTTTATTTGAAACATTTTTTTCTGAACAGCTCTTTGATTTCTAAAGAGCAAAATCTGGAATGTTGGATGAACTAGTTTCTGTTCCCTACTATGCTGCAAACTTCCTCTGACTTTTTGACCTGCTTATTTTAAGTCTGTCTCTCTGGTTTTTATGCTTTCTTTGTGCATCAGCAAGTTAGTTTAAGTACTTAACGTCTTTTGAAAATTTAGACCCTCTATCTTTTTTGTCGTTCCTACCTGAAATATGAGAGTTATATTTTACTGTGACTTTGGGAGGCATATACTCTGAGGCTTTTATGAATAAAGATGTGGAATAAAAGAACCGTGAAGGCTAGTGGGTAGATGAGTTGCAATTAGAACTCAGGACATCCTGACTCCTAGCTTTGTCCATTATCATCTAAGATAAAGGGTCGTACTGGTGGGGAATGCAACAGGAAGAACATCTCATAGCTAAGTTAGGGTGTATGTTACATGTGTTTTTCTGAGTTTATAACTACCAAGTTACTGCTCATGCTCAGTATGTGACTTTTTAAAGATAGTCATTCCGTTAAATCAAAACCAGTTGCTTTCTGGAACAAGACCACACGCTGCATTCTGGCATGCGTCTTTTTATGCCCAATTTCAAATTTCAACAGCCCCTATTCAATAAATAAATTTAAAGTTGTTGTATGATGGAAAAAGTATATTTTTATTCTTAAACTCCTTCAACTAAAAATAAATGCAGGTGAGAGGCAAAAACTTAAAAATTTAAGCCAAAAAAGTGACACATTTAGAGAATTTTTGTGTATAAGCTAACAGGGAAGGGATATATACACGCAGAACAGTTAAGCTAGTGATTGACAATATCTTGGTAAGAAATAGGATTAGTAAAAGGTGTTAATTTAAAGTATGGAATAATATGCCACATTTCTGAATGAAGTGGTTACATAAACCAAAGAGAAGGCTCTTAATTTTTAACTCTGTATGGTTTTAAGTCTGAATATATCAAAGATTTTCTGCTTTAATTTTATACTTTAAAATCAGAGCTGTCTAATGGGTATCATATCTTTCCATTACTTTAGCTATGATGTTATCTTTGCTGGTGACCCTGAAGAGATTCTAAAGAAGTTCCAGCAAGCTAACCATAAAGTAGTATTTGCAGCAGATGGTCTAATATGGCCCGATAAAAGATTAGCAGACAAATATCCCATTGTTCGGAGCGGAAAACGATTTCTTAATTCAGGAGGTAGGTATGACTGTTGTACATATTAAAGGTTAAATAAGGCTAGCTATTCTGTTATTTTCATAGAAGTGTTTGTATGTCACAATTACTAACTGGGCAATTAATCCAAAGTCTGTTTCCTAAATTCATATTTGGGCACCTAAATCACTATTAGAGGAAAATGTGTTATCTCTTGTTCCTCTCTGCTTCCAGCATGAAGAAGTCTTGCTTTTATGCTTATCTGGGTGTCAGCCTCCTAACACCATCCCGATCCCCAAAGTCATTCCAGTACTTAGATCTGCAAAGCTTCTATAATACCTATAATACCCAGAAGGCAAAACAGTTTCCTTAAAGGAACCTAGCCTTAGCCTCCACTGAAACACCCAAGTCAAATGCTGAAAAAATTATTCATCGTAGAAGAAAGTTCTACCAATCCTAAAGACATGAAACCTCTCGGGTTAATGAGTATTCCAGCTCTTACCCAAATAACACATATAGCCAATTTTTATTAATTAATTAAAATGTATTAAGAAAAGAGAGTATTAGCTAAAACAGGGGTGGGGAACCTAAGGCCCGAGAGCCAGATGTGGCCCCTGGCTTGCTTGGATCCAGCCCCCGAAGCTCAGAGCTCTCTCCCTCTCCCTCCCAGAATTGGGGAGCCCGCAGTGGCACTCCAGCCCCTCTGCTGTCCCCCTGTGGGGTTGGAGCACATAAAATCTACTGGCCTGGGCCCCCCTAAACTCTAGTGTGTGATGGGAATGTGGGGAGTATCTTTCTCCTTCTCAGTCGGGGGCCACATCAGTGAGGTATCTATTTGGGTCTTTTTGCTTCTCACTTGTTTGCGGCCCCCGACTAATTTTTCGGTGGATAAGTGGACCCTGACTCAAAAAATGTTCTCCACCCCTGGGTTAAAAGATGAGTATACATACACACATGAGAACAGTTCTGGAATCAGATTCTTAGTAGACATGGTGAGTTATGTAGCTGCAAGGAGTTATTTCAAAATTAGTTCATAGGTTATTTTATCCACTGATCATATTCAACGTGATCCATCTGTGACTGGAGATTTCAGTCTTATCGCTCAAGCTTCCCCTTCATAAAGCATTAAGCAGATCTAAGACAAAAAGGATCAGGAACTACACTTTCATATGGTTCCAGGCCTTCTTTTGGAGTCCGTAGGAGAATAATAGGAAGTCATTCAGACTATGAAGTAGACCTATTTCCTAAGCATCACCGGTAACTATCTACATGGATTAACATACTGTAATTTATCCATTAAACAATTTATTACAAACTGTAAAGAAATATACAATGACATTTCACCTAGGATTAATCTAAATGTTAGTATTCCCATTCGATCTCTGAATCAGTAGTTGTTAGGAATGTGAAATATTCCTAATATGTTAAAATGTGATTACTTTCCTTAGTCAACAGATTTTATGTCGACTAGTCAATAAGGGTAGGCAGTCCCAGTGCTCAGTCTGCCTAGTGCCAGTTCACAGAATAACCTCCTCAGCTGCTGCTCTGCATTGCACAGCCTAGGGAAGCTGCGAACGAAGGTGCTGAGTCAGTCCCTGCTCCACGTGTTTCTTTTCATTCATCTCAACACACACACAGAGTCAACTGGCTGAATGAAAAGAAACACATGGAGCAGGGCCCGACTCAGCGCCTTTGCACGCCGTCTTCTCTCGCTGTACAGTGCAGAGCGGCAGCTGAGGGATGCGACTAATCAGTAGTGCTAATTGATAAGTTTCTGCTTATAAGTTAGTTGACTAGTCAATTAGTCGCTAATATCCCCAATGTGAAAAGTGTAATCTGGGCTCATAGGTTAACCAACATGGTTACATTCGATACAAGCACTCAGGAAGAGAAGATGTTCATTATAAAAGCCTTCATAATCTGCTGTGTATGCCATCTCATCTTGGGCTCCTCTTGGACTCTTGAGTGGATAGAGCTTCGTGGGTCCTGCTTTTGAGAGTTAATGCCATTGCCCCCCATCCTATTTAGGTCCTGCTTTGGGTTTTTTGGTTTCTGAAACAAATGAGATGTATAACAAATTTCAGCTGAATTTCCTGGATTCTCCTGGCATATTGCATTCATACTTGCCTGCCATTAAGGTGAGACTGACAACACCAAGTTTTAACTTCAGGCAGCTGGATCACTTAGCAGGAGCCATAGCCTCATACCTATACTGGAACTCTCTGAACCTTTCTTGTAGCCATCTGAAACAGATCCCAGAATCCTCTTTGTTTCTTAAAATACCATTATAAAGAAAATTATATCATGTATGTTTGTATATCATGAAGGTAAATCTTTAGAGATGAATTTTGGCTGGAAACTGGATTTCCTCCAGCTGGCATAGAACAGTTACACTGTAGCCTGACATGAAATGGAATAATCAGAAAGCTAGTTTTCAAGTAGAAATAAATTCTCTTGTGTAATATTGCAGGATTTATTGGTTATGCTCCATATATCAACCAAATTGTACAGCAATGGGACCTGCAAGATAATGATGATGATCAGCTGTTCTATACTAAAATCTATATTGACCCACTGCAGAGGGTATGTAGTGACTCCTTTTCTCCTTGCCAGTTGAAAAAAACAAAAAATTGCTGTTTCAATTATCGTGTCAGAAACTTGCTAGGAATAAATAAATGTTTCTGTGATTAGCAATGAATGCCATAGTGCAAAGATGGTTTCTGTACCGCAGGGACTGTCAACCTAGAGCAGTGGTTCCCAAACTTTTTGGCATCACGCCCCCCTTTTTGATTTTTGAAAAACCCTCATGCCCCTCTCCCCCAAAATAGCAGCAAAACTTGTTGAGCAGAAAAAAGGAACTGAATAGGGCAGCAAAATTTGATGGGGGAGAGGGGAGGGAGGCTGGGTCGCCTCGTGTCCCCCCTGGAATTTCTTCACACACCCCCAGGGGGGCATGCCCCCCAGTTTGGGAACCCATGACCTAGAGGGTCATGAATAGCATTCAGGAGGATCATTATTCAGAGTATTGTTTCAGGCTGTCTGCAGATGCAGGCAGGCATCACTAAACTGCCTAAATAATAGCTCTGAGAGAGGTGATCAGCACCATTAATCTGAGTTAAGGCTCCGTGGACTCTGCACATATTTCTTGCAAGGAATTAATAGGATATACCTCGATTCTCAATGTGGGGGCACAATACTCCATCCATCTCCTATCACTAAAGTGGATTCCAATTCAGTCCAACCAAATGAGATCACATGGTGATCCTGGTATGGGAAGAGAGACCCCAGTATAGAAAAGTCTAGGAACCAGAATGACATGCTGAAGTTTCAATGGTCATACTTCAGAAGTAATTTTGAGTTTATAACATGGGATAAAGAGAATGGATTACTGAGGTATGAAGTCTTTTGAAATATACATAAAATCAAACAGTAGTTTGTGAAACAAAGACACAAACTATGTAGGACATCTGGAGAGGCCAACGGAAGTACTGTAATTCAAAACTGAATATAGATCTTTTCTGTTTGAAGTTGAAATGCCTAGATCAATATTTTTAAATTTGGGTTTCTACAGCCAGGCACATACGTCTGTAATTAGAAATATAATTCATGCCTTAAGTTTCAGAAGTATAGTTAATTGGAGCTGCAGCACAGAATTCCTATTTGATTCTTGTGAAATGATGTTTTCACTGCAATAAAATATTTGCAGGTCACTTCTTAGACCTGATACTTTTTAGGCCAACTGAAGCTATGGAGAGTTTGAGTGAATATACAAACATGCCTTAATTATTGTCAAGGGTCAGGATAGAAACTTCTTTTCTTGTAGAGCTATTTATAGTAGGGCCACTGATACTGTAGTCTATCATGAAGTTTAGTTTTAAATTTAATGTGCTTTATTTTGTGCTTTTAAAAATGTTAATGATGTTAAAAATGTTAATCCTGATTGGCTTTGATTTCTTTAGTGTGTGTGTCTCTTTTTTAAAGAGAGGGAACACAGGCATAGACTTCTTTCTAATTTTTGGTGCTGAACTGTGATTGCTTTGGAAAGTCATGAGCTCCTTTTGCTGAGTTGGCATAGTTTAAAGCATATTCATTGCTTATGTACTATGTACATTGCTTATGTCACTTAAACAATTTTTTGATGAATCAGATGTTCTGGAGGG
Organism: Apalone spinifera; assembly: GCA_030068395.1. Lineage (NCBI taxonomy): Eukaryota > Metazoa > Chordata > Testudines > Trionychidae > Apalone > Apalone spinifera. Next base: position 149,330,824 of record JANRFK010004149.1, read on the forward strand.
AATACATGTGGAAGTAACTGTCAGGTGTAAAGCTAAATGAGACTTTGAGAAAAGAGAGTTGAAAGATAGAAAATTTGAAATTAGGTTCCTGAAATATATGAAACAAAAAAAGCGTGCAAGTTTTACCTGGTCAACATCTGTCAATACATTTAAATGTGTTTTTGCTAACTTTTATAACATCTCAGTATCTTTGCTATTTTTAATGTTAGGCACGTATTAACATTACTTTGGACCACAAATGCAGAATTTTCCAGACCCTGAATGGAGCTGTTGGTATGTGTATTAGCTCGTATAATGATTGACATGTAGTGCATATGTGTGCCATTATTTTTTTTGTTTTAAAGTGAAAATAGTTCTCATCCTTTCTTTTTAAATAAATAATACATGTATGCAAGAGATTACTCCATGAAATTAGGGCTTGTAAAGCACATATGGTAAGTAAAAACACACATTTATTTGAGATCACTCTAATAGCAAAGCATATGGAATAGACTAGCTTCAATTTTCAATTTTCTTACATTGACTAGATTGTCATAATTTTAATTGAAAATCCTTTTTAAGTATGCATGAACTTCCTTCCTCACCTCTGCCTTTGACCTTCAGCTGTGGAACAACTCAATTGCATTCCTTAGTAAATAGAAAGTTAGTTCTGTATTTCATAAACTCTGAGCAAAGCTTCCTAAAACATGTGAGGAATGTAGAGCATAAAAACTTCTGAAGTCCCCTGTGGTCTTTCTCTTCCACATCTAATTTAGCTATGCAGTGCTTAGAAACTAATGTAATAAGAAAATCCATCAGATAAATAATGTAAAAAATCAATACTTAGCTACAGGTTGAACCTCTGTCATCTGGAACAATCGGGTCCAGCAACATCTGTGATTTGGCGGAACCACAGATGTTGCTGGACCAGAGATCCCCAATCACAGAAGTTGCCAGTAGTTGAGAGCTCAGCTAGCAGGCGGTCTGGAGGGCCAATGGTCTGGGAGCAGGAAGCAGTACTGGCAGCTGGACCAAGGCCAGGGACACGGAGCCCCAGCTAGCAGCATGGAACACTGGATGACAGCCAGGAGCTGCTCACTGGCCAGGCCGACGACTGGGACGGGAGCCCAGGGAGAGCCCAAGCCTGACCTCCCCTCATCCAGCAAACTCCCTCTTTTGGGACCACTCGGGTCCTGAGGGTGCTGGACCAGGGAGTTCCAACCTGTATTATGTACCATTTTCATCCATAGACCTCAACCTCAAAGCATTTACTAAGGTGGTCAGTATCATTATCTCAGTTTTACAGATGAGAAACTGAGGCACAAGGCAGAAAGGCACTTCCCCCCCCACTCACCCAGCAAGGTAGTGGAAGAGCCAAGAATTGAACATAGGTTACTGGATTGGGACCAACATACTTACAGTACCAGAATAAAGTTAAAGATTGTTAATTGTGACCCAGAATCAATTGCTTTGTCACCCTGCAATTAACTGTTTTCATTCATATTGTTAACATGATGGTTAATTTGCAGATGAAGTTCTTCTGAAATTTGAAGAAGGACAAGTAAGAGCTAGGAATTCAGTGTATGACACACTGCCTGTCACTCTGCATGGAAATGGCCCCACTAAAGTAAGTGACAGCCACGTTTTCAGCTCTTATCAAGGACCATTTTGAATAAGGGCAGAGATAACAAAAGAAACTGAAATAAACTTTCAGCATAGACCAGGAAATGAGCTGCTCACATCCCGATGAAACTTAATAAACGTCACATGGCTAAATCGTTCATATATTGTGCTGGTAACTTACTCTTCAACCAGTTATTCCACTGCCTCTATATTGATGATAATTTATAGCAACTGTCCCTCAAGCACGCCGTATCTTCTCTCCTTCCACTTCCCCTCGAGCGCCCTTTTGTGCACTGCAACTGCTCATTCTTTGCTTAGCAAACTGATTGCAGCTCTGGATTCAGAAGGTGGTGATGTTTAGCAGCTATGATGGTTCAATGAAAGTAAGTGAAAAACTTTGATTTTATTCATAATCATAATAGGTGATTTATGCACAGAGGGGTTTTTTTTTTTGCAAGTGGAAGAACTAATGGCAGGCTTTGGGAGGAAGAGAAGTCCCAGGTCAGGCTACAGAAATGGAGTCTAATCCCTTAAGACTGCCACTGCAGCCACCATCCTGCCAACAATATTTTTTAAAAAAATCCCAGACACTCCTGATTTGTAGAGGTTTTCCCTATTATTTCATCTTTTAAAATTAGTATCTGCTATTTTTACATGCTGTAAACTATGGTTGACTTGCATTTCTAAAATGCATAATAAATGGCTGATATTTCTTCTATGTTGTTTCCATTAAAGTTTGCTTGTATCCTTCCAGTCATATACATTACATATAAACTGTACTACTCTTTCTGTCATGAAGTTTAACTTACAGATGATATAAAAGCTAATAATTGAAAGCATTTGAACAGATCAGCTCTAGGTGTGTTGGGTCTTCATTGAGTGTAATGGGGTGATTGTAGGAGAAATGAGCAGGCAAATTCTATAACAGGTTTATGATTTATTGAACTCCTTTAACCCATGAGAATGGTAATATGAATTTGGATGGGACCTTATTTACAGGATTTAAATACATTCCGAGAAAGTTGGATTTGTAGCGAAACAACTTAAAGCAGGGACTTTTTTTCCTGCAGCTGACTTCCATTTGCGCAAGTTGTGTTTTGGTTTTGGGTTTTTTGCACGCGACTTAAGAGCGGGGGATGGGAAGACTCATAATGCTTCAGTTCCTACACGTGTCAACAACTTTAGTGCAGAACAGATGTATATTGGGGCAACTTATAGCGGGGATACTCTGTACTAAAGTGGCAGAGAATAAAATATGGCATCCAGGGCAATATGGCACCCTTAAACAGCTCATTATCAGAGTCATCATATAACTGATTTGGAGCCAATTCCAAATTGACCAACACAACTGCCAGAAAAAATCTGTCAAAGCCAGGTGCATCAGTGAAATATGTTCCATTGGATTCTGGAATAGCTGCCCTCAAAAAGGTGAAAGCTTCAGTCCAATTCATGAGCGGTTGGTGAAGGCAGGGCTGGAGACAAGCCTCTAGCCCCGCTCCTTCTGCTCAGGCCCTGCCCCTTCCTTGCTGCCCCACGGGGAGTCAGGGTGGTGTGCCACAAACGTGCTCCCCCCTTCCAACCAAGGAGAGCGAGTGGAGGGGGCGGACACATGCTCTCCCTGGCCTCCCCAGACCCGGAGGAGGGCGTGTCTTCTACATATCACTGGCCATGCCTCTCCAGCCCCCAGCACCAGGGGAGGGAAGGAGAGTGTACCATTCGGCTTGGCCTGGCCTCCTCCAGCCTTGGAGCACAGAGGAAGGGAGGAGACCATGACACATGCATCAGCTGGCCTCTCCAGCTCTGGAGCAGCAGGAGGGCAGGCGCTGAGGGTAGCAACACTCCATCCCCAGAACACCAATAGAAGGCATTCTGGGGGCAGAGTGTGGGTGGGGCTATGCCTGGAGGTTTGGGAAGGCAAAGTTCTTTCCCTCCCCTCCTCCCCTCCCCCCCAGCCCTCCTCCCCGGTACATGTTGTCCTTTATCCATCTCTCTTCTTCTAAAAATACCAGTGACAATCAGTTACAGCAAGGGTCCTAACTTGATTCTAATATATAGCCATGGCATTAGTCATGGCATTTTTCAAAGACAGGTGAAATGCAATATGTGTTTTCTTATACCCACCAAAATTGTTCAGTTTCTTTAAGCTGTGACCACAAATTCCAGAAGATATTATTTCTGTATCTTGTACAAGTGGTCAAAATAGTTTTTAGCAGTTGTCTATTTAAGGAAGAAAAGTGACCCTGTATTGAATGTATAAAGCCTATTTTGAGGATTAACAGTGATGTAATTAAAAGGTATAGAGATGGGTTGCATTTTTATATATAGTTAATGTGAATTGTTCTTTTTCTTACTAGATTCACCTCAGTTACTTTGGAAATTACATCCCTAATGCTTGGACTCGTGAAACTGGATGTGGTGTGTGTGATTTAGATTTACTAGATCTAACAACAGTTAAAGTAAGTACATCTCACAAAAAACCAAACACTTTTTATAATATGGGAAGTTAAGTGGCCTTATAGTGACTTTTCTGAGAGAAAAGGCTGGACTACAGTACATAGGGTTACAGTTCAAGCACACTTGAGGCTGTTTTTGGTGTTAAATCTGTTTCCATTATTTTATATAATATTTTGAGTTACAGACTTATCAGTACTATTTTAAGTGGGAACTGTCAATATTTTCAAATTGGCTATACTTTGGCATGGCATGGCTGGAGTGTCAAAGGCCTGTCGCAGACAAGTTTGTTTAACGAGAACTGACTTGAAGATTTTTATACCTATCTTTGGTTTCTGGCCAATGTTAATTTCAGTTGGTTTTAAAAGTGTTTATACAGTAGGTAGGAGTACATTAGTAGAAGCTTATATGTTTGCTCCAATAAATTACAAACCTCATCTAGATAAAGTTATTTAATTTTGTTTTAGTAGTGATCTTTTTATATAACATTCCTGTAATGGTAATATTGCTGTTCTAAATTAAAAGTCCAAAATAATTTTAGCATTTAAATTGATTAAAAGTCTTTGCCTGGCTTTACCACACTTTTTTTCTCTTTGTAATGAATTATTTAATTATTCTTGTTACCATAATATGCAGTCAGAAAAATAACTTTTGCTTAATGCTAATGAGCAAGTTATAATAATCTATTTGCATGATTACAAAATTCTTATTTTAATGTAAAATGTATCTAATATAGCTGATTCATCAATAGTTCCTTGAATATAAATTTGCCAATAGGGAAGTAGAGCATGTCTTGTTTATAAAATTATGCCTTGCCTGTCTTTGGCTGTTTTCCATGCATTAATAAACTTATAATATGGATGAGTAAAATATTTTGTGACATAAATTCAGTTATGTAATTTATTTTTAAAATCAGTCTTTGTTTTCCTTTTGACAATTAAAATGTATTTTCTATATCTATAACATTGTAAAATCTATGCAGTTTTATAATAAGTGGGGTTCCGCAGGGACATAACAAGTGGGTTCCACAGGGATCTGTTTTGGGACTGGTTCTGTTCAATATCTTCATCAACTATTTAGATATTGGAATAGAGAGTACACTTACTAAGTTTGCAGATGATACGAAACTGGGAGGATAGGGGATACGAAACTGCTTTGGAGGATAGAATCAGAATTCAAAATGATCTGGATAAACTGGAGAAATGGTCTGAGGAAAATAGGATGAAGTTTAGTAAGGACAAATGCAAAGTACTCCACTTAGGAAGGAACAATCCATGTCACACATACAGAATGGGAAGTGACTATCTAGGAAGGAGTACTGCAGAAAGGGATCTAGGGGTTGTAGTGGATTACAAGCTAAATTTGAGCCAACAGTGTGAAAATTGTTGCAAAAGAAGCAAACATGATTCTGGGATGCGTTAACAGGAGCGCTGTGAGCAAGACACGAGAAGTCATTCTTCTGCTCTACTCTGCACTGATTAAGCCTCAGTTGGAATATTTTGGCCAGTTCTGGGCACCACATTTCAAGAAAGATGTGGAGAAATTGGGGAAGGTCCAAAGAAGAGCAACAAAATGATTAAAGGTCTAGAGAACATGACCTATGAAGGAACACTGAAAGAACTGGGCTTGTTTAGTTTAGAAAGGAGAAGACTGAGAGGGGACATGATAGCGGTTTTCAGGTATTTAAAAGGATGTCACAGGAGAAGGGAGAAAAATTGTTCCCCTTAACCTTTGAGGATAGGACAAGAAGCAATGGGCTTAAACTGAAGCAAGGGAGGTTTAGGTTGGACATTTAGGAAAAACTTCCTAACTGTCAGGGTGGTTAAACACTGGAATAAGTTGCTTAGGGTGGTTGTGGAATCTCTATCTCTGGAGATATTTAAGAGCAGGTTAGATAGACATCCATCTGGGATGGTTTAGACCAGTGTTTCCCAATTGGTGCTCCAAGCGAAAGTAAGGGTTCCGCAAGGAGCTGGCACTCCCCTGCCCCTTGTTAGAAACAGAGCTTTTTTGCATTGGGACTTTTATTACCCCCTGACAAATTGTGTCGGGGGCCTTTTATTTTTTTAGGCAATGCTAGGGGTTCTGTGAGCAAACAGTACTGGGTCCAGCCGTGAGGGCAGGAGACTGAACTCGATGACCTCTCAAGGTCTCTTCCAGTTCTAGTGTTCTATGGTTCTAATATTTTAAAATTATTTTGTGAAATATTTTCTAATGTTGAATTTTTCATTGCTAGTAATTTAAAACTTTGACTTGCAAATTTCAGTAGCTACACTGAGAATGAAAATAACTAAATTCTCTACGAGTAAAGTACATAAGAATGACTGTATTGTGTCAAACCAATAATCCATCAAGTAGCAGTTCTGCAATTTCATATTTGAGTTTCTTCAGATCTCTTGACTCATCTGGTTCTGATGGTTTATTACTATTTATCAGTTTGTTCTAAAACAATCACTACGGTTTCCTCAATCTGCGACAGTATCTCAGACATGTCACCTAAAAAGAATGGCTCAGTTGTGGGAATCTTCCTTACATCTTCTGCAGTGAAGACTGTTGCAGAGAATTTATTTAGCTTCTCTATTACCTTCCTTACATGCTCCTTTAGCACTTCCATGTTATAGGGACCCCACTGATGATTTGGAATGTGTCCTGGTTCTCATGTACTTACCGAAAAAAATCACTGTTTCACTGTGCTGTTAATGTTTGTGATTAGTTGTCCTTCAAATTCATTTTTGGCCTAATTATATTTTGACGTAGCTTGCTAGAGTTTATGCTCCTTTCTTTTTTCCTGGGTTGATTCTTTTCATTACACCAAGTGTCTGTGATGTCTATTACAGTGTTTCTCAAACTGTGTTCTGCGGAGCCTCAGGGCTCTACGAGACCTTTCCAGGGGCTCCGCGAGGTTGACAAACTGGAAACATCAATAGGTCCAACACACACACAATCAGTGGACCGCTGGGGCGCCGTATACATTTTTAAGCATGTAAAGGGCTCCGGAGCCCAAAAAGTTTGACAGGGGCTGGTCTGTTATATCTGTCTCCATTTTAATATCAGGCATTCAAGTTCCCTCATCTTAGTATTTAATCTTATTGCATTTATATATGAGCACTTACACAATTTGTCAATATTTGTCTGCTTTCATATGATTATAATTGAATGAGAATCTCTTATGTCTGACTCTTTCTCTTCGGTTCTTATCTGTACTTTTGCTAACTTCTAGCCCTATTACTAAGTCCATCCCAAAAGGAATGTGTCTGCTCAAACCGTGTGTTCCTCCACACTTGCCAAGTTCCCCCAGCCCTCCATTTAAAAATTCCTCTGATTGTGAACTTTTTTATTTTACATGCCAGCAATCAGGTTCCAAGGTAGAGGCCATCCTTCCTGCCTAGGGTGGTACTTCTTAGGATTTAGGAGCCTAATAATCCTAAATCCTTTTGGGTTACTGGTGATCTGTGTTAGTAGCTTGCAAAATCATACAGTCAATGCCCATAGAAGCATTATTATTTTTAGATGCATAGTTTAGATCATGAACGGGAAACTTTTTTTGGGTTGGGGGCCACTAACCCACAGAAAAATCAGTTGGGGGCCTCACACAACTGAAATGTAAAAAAAGCCCCAAACTAACAAAAAAACTCCCACTGAGGCAGCCCCTGGCTGAAAAGGCGAAAGACATTCTCCTCACACACCAGAGCCATGGAGGGCTCAGACAAGTAGATTTTATGTGCTCCAGCCCCACTGGAGGACAGCAGGGGGCTAGAGCACGAGGGGGAGCCCCAAGCTTCAGGAGCCGATCCAGGTAAATCAGGGGCTGCATCTGGCCCATGGGCCTTAACTTCCCCACCTCTGGTTTAGATCAACTGTACTAAAAGCAGGACCGAACACATGCTGTTGTAGTTCCTGGTTTATATTGTGTGTCAATGTATTATTTCTTTTAGGAATATCCAAGGGTTACAATTGGTGTTTTCATTGAACAACCAACTCCTTTTCTACCTAAATTTTTAGACAGACTGTTGACTCTGGATTACCCAAAGGAATCACTTAATATCTTCATTCATAATAATGTAAGTACTGGGGAACAATCTGAAGCAGTTTTAATTTTATTCAGGTGTAGTTGGCAGAATGTAATTGAGATCTTTCATAATATGGTAAGCAACAATGGAAATATATGGTAACATAATGTTATTAAATTGTAGCAACAGCACTTTTCTCAAAAGGTTTATTAGATATAATTGAAGAAGCACTTTTCTCGAACCTTTAAATCAACTGAATTAGTGTCTTTGCTTTCTGTGGCCAAGTCCTCAATGTCGTTTTAATACAGTTCAGGCTCCTGATGTTTGTCCTAACATTTGTATTACATAACGCCCCCCCTCCCCACCTTAAAATGAAAGATACAGGTCTCCAAATCATGCACAGGAGAGAACTGCTGGGCTGACTTTGAGTGCTGCTTGCTAATCTTCTAAGGGCTCGATCCTATTGGTTTCAGTAGCTTTAATCATATGGGTATTTACTGATGTGCACGTGTGTGAGGTCAATGAACTACATGCCTGTATTTTTTTTCTTTACACAGGCATGTAGTTCATTGACATCAATGGGCTGGCATGACTTGATAATGAAACTAGGAGTCTGCCCTCTAGCTTTATGAATATTTTTGTGGAAGGATAGTTACAGACATGCAGATTATAGAACAGTAATAACCAAGAGCTTTTATCATTATGCAAATACAGTGCCTCATTGTACTAAACAGCAGAGCCCTGTGCAGATGCAAAATTTGTATGCTCATCTGTATCTGCAAAAATGAGCCTCAGATATAAAGCAGATATCCATGGATTTCTAGGGTCCTACCAATCAGAAAGTAAAAAAGCCTTTAAATGAACACAAAAAGTTGATTGCCCTTCCTCTTTTTAGTATACAAAGTGAGGAAATTGGTGGGGATTGTTGTTTTGGTTTTGTTTTTTATTAGATATTCTAAAGCCAATGATGGGTTACCTGAGAGTTGGCCTAGAACTATCTCATTCTGAAGAAAACTGTAAGCATAGCTTCCATCCTACTCCTCTCTCCCTCCTCACAAACACTCCATTCATTCATTCTTTCAGTCAGTATGGCCAAGCAGGTTCTACATATCTATCCATTATAAAGGTCTCATTGTCATAACAAACTTCCTGACAGCACAGAAGGATGGATGTGATTCTAGCCAGAGTAAGTTTTTGTGCCTCTCCTTCCACTGGTCACATGATCATTGGAGAGCAGTGAGAGGCATTATTTCTATTGCACTCTTAACCTGCAAGTGAGAGACTGAACCTTCAAGCCAAACACTAACCTCTGTATGCATTTTATAAAGCTTTTAAGCCCACATCCTGCTATTGGTTATGAGTTGGAACCCCCTGCATCTCTACAGAGCTCATTAAAGTACATGAGACTGTGTGTGGATAGAAGGGTTCATCTGTGCAGATTTTACTGTGGGTTTGGGGCTATAGATTACTGGATGCATATTTTGCAAAATTATCATGTAAACAACAAGGAATGTGGTAGCACCTTAACGACTGACAATTTTATTACGTCATGAGCTTTGTGAGTTGCAACTTGCTTCATCAGATGCATGAAGCGAAAGAAAATGAAACAGTACTCAACTACACACTACTCAACTAGTCACTTCCCGCCCACTCGTGCCTCTATATCGGAGGCAACAAGGAGTGGGAAGCAGAAGCTGGTGCTGGAAGAGGGTAGGGGAGGCACAGCCACAGCGGTCCTGGGAGTGGTGCGAGCCAAGACTATTCAATCCCAAGAGCTAACGCCACTGCAGCTCTGTACTTTACATCTAGTAGGAGCACGGCTTGCGCCATCCCGGAACCGCTGCAGCTCTGCACTTTGAAGTACAGTCTCTTACTACATTTAAAGTTCAGAGCAGCAGCAGGAATGCAGCCTCCCCCTCGACTAATCAAGTGGGGAGACACACTCTATTAGTTAATTAACCATTGACTACTCTCTTAGTTAATTAACTGATACTTAACATCCCTAATTCAGAGATGGGAATGTTACATCAGAGCTAAATCAATCAGGGTGGACATGGACAAGAAAGTGAGAATACCTAAAGTGGAAAATTACTTACTGTAATAATAACAAAGCCTTTCCTAGTACCTAATGGAGTCAAATTTGCATGTGAATTCCAGCTCAGCAGTTTCACATTGCATCCTGTTTTTTAATTTTTTTTCTTTGCTTGAGCATTGCAATAAGTAATTTTCCACTTTAGTTATTCTTGCCTTCTTATCCACATCCATCCTGATTAAATTAGCACTTACGTAAAACTTCTATCTCTGTAACAGTACTCTCTGTTTCTTTTTCTTTCACTTCATGCATTTAGTGAAGTGAGCTGTAATTCACAAAAGCCTATGCCATAATAAAATTGTTAGTCTTTAAGGTGCCATCAGGCTTTTTGCTGAAACAGAGTAGCAAGGCTACCTCTGAAACCTGTCGTCATGTAAAGGTCCCCAATAATACATTAGTAACACATATTTCATTATTGCACCAGTGTTTTTTTCTAAATCTTCAAAAAAAGAGCTTGTTTTAGTACTTGAAAATATTCTGAAGATAACTGCAAAAAGTGTAATCCCGTTTTTTCATACCATTTGCAGTTGGATAGTAAGTGTTTTATTATTTGTGCCTTACAACACAGCAGTTGGTATTTACATTAACTCTTAATTATGTTAACATAATTACAGGAGGTTTATCATGAAAAGCACATTAAGAAATTTTGGGAGAAAGCCAAGAATGTCATCCGAAGTATAAAAATTGTTGGACCCGAGGAGAACCTGAGTCAAGCAGAAGCCAGGAACATGGGAATGTAAATTCTGTTTTTCTATCTTTTTTTAAATTGTATATTAACATTAAGTTAAATTGTACATTTTCAATAGAGGATAAATGGAGACTTAAGCAAGGGTTTTCATGGAATTACAGACTCTATTTAGACACACAAAGTACAATATTGTATGTTTTGTGATGTGTCCTCATTAAGTATACCATTCTATTTGTTTTTAATATAAAAACTGTTGTTCATTTTTGTGGGCATTTCTTGTTGGCTTGGATTTAATTTTGTTTAAATGATCCATCATTTGGCCTTCAGATGAAGGCTTTAAAAATATAGGGAATAATAGATCATGTAGGAGTGGAACAGATGTTGTGGATTATTCATAAGTATTTCTGGCAGGAACATGATCATATTTCTAAGCATATATGATGAACAGTAAAATGTGTCCAAATATAAATGTATATTTTAAAAAGAAGTACGTGATGCAAACAAAGTAAATGATGTAACATTAAATAAATGTTAAACTTTGTACAGCTGGTCCCCGAGTTACGAATGAGTTACGGACCGAACAGTTGGCCGTAACTCGAAGTATTCGTCACTCGGATCCCATGGAGTTACATGGGGACTGCGCTGTTCGTAAGCGCGGATCACATTCGTAACTTGGGGACCGCATATACGACCGGTTTGGTTGTAAGTGTGGATGGTCGTAAATATAGGTGGTCGTAACTCGGAGACCAGCTGTACAAAGCTTTACAATATGCTACATAATTTGTGGATGTTATTTCATGTTTAAAAAGAAATGTTAATTTTTTTTAAAAAGGTATTCTTAGTACTGTTTTTATGGCACGACGTGCTGAAGGCCTAAAACAAATTAGTATGGAATACTGTGTAAAGAAAAAGAATACAGCTTGCATTCAAAGATGCATCAACTCTGACTTCTTGTACTTTATCTCTTCTATCTCTTTTGTTATAGTAGGATAGTAATAGAGATGTAGCCGTGTTAGTCTGGTCTTGATGAGCTTTCGTGGGCCAGACCCACTTCCTCAGATCAAATTGTGGAAGAAAATTGGCATGACCATATATACCAAAGGGGTACAATAAAAAAAAATGAACTTGTGCGCTCTAATGTTGCATTCTAAATGTATATGCAATTACCTCCAACTTTACATCATGCTCCTATATTTGTAATGGACTCTAAAACAGTATTTCAGGATACTTTTAATGAGAAATGTTGATCTTTCTCAGGACATTGCGGGG
>JANRFK010004149.1:149346436-149369495 GCA_030068395.1 Apalone spinifera
CATCTGGGCTGGGCCTGTCAGGTACGGCGCCAATATGGTAGCCCACTGGTCCTCTGGCCTCTTCGCGGCGGTTGCGACCCGTTCAAACATGGTTAAAAATGCCTCCGGGTCGTCCTCGGGCCCCATCTTGGACAACCGAACTGGGGCCATCAACGGACACCCCCCTTCCGCTGACGGGGCTGCCGAGGTCGCTGCCTGCGCCAGTCCATACTGCTTTCTCCACCTGTCTTGTTGCGCTTCAAATCGCTCCGCCAGCTCATGCACCAGCTGCTTCTGCTGCTCCATATGTTGTGTGGACAGCAGCTGTATAAGTACAGTCTGTTGTTGCTGGTGCTGCTGTTGGTGCTCCATCAACCAGTCGAGTACTTTTGTCAGATCCATCTTAGTGCTTCGTGACCTCAAGTAAGGCAAGAGGTTAACGACCCCTCCCTTCTCCCTTCACACAGGGTTTAACGTGCCCACGTTCTCCACCACGTGTAAACATCCCCATACGCTGGACCGTCCTGAACGCGGGTGGGGTCGTCGCAGGGGGCACCGTCTAGTCCATTGTCCCTTCCCTATCGATAATTGTTTACTCGTTACCTAGGTGCCCAGCCTTACGGTGGGTCGGCCTCGCCCCCCCCCCTTCACGCTAGGGGTTGGCTCGCTTCCCACGATGGGAAGAGGGGGCTCCAGGCCCAGGCCCACCCCCTCTCACGGACCCCAGCCCAGGGCCCTAAGGACTCGGACAGCATGGTCATCCAGTCCAGCTAACGGGGTTACTGCCTTAACTCGTCAGCCCACTGGTTCCTGTGCCCACCCTGGGCTGCTTCCTCTCCCCACCTCAGTCCACTCCTTCCGGTCGGGACTTACTTCTTTGGTCTCGGGCTTGTCCGTTGTCGGCCTCGGGGGAAAGACGTCCTCCTCCGCTCCCCCTTCTACCCGGCTGCCAGCCGGGGTTTAAATCTCCGCACCGCTGCTCGCTGGCGGGTCCCTGCCCTGCGTAATGTGAACCTGCTTCTGGCCTGGCGTTGTGGCTGCGGTGTGACGTCACGTGCGCCGTGACGTCTCCGGATGCTCTCGGCTTGCGGTGGGGTTGCCCGAGCCATGGGTCGCGGGCTGCCCCCCTCCGCATTTGCCCGGAGTGCGGCCAAACCTACGGCCCCCGGGCCGCCCGGAGTGCGGGGCTCTTCTGCCCCGTCACAGGTAGTAAGATTCAACCATTAAATTGTTAGTGAGATATATAAACACTTCCTTTCTGCTGGCAAACCGCTCTGACTAGTGGGGATGGCTAAAGGGCAACTTTCCCTGCTTTTGCTTACTAGAGCCTGTTAGAAAAAACTGAAGATTTGAGTGATGTCTCTTTTTGCATCTATAGGCCGAATCATCCCTGGTGCTGCTTTGTTATGCATGAATAGGAATTTTGCATGCCTAGTGCTAGGCTTTGGACTTTGTGTAATTACATATTCATCTAGCATCTTTTCTGACAGCCACTGTATATGTCCTTTGCCTTTTGTCTCCATGCCTAGGTAGTTCTACCAAGAGAATTTTCAAAAATATTTCATTGACTGCCCCTTCCCTCTAACCATATGTATCCTGTTGTAAGAGGTTAAATGTGTGTGTATGTGGTATATGATCATGTAAGAATGTGCACTGCATTATACAGGGCTGCAAGTTATTGTTAGATCAACAATTCTCCATGTTAAATTATCTTCCTCTATCTCCATAATTTCCATGATGTAGGAAATACCTGTAAGCTCTGGAACCTTAGTTTTCATTTCCAATTGACTTATTCCTTCATCTTTAGGCTTGACTTTATCCTTATGTGAGGTAAAGAGTGGATCGTGAAGTCTGCTCTGTGCTGCCCTTTTGAGATTGCAAGTTAGAAAAAAAATAAATATATAAGCCTGCTTTTTCTCCACAATTACATTCTGTACTTGAAAACTTATGAACTGCTTTATTGTATTTGCAGCTCTAGAGGATCATCCACACACTCCCCCATTTATGTTATTGTACACATGTAGAAAGGTAATGCTAACTTCAGTAACAGTGTGATCATATTATAACACTAAGCTCCAGGTCTCAGCAGCAGAGCTCAGGGATCTCTGCCTCTTCTCATGAAGCTTATGGTAGCATAATGCAGTAGAAAGCAGAGATACATACAAAAGCTCCTAAGACTCTTTGAGATCCAGTGAATTATATATAATTTTAATGGGTAGTGGGAGTGATGGCTATAAACTAGCCATTTTCCAGAATATTAAAAATGTTCCTCCTCTAAAATACTCCTTGTTAACAGTCTCTGCCCTCCGGGTGGTGTGTAGCATAAAGGGAGATTGTAAATAATAAGTTAATATAGAAAACTGCACTGTGCTCAATTGATAATTAGTAAAAGTAGGAATTTTAAAGTAAGTAATGCAAATATGAATTGACAGGCCACCTTAATTCAACTAAAATCAGTTCCACGTCATTTTCAGGTTCATCTATGTATCTTTTATCCTCAAAGCCTGTTTCTACTCTCTTCTGGAATTACTCATTCCCTGGGACACCTGAAAAACGTATGTTTTCTTTTCTCTGATAAAGCCAACAAACTTTTGGGTTAGATTTGGGACACAGATGTCCTGAGGGTTATATCTGCTGCTTGCTCTCAGCTCCTTCCTACATCTGGAATTCAGAATAATTTTATTCCATTCTCTTCAGTATTCCAAAGTGAATACACTGAAAAGAGCGATTCTTCACAGTCTGACTTTTTGAAGTTTTGATTGTATAGCTCAAGCAGTGCTCTTACCGTTGTTAAAAATCTGAGAGTTTGGACTTTTCGAGGCCAAATTCAAAAGTGATTTAAACTTGTGTAAACACATAATCTTTGGGCACCTTTGTATCTTAAATCAATTGATACTTAGACATCTTTTGTAAATTGCTTTTACTGTTTTACTGTTTTGCTTCTCTCTTAGATTTCTGAGGACTCAGCCATGAATTTTGCTCATTTTATGTTGTGTTTGAGCAAATAGAAATAATCCACCAATCAGTATTCCACAAAATATTTGACCGTGGATATCTTAATTTTGGATTTATTTTCTGGTCTGTCTTTTTTCTGTTTAAGTATTTTATTTTCCTTTATCAGCAGCAACTGCGTGTTGTGTGCACAAACCAGGGTTCCATGCAAATGGACCACTCTTACTTCTATAACTAAGTTTTGTGAGTAATGCACCCAACTTCCTTAACTTTATCCACACCTTATGGGCTATATCAACTCTATTACATAGCATATTACCTTCTACTTGTCTTTTATCACTACGAAGAATGTCCTGCCACTTTAAGGGTATGTCTACACTACAGCGTTATTTCAAAATATCTAATTTTGAAATAGCTTATTTTGAAATAACGTGTCTACACACAAAATGCATTTTGAAATAGCTTTTTGCTATTTCGAAATAGCGCGTCCACACTGAGTGGACGCTGAATCGCGTTTAAGGCCGGACGGAACCAGGTCTGACAGGGCATCAGGTCAAGAGTTACTTTGAGTGTTTGCTGCCCTAGGCTATTTGAGGCCTGTGCTTAAAAGCACCCCCTGGACAGCCAGTTCTCAGGTTTCCCTGCTTGCTTGCCTACCTTGATGAGGGACAGCAAAGCATTTTGTCTCTGCGTGCTCTGGTTTCCCTCACTTGGGACACCGCAGCACTCTGCAACATGGAGCCAGAGCTGCCCCTGGGCACTCTGGTGCTTCTCTTGGACTTGTTGCTGTGAGCCTGGTGCACTTTCTGCAGGTTGCTACCCAGGAGGTCCATTGGGGGGCTGTCAGCATCCAGGAAGCCCTGCGGGAGAGCTTCCACCCTGAGCAGCACTAAGAGCCTCCCTAATCTGCCCCACTGGGGACTTGTGCCTCATTCCTCCCTCACGTCCTTCCACTTACCCCTCCCTAACCCCCCTTCCTGATGTCAAATAAAATACACATATTTTCATGAACACAAACTCTCTTTATTCAACAAAACTGTGCAGGGGGGGGGAATGAAACTCTGAGACTGGGGAAAGGAGGTGGGAGAGGGGAGGAGGGAGCTGGAAGGGGGAAACAGGGGGAAGAAGTGGGAGGGGAATCTCAGGGTTGGGGGGGTCTCACCAGACCAACTTGATTTTCATGTGAACCTGCTCCTGGGTTTGCATGTGGCCTTTGGTGGTCAGGCTGGCAGCTCTCCTGCCATAGGTGGCCGCGTTCCTCCGTCTAGTGTGGAGATCATGGACGTTGGGGGCATGCCCCCAAAACCTGAATAAGGTCCATGATCTCCACCCTGGACCAGGAAGGTGCCCACCTTCTCTGGGCCCTGACGGGCTCCTGGGAGCTGGCAGACTGCTCCTGGGGAGTGGTGGAGGGCTGGCTTCCAATGGCTTGCTGGATCATGTTTTTGGGCCACTGGGTCAGGGGCAGTGACTGCTGGCTCTGGGCTGGCAGGGTTGGAGCTGGCACAGGCACTGTGGCCAGAGTCTACCCCTTTAAGGGCTCTGGGGAGAGGAGGAGGGTGAGGAGTGTTCTTGCTTGAGGCCAGAGTGGCCACCAGGGCACCCTGGGAAGGGCTGGAGGTCTCCTATTTCAAAATAAGTATCTACACAGCACTTATTTCGATTTAGCTATTTCAAAATTGGCATTATTCCTCATGGAATGAGGTTTACCAATTTCGAAATAAGCCCTCCGCTATTTCGATTTAATTTCAAAATAACGGAATGCCTGCGTAGACGCTAGGATAGTTATTTCGAAATAATGGCTGTGTAGACATACCCTAAGACATAAACTTATGGTGGAATGCTGAGACTTTCTGTTTTTACTTTTGGCACAGCATGTTAATTAGATCCAGTAGATTTTAATTTTTCTATCTATGCCTTTCTAGTATGTCCATTATTTGACCAGTAAAAAATTAAGAATTACACAAAAAATCCTCTACGAATGTTACTCTCTTCTTTACTTAGTTTAACCAACATTACTTATTTGGTTTATATTCCTCTCCCCAATCCCACTGCTTTCCATTGGGACCTACTATCAGAACCAGAACTCTGAATGTCATCTACTTTTCATATGAGGAGCACATTTAAGTACATTTCAGAGTCAGTCTCCCATTAGACTAGCTGTAGAATCCAGTTGGTTTCCATTTTCATGACTAGATACAGTCAGTTGCAGAAATTTAACCTGGAGTTGATATAATCATGGAACAAAGTTACTTGTGTAGAAGGGCGGAAGTTATTAGGGGTTTAAGGGATTGTAGGTCAGAACCATGAAGATTGGAGACCAGATCTGCTCAACAGTTGTTGAGATTAATTTCCCAATTAGGTTTCTGAAAGGCTCCCTCCCCCGTTATCACTTATGTTTTAAGTTTAAGACAGTTGCTTTCCATCTTTATACTTGCCTTTCAGATACTGTGGCAACTGGGTGGCAGTATTGGCTGTCATTGAGAAAACCTAAAGCTCTGTGTAGTCAGTGCATTGATGGAAGTGTATTTTAATACCATTCCAGAGTTGTAATCTGTATCAGGAGCACAAAAGGACATCCTTTGCACCAGTTGTAGAGGCAAAGTGAGAGGAGGAGGAGGGAATATTTTAAAAAAGGAAAACATGAAGTCATTTGAGCCCTCTGCCTATGGGCGTACATCTATGAGAACTGCTGTTCTTCATTTTTTAAAACATCTTGTCTTCAAAGAACATGTATGGTATTTTACTGTCACTTTTTTCCTTTTTCAGTTCAACTGTGAACTTGGATGTAATTTGGAGACAAGATTGAACTAGCTGCTCTAGATTTTGGTAAAGCAGAATTAGAAACTACAGTGAATATCTTTAAGCTATGACAAATGTAAAGTTTATTGAGTTCCTTGTAGGATTAACAGTCCCCCATTTTCCCTCTCTCCACTTCAGGGGATTTTTATGGGCATTAATAGCTTTTCAGGATGTAGTAGAGCTACTTCAGTAGTTAGGCTCTTCAGGCCCAATTTCATAAATCAAAGTTAGCATTTATCCATTGTGTCGTTAGGTATGTTTACTGGCATGGAAGTATTGGTATATAAAAGTGTCGGCATCTCATCTATTGTATTCAGCTCCGCCTGAGCAGGAATTACCTAACTATATAATTAGAGCCCTACCAAATTCATGGACATTCAAAATGTGTCCCGGACCATAAAATTTGGTGTCCTCCCATGAAATCTTGCTTTACACATGCTTTTAACCTAAACTATACAGATTTCACAGGGGAGACAAGTGTTTCTCACATTAGAAGTCCTGACCCAAAAGGGAGTTGCAGGGGGATCACAAGGTTATTTTAGGAGGGTCATTGAATTGTTACCCTTACTGCTGCATTGGTGCCTTCAGAGCTGGTCAAATGTTGGCTGGGTGCCCAGCTCTGAAGGCAGCATCTCATCAGCAGTAGCACAGAAGTAAGCGTGGTAATGCCCATACCCATGTTGCCCTTACTGTGGGTAACAAAGAGTAGTGGCTGATAAGGGCCCAGCTCTGCAGACAGCAGCACAGAAGTAAGGGTGGCAATACTGCTGTGCAGCTGCTGAGGGTGGCTCTGCCTTCAGAATTGGGCTCTTGGCTCATAGCCACTGCTCCCCAGCTGCCCAGCTCTGAAAGCAAGGCTGCTGCAAGCAGCTGCACAGAAGTAACGGCAGCAATACTGCATCCCGTACAGTTATTTTGTTATGAGGGATGTAAAAATTGATCAGAACCATTGACCAGTGAAACTATTACGATTATATCGTTTAAGCAGTTAACTGTTGGTGGGGGGCAAAGCAGCTAGGTGTGGGAGGGGGGTCTACTAGGGCTGTTAGGAGGCATGTCAGGGCCACTGCAGTGCAGCCAAGGGCTGGGACCAGGACCGCTGTGGCGCATCTGCTCTAAAAGGGACCCCTGTAGCATGGCACCACCAGGATCTGTTTTCGGGGCTGGGATCAAGGGCTACTGTGGCACGACTGAGGATGAGTTCCACCTGCCCCACCAGAGCTGCTGTGGAGTGGATTGGGCCAGGGTCACCTCTGCAGCGCTGCTTGCCAGCCAGGTAGACCCCTCACAGTGTAGACCTGGCCTAAGGTCAGGAAGTCCAACTAGATTTGCAGCCTTAATTTTGAAGATATTTTTGGGAATTTTTTTGTTGGCTAAAATATTATAACTTCATTTATTACAAATTAATTCCCTTATATTTAAGGTCATCTTTTAAAGGCTTCCAAATAGATCAATAGTCCTTTGGGTATATGCTAACTTGAAAACTTTGCAAATGTCTCACAACCTTTCATTTAGATTAATACATTAGAATAGAGTACAATACTGGCTGGTAGTCTAGTTAACCGTTAAGCCTTCTGGTAAGCTTGATGCTTACCTAAACCTGTTAACCGTTTAACCTTTTGCATCCCTACTTGTGATCCTTACACAACTTTTTTGGGGGGGTGAGCACCGCAACAATTAGAAAACTAAAATTTCAGATTAAATACCTAAAATTGGTAAATTTACCACTTTTAAAATCATATGACTGTGAAATTGACATGAATTGTATACAATGCAGTAGTTAACTCATTTTAACCAAATGGTCCTTAGTACTGATGGTTAATTTTTGTCCAATACAAGTCACGCGGAGAGGTACATGTTTTCATCTCATAATTTCAGTAGTCACTATTTCTTTAAACTGCAGTATTCATAAAGAGATATCTGAAAATTGCCTAAGGTATTCTGACATCTATTTCAGGATTGCAATTTTCATTCCAGACTCTGAAGGGCAGAAAATGATAGACTGCTTCATTTCAATTATAAATCATGCTTATAGACACTTTAAGTGGCTGTTTGCTAGAGGAAACTGAATAGATTATATGTCTCTTTCCAACAAGTTACTGTAGGTTAGGACCAGTATAAGTCAAGCTTACATGGTCTTACTGGAAAATTTGTTCACAAAAGAACAGTGACATTTTTCTTTTTTTCATAAAGTATACTCACTGTCACTGATGAGTCAGTGATTCACAAGCAGAGTTAAACAATATTCTAATCCTCTCACAGAATCGTTGTCTTCTACTGACCACTTCTTATTGCTGCTTTAATATAGCTTCTTGAAATTGTGTACAAAAAAATAAAAATAATAAAAAAATCTTAGCAAACGTACTGAGGCCAGGGGAATAAAGTTTTCTCTGACCAGTTTAAGCTAAAAAGCATTTGATTTTAGAGGTGTTAAGCACATCTGAAAAGCAAGCAGCCTATTTGTCACTGCTATCCCTATCTCCTCCTTGCATTAAGGAGTCGGATTACATGTTATCATAGCATGTCCATGTCTTTAAAGACTAGCCTATTGTCAAAATGTAATGTTCTGAAGTAGAAAGACTGTCCAAAGATTATTTGTATTTCCTATGGAAGGCTTCTAGGAAATACAAATAATTTGTATTTTTAAAAGTAAACCTGAATTTAATTATTATGAACAGTCTTCCTTTATTAGTATTGAGAAATCTTATTCCTCTGTTATGTATAATCCAAACCCAGGGAATTATGTCAAATTTTTGGCGGTGGTGTTGCAAGTGTATAAGTAAGGACCATGCTTCCTACAAATTGTTGTTGGATAAGATATAACTTTATTTATTACAAATTTAATTCCCTTAATATTTAAGGTAATCTTTCTAAAGGCTTCCAATCAGATCACTAATCCTTTAGGTATATGCTAACTTGGAAGCTTTTCAAATATCTAATAGCCTTTCATTTAGATTAATATATGTGAATATAGTGCAGAAGGATTTTAAAACTACACTTACAGAACCAGAGTACGCTGGCAATTTGTTCTGTAAAAATAAAAAAGTTGAAATTCCAAAATTGCCTGTAAAATTTTCTTTGAAGAGACTTCTTATGTCTGTTCAAAAATGAATCTAAAGCTGCTACTTTAGGTTTTATTTTATGTAGTATATATAATTAAAATCAGTCTATATTGATTATTTTAAAATTTTGGTTAAAAGAAAAACCCCTCTGCTATTTAGCTAAAGCTTTATTTGCTGCTAATAAAGGAAAATTATTTTTATGGCAGAGTTACAAAGCTTTGGACAGAGCAAATTAATAGACTGCAATAAACCCTACCAGAGTCAAATGGAAGTACTGTATCAAGTTTAAAAATTACTGGAAATTCAGGAATCATAGTTAACCTGATACAAACATGTGGGATATGGATATGACGAAAATTGACTATGAAGGAGGGGTTGGTTGTGTACTGCACTTTCATCCTACATTGCTAACCAAGGACATGTTCATAAAAACTTCTTCAGTGAATTGTTCATTGTACTGACTGTCCTTTCTGTTAACTCAGTATTATTTTAGAATTTCAGCTCTCATGATTACTGCAACTGTGGTGGCCGAGTGAATAGCTTGATTTTATGTCAGTGGAATAGAGGAGGCTATCATTGACTTTCTAGGGCTGTTCTACAAAACGACCTTGGGATACTAGTTTGAACATAAGAGGACCTGATAATCAAAAGAGCTACAATCCTTGCTAAAGAACACTTGCAGAAGTACCACAGGCTGAATTTCATGGTAAACTGGAGGATAAAAGGGAACTGATAGGTGGTTCTGTGATTCTAGACTGGAAAAGACCTGCAGTCTTCTCCGTACTTTGATTTGTGTGTAGTCTGTTTCATTCACTTTTAGTTGACTCTTCTTGTGATATCATTGTTAATCATTAATTTTTCCAGATCCAATCAAAACTCAATTCATGTTAAATAAAAGTAACATTTATTGGGATTTTTACAGAAAGTAAAATAAGTGAAATGAAATATATGCTTTCTCTACAATTAGACCCCTTTTATTTAAGCATCTAAATGTGGATTTAAGTACATGATTTTAGGCACCTAATATTAGAAAAATTTTATCACGTATTTTCACTCTGCTTGAATTCTCATATCAACGTCAGAGAAGGATTTACTGATTGTGCTAAGAGCTGCTTTTTCTCTTTGCAGGGAACTTTGTCGCCAGAAAAAAGATTGTGACTATTACTTCAGTATAGATTCAGATGTTGTGCTGACAAACCCGAAGATTTTAAGAATTCTGATAGAGCAAAACAGGTTAGCGATTGAAGAGCTTCTTTTGTCCTTCTCTAGAAGTACTCCACAATATTCCCTTCTCCTTGTCCCTTCTAAGTCATTTTGTAATATTGTAAGATAAATTTAGCATAATTCCCTCTGGAGCATATCAGCATTCCATTCTACTTGAGGGAGCATGAGGTAATCATGTTACTGCCAGCTATTTGTTGCCAATAGACCACTAAGCCTTTCTAATGGCAAACATTTTTAACTTTGTAATTAATCTTGGCTGCTTGTTTGCAAAAAATCTGCTTTGAAGGAATGCTGAGTTATGTGGGGAAAATAATCAGATCTCATTTATTTGGTTAATGGAACCACTTTCTAACTTGAAAATGTTAAAGTGAATAAAGTAGGTAAATTGAGCATGTTCACTGGTTTGGGCTTTGTGGGCCAACCAGATGGAGGAATGCTTGCCTTTCCCTGGTTTGTACATCAATCTTGGGGGCAATCAGTGGTCCTGATTTTAAAATGTAAGCAGCTAAAGAGGCAACTAGGCACCTGAGTCCTTTTGTGAATCTAGCCCATGTTGACCAGGAAGATAGACAGATGATTATCACTCTTTATATTAAACACGGTAGCTAACAAGTCACAAAATGTCTTGCATAGAAAAATATGCACAAACAAATCCCAATCTTAACATCCAAGAATTTATGTCGTTCTGAAGATAGCTGTGTGGTATCATTGCTTTCTGTTAAGTGAAGTAGGATTTCCAAGACTGAGTGATCAAAAATTGTGCAATTCAGGCATAATAAAGCTCACTTGTTTCAGTCTTAATATTTAGAGTTTTAAAAAAGAGATTTAATTTTGGAAATGAGAGAACATTGTTATTCTGGCTCTTAAGATCTGTTTCTCACTGTTAAAAATGATCTCAAGATGCACGACAATGTAAACTTTCATATCTGATACAAATATAAAATAAAACTTTGTTAGCTTTTTACAATTTCTAGAAAAGATCCATCATTGACTACAATTAATAGCTCAATGTTGTTTTTGCTATTTCAGAGCCAAATCTTACTTGCTTTATTCATGAAAATACATGAATTCCCATGTGAGTAAAGTAGGCAGGATTCAGCCCTGAATGGTAATGCCCAACTTTTTTCAGGTGATTTAGATAGAGGCAGAGTATTAATTTCATCAGCATATATTGGAAATGTGTGTTTACCTAATGATAAAGGCTGAATTATAGATAAAGGCATAGCTGGCATGTCATTTTGAGTATATTATTTCTTTGCTGAAATGTGTTGCTTTGTAATAGAAGTTTAAGGTCCAATATACTGCAGACAGAAGTAGCACAAGTTTGACAAAACAGGCCTACCTGGGGGGCTGCACTTATAAAAGAAATTCCATTATTTTGCTTCCATTTCTAGCCACCTCATATTTCTCTTTTCACCTCTGTTTTAAATGGCTGAGTTATTTTTCCATTTGGAATAATTCCATAAGTGAAGTCCTTTGCCTTTTTGCCTCTTCTGTATATCATTAGCTAAGCATTGTTAAAGAGGAACTGCTTGTTCTACTCCTGTCCGTAGAAAGTGGACAAGAGAGTATATTCCTCTGCCTGAAAACTCTATGATTTATACGGATCCTGGGAATAGCAGCTGAATTCCTGTCTGCTGGTCTCACCTTTGGGTGGCTAGAGGTTTGGAAACTGGCAGTTAATGCTAGTATATTGGAAGCATCAAAGTTCATTTTTATTTTCTTATTCATTATTTTTATTTTTATAGAAAGATAATTGCTCCACTTGTAACTCGCCATGGGAAGTTATGGTCCAACTTTTGGGGTGCTTTGAGCCCTGATGGCTATTATGCTCGATCAGAAGATTATGTGGATATTGTCCAAGGGAACAGAGTGTAAGTAACCTTAAGTTAATCACGAACACCAGATACATTTGTACTATATTTAGATACAGTCTTTCCTTGCCCAACAAATACCAATATTTTCCATGTAAAGAGTGAAAACTTCTGAACAGTTATGGTGTCTGTGCTGCACTACAGCTCGAAATAAGACACTCAATTTGAGCTACGCAAATCAGGTATCTTATTTCGAAGTTATGTCGAAATAGCTTATTTCAAAATTTGGCGCTGTCTGCACAGCACTTATTTCCAAATAAATTGCTATTCCGAAACATCCCTTACTCCTTGTGGAATGAGATTTATGGGGACATCAGAATAGCGAGCCTGTTATATTTTGAAACAAGGGGCATGCTCAGAAGACCTCCAGTATGCTGAAATAGCACAGTAGAGTAGACATAGCCTTAATGTTGCTTATGTTGATGCATTCTTTCAATAAGATGGGAATATTTTCTATTTCAGCAAGCTAAAATGGAAAAGCAAAGTGCCAAGCACAATAAGTTCATAGGTGCTATCATGATAAATATGTGATGGTCATCAGTATTATGCTATGAAAATGAACTTTGATTAATTGCGAGAACTGAAGGAGGTTTATTGTTAATCTACCACGATGAATTTATGCCAAAAATAATCCCAGTAACATTTCATCAAATGCACAAGTAAAGTACTTTCCCATCTCTTCTGGATGAGTACAGTATTTAACCAGCAGCTGAAATTGAAATTAATAACCATTTCTGTAATAGAAATATTTGTTCCATTACAAACCATCTGCTTTCCATCCTTATAACCACCCAGAAATGTTAAAGTCAAAGCAAATGAGGAATACTTTCATTTCACATACAGTAACTTTTCCTCAGAATGAATGTACTTTAAATTAGTCGAGGCCTGATTCTTATGTGTGCCAGTAACCCCTATTTGGCCCTGATAATAGGGAAAGGTCTTACTAGCCTGATACTCCTTTAGATATGTACTTATTTTATTGATCTGCCTCTGTGAAACAGAAAACTTGCATAGTAGTGTGCTGTACTATGAAAATGTCTATTTGTTATTGGCTCAACTGAATTAAATTTTTGAACTCTTGCATATCAACAGAAAGCAATCAGTTGATCTGTGAGAAGCTACAGTTGGGTGTTTAACATAAAATCTAATAGTTCTTTTCATCTCACAGAGTAGCTAAATGTTGTAAGATAAAGGAATCTGATTGTTAGTCTGGACTTAGTCTGAAAAGGGTTGTGTTTATATATTTAAACCCCATTTTAGAGAATTTGGTGATATTACTTTTTCATGATAAAAGTTCATAAAATTCGAATTACTGCCTACATCTGCAGAAGAAGTGCACTCCCTTCAAGTCTGGCTGTAGTTTTTCAGATATCGTGGGAACCTTACAGCATTGCTTTGAACTTTGCCTGATCTGTAGATAATAAACGCATGATGTTCAAATTGAAAAATCAAAATGCATTCCAGTTTTCATAGTCTTAACTGTTTCTCTTGGACTTATTTTGCAGTGGAGTTTGGAATATCCCTTATATGGCTAATATATACTTAATTAAAGGACAGACTCTCAGATCAGAGATGAGAGAGAGAAACTATTTTGTTCGTGATAAATTGGATCCTGATATGGCACTCTGCAGGAATGCCAGGGAAATGGTAAGGTGTATGGATGATGAATTGCTTTTAAATAGTACATGCACATTTTTTACCTTCTTGCTACACATGTATGGATTTAAACTTGAATTATGTTGATATCTTTCTAATTAAAAGTACTAGCCAATTTTTTGTGAGATACTGGCATTTCTTTCTGATATATTTTTAAATCAGTAAAAAGAATACAATGGAAGCATTTGGCTTTAAGACCAGCAGTCCAGCACATTGAATTTTCACTGCATTTAAATAGAAATTGTAGGTACTGTACCTTGCTTATTAGCACAATTGTATAACATGGACTCAGTGGCTATCCTGTTAGTCAATGATAGCTGATATGTTATCTCTATTTGTCTAAAAATGTCTTAATCTGAATAATTTGGAACTTATAGCAAATTAGGTCGGACACTTTATTTTATATTTAAATGAGAATACTTAAAGTTGATTGAATCTTCTAATGTAAAAGTCTTATTTTAAGCTATTTTCAGAGATACTCTTACTAAAGAGTGTTATACTATTTACCCTTACCTGTATTATTCTGTCAGTATATGAAGACTGATTTACATTGAGTATAAATATGCAAACCATATTTGTACCAATATTTACACTAGTTTCAGAACAGAAACAAATAAGAGGTAAACCACAGCTATTTCCAGACAGTATAGTATTGAAAACAAAAACTGGCTGAATTGAACAAGAAAAGTTGGCAAGTATAATTTTTTTTATTCCTTCTATAACAAGGCATGTTTTCATTTGTTTGTACTCATTCTACAAAACAGCCCAGTCAACATACTCTTGTTTTCAACCTTCTAAGCATTGGTTATTGCAATCTGTGCTTACCATGTGCTTGTGTTAAACTAATCTGACTCTGTGGCTCATCAGAGAATTGCCCTCTCTCTTTCTCTTTCTCCACCTATGCTATGAGCCAGTCTGGTATGTGCTTGGTTTTGTATTGCAGCGGATAAAAAGGGGCTAGTGGATATAGCTTTAACTTATACATATGAGCTTTGCTTGGAGATGCATGCTGTTTGAAAAAGCTAATTTGGAATATCAGCTTTTGATCAAAGGCTGGTATTTGCCTAATGTAAATGTGGAACCTAAAACCTAATACATCTCTGACAAAGAGAGAGACCATGTATCGGTCAACTGATGTGATGCTTCTCCTTCATTTTAGAATTTACAAAGGGAAAAAGGCTCCCCTTCTTCGGAAACATTCCATATGCTCAGACCCCCAAAGGTGTTGCTTTTTTTATTCATTAGTTGTTACTATTATGCAGTATTTTTCTACCAAAGAAAAATCCTTCTCTCTCCACTTACCCTAGGAAAATGTTGCCATCTCTTTTTCTTTAGTCCTAAATTTTCAAAAGGGACTGGTGATGTAGGGTGACCAATCAAGACATCTTGAGCCTTGATTTTTCACAGTAAGGGCTCTTAATGTTTCTGCAATGTTCTGCAGCTTCCCTTTATGTGCCTCAATCTGGGGACCTAGAAATCAAGACAATATCACTAGTCATTTTTGGAGGATTTATCTTATTTGGCATTTTATTAGAGAAATTAGTTAAACAATTAAAAACCTCTCTGAATATTACTCAAAAAATCACAGAAAATTACAGTGCAAAGTTTCTCTGGCCTGTGTAGTCTAACTTATTTGCAAAGTCTTTGTTCAGTTTTGCTATAGCTTGTGTTTGTGCAACCATTGGACAAAATCCTGCCATGTCTACTCCATGAATAAGTCCTGTTGCTAGCCCTATGTGTGAAAAGGGATCAAGAATTGGTCTCAGTTTGTCATGTTTCAGGAAAAGGAAACAAGCACTAATGATGTGTTAGGCTATGTTTAAACTACATCCATCTTTCGAAAGAGGGATATAAATTAGGCAGATTGAAAGCGCAAATGAAGCGGGGAGTTAAATATACCATGCTTCATTTGCATAATCGCATCATAGTGTTCTTTTTTTTTTCCGAAGGAACTGCGTGTAGACAGTGGTTTCACTTTCAAAATACCCTCTTTTTCAAAAGAACACTGTGATGCTATTATGCAAATGAGGCGCAGGATAGTTAAATCCCCACTTCATTTGCACTTTCGATCTGCCTAATTCATATCCCTCGAAAGAGGGATGTAGTTTAGACATGCCGTCAGAAGCATATGGGCAGTGTATGAACTTAAAAAATTCTTCCTGTCCTAGAGATATTAGCAGTGTTTCCTCATTTCAACAATATAAAATCGTTCTCAAGTCAGAATAAATTTGTTTCCCTGTTCAAAGGGCTTGATTGATATTAGTGTTTCTCCAGATTTATGCTGATGTAACTTTAATGAAATTATACTTACATTAACAAAGCCTGAACAACAACGTGGTGAATCAAGCCGAGTATATATTGCATAGGAAGTGTTGCGATAAGCATTGGTTAGCCGCTTTGCAAGGCCCTCCTTGTTTTCCCTGCTGCAACTGGTTAGTGTGTTGGTAAGGGACAAGAACTGAGCACATGTTTAATACATTTTACCATGCTGGCTGTTTAACACTTTTTCAGATCTAAAACTGAGGTCCAGAAGCAAGTGGGAATGGCTCTGTGTTGTGCAAATATAAGATAGAGAAAACTTTGTAAAATGAGGGTTGGATCTGAAAAACAGTTAAATGAAAAGAAAACCCAAATTCTTTTAAACAGAAATATTTTCTTCCACTAATTCTAATAAAAACAATAAGGAGTCCTGTGGCACCTTAAAGGCTAAAACATTTATTTGGGCATATGCTTTCATGGGCAAAGAAATCCACTTCCGCAGATGCTTATCACAGCTGTTGAAGTGGATTTTTTGCCCATTGAAGTTTATGTCCAAATATATTTGTTAGTCGTTAAGGTTCCACAGGACTCCTCATTGTTTTTGCAGATACAAACTAACATGGTTACCCCTCTGAGACCTAATTTCTAATCAAGGGAGCCCTGTTAATATCCTGGGTTTTATTTATGAAGAAGTATAGCAGCACATTTAATTTTTGGTCTTTATCTCACTGAGAGTTTCTTTATTTCTCATAATAATTTTAACATGTATTGTATTTTCAGATATTTTTATTTCAGGTTGATTAACCAAAAAGATTACTTAATAGTGTGTATATACTGAAGCAGAGCAGAACTTGCACGTTTTGTATTCTGACAGTACTTGAACTTTTTCAGATAGAATCCCCAGCCCTAGACATTGTTGTCAGTTTTATTTGTATGAGAGAGCTCTGTTTGAAAACAGGTATTTCAAGAGCATTGACCATTTATAGTTTTACTAAAGGAAAAAAATATTAAATGTGTTTTTCTTTTCCAATTGTATGTTTGCATTTTTATAAAAAAAAAATTGGTTGCCTTAATTTGATTAGAAAACAAATGAGAACAAACGTCATTTTTACTGTGGATCATTGTAAAAATACATATTTAGGAATCAGTAATAGACACTGTGGTCAGAAACAGTCCTGTGAAATTAGAGATTTTCTTTAAAAAAAAAAAAAAAAGTTAAAATGTACACGTGTGTGTGTGCGTGCACGCACGCACGCACGCACTGAGAGAGCGAAACAAATAAATAGCTAAAATATAAATGAAATGATCGATACTATATTGTAGTTTGTGTTTTAGGGAGTTGTATATAGAATTTTAAAAGCAGACTCTTTTTTACTATTACTCAGTTTTTCTAACAATTTTTCTTTGTAATTTTTTTTTTGATACAGGGTGTCTTTATGTACATTACCAACAGACATGAATTTGGGAGACTTATTTCAACTGCCAACTACAATACCTCCCACTACAACAATGATCTCTGGCAGATTTTTGAAAATCCTGTGGTATATATCACATTATGCATGAAACAAGTTTTATAAATCTTTATATGACCATCTTGAAATGTATAACTTTTTATGGTTTTTATGTATTAGACAATATTAAAGTATATCAAGACACATACATCATAATACATTCAGTAGTAGCATATCATATAAAATATCTGATTCATAATCTGGGAAAAAGGAAATACATGCATGTATCATTAAAATGGCCCTATAAATCCCCAAATGTTTCCTGAGATAATAGAATTAAGAGTTAATTTACAGTTATAATAAAATATTTAATTGCTTCTAATGATTTGAAAGGAAGCAATTAAATGAATTTGCAGAGTAGTAAAATTAATATTTAATTTTTATATTTTTGTTGTACATTTTTAAAAATAAAATGAATGAGTGGTTTAATCTATTCAAATCCTTCTCTTCAGGACTGGAAGGAAACTTATATAAACCCCAACTACTCAAAGATCTTCACTGAAAATATAGTGGAACAGGTTGGTATTAATATTATTAAAACGAGAGACAAAAACAAATATTTACCTATGTTTTGATTCAATGAATGGAATAGAATAAATGCTTCAAATGTCGTTTCACAATGAGCTGCAGTCTTGGTAGATCTCCGTTTGTATATGCATCTAAAAAAAATGGAAGTGAGCACATCATAAAATTAGAAATTTTGAGAAGGGCTACATAACTGAATTTTGCATTATAGAACTTTCTCTACTGCTAAGCATTGCAGACTTTATCCTTTTAAATAGTTGGATGGGAGATGTCCAAAGAAAACTGAAGTTCATCAAGAAGTAGTGGTTTTACTTCATTAAGCCACTTCCTCTGAGTGGCTACATGATCACACATGCTGCTAGAAGGACTGTTTTTGAGTGAGACTTACAACTAATATGAAATCTGAGGTGTAGCCATGTTAGCCTGTAACTTTAACAACAAGCAGCCCTGTGTCCCTTTAGAGACTAAGGGTTCATCGACGCTGAAAGGCTATTTTGGGATACCAGAGGTATCCTGAAATAGCTACCCCGTGTCTTTTGAATGCATCTCCTATTGTGAAATATAGCGGACCCGCTATTTTGGTGTTCCTGTAAATCTCGTTCCATGAGAGATACGGAATGTCTTGAAATAGTGTGGTGTGTTGAAATTTGGCGCTATGTAGATGCCTATTTTGAAATAGAATCGAAATAAGTTATGCAATTTGCGCAAATTGTGTATCTTATTTCAAGCAAAGGGTGTAGTGTAGACAAATTGCGTATCTTATTTCAAGTGAAGGGTGCAGTTCATAACAAATATATCATGAGTTAAATCCACTTCCTCAGATGAGTTGGAGTGAATTACAGAGTCCAAATATATATAACAGCAAAAGCAGTTACCTATCAATTGTAGGACCAATTTTATTGACTCTGAGTGAGGCTGGATGTGTTCCATTCATAATGGTTGATGTGTAAATGAGAATATCAAGGGTGGGGAAAATTGTTTTTGTAGTGTATTAACCAGTTGGGGTTTATTCAAGCCCATGTTAACAGTGTCAAATATGAAGAACATTTGAGGTCAAAAGGGAGCCCCATAGAATTTTCTGCAAGAGGACGAGTGTCAATCCCAATGTTCTGGTGGAATATCACCTTCTGTTCCACCCCTTTTATTTAAATTCCCTCAGTTGTTTCAATTGGAAACTGTATTCTTCATTCCTTTCTTTGCACAAATAAATCTCACTGCAGCCAGTATAGTGATGTTTGTGCCAAATGCTTAACTTTTGCACCTCAGAATTAGAGATGTTAAAATGAGGTTAATTGACTAATTGAGTAGTGGATAGAATTTTTATTGACTACTCAATTAGGGGAAGGCTGCCCAGCTTCGTCCTGGCTCACATTGGATTCAAGAACAAACCCTGCTGCAGCTCTGCAATTTAATACTTAATAGGAGCCAGGGAGCAAGCTGCGCGGTTTCTACTGCGTTTTAAATTGCAGAGTTGCAGGGGTTTGGTCCCAGACCCAGTGAAAGCTGTGAGTGAGCCAAGCTGCCTGTCCAGCCAGCAGCAGCCCCTGTCTACAGTGAGGATCCCAGCAGGGAGCTGGGACCCCCTGCAGATGGGGGCTGTTACTAGAGTAGGCCCCCTTCCCCGCAAGCCCCCCGTGCTGCTGCAGCTAATGGGGGGGAGGGGCAGGCAGCACCACAGAGTCGGTGCTGGGGAGGGGGGCAGCTTTTAAGCCAGCCCCCTCAATACTGGCTCCTGTTCTCTCCCCCCCCCACCACCACCATCCCCTGCTGCCTCTTATAGAGAGGCAGGAAGGGGGAGGGGAAATGTGAGTATCCCAGAGGTATCCCGAAAAAACTCCACTGCATCTAAGGAATGCATTTGCTCTTCCACTTTTTTTTTTGCGGAAGAGCAAATGCACTCTTTCGTAAGCCCCTGTATTCCTCGTTCTGCAAGGAAGAAGGGGGCTTCCGAAAGAGAGCTTTTTTTGGACATTTAACCCAGTCTAGACAGGCCAAATGTCAGAAAAACCTCTTCTGACAATAGAATCAGAAAAAGATATACAAAATACGGAGTGCAATTTGCGTACCTTTTTCCGACAAAAACTTGTGGTCTAGCCATACCATGATTGGAAAACCATTCACAGAGAGTAGTTATCAGTGGTACACAGTCCAGCTGGAAAGGCAAGTGGGATCTCATGAGGATCAGTTCAATATATTTATCAATTAATTAAATAACAGCATAGAGAGTATATTTATAAATTTTGCACAGTATACCATTCTGGTGAGTGCTTTGGTGGGTAGAATTAAAATTCAAAATGATCTTAACAAACTGGAGAAATGATCTGAGGTAATAGGATGAAATTCGATGAGGGCAAATGCAAAGAACTTCATTTAGGAAGGAGCAATCAATTGCATACACACAAAGCAGGAAATGACTGCCTAGGAAGGCACACAGTTGAAAGGAATCTATGGGTCATAGTGAATCACAGGCTAAATATTAATCAACAGTGTAACACTTGCAAAAAAAAATTTGTAGTGTGTAATCAGGAGTGCTGTAATCAAGACACAAGAAGTAATTTTTTGTGCTGTTTTGGTGCTGTTTGGGCCTCAACTGGAATTCTTTGTCCAGTTCTGGGCATTCCATTTCAGGAAAGATGTGGATCAACTGGAAAAAAATACAAACAAGTGAAACAAAAATTATTAAAATTATAAGAAATATGATGTATGGAGGAAAGTTTTTTAAAAAATTGGGTTTATTTGGTGTGAGGAAAAGAAGACTTAGAGGAGAGACATAAGTTTCCATGTACATAAAAGGTTAGAAAGAGGAAGGAGAAAAATTATTGTCCTTAACTTCTGAGGATAGGACAAGTAGCAGTGGGTGTAAATTGCAGCAAGGACAGTTTAGGTTGGATATTAAGAAAAATGTCCTATTTGTCAGAACAGTTACACAATGGAATAAGTTGCCTAGGGAGGATGTGGAATCTCCATCATTTGAGTTTAAGAGCAGGTTAGACAAATACATGTTGGTACATAATCTTGCATTCAGTATAGGTGATAAGACTAGGTTACTAGAAGACTTCTTGAGGTCCCTTCTAATAGTTGATTGTGTGCCGATTTTGCTTTTCAGAGAGTATTTTGGCAAAGATCTGTGTAGTTTAGATGAGAATAATCCTAGATCTTACATATCATTTTTTTTCTCCTGAATATCTAAAAATGTTAATTTAAACTTATGGTAATTGTAACTCACTTTCCCCCCCAGCACGAACACGAGCTAAATACAATAAATAACCTTTTACAGTGAAGTGAAAAGATAATGTACTGTACTGACCAATCTGGAATTTCTTCCTTTAATAATCTGAATTCTGGCTTTAGAGTGGAAATAATGAGACTTCTTTATTGCTATACCTAGCTGCTTTTTAACAACAGTTAAAATTACTACAATAATAACTATGATTTCTAACATGATAATATGATTTTTTTTATAGCCGTGCCCCGATGTGTTTTGGTTTCCCATATTTTCAGAGACTGCCTGTGATGAACTAGTAGAGGAAATGGAACATTATGGACAATGGTCTGGAGGAAAACATCGTGTAAGTTCATCTCTTGTAAAAAAAACTGGTACATGTTTACTAACAGGCCTTCATGTACTTCAATGTTTTAAATGTTTCATTAGAAAATGCATTGGAAGGTGTAGTCTGAAACTACTGAGAACTTAATTAAAAATGACACTTTTATTGCCTTTAATTTCTATATGTTTGCAGTTTTCAAAGAAATTAAAACCTATTATATAAGCAATGAAAAAAACCCACATTTTTTGTTCTTTCTGTTTTTTAGGATAGTCGTATATCTGGAGGTTATGAAAATGTCCCAACTGATGATATTCATATGAAGCAAATCGGATTGGATGGTGAATGGCTACATTTCATTAGGGAGTTCATTGCACCAGTAACACTAAAAGTCTTTGCTGGCTATTATACAAAGGTAAACTTCTTGTTCATGAACAAGAATCTTCTTGCTCATGGAATATCTTAACTTTGTAGTGTAGACATACCCTAATTCGAACTAACAGCCGTTAGTTCGAATTAACTTTAATAGGGGCTACACATACAAACCGCTAGTTCAAATTTAAATCGAAGTAGCGGAGCGCTTAATTCGAACTAGGTAAACCTCATTCTATGAGGAGTAGCGCCTAGTTTGAATTAAGTAGTTCGAATTAAGGGCTGTGTAGCCACTTAATTCGAACTAGTTGGAGGCTAGCCCTTCCCAGCTTGCTCTGGTGGCCACTCTGGGCCAAATCAGGGGAACTCTTCTGCCCCCCTCCCGGCCCCGGAGCCCTTAAAGTGGCGTGGTCTGGCTACAGTGCTTGTGCCAGTTGCAAGCCTGTCAGTACCCAGCCAGCAGACCCTGCACCTGGCACAGCATGAGCCAGCCACCCACTGCCACCCAGCCCTCCGCCTCTTCCCAGAACCAGGCTGGCGGCTCCCAGGAGCCTGCCGGGGGCCACAAGAGGCGGGCGCCCGCCTGGTCTAGTGCGGAGATCATGGACCTCATCCAGGTTTGGGGGGAGGCCTCCAACGTCCACAATCTCCGCACTAGGCACAGGAAAGTGGCTGTCTAGGGCAGGATAGCTGCCAGCCTGGCCACCAAAGGCCACATGCGAACCCAGGAGCAGGTTTGCATGAAAATCAAGTTGATCAAGTGAGACCCCCGACCCTGAGCCCTGAGCTTAGAACATAAGAACAGCCGTACTGAGTCAGACCAAAGGTCCATCTAGCCCAGTGCCTGTCTGCTGACAGCGGCCAACACCAGCTACCCTGGAGGGGATGAACCGAAGACAATGACCAAGCCATTTCTCTCGTGCCATCCATTTCCAGACTTCCACAAACAGAGGCCAGGGACACCATTCCTATGCCCTGGCTAATACCACTCCATGGACCCAACCTCCATGACTTTATCGAACTTCTCTTTAAACTCTGTTATAGTTCTAGCCTTCATAGCCTCCTGTGGCAAGGGGTTCCACAGGTTGACTATTTGCTTTGCGAAGAAGAACTTTCGCTTATTAGTTTTAAACCTGCTGCCCATTCATTTCATTTGGTGTCCTCTAGTCCTTCTATTATGGGAACTAACAAAGAACTTTTCTTTATTCACCCTCTCCTCGCCACTCATGATTTTATATACCTCAATCATATCCTCCCTCAGTCTCCTCTTTTCTAAGCTGAAAAGTCCCAGTCTCTTT
>JANRFK010004149.1:149375646-149396291 GCA_030068395.1 Apalone spinifera
GACTGCAGCCCAGGTATAAAAGCCTGGAGGGAGGCTCAGTCTGGGCTGACTGCTAGAGAGGAAGGACCTCAGAGGGGAGCTCCAGACCTGCACCAGCCAACTGATCGGAGGGAAGACAGCAGAGACCCGAGGGCCTATTGGGGCGTCTCCCCAGCCGTCGACGAGGGAGAAGCAACTCCCAGGGAAGTAGTGGACCTGGTGAGCACCTGGGACTCCATCCCACTGGACCAGGTAGGAAATGGCCCAGGGAGGGGACAGGAGCCGCCTCTCCCACCCCGGAATCCTCGGCGCATTTCGGATGGATTCCCCGCCGAGCAAGTGGTGAGTCCTCCTGCCACTCACAGGGCCCTGGGCTGTGACCCGGTGGAGTAGTGAGGAATTGGGTCCCCCTACCGGAGTTGTAGCCCCTTCCCGTGACTTTGTGTATTGACTGGCCAGTAGGCCAGCGAGTCCTGCTTTAAAGGGCCAGTGAGCCTGTCTATTTGACCAGTTCTAGTTGTGCAGCCTGTCTGGCACACGGGTTGGGACCAGGCTATGGCCCAGGGTAGAGCGCGTGGGGCGGACAGTAGAACTGAAAGAGGGAAAGTAGGAGCTGCCTCGCGACAAGCACATGTAGCCCTCGTTAAAGCCATTGTTTTGTAGCATAGGTTTGTCACTCATTTGATTTTCTTCTGTTGCTCTCATGAGTTGACAGGTGTAAGTGCATAGCTAAACACAAAGGGAAATGATGGATTTTCAATAATGACCTCATCTCAAGTTTGAATTTTTAGCTCCTTCTGTTGTACTTTATGAATGGAATGTATGTTAAGCAAAAAAGTAGTATATCCACATTTAAGCCTTCCTAAAGAGGCAAAGACATAAAAAGGATGCAAAAATTTGGAAAGTTTGCCGAACCCTCTCCACAACCACATTCAGCTAGGAACATTTTTCATCTGTGCAAGTAAAGTCTGTGAATTCTTTTCAGCTAGAGCAACAAGCTTGTTTTATTCCTTTATCTTTGTCTCTAGCTATGTTTACACTACAGAGTTTTTCCCGGAAAAACTTCAATTACGTCCGCACAGCAGTCGATTTCTTTCAAAAACAGGGTTTTTTTCAACAACGGTAATCCTCTTTCTACAAGGAAGAATGTCTTTTCCAAAAGAGGGAAAAGGGTTTTCATTCTAAAGAAGAGGCCTCCAGGAAATAGCACAGGTGCCCTGGAGGCCACTCTGTCCAACGTAATCACAACTCTATAGTTCTTGTCTCCTGGCCACCCTTAAAGCTTCAGGCACCATGGACAAGCCTTGTACAGGAAGCTGGCCCTGGAACAGCACCATGACCACACAGCTCTTCCTGCCACAGGCCTGCTCACCAATGGCACAGCCACAAGCCCTCTGAAACCTCCCCCCTGGCCTTTGCAGGGAGCCTCACCAACGGATACCAAGCAACAGATACCCTCGTGGTTTGGAGCTGAGATCCTGTCCCTCCTCGAGCTGTGGGGTGAGGAGGAGACACTACAGGATCTCTGCTCCAAGCGCAGCAATTCGTACATTTATGGCCAGATGGCCGAGTCCCTGGCGGAGTGGGGACACCCACCCTGAACCTTACAACAGGTCCGGAGTAAGGTAAAGGAGCTCTGCCAGGGATACGTGAGGGCCAGAGAGTGCAGCTTGCGTTCCAGGGCAGGACCCCTACTATGCAGAGCTCCACCAGATCCTGGGGGGGGGTGGGGAAGCCATTTCCCCACCTGTCAAGGTTGACTCCAGCCTGGAGACACCTGTCGTCACCCAGCCAGAAGTGACGGAGGAGGGGGCACAAGGGACAGCAACAGGACGACAACGACACAGCCACTGTGACCCTGTCCCTTGAATCAGTTGCCGCGAGCCAGGATGTGTCTCAGGCATCGTCTGACACTGGGAAGGGATCTTCAGGTGAGCGCTCTCAGTTTGTCACTCACACAGGGCAGGGCAGGTGGGCGCAGAGGGGGTGGGGTGCGAGCATTGCTCGGCTTCCTCAGGCTAGACATCGTGCTGCAGTCTATGCATGTGGAACTATGTGCAGTGTTA
Organism: Apalone spinifera; assembly: GCA_030068395.1. Classification (NCBI taxonomy): domain Eukaryota; kingdom Metazoa; phylum Chordata; order Testudines; family Trionychidae; genus Apalone; species Apalone spinifera. The sequence continues at coordinate 149,377,692 of JANRFK010004149.1, forward strand.
TTGTGTACCACATGGACTCAGTAGGCAGCCCCTGAGCCTGCCCAGGCTCCTGCTCCCAGGCTCAGGGGAGGCTACACACACATCTGGTCCCAGGGTGGGATGCCCTCCCACCACCTGTGACAGCTAGAAGCAGGCTAGCCACAAGGGGGCAGGCACAACCCCAGACACACCAAGGAGTGCCGCACACAGCACACAGGATTGCCTGACATGTGAGGCATCACCCGCTCCCGCAGACAGTGCTGTGAGGCGCAAGTGTGTGCGCGGGCCCCACGGAGGGTCAGGCTGCTCCCGGCTCCTCTGTCATCCATGGGATCCCACTGTGGCAAGACACTTCCCTTGCCTGCTTGTCCACGGGGAGGACAGCAGCCAGCATGGTTTCTTGGGCACCTGTGAGGCAGGACCTACTGTGCAGGTCACACATGGCCTTGCTCCCAGGACACCCCACATCCTCTGGCTGGCCGGGGGGGGTCCCTTTAAGTGTAGGTCTCAGCTAGGCTTCGGCACCCGCACTCGGAAGCAACTGGTGCCCTAAAGCCCTGCCTGAAGTGGTTCCAGGTGGCCTTATATGTGAGAGAGCATCTCTTCAGTGTGGATGCTCTCTTTCGAGAAAGCAGATCGCTTTTTTGAAGCGCTTTGGCAGTATGGGCACTCTGTTTCGGAAGAAGTTTTTTCAGAAGATCTCTTTCGGAAAAGCTTCTTCTGAAAGAAGCCTGGAGCCTAGACGTAGCCTGATATGCTCCAGTCTGGACGCAGAGGCTAGGAGAGCAGGGGGTGGAGCACAGGGTTGTGTCTTTCTGGGATGAAAGGAGTGGGTTGCTTATTAGCCTTATAAATGCCACAAATAGATTCATTCTCCTCCAAAGCCCTGCAAATGGTTAGACTATCAGCTGAATGACTTGATGGTTTTTCTGTTGATGTAGCAGAGGTCCAGATGGCAGCCTTAGCAATTGCCAGGGCCGGTAATTTAAATAAATACCTTTAAAATTAAATTAAAAATTGTTATGTCCTAAATTTATCATAACCTATTTAAATAACTTATTAATTAAATATAAAAATTAAATAGAACATGTCTCCTGTCAACTTTTAAAGAAATTCTACCAGTTCACTAGTGTAAGTACCCAGAACCAGTGTTTTCATCAGCAGTAGCTTCTTCTGCAGGTGAAGAGAAAATGTTTTTATCACTTTGGTTTATTCAGCTAGTTCAATTCAATGATTAGTTCATTTACCGTTGCAAAACCGAGAGTTGAGGAAGCAAAAACACTTGTTTTCCTCTTCTCTCAGTAAAAAACTGGTTATGAGAGCATTCTAACATCTTGAAGAACATGACGACTAGATTCAATCTGTTAAATTCACTATGGATATTTCCTTTGTTTAATAAATGAATTTTAGATTCAAAATGTGTTTGGATACTTTTTTGTTATGTGTACATTTAAGGTAGTTTTATTTCATACAAAAATTAAATGCTGGTTTTGTTTATTTTAAATAGAATTTCCATCCAGACAGAAGTAGGTACAAATCGTATGTTTTTAAAAAAAGTAGCACCACTTAGCAAATAATAAATGGGGTAAAACCTGTTTCTTAAGTGTTCCTATTGCATACCATTTTGTAATAGAATAAAAATGTAAAAATTAAGAATCTGATTACATGTAAGTTACACAGTTATTTGGGCATTTATTTAGTTGGTAGCTGTACTGAGTATACTCTTCTGGTTAGTAAATAGAAGCACCAAATTTGGCATAACGGTTATATTTAGTTGTAAATCAATATGTTTTAAAGGTTGCTAATCAATAAGACTCAACCATCCTTTAGGAAAATATTTTAAAAGTATAATTTAAATGATTAATTGCTCATTTAAACCTAGGTTTTCTGCTTGCCGGTTTAAATCATGATTAAAATTAGAGATTTAAATCAAAGCTATTTAAATCAATGCACCCTGCTTCAGAGGCTGTTTGGTCCATCTCTGAAGGAGAAAGCATAGTGCTGCACTCATGGAATAGGTCCCACTCTGGTGCCTGTCTTGTTCTGGAGAGTTGAGCTGGGGAGTTGAAACAAAAGTTCTCTTAATCCCTTTGAACTGTCTCATTGTATAGTGAGGCAGATTCTTGTCCATGGACACCAAGAGTTGGACAGCTTATGTGTTGGGATTGGAGTCTGAGTGATTATAAGGCTTCTAGTAATAAAATCCCTTTGCAGAGTGAGGAGTGGGACTGGGACTCCAGCACTAGGTTATGTGAACAGCTGCATGCTTTGGAAGTTGTTAACTGGCTTGCTGTGGATGAACCTGCCCTCCCATTATCCTCACGTGAGGAGTCCCTGGCACTCTCCTAGGAGATGAAAATGCCCCGGGGTTTGGGCTCCCCCTGAAGCGTGTGCCCTACTCCCCAGGAAGCCGTGCAAGCTGCATTTGCATACGGACGCTCCCCGGACAAAAAAAGGGTGGGGTGGGTGGCCGGCCAAAATTTTTTTTGCTTGGGGTGGCAAAAAATTAGAGCCAGCCCTGGTAATTGCACTAGTTCTGAAATAGTCATTTGCAGGCTGTCAGCAGCAGTCCTTACCTGGGACAAAGGATACCTTGAATCTGAAACTGAGGTGGTGTAAATGAATGAATTTCCTCTGACTTTAATGGAGGCATGACAGCTTATGGCCCATTGTCTTTGTGACTTTGCTGTTGACTGATCCATTCATTAGTCTTAAGAAGCCCAATGTATTATTTCCTCTTCTGGTGGAACTCTGACATACAAAAGCTCTGCTGTGATCCAAGCCAAAACTTGAAAGTGAGGGGGATTCCATACTGCAGAATCTGCACTGTATCATAAAATTTAAGAGTCATGGCACTATATCCTGGAAACTCACTTCATCTTATGCAGCATGTCATGGGCTTAACTTTTAGGTGTAAATCTTACCTTTTGCAAGACACATCTAGGAGGGAGAGTATATAGTGTTGCCAGAGAAGGGAAGAGTCCTGAAGCCATGAGATTCCTTTCCTCTCAGGGAAGAAATGACTTACAGTTTATTACAGTTAATATATAGATTTCAGAGCAGAGGATCATGGACTGGTCTGTGTGTGCATTTAACTGCCTATTCCCTACATAAGTGTACTTTTATTTATGAAATGTATCAGGGAGTTGTGAACGAGTGTTTAGTGTTCAGGACACCTCAAAGTTTACCCCAGAGTTGCTTCCCTCAAACAGAGAGACAGGAAATAGGCCAAAATGTCCTCATGAATATTCTGAGCCTGGACTGTGTTCCTATGACAACTTCTTCAAACTTGCCCCAGATGATTGGGGGAGGGGGCGTGATGGGCCTCTTGAGATGATGCCAACAGGGAAGAAAAGATTGTCTTGTTTACCTCATAATATTTAGGGGTCAATTCATTTTGGATGGGATTTTAAAATGTTCATTTTGTTCTTCAAAGAGAACAACACAACTGTTGTAAACATGGCCAACATTGTGTTTACCACAGTATTCCCGGGAGTGGTTTTATTCAAGAAACTCATGGCATATACAGTGAAGAAACATAGTAAGGTTAAGGTGGTTAATTGTGTTAGTAGGAGATGGCAACAGCTCAGACAGTGGTAGCCCAGGATTTCAATCAGCAGTGCTTGCAATCTGTAGGCTAAATCTTCTGTTGGTGTAAATTGATGTAGGTCCATTGATACCACCAGTGGATCTTCTGCCCCTCCATTATTGATGCGCAAGAGCAGTGTGGTGTCAGCTATGATATCAATCATTTAAAAAACAAAAAAAGTTTCACATGATCTGAAACATGAATCTTATTTCCCATATATCCACTGTCTTCACTGCATCCAGTGTCTCGGGTTTCAAACTCCGGAACTCTGCTGCTTACTTTGAGACTTTTTTTTACTGTGTCTGGAGTAGGGGAAAGAAGTATGATGTCACTCACACAGAATCTGTATAAACTTGTTATTTGGCCTGAAACTGGCATTTCTGCTATTTCCAAGACCTTCATCCAGCTGTGAGTAGGAGCTGGTCAGATATTAATGACTTGAGGACAGCTTGCTCCCTGACCCTGAACAGGGTGTGTATGTGAGACAGGAATGAGAATGAGGGGGTGCAAGCAGACTACTGCTCTCTGTGCAGTGCTGTTGGCAGAAGTGATTTAGTGCAGTATTACAGAATATCTAGGCAGACAAAGGACAGTCTTTGTGTTACTCTGCAGGCAAACCTTGCTCCCAAATACCTTCTAAGCAGAGCAGCTGGCAGCACTGGTGGAGGATTGTGTTTGTAACCCCAAGTGCGACATTGCACCCATGCTCCTTCTGTATTCCAGTGAGTTGTGAGAGGTGATATCTCCCATAAGCATAATGCCGTCTCAGAGCTCTGGAGTGGTGCATCCCAACATAAATCAGTAGCTTAAGGGAATAATATTGTAGTTGCTTCAGCTGACAGACACCCCAGAGCAATAGGTATGCAAAGTGTAAGAAATTGTGAAGCAGTTGGTCTCAACTACTGATAGCTACACCACCGCTTTGGATTAGTTTGATTTTCAAATGAGCTGTGTGTGTTTGGGGTCATACTCTAAACTTCATCTTTTAAAATTAATGATAGGCGTGTGGCACAGCCCATGTTTGTTCATGCCGTGATTCACAGCAGAGGCTGAGCTGTTCTGAACATCATTCTTGTGGATTTATTTCTGAGTAGCCTTGTGGTTCTGACTGTGCAAATGAACGCAAGGCAAGAAGCACAGACCAAATGTTCAAGATCCGCTGAATTAGTTCCATGGGACTTTTAAATGTTTTCAGGAGAAATGACTTATTGCTCAAAATTGAAATAAACTAAAAAAATTAAGTATAGAACACACACAGTTTTCAGTCTGTCTCCTGAAACTTGTGCACTCTGATCCCACTAGTTTTAATCAGGGATATTTTTACACAGTACAGTATAACTCAATTTCCTCCTCTAAGTTATTGCTTTGCTGGAAACACCCCCCTCCCTCCCTCTCCCTCACCCCTCCCCCCGCACACACACATACACACCATGCCAATGCTATAGGATTGAAAGTTTGCACAGCACTTCTGCAATAAGAACACAAAGACGGTACCCATACACCTACACAGACTGAGCACTTAGCAAAACCTATTGTTTATCAAATGCATTAAGAACAGAAAAGTATCAGTGCGTGATGAATTAATACTGGCGTTCATTTAGGCTTATGTAAAATAATGTATCCGCTATTGTACTTAAATGTATTATAACACACAGCTCAAACACAAATTAGAACGCTGTCAATAACAGATAGCATAGCCCATCCCTACCTTTGTCCTGCTCATTTGAACGCCATACTATGCTAGTCCTTTCACATCTGTCACGTGTTCACCAGATGTCAATTTTCTAGTGGAAATATAACCATATTATGCCAATCTAGACTTATATTCTTGTCCAAAGTATCATGTAACTAGACAAAGTGAGGCGTGAGGGAGACAAATGCAAGGCATCTGTTATTTATTATGAGACTAAGTTTAAATGCTGACTCTAATTCCCTCCTCTCTGGCCATGAAGAGCCTTTTAGCAACAGAACCAGTGTGGATGAGAAATAGGAACGGGAGTCTGCATTGGGAGCATGTATACCTGCTTGGAATGCAGTCTAGCTTCTCATAAGCTTTGTTCCAGTATAGGAGGTTGGAGGGGACTAATTACAACAGGAAAACTCTTTTGCTTATCTGATCCTACCCACCTTGTAAGGAGCCACATGCAAGTCTGTAGAAGCAATATTGACCATTAGTCTAGTGCAGCCTCATCAAAATGACTTCCTGAATGCACTATAGTTTGCAATAAAGATTTCCCTAGTGGCCACCTGGCTATATGCCCTCCATGCATGTTTTCTCCTTGTTAAAACAGGACATTTGCTGGTTAAGGCCACCTTTATTTTCTCCATTCATACTGGATTTTTTTTTTTTAATTAAGACTAAACCAAGTCAGCATAGAAGCAGATAAGCTGGTATGACTTAAGCATTTTTTAAAAGCAGTGGCAGGCACCGGACATGGGGGATTTTTCTGTACACCAACTGAATAAGTATCTTAAAATGGTTTTGTTCCCATGCCACCCAGATGGTAGAACAAGACCCTCTACTGTTTTAAAAGGAAGGACTGATGCAAGCAACTTCCATCCCCAAGTGCAATAAGAAAGAAGAGCTGGTAAGATAGATACATGTAACTGAAGTCCCCTTGTGACTAAAATGGAGAACACTTGGCAGGGTGGCTCCAACCAAGCAAAAGTGAACGAGGCAGAGAACCTGTCTTAAATCCAGGGTCAACTGTTCTAAAACCCTCCAGAGAAAACAGACACGCACTCTGAAAAAACAAACATAGGAAAGGGAAACATTTACTTACAGAGGGTGAATGGAGAGAGAGAATGAGGAGGTGACAAAGGGATTGGTCAAGCAGGGTTACATCCACCACAAGGCCCAGTGGTACCACTGTATGAAAGGATAGCTACCAAGCACTGTGTCTAGCTTCGGAGTTCAGGAACCCTAGGCAGAGTTCCAGCCTGGTAGCAAATCTTGGGTATTCTCGATTGCCTTCACATTAGGGAACTTTCCCCAACAAATCCCTCCAGTGCTGCCTTGTGCTGTTCTCTGCAAAACCACACAGCGGGACAATCTTCCCACTTACCTAACTACAGCTGGCTCCCTTGAGTGTGGAGTCACCAGCCCCAGTCTTGGGATGCAGGATACAGCTCCGGTGTCCTTCTCAGATGATGCCTTCCTAACATGGTGCTCCTCCTAAGCCCCATTCTGGGGCTTCTTGGTCATCCACTGTGTCCCTCCTGGGGTTTGGTCTGAGCTGCTTCACCGCCATAAGCACCTGCTCACCCTTGTCTGGAGCTACACACACACTCAGCCACCACATCAGTCTCAACCCCCTCCCCTCCTGAAACAATCAGTATTTCACCTTTGGGGAACAACCAGCAGTAGGGAGGCTGGACTCTCTAAGCTCCATTGGGGTTATATGCAACTAATGGGGGCTTGGGTCTAAATAAGCCTTCAATATTGTATATAAAAGATGGGGCTAATGAGAGAGAAATGTGTTTCAAAATTCACCTGTGCAGCTGTCCTTTTTTGTCTTTGAAAAATAAATGTAGTTGTTTTTTGGCAACATGGTGTCCTTAATTATTTTCCATCTGAAAGACAGAAACACATTGAAGAAATACTTTTGTCAACCTAATTATTTAGCACTTTTGAAACGCTGGGAATCAAAATTCTATTTTATTAACTATGGATGGAATATAGCAATTTTATTGCAGCGCAGAGATGAAACTGTGCTGTCAGTAAAGGACTGCCACATGCACAGACCTAAATGGAACATTTAGTCTTCAGTACCGGAGTCCTCAAATAACCACAGCATGAATGCCTATTGCTGTTTGGCTTGGTTTTGACCAAGTTTTACTTCACAGAAAAATAAAATTGAATGACAAGGACCCCTGGACTGATGTGTTTCAGGTTTTTCGTTTGAAGTATATACTTCCGGGAAATTTCAGTCTAAGGGTGAACATCTAGATTAATAAATATGGGGAGTCAAATCCCACAGTCTTGTAGATTTTTTTTCTTAGGAGAGACAAGCTCACACTGAGATCTAATGCTTGTTGGTTTAATTACTAATATTCATTCCACTGTATGGTGAACAAATTAACCTAATTTTATGGAAAAAATGAGCTGTTTGAGTAGATTGAAGTATTTAGTAAGTAAGGGTCTCTTTCTTCTCCTGCTGAAATTAATATGTTTCTCCATTAACATCATTTGGAACAGGATCCATCTCTAGACGCTATGAGTGTTCAGTGGGTTGTGATTCCCAAATGCTTAGAAAAAGTCCATCTTAAAGCTGTGAACTGTTCATTTCCACAATAAGTGCATTATTTGCTATAATGCTAATGAGGCTGCTTTATAACACTTCAAAGATTTTACAAGAAAATTTAGAATCTTCAGAGAAAATCTAGGATACCGTATAATTGTTCTTGCTTTACAGTTTAGGAAAGTTAGAACTTTTCAGGTAGTAAATTATGCTTATCTCCAACTTTACATTTGCCATAAGTTTGGCAGTTAAATACTTATCACTCTTTATCTAGTCAGGATTGCATGTTTGTGATGTAAGGAGGCAATCTGCTACACAGGTTTCCAGATGCACCATTGACTCTCCAATATTATTTGTTCTCTTTGTCCGAGTCCAAATAAAACAGTAAATCATCCAAATAATACAGAAACTGTCCAATTGAATATCCTCTCTCTCTTTCCCTCTCTCTCTCATATGGCTGTTCACAGTATTAAATCTCCATAAATCTGTAGACCTCAATAATCTGTTTCCACGAACACTGAAAGGCTTATATATATATATATATATATATATATATATATATATATATATATATATATATATATATATATATATATATATATATATATATATATATATATATATATATATATGTCTCAGAATAATTTCTTTTGAAGGACTTCCTTACAAATTGAATGAAGATTTAGTGAAATTCCTGTAGGCTTGAGAGGATTTCCTGGCAATTAGCAAGGAAGACAAATCGGTTGGACTTAATGGATGAAATTTGAACGTTTTTGGACATTTTGTGTGAAATGGCAGAAGTTTGGACTTGTAGCAATATTTGGATTTAATATTAACAATCTGGAAACTCTGAGTTTAAAGGGAGTACGAGCTAGGACAATGCTCAAAGCTTTCCATAAAATTCAGAATTGCCTCTTAACATGTTGATGTTCAATGACTATATCACATGTTGAACAAACATAATTTTTATTGTGTTCCTTTCATCACTATGGGCTTGATCTAGCTCCTATTAAAGTCCAGTGGAAAAACTGTCATTAAAGCAGGATCAATTATCTAACAAAGCAGCTACTAAGGCTATATCTAGACTGCAGGCTTCTTTTGGAAGAAGCTTTTCTGGAAGAGATCTTTCAAAAAAAAAACTTCTTCCGAAAGAGAGTGTCTACACAGCAAAAGCGCATTGAAAAAACCATCTGCTTTTTCGAAAGATAGTCCACACTGAATGGACGCTCTCTCACATTTAAGCTGTGATTATTATGGATGGAATGGCCACCAGGGCACCTGTGCTTTTTCCTCTTCTTTCGAAAGAACTCCCTCTTCCCCGTCCACACATGCCTTTTTCTGTAAGAGCTCTTTCAGAAAAAGGCTTCTTCCTCATAGAAAGAGGTTTACTAATGTCGGAAAAACCCCTCTGTTCTTTCAATTTTTTTTTGAAAGAGCACAATTGCAGTGTGGACGTAACTCTGCAGTGTAGACATGCCCAAAGTCTCATCAACTTCCTAAGCAATTGAGGAGGCTCAGCAGCAAGCAGAATCAGTCCACTATGGAAGAGACCACCAGAAGTCTCTTTGTCAGAGTCAGTAGAGCAAAACAGCCTGTATACAGAGCAAAAAGTTACTGTGACTGCTGGATGATGGATTTGTTCATATCCTATGAACTGAATATGACTCCACTCCCACTTCTTTTCATTAAACTGATAACTAAAAATGTATGTGTTCTGGAAATGCAATTGTAATGAGCCAATTATTTTTTCCATTATTTTTTTTAAATTATAAGTTTTCCAGGAAAATATGTTGGCTTATTTTTTTGAAAGACACTATATATAGCCACTCATGCATCTGACGAAGTGGGTCTTTGCCCACGAAAGCATATGCTCCAATACATCTGTTAGTCTATAAGGTGCCAGAGGACTCCTTGTCACTATATATATAATTTTTATTAAATCTTAATCTTTAAATTTCTGGGTTTTTATTGAAAACCCAGAAAGTTAATACTCCCTTTCTCTCACTTCCAATAAAGGTGTGGAGTTGTTTTTTGTGGGGGGGGGTTGGTTTTGGGTTTTTTTTTTTTTTTTTTTGCCTGTTGAAAAAAGTTTCAATTAACTGCTCCTTCTCCACCACACAATCAGTTCTATTGATAACATGCCAGAGATGTAGCGAGGGAAGATGGGGGGGGGGGGGCATTGTCCCCGGGCGCCACAGTAAGGGGGCACCAATTTAGTCCCTTCCGTTCCCTCTGTCATCTCTCACCTGCTTCTCCTCTGTCTACTCCCACTGGCTGGAGCTTCCTCCCCACCTCTCTGCTCCCAGCCCAACCCTCCTCCAACTCTGCCAGCAGATTAGTGCATGCGGGGGCCTGTCCCAAAGTGGAGGGGGTTGGGGTGAAGATGCAGTACTAGCTTCCCCCCCCCCACCAGGGTCGGGCTCAGCTGAGTGCCAGGTTAGGGGTGCAGTGGAGGCGGGGCGAGTGTGTAAATTTTGTCTTTGCACCCGGGTGCATAACACCCTTGCTATGCCTCTAACATGTTGACTCCTTTAACACTAATGAGAGGAACTGCATGGTGCTATGGTGTGGTGGAAGAAACATCCTTAGAAGAGGGAATGTGGGTGCTGAGAGGGAAAACCCCTGGGTGCTACCCCCATTGAGAGCCCAGAAGTGCACTTTAAAGTAGAAGGGGAATTGAAATTGCCCTTCCCCTCAGTACATTTCTAAGCTCTGTAAGCTCAGAGTGGAGCGGGAGTTTTATTTCTCAGAGCAGCTATGGCTGCAGTTCTGGGTCCCTTCCTGCAAGGCCTGCTGGGTAGGGCACAGTATATAAGGAATTCTGTAATCTCTGAAGAGAGTTGGAGGAAGCTGGAAGAGTTAGGAATCCCCCATTTGCATTTTTACATGTTGGACCTCCCTGGTCCGTCACTTTTGGGACCTGAGCAGTTCTGAACAAGGGAGTTTGCTGGACCAGGCTCAGACCTCTGGGCTCTCCTGAGTGGTCATCAGCCTTCTGGCCAGACTCCCCTCCTGGCTGCTGGCCCTGGCCACCAGGCTCCACTGCCCCTGGGTTACTGGCCTGACTCTGTTCCCAGCCTGCTAGATGGGCTCCCTGCCCCAGCCCGCCAGATGGGCTCCCTGCTCATAGACTGCTGGTGCGACTCTGCCAGTGGGGCTTTCTGGAGGGGCACTGTGGTCCAGCACCATCCGTGATTGCTGGATCCAAGAGTTTCAACTTGTGTTATTTTATTGGCTCATTTTGGTACATTAGAATGTTTTGTTAGAGAAATAATATGAAGGCATCCTGCTAGCAGAGGCCATGCTTCGTCCCAAGAACTGTATGTAGCCATTGTTTGAGAGGGGAGTGTATATTAAATGAATTCCTCTGGGCTCCTTAGGAAATGATTGATGAAGAGGAAAGTTCTTAGTAAGGAAAGCTTGTGTCTTTTTTTGAAAGGCACTTTACAGATTGATTAGTCCTCTCTGTGTAATGTGTAGAGTAAAACTATATGGTAAAGGTTTGCAGGAATGGTTTCACAATAATGGCAAATCTTCTTCCATTTCACAATGCAAGTGGGGATGAAATGACTATTGTGTTTATCCTGCTTCTGTTCTTGCTTCTTGGAGACAATGGAAACCGCTGCTGTATAGTGGAAAACCTTGAGAATCCAATGTTACTGGTGTAAGTATCATAAAGTTCATAGGTAGAATAATATAAGACAAACTAAGTGCTGACAAGTAGGTAGGCTCTATGGCCTAATACAGCGGGGGGCAACACATGGCCCACAGGCTGAATTCAGCCCGCCAAACTGTTGGATCCAGCCCGTGGCCCACCCTGCTAAGACCATTCAAAACAGCTAGTGGCTTCCCTCCCCCAGGGACACATGATGCCTAGAGGGAACCAGCAGCTGTTTTAAACAGAGAGGCGCAGTGCTGGCAGTAGTGGTCGGGAACAAGAGACTTTGCATGCTCCCCAGCTCCCAGGTTAATCATCGCAGCTGGGAGCAGGGCATAAACTCTCTCTCTCCTCCCATTCCCCATGGTCGTGCGGTGTCTAGAGGGAACAGGCAGCCATTTTGAACAGCTGGTGGCTCTCTACGCTCTGCACACCCCTGGTGGGGGGAGGAGGGGAGATGAGACTTTGCATGCTCCTCTACCCCAGGCCAATCAGGGCAGCACATGAAGTCTTCTCTGCCCTCATGCAGCATGTAGAAGGAGCTGCCAGCTGTTCAAAACGACTGGTAATTCTCTCTAGGCACCACATGACTCTGGCGGGGGCGAGAGAGTTCGTGTGCTCCCCTGCCCCCAGCAGTGATGGTTGGCCTGGGAGTGGGGGAGCACGTGAAGTCTCAGACGCACAGCCCTGAGCAGCACATGGAAGGAACCTCCTTGAGCAGCCTGGGGCTGCTGCAGGAGGGTGTCTGCCTCGGGGACCCTGTTGGGTTGCTGGCCGGGAGTTGCCGAAGATAAATGACTCCTGGTCAGAGTCTGCCTCTAGCACCCCAGCCTCTGCCTCTTCCCAACTCTCTGCCCCTGCCTTGGTTGCCACCCAAATCCTCTGCACACACATCCTGCCCTAGGTCACAATTTCTTCACAGACCCTGTACCCCCTACTATGCTCCTCCCCCAGGTCGTAATTCACTCCTCCACCCCCATCCCCTGCCCCAGGTCACAACCCCCTATTTCACCCAAACTCCCTCTCGGACTCCACACCCTCTCCTGCACCCTCTCCTGCACCCTGAGCTCCCTGAGAAGTGTGGCCCTTGACCACTTTCCAAAAACTTGCAGTGCCCCCCACACCTTAAAAATTATTGCCCATCCCTGGCATAACAGAATTTAGAGATGGAAAAGACCTTGAGTAGAATCCTGGCAACTCTGAAATGAGTAGGAGTCTTTCCATTAACCGGAGTTGTGCTGAGATTTCGCCCTTAGGATTCAATACAGGCAGCCTGGTCTGTGAAGTAATGATAAGGAATTATTTGTGTATAAATTAATGTATCTCATATAAATGCAAATTGTTTTTTATCTCCTCTGTATATAAATATACTGCTTTAGTTGTCTCTTTTTAAAGTGTTTAACTTCAAGCCGATGACTTCATATGCAGTAGGGTATGTAATGCTGTTTCTATACTGTAAAGCATGAAACCTAAAAAGCTTCCTTCAATCGAATATCTTCCACAGAACTTTGACCTGTCAAAAGGTTTCATTTCATGTAGACATTGCTTTCCTGGATTGTTCTCTATTTGGTCTCTGCAGGAAGCGGTAAGAAGAGTTAATCGCTAATAACAGGGGTGTTTCTCCTGCAAGTAATGAAGCTTTACAGAAGATTCAAAAGAGCTACTGAGGTCTGTTTTTTCAAAAGAAACTCATTTTTGCCTGCTTTCTCACTTGCAGGGATATCTGGTTTTGTGGGTAAACTCAATTTATATGAACATGTAAAATAAAGGAAATGCCATTGATGAAGCAGTAATAACCTTTACTCTCACTCTAGTGCCTAAATATTGCAGAACACCTAAAGTGAGTTTTTTATGGGAGCTAAAGGGACAGTTCAAGACTATAAGTAATTCTACACAGCTTAGCCTGATCATGGAACTATACAGAGCAATAATGAAGTATAGTGACAATTTTGTCAATCCATTTGCTAAACTGGTGATCAAGGAAATACAACACGTGTCTTCAGAGATTAACAAGGCTTCTTTTTTCCTATAATGCTTTTTTCTGATATACCAGATTCTGGACAAATATTTTTTCCATTGTTTGCACATGAGCCTCTGACTACGTGCTTGATGATAGTAGGTAAGATGACTGATAGAAATTGGAAATTTTAGCTTTTATTTCCATTCTCTTTGGTAATTCTATTTCCCTGACTTCATTGTTTAAATTATTTTAGTCTGTTAAAGTCTCCTCTTGCTAATACAACTTTGCCGATGAATGGCACTTTTCCATACCTCGTGCCACTTTCTTGTTTTAAGCCAGCTTTTTTGAAAGTGTCTGGTGTCCACTAGTAAAGAGATTAACTACAGCCCTTCCTTACCCCTTTCTTAAATGGTTTAGCTTGCTGATTTTGAAATAGCTTATTTTGAAACAGAGCATCTACACAGCACTTATTTCCAAATAAAGCATTCTTCCTCTGACTTCCCTTATTCCTTGTACAATGAGGGTTACAGGAGTTGGAGTAAGAAGTCCAGCTTGACAGTATTTTGACACTATTTCAGAATAACTGCCTGCTGTGTAGACGTGGACTAAGTGATTTCGCAATAGCGCTAGTTATTTCGAAATAGTGTTGCAGTGTAGACGTACCCTTAGTTATCTCTCACTACTGTCCCCTCTTCACTGAAGTACTGTCTTCCTTCAACCCAAATATAAACTAAAAAGCTTTCCTTTGCTTTTCAAAATGGAAACAGATACATAAAGCTTACTGATTTGTGAAATTCTGAGTTTACATTTCATCACTCAGAAAATTCCTTATTTACAGGATCATTACAATTGCTGGAATGAAACTGTCATTGTCTGCCAATGTGCTACTGTGAGTTCAGAAGGACACATGAAACTCAAGAAAAATTGTCTGCATTGTGTTCACTAGGGCATAAGAAAAAGCTAGGGCAGGATGCCATCCACAGTCTCATGAAGTGGCTAAAGTTGAAACAAGAATAAACCCTAAAAAGTTCGGAGATAATTTGAGACTCCGCTTTGGCTATTTCGCTGGCATCCTCTTTGGCTGATGTTCCTTTCTGGTTACTCATCCTGTTAGCTCAGATGCAAATGGCATGTATGTATCCAGCAAACATGCCACGACAGCAAAGTCTTAATTTCATTTATTCAGTGGTTAGTTACAATTACAAAAATCTGTCAAATACAAAATAAACTCTGGCATTCCCAGTTTATCTGCAATGAAAACAATACTTTATATGGAAAATAAAATAATAACCTCTGTTGCTGGGTCATGTCTGTTAATTGTAGAGCTTCTGTACAACATCTGAGTTCTATTACCACTTGGAAGTGACATGTATGACCATTTCTTGACTGAATACTAGAGTAAAGATTAATGGCTGTGTAGTGCAACTCCTTTTCTTAATTTGCTGGGGAGGTTAATGTGTTTAGCCTAGTCTATTGAACAAAAGAAGACTGAGGCAGTGATCAGGCATCGCTATGGATATACTTCCTTGTCTGAAAAAGAACAAGTGGAGCTAAAAGTAATGCTTTGAGTCTGTACTTCTGCCATCCTGTGATCAAATTAGAAATCTGATAAAGATTTTATTATAAACTGGCACATTCAGTGTGAAGAGATGTGTAAGTGTTGTAATTAGGCTAATTCCCTTATGCGGGATATCTTCTCTATAAATATTTAACTATACAAATAATAGAACCTGACGATTAATGATTCATTCTCATGTGTGAGTGTATTTATAGCACTTTTGTAGCTTGTTCACATATCTACACCTCTCTGGAGGTGGTAATAATGCAGCCTTATTTGACATAGGGTGATACAATTCTGTTCAATACAGGAATACTTTTATTGATATTTCAAGTAGCCTGCAAGCATAATTTCTCACAGTGAAGTAAATAGCCTCCCCATTTACACACTGGGACAGGTTAGTTTCACCTGACAGCAGTGCTCAGAACTCAGGAAGCTTGCCCTGCAGGCTTTGGCTTTAACTGTTGCACAAGTGGGTCTTGAACTATGTTCATCAGACCAATAGTGATTCCTAGAGCCCTTCCTGGTGGGGAGCAGAATGAAACACTTTCACAGTCGAATGACAAGGGATTAAAGGGAGAGTGGGCTAATTCATGTGACATCCACCAAGGCTACTCATGGAATGAATAAAAATTAAGGAAATATTGTAAGCCCCTCCCTGATCCACCCTGTATCCTTGTAAGACTCTCTTCTATTTGAAATTTCAGGCTGCAGAACTTCTCACTATGACCTTAATCTATGCAATAACCAACAGCAAGCACTGAAAACACCACCCCAACTTCCTTACATCTCTGGATCTCATTGGGGACACCACCACCTCCTCTCCTGGCTTAGATCCCAGAAGTTTTATTCCTAGAATATACTCTTGGGTTGGTTATGCAATTATCTGGTATTCTAATGAAACAATGTAAGGCCAGAGGAATTAGTAATACACAGAAAACACATTAGTACCTGAGGCACTGTGAGTTGAAAGTTGTCTTGTTGATTCTTTGCATTATTTACAGTCCAAAATGTATTCTTGTATGTCAATTGCTTAGTTAGATGAGTTTAGTAATTCCAATTAAAAAGGTTCTAGAGCAGGGTGTGTGCCAAACACAGTTCACCAGTGTTAGCCCCTGGCAGGCCGCCAAATGCTTTATTTACCTCAGCGTCGTCAGGTATGCTTGTTCACAGCTCCCGTTGGTCATGGTTTGCTGTTCCTGGCCAAAGGGAGTTGTGTGAAGTGGCACTTTATATTTAGAATATAAAGATAGTACTTGCATGTCACTGCATAGTACTATAAAGAAGTCTAAACAAGTTATCTGTATGAAATTTTAGTTTGTATAGACTTAGCTAGTGCTGTTTATGTAGCCTGTTACAACTATGCAAAGATCTGCATATCAAGGGGTATGCATGTCCCTGGTTGAGACTCATTGGTGGAGACAAGTCCTGTGATTTGGTGTAATTTTTCTTGGGGTGGTATTGTCTTGGGAAGCTATTTGGCCTCCGTTTTTATTTTATATTGTGACAAATCCTTAAGGTGAATGCATACCTGTGAAGATGGTGCTGCCAGGAAGCTTTGGCTCCCTTGACTATGGGATGCTAATCAGACTA
This sequence comes from Apalone spinifera, assembly GCA_030068395.1. Lineage (NCBI taxonomy): Eukaryota > Metazoa > Chordata > Testudines > Trionychidae > Apalone > Apalone spinifera. Next base: position 149,394,270 of record JANRFK010004149.1, read on the forward strand.
TGGGAGGAAGAAAGACTGCTAATCAGAGATGGGGTCCGCCTGTTAAGAAAGGGGGCTGGCTACAGACTGGCTAACCTAATGCGGAAGGCTTTAAACTAGGTTTGATGGGGGCTGGTGACCATAGCCCAGCAGTCAGTCAAAAACACAGAGACCAAGGAGAAGGGTCAGAAAGTGGGGGAGGAGGAGCATGGACTGTAATAGAAAGTATAAAGGAAAGACAAAATAGAAGCATGTGTGAGGGGGGAAATAAAATCAGTATTTTGGATGTCTATACTAATGCATGAATCAAGGGGAATAATCAGCAGGAACTTGTAAAGCTAGTAAATAAACACAACTATGACACAGTTGACATCACAGAGACTTGGTGGGATAATACACATGACTGGAATATTGGTATATAGGGCTACAGCTTGTTCAGGAAAAACAGGCAGGGAAAAAAGGAAGGAGGTGTTGCTTTATATATTACAATCTATATATTTAGGCTGACGTTGAGATTGAAATAGGAGACAACGGTGATGCCATATTAGGGGTCTACTCACCTACCCGAGAAAGAGGTGGATGAGGCTTTTTATAAACAACTAAGAAAATCATCTAAAGCACAGGACTTTGTGGTGATGGGGCAATTAAATCACCCAGACATCTGTTGGGGGCATAACACTGCAGGACACAGATTATCCAACAAGTTCTTGGAATGTATTGGAGACGGAGGTTTTTTTATTATTATTATTTCAGAAGGGGGAGAATCTACTGAGAGAGGCTGTTCTAGATTTGATTTTAACAAATAGGCACCGATTGAGAATTTGAAAGTGGAAGTGATCATGAAATGGAGTTCATGATTCTAAGGAATGGTAAGAGGGAGGACAGCAAAATAAAGGCAATGGATTTCATGAAGGCAGATTTCAGCAAACTCATGGAGTAGGTAGCTAAGGTCCATTGGAAAGCAAGTCTGAGGATTTGTCTACATTGCAGGGTTTTTGTGCAAGAAGCTCTTCCACAAAAGCTTCTTGTGCAAAAGCGCGTCCACATCGCAAAAGCATATTGCTTTTGCGCAAGAGAGTGTCCACACTGCATGGACGCTCTTGTGCAAGAAAGCTCTGATGGCTCACAGAATGGCCATCAGAGCACCTGTGCTTTTTCTGATAGGCTCTTTTTGAGCAAGAAACCCCTGCGGAATGTCCATACACACCTTTTTGTGAAAGAGCTGTAGCACAAAAAGGAGTTATTCCTCGTGGGAAGAGGAATAACTCTACCAGCAAAAGCCCTCTGTCCTGTCAATTTACTGTTTGGGGTGTTTTTGCATAAAAACATGCTTGAGATGTGGATGCTCCACCGGTTTTTGCACAAAATGGCCATTTTTGTGCAAAACCAAAGGTCCACCTAGCCCAGCATCCTGTCTGCTGACAGTGGGTAATGCCAGATGCCCCAGAGGGAATAACCTTCACATGATCCCTCTCTTGTCATCCATTTCCAGACACCACACCTACCCATCCTGGCTAATAGCCATTGATGGACCTAACCTCCATGAATCTATCTAGCCCTTTTTTGAACCCTGTGAAGGTCCTAGTCTTCTCTGGCATGGAGTGTCACAGGTTGATTGTGCACTGCAAAAAGAAAAACTTCCTTTTGTTTGTTTTAAACCCGCTACCTATTAATTTCATTTGGTGACCCCTAGTTCTTATATTTTGGGAACAATTAAATAACTTTTCCTTATTTACTTTTTCCACACCGGTCATGATTTTATAGACCTCTATCATATCCCCCCTTAGTCTCCTCTTTGTGAAGTTGAAAAGTCCCAGTCTTTTTAATCTCTCTTCATATGGGGCCTGTTCCAAACCTCTAATCCATGCCCTTTTCTAAAAGTTTTCAAATGCCAATATATCTTTTTGAGATGAGGCAACCACATCTGTATGCAGTTTTCAAGGTGTGGGCGTACCGTAGTTTTAGATAGAGGTTTTATATGTGCTCTCTCTTAAGGTATGTCTACACTAGCCCCCTAGTTCGAACTAGGGAGGCTAATGTAGG
>JANRFK010004149.1:149396391-149450779 GCA_030068395.1 Apalone spinifera
GCAACTTCGAATGCCTACATTAGTCTCCCTAGTTCGAACTAGGGGGCTAGTGTAAACATAGGGATTCCCTATCCCTTTTAAAATGATTCCTAACATTCCAGTTGCTTTTTTGACTGCCACTGCACATAGAGTGGATGTTTTCAGAGAACTATACATAATGACTCCAAGATCTCTCTCTTGACTGAGAATAGCTTTGTGCTTTCCTGAAAGAGCTGATACTCTTGAAGGCCAGTTTGATGGGACTGCTCACATGAGTAAGATTATTCTGCTGTGTAAGCATTTGCAGGATCACACCCTAAAAATGCAGCCATCAGAAATACAACACACAATGGTTCCAAAAGCAACTCAAGAAGTGAAGACCAGGAATAGTAATGTGGTCTTCCTGGGGAAAATCTTAATTCAAGATCTTTTTATACAACAAAATGACCTAATCTCTAAGCATTTCACAACTATTACATTTAGAGCTTGTGAAGAAATATAGGCATTTTCCTTTACTGAAGTATGCTCCTAATTTTTGCTTATCTGATAGATTCCTTCAGTAAACTTTACTATGAATATTGCTATTTGGAAGATATATTTTCTGACACCTTTATAAACATTTCTAAGAAACTTTGGAACAATGTTGGACTCTTCTGTTCCTGGCAGGCTTCCACCAAAGTTCTCACATTCACTAAGTAATTTCTCCACAGTGTACCTCTTTTCCCTCTAGGATTGCTCACAAAGTCTCCATTTCAAGGATGAAGGTCACTGAAAGTACTAAATCTACCTATTCACTAGTGTTTAATTCTATTATTCCAGTTAATAGATGCTTCTGAAGTGGTAAATATTACAGAAAATGATGCAAGCATTTTCCTGCTAATTCTGGTTTATTGTAAGACACAGAAATATTGGATTTTGATGGCTTTGGATTTAAGACATTAGACCACAGCTGGAGTTACGCAAAACCATAACTCACTCATTGTTATACCCTGTGAGACCTGAATTATCAGGTTCTCCAAGTCTTGCATCACTTTATCTAAATATTTGGATACTCATAGGAGTGGGGACTTGAATTTAGGCCTCCATCTCCTTTATGAGTAGCTTGACCACAAGGCTTTAGGATATTCTGGGATAGGTCTCTTTGCCATAAAGCTGTTTCATTTGTGTATAAAGTATTTGACTAATCTTTGGATGACGTGGTGTATGTATGTGGAGAATGAGTCTAGCTTGGTGGTTAGGAGACTGATTTGGGAGGTCAGAAGGCCATGCTCAGATCCTGGGAAAAGGATAGATGTCTATTATCCAGCCTGCCCACCTCTTCTTCAATATGCGAGTCTCTAGATCTGTGGCAAACTATATTCAGCATGTGGATTCAAACTCCCATGTCTATCCATTTTTGGAATTATCCAATTGTCCTGATGCTCATGTGCCCTAAGACCCCCTTTACACCACTCAGGCAGTGCATGGCAGCTGTAAAGTGGGAGTAAATCCCACTCAGAATATGGTTTGAGAACGTGGAGATAGGAACTACCAGGGGTTGCACAAATCAGATGTTGGTCGCATCAGTCCAGCAGATATTGGGATGAGTACTACAGGTAAATGCTTCAAAGGAGCTCAGAGATGCACCTGTTGTTAATCTGCAAGGCAAAGTAAGGACGAACAGCCAGGAGGAGATTGTTTGTGTGGCTAACAGACCAAAACTGTCAGGGAGCTGACATCCAGTTAAGCATGAACCAAGTCTTCCTCTCACTGGAGATGGTAGTGGAAGGGACAAAGTGTCAATCCTGTAAACACTGGAAACCATCACACCTCTCCTTACCTACTTGAATGGGTGAGTAGCTCCTGATTTCTCCACCATGGCTAGAATCACAATCTGAGCAGGAGAGTAAAGGAGTACTTACCCCTCTGAAGGGCTGAATAAAGGCTTTGATAATCATATTACTTCCCTCTCCTACAACACTTTTCATCAGTACAGCTTTGCATGTTTTCACAGAAAGGAAACCAAGACACAAAGTCCAAGCATATCAGTGGCAGAACCAAGCACAGATCCCAGGTCCTGAAGCCAAGGCTATTTCTCTGATATACACTTAGCTATTTTCCTCTTCTTGTCCACTATTTGTACAGCCCCTAGCACATGAGGCCCTAGTGTATTATTCCAATAAAAACACTAATGACTAGAAATCACGGTGCTGCGGAAACTGTAGCTGTATATAGCTGTTGGAGATAGTTAAATAATATTTATACTTGCAGAGAAGGTATATGGGAACTTCAAAAACCTTAGTAAGAGAACTGATTACAGTAACTGAAAAGTTTTGAGAGTTTTCAATTACTCTCAAAACTCTACAGGTGAGTTTTGAGAGTAGAGATCTTTCTCCAGTCCTTCCTCCCTAGCCTTTTTTTTCCTGAAGGGTTCATTGCTGAGTTTTAGAACTTTGTGATTAATGAGGTGCCCTTAATGAATATCTCTATCTAAGTGCTACACTGCCTTCTTTTAACACTCCATTTTCTCCCTTTCTCTAGAGTAGGTGACTGTGTAGTCTACTGGATTTCAGACCCCCCTTTTTTCCCCTAGATAACAATATGTGGTATATTTTTCCCCTCTCTGAAACATTTTTGTGCATAATTGCTTTTCTCCATTTTAAGTTATTTATTATATTGGGACTCAATGAAAACAGTTTTGATGTGTACAAATTGGATGACTGAAATATGAAAAGCATCTGCAGTTTCTATTAAACCACTCATTATTGTGATGATTTCAGTTAATTCATTACAAATGCCAACTACATTTTGAAACAGAAAAACTGGAGAACCGGATTAACATAGACTATGCTGAAAGTTTGTCTTTTTTATAGAGGGAGTTTAAAAAAATGAAACTTCCATTTCATGGGAAATTTTGACTCTTTGAAATGCCTTTCTGTTTCATGTGAAACAAAAAGTTCAACTATCAAAAATATTCACAAAATGAAGTTTTGACTTGGAAATATCAAAATGGAAAACAGCATTTTCAATCAAAATAACTCAACATGTCAAAATCATATTTTCATTTTTATTCTACCAATCCAAAATTAAAAACAACTAATTTAAATCAGTATTTTTCTTGTAGAAAATATAAATATAGACAAAACAACATGTTCTGACAATTACTTTTCACATGGAAAAAGCTCTGCTTTGACAGGCATCTCTACTTACTCTAATACCTGTTTAAGGGTTTTCATACCTGATTACAGACTCCTGTACTGTTGTGGTGGGAGGCTTTGCTAAGTATGTGGGTTTGAAAAGCTACTGATGGAAAGAAAAGTTTAAAAAGTTGGGTTTACACTTTGATCTGAACACTGACATTTCTGGCTATCTTTATCTCTCTCTTGTGGATGTGTTCTAGACTACAACTGATTCCCACAAGTCTTCTGGGTGAAATCCTCAGCCAACTGAAATTAATGAGAGTTGTGCCGTTGACTGTAATGAGCTAGGATTTCACCCTCTGTCTCTATAGCCTTTTTGGGATGAATGGCATTCTTCCTATTAGCAACTGGAATACAAAGAAATTCCTAATGTAGCCTGAAAGAACATACCTAAGATAAGTCTAATTTTTATTGTTTGCTTGTCAGCTATGTTTCTGCTTCCTCTAAAGAGTTAATACACCAGAAACCACCAGGCTAAATATATTTGATTTTACACAAACCTAGCGGACAGGGATGAAGAACTGTCCTTAGATGCAAAAGTGATAGATGCAGCAGCAATTTATAAATGTATTACAATAGAGCTGTATCGTTTTGGTTCTGCCAACAATGTTGGAAAAGCCTCTTCCAGAAAAAGAAGCGGAAAAAGATACGCAAATTGCAATTCACAATTTGCGTATCTTTTTCTGGGAAGAACTGTGTAGTCTAGACACAGCCTAAGAGGGCAACAAGGCACTGGAGGGAGTTAACAGGTGCACAAAGGTCTGATGGCTGCTTTTCATGTGTGGCCTATGACCATTCTATTGCACAAATACCAACATTTTCTGCACTTCTCTTATAACGATGTTATGCTCTGTGTTTGTTTTATAATGTGCTGTCATCATATAGAGCTGGGCAGGAAATGGTTCTCCCATCCTGCATAATTTTGATACTTCCAAAAATTCTTTCAAGTAGTGTTGTGCAAGACGTGAGACACACTCAGGCACCCCTGGAAGAGAGATGAGAGGTAGAGAGAGCAAAGACCTACCCCAGAGTAAATGAAGTTTAATTGAGTCCAGTATGAGTCTGTGAAAATGCCTTGATATTTTGACAAAAAATAATTACAAAACTCCTGACCAATTCTATGTCCACACTACAATACAGTCTTGTTTTGTATACTGTAAAACCTGGTACATTTATTCTATAAATCAACTGATACTTGCCTGGATAAGAGGGTGTAATCCAATTTTGTAGGGGACAGGATTTCATCATGGAGAAGGGGAGAGTTTGTAGAGCCAAAACAAGATGTGATTCTATGTAGACAATCATATAAGAAAACCATTTTGTCTTCATGTTCTGCTAACCTCTGACACTAGCTAGTTATTTCACTGCAGAGGAAAGAAAAGCAATGGGATTGTCTATGGCGCTACTGTTAGAGAATCAGTGTCTCATCTCATTCGTTTAACTCCATTGGTCCTGAATGACAAGACTAGAAGGCAACAATGAAAATGTCATGTTTCAGTTTTCAGTAATTGCCCACGTTTATAGCATCAGGCACGATACATGTTCCTTGGCTCCAAGTGAATGAAACCTCTAAATCAAGAGCTGTTCAGCCACTAATGAAACAGCTGCTTACTCATCAGTTCCAGCCTTGTAGTTAAGTCCCTGCAGTACATCTTTTCTCAAAATTCCAGTGCATACACTTATGCAAAGTATCCTGCCACCAAGGAAGGATGCTCTTAAATATAAAACAATCTGCATATTTTAAATACTAATCTAATTGTAATTTGGATCTAGACAAGTCAGAGCTGGCTTTTTAACTGGACAGTGGAGCTGGCATTGCAAAGCTTCAGAACCAGCACACTGATTTCCAACAGGGTCACAAAAGGGCAGAAAATGTGCTCTGTGCCATTAAGCATCTTGACAGTGAAAAGCACTTTCAGTGGCAGTAATTGTTCCATGTTGTGTGTGTGCGTGCGCGCATATGGGCATTGTGTTTCTAGTGAGTCTTTCACTTCTGCGTGAAAGGATTGAGTGGGCATGGCTTCTATCCTTATAAAAGGAAAATCTGGGACAGGGTGTGCATTGGGTGCCATGCTGCAAGTAGCACACAAGGCTGGTGAAAGCCTGAGTGTGACTGGTATATTGCTAGGAAACTTCTGGGAGCAAGTCTGCAGCTACACATGCAAACAGGCTAGGTTTGCTCAGACCAGCTTGGGAGCTACAGCAGCAAAGCATTGGGAGGCATCCAGGGTTCTAGGGCAGGTGGTGACATAAAATCCTCACTGCTCTGGGCTGCACCCCAGAATATGACAAGAAAATGATCTCTTGATAATAGCACACACTATAACAGCCTGGAATGTTAAACCTAGAGGAGAAAGAGTGAGCCATCAGCTTTCTTTGTAGGTATGTGGTGCACTGCTTCTGGGAAACAGAAATCCTGCATTTTACTGCCAATCTGGTCCCCTTACATCTCCACTACGTTTCTCTTCCTTTCCTAAGGGTTGGGAAATCATTCTCTAGCCCTTATATATGCTGCATTTAAGTGTACATCAAAGGTAGATAAATCCTTTGGTTAAAAAAATTTCCAGAATCAGCAGATCTCTTTCTTCCCTATTTTGGTAGCACTTTAGTTTGCATAAGGAGGAAGCTCACAGGAAAATTCAGAGCTGGAGAAAACCACTCCAATTGATCTGAAATAAAGAAAATTGAACAAAAACAGAATTTAGCACACTGCACAGAAGCCCAGTTAGTGATCATGTCATACAGTGCAACAACAGCTGCATTTTTAAGAATGTCACTTAAAAAACTTGCTTAGCTGCACCATTTCCATTTCAAACCTTTCAGTTCCTATCTTTAGAAATCAACTGAGGTGTTGCTGGAATTCATTTAAATGTAACTGAATCATTCTTGTAAAACACACATCTCAAATGGCTTTCAGGATTTTGAAATTCTTACATTAGCCTGAAGCTTCATTAACATATTCATTGTGATGCTCAAATTTTCAGAGCTCCACAAACAAAATACTGTTTTCCAATTAGGAAGAGTGTACAGTTTATAAAATTTAGTTGCTACTGGCTAAGAAATACAGAATCCTCTTATGGGATAATTAGGACAGCATAGACATATGATGATCACTGTTAATGGCCAGTCTGGCCATGACCTACTACAAACTAAGCAGCTTGTCCTCCTCTCCCCCTGGTATTGCACAATTGCTTTTCAAGTGGCTTCTTAAAGCAGATGTTCCCTATTCATGCATACACTTTCTTTCTGTTACTAACCTTTCATTCTGTACAGTTCTTTTGCTGACGTTCTTTGCATTTAGGGAAGATGGGGGAACTCTTTTGCCATTACTATTGTTTCCTCTTTGGCACTCAGACATCTGACCACAACTCACTACTGCTTCCAGATGTTTTTTTTTTTTCTGGACCGCTCTCCTTTGTTTGTACTTGGATCTTTACTTGGTGATTAACAATCCATTTTCCTCAGAGAAAAGCTTTTGATTCTATAGTAACAAGATCTGGGCCCAAGCCACAAATGTCAGCTCTCAGTTTCCCCAAATTTGAGGTTGCTCAGAGGCAGGGGTTTTGTTTGGCTCATTGTTGGGCAGGCCTGAAGTTCAGTTCTAGATTCAGACATGGCCTTCCCTAGGGTTCATGGCTATTCAGGTCTGTGGTTTTGCATTAGGTCCATCTGTAGCCAGTGCCTAAAAATTTAACTGGTGTTCTTCTTGGAGTTTCTACAAACAGTACACACTACGGCTGCATCTAGACTGGCAAGTTTTTGCACAAAGGCGGGCGCTTTTGTGCAAAAACTTGCCAGCTGTCTACACTGGCCGCTTGAATTTGCGCAAGAGCACTGACTTTTTTGTAATGTACAAAATCAGTGCTTCTTGCGCAAATACAATGACGCTCCCGCTCGGGCAAAAGCCCTCTTGCGCAAATGCTTTTGCGCAAGAGGGCCAGTGTAGACAACACAGAACCGTTTTGCGCAAAAAAGCCCCGATGGCTAAAATGGTGATTGGGGCTTTCTTGCGCAAAAGTGCGTCTAGATTGGCATGGATGCTTTTGCGCAAAGCGCTTTTTGCGCAAAAGCATCCATGCCAATCTAGACACTCTTTTCCGCAAATACTTTTAACGGAAAAACTTTTCTGTTAAAAGCATTTGCGGAAAATCATGCAAGTCTAGACGCAGCCTACCTGTAGCCCATTTTGCCCTACTCTACAGTAGGGAGTTATTTTGAAATAACAAGCAGTATATCCACACTAGCAAGCCTGTTATTTCAAAATAATGCATTAGTTATTTTGAAATAACTCCAGCTTTTCATGAGGAATAATGCTTATTTTGAAATTGTTATTTTGAAATAGCGTGAGTGTGGGCACACAGCTGACTGCTATTCCAAAATAACTGGCCTCCAGCAGCCTCTCACAGCTGCACTTGTGGCCACTCTTGACACACCTGACAACTCCACTGCTCTCCTCCTCCTACAGAGCTTAAAGCAGCAGGCAGAAGTGAAAGGGCTTGTGGCAGCTTTCCCACCCGTCCCCTCCCTACAAGCTGGGAGAGACTGCTCTGTCCTCAGCAGGGAGCTGCTGCTGTCACTGAGGGAGAAGTGCCCCTTCCTCCGCTAAACAGCTCTGTGCACAAGTTCTGAGCCCCTGACTGGGCAGGACTCATTAAGCCGCTGTGGAGTCGCTCTACTGTGCAGCTTAGAGAGAACCTTGATAGTGATGGTGCTGAGGAAGACAATGGCTAACATTTGAGGTTGTGTTGCAAAGGATTGTGTGAGTACATGGATGTTCAGATGTACAGTCTGTATTACCTCTCGCTACCTTGTTGGGTTATACTAGATTATTTGTGATATTATTGGTCATGCAGTAGGGTTCCTAAAGTATGAGTATTGCAACCGTGCATAGCACGATTCCTAACTAAACAGTGATTTTAATAATACTGGGCCTGATCTTGGGACAAGAACCTATTAAATAATTTTCAAATATCTATATAATTGATATATAATCTATAGGTCAGGGTACAAACCTCAATCGAACATGCAACTGTGCTTGTTTATAACAGCTAGGTGGGTGGGTTGTTATATATGTATGATAGACTTCCACAGAATGTCTTGAATATTCACATTCAAAGCACAGAGCTTGCAGTTTTCTGAATCTTGTTTGCAGTGAAATATAATTAGAATGGAAACCTATTTTTTATGGACTTACTCACCCATCCATCTGGAGATGCTACCGGGTTGCATCCTCCACCAAAACTGAAGACAGCTAAGTAATTTTTTTCTGAACCAGTACCTTCCTGTATCAACCATACTTACTCTGTGACCCCAGCTAACAGCGTCTGCTAGCACACACAGTTTCCTCTTGACCTTGTGCTCACTTTCTATTCAGGCTATTTTCTAATATAGTAAGAATACCACCGAACTCTTATAGTGATTTTCAATAGTAAATATCTCAGTAATTTATTTATGGAGCTTTCTATTGTCAGAAAGACAAGGAAGATGAGCTTCCATTCTCTCTCTCTCTCAGCATTTTTTAATCATTATGGTGAGCAATCTTTGCATAGGTAATTTATTTTTACAGACTTCATAGACTATTCTGTGTTTTACTTTCTCCACATTCTGAAAAGCTCTGTTTGAATTGCAGACAGAGAACATTGTGCACAGGAAAGATGTACTCCTGGTCAGTTCCATAGGAGAGAGAGACTGACATATTCTGTACATAGAGGAGCCTCTGTTACCTCCATCTTCACCTGCAGATACAGCAAGTCACAGTGACTCAGTCTGACACAGAAAAGAATGTGGCTCATTGGGACCAAATCTTCATGAGAGGACAGGATGGAGTCTCCTAACAGGCTGCAAGTGGAAGGAGGCACCATGTGGGCATTCTGGGTAATGTTGAGCTCTACAGGACCATGAGGCTTTAGTGCCACTTCAGCAAATAGGAGGTGAGAGGAGAGCCATGGCTATTTTTTGCTGCGTTTTCTCCTTTCCCTAGCATCCTGTGGGTCTTGGCTGGATCTAGTCTGAGTCTGCTGTTACTCCAGATCCTGATCTCTGCTACTGCAAAACATGGCCAGGCCCAAAACTGAATCCCTAGCAACTACGGAGGGATTAGCCAACTTGAATAGGAAAATAAAAGTCTTTAGATATCCCCTCCTCCTTAGCTCTCATGCCTCCTGATGATCAGTAGGCATTATATACCACAAAGAAGCACAAACTACTTTTATCTAGCCCAGACAGGATGCCCTCTTCTGCATTTCTGGCTGTTGTCTCAGCTGTATAGAAACTGGCTGTGGAGCCTTCTGCATCTCAAAAGAATCATCTCCTAGGTCTCCAAAGCAGCCATCCTGCTAGGTAAGTTGTTTGGCTTATAGTCTCAAGTCCTTCTTTCCTGGGCACAAGTACCAAGGGAGCAGGTGAGGGGAACAAAGAAGTGTGATTGGAATTAATTCCCTGCAGGCCAGTGACTAGACTCACACATGGTTACAAATGTTACTATATACAATGATAGTTCAGCTTTCTCCAGGGCTCATACTTAAACCTGGCCCCAAATTCACTCAACCCTACTCATTGATTTACCTTGTGAATATGATATAGAGACTGCGTTATGAATTATGAAAAAACATAACAAAGAGACTTTCCCAGACAATCTCATTCTGGCATATTCAGAAGGGCTTCATCCAATTAAAAGTGAAAGTATGTCTGATCACTAAGAAACTAATATGAGGTAAAGATTAGAATTACAGTGGCTGAAACCATTGACCGTGACCATTACACAGAAAGGAATAGCTTATCTCTCTGGTTTACATTACAATAGAACTTCAGAGTTATGAAAACCAATGTTAAGAACTGATTGGTTCATTTGGACCCAGAGGTATGCAATGTCATTTGGAACCAGAGGTATGCAATCAGGCAGCAGCAGAGACATCCACCAGCCCCAAAAAGCATATATGGTACTAATGTGCTAAACAAACTGTTACTACAAAAAAAAAAAGGGAAAAGTTTAATTATTTGATAAGGCAGGGAAACTTTCTGTGCTTGTTTCATTTAAATTAAGATGAGTAAAAGGAGCATTTTCCTTCTGTGTAGTAAAGTTTGAAATCTGCATTGAGTCAATGTTCAGCTGTAAATTTTTGAAAGAATAACAATAATATTTATCAGAATTGTGAATATTTCACAGTTATGAACAACCTCCATTCCCAAGATGTTTGTAACTCTGAGGTTTGAATCTACTATTTAGAATTTCTTAAATAAACACAAGTTCCTTGCTCTTTTTCAGTCCACAGGAGGGCAACATTGTGCCACAGTTAAAAGCTAACAAGCTTTGCCAAAGTAGGTGTACAGTTTATTAATTGAAAAATTAATGAATTGAAGCAAGTTAGCTAATTTAAACATATTACAGACTACAGATATTTAATAATGTGTCAATCTGCAGCCAGACTGACTTCATGTTTGGTTGTATTTGTGGTTAATCTGCAAATTGTTCTAACTTGACTTTGTCATCTGTAGCCAATGAGAAATGTATGTGGTAGAGGATGAGGTAAAGTTAAATGTCATGATGTAGTTCTGTTTTTCTTTTTGGAAAGAGAAATAGAAATAATTCTGTACTCATTCATATCCATAAATAACCTAAATATTAGGAGCCATCAATGATCTGTAGTTGTTAGATAAAGAACATGCTGGTGTGCAAGGGGATGAATAAGTAGGCTGATTTCAGATTTGAATGACACTCATAGCTGGAGACCCTGTTAGTTAGGAAATATTCATGAATATGAAGAGTTTAAATAAAGCTCATAATGCAAATGATATGGGCAAAATGTGGGTTCTGATCGTATGGAATGAAGGGAGCAGATCAGCATAAAGTATGTATTGTATAATAGAAGTCATCTGTGGGCTCCACTGACCTACATCTCAGCAGATAATTCCAGACTATGGTTATTCAGTACATAACAATATATAAAATTCGCTAGGTGCAATTTGCAGCAATGCAGGGTACCCATGAATTATTCAAATGAACTGTTTCTTTCTTCATGCAAACAATGAGATGTGTTCCAGGCAGTATGGGGAGATAATAGCTAGGAAACATGGGGCAGTATTGATGGTGAGTGTGTGGATAAAAAGGGCATAGCCTGGCTATGGCAGCAGGAATTCGGCATGTGCATTTATGCATTACTCAGATCTGGTTTCAAAGTCATAATGAGGCTGCTAGTGCAGTGTACACCAGTATGAACTTAGAGAACACTGGGAGCAGAGAGCAAAGCCCAGACCCCAAATCTCTGGACTTGCCAAGTGGGAAAAGATGTCACTTGCACATTACTACACAAAGCAGTCCAGATGCCTTCAAGAAGGCAAGCTGGTAGGCTGAGCTGAACAGAGTGGTAGTTTCACAGACACAGAGAAGAGATGCTCTTTTCCTTTGCTTTCTTATTGTGAGTGCTGTAGTGAGCCACAGTGTTGGCAATGGAAGGCATGGCCCAATTTGGAAATGGAACTTAATCAATGAGCCACAAATGACTTAAATATTGAAAACCCAAAAGAAGGTGGAAAGGAAGGAAGGGCATGAAGTGAGACTGTCGTGATGTATTAATGTCCTTTCTCCAATGGAGAAAACAGCACTTCAGCCTATGTCACTGAGGGAGAAAAATGAGAAGCCCGGTAGCAATAGTACCATTCTTAATAGTGTTGCTAAGCAGTCTCATCACATACTTAAAGAAAGAAGCTGTTCATGCACCCAGGGACTGCAAGAGTACAGCAGCATTCCAGCATGCCCTTTTTCTTTCAGTTTCACCTTTGATGTATCCCCTATGCCAAGGAATCTCTTTATGCCAGGGGAATTCCCAGGTAACCGGTTATATAGGCCTCAAAGTCCTTCAATGGTTGGCATCATGTTTAAATATTTGTACCCAATAGAGATGAATAAGGCACTTTATGTCCCTCTTAGAGCTATTTTCTCCAGATGCTCTGCAGGCTGAGGTAATTAACATTTCCTCCATTTGCACTTGGTTCATGTTAGTTTCCCCCCCATAATCATAAAGGCTAGAACAAATTCTTTTTTAAAATTGTGTTTATGTATGTATTTATGGAAGCTTAGATTTTAGATTGCATTTCTGGAGCAAGAAGCAGAGTCTATGCCAAGTTCCATGTCTCCAAATCCGAGAATTACAAGGGACCTATGTTTGGAGGGTGTGTGGAAGTAGGGGATATTATATATTTTTAATAAAGCTTTTCTATTAAGGAGCATCTGGTATATATTAAAAGTAGAAAAGCTCAATTGAGAGAGAACTCTATGATAAATCATCATATTAAGGATATTTGCTCTGGGGAAACAAGAGCTTGGATGTTTACCAGTCCCAGCTGTGATGTAGGCAGGGCTGCAGCACCATGTGGCCTGTAAAATAAACTCTACGTGAATCAACATTTTCTGAAATGGCAGTTTCCGGAAAGGCCCTTCACACTTGACTTATCACTAGGCTGAACACTAAAAACTGGCTGTGATGCTAAAGTCTGGATCCATTGACTTGAAAAACAACATGCCTCTAGCACTTAAGTTAAAAGGCAATCTCCATTAGTTTGTGGCAGAATATGGCTCATGAATCTGATAAACAGCTGAGTAGTTCTAAACCTGTTCATGGCACAATATTCGGACACAGACCTAATAGCCAGCTCTTTTTAATGATACTATTTAAAAAAGAAAATAATGGGCAGATCCCCAGCTACTATAAATAGATGCCACTCCATTGAAATAACTGAGGATATAAGCAAATGTGTGTCCCACTTTTCTAGGGAACCAGACATTTGAGATGTGATATTGAGGTAGCTGTTGGAAAGACAAAAAAAATAAAAAAAATGTTTTTCTGGTTTTAATGGAGCTGGGCACCAAAACATAAAACAATCCCAATGAAGAGCACTATAAAGAGGATTCAGAGCCTACCTTAAAAGTACTTAATGGTAAGAAATGGACAATGTGTAAACAGACCCACTATAGAATGAGACCTGTTTTTGATTAAAAGAAGCCTGATTCCTTGTAGGAGTACAGGAGTAGATGAGTATGCATAGAACAGCTGTATGATTGATGAATGGATGGAGAATAATGATCATGCTGATATTCAATATTACAGGCTTACCAGAGACCAAAGACAGATGTTTTCATTATGTTCTGTCTTAAAAAGATGGTAAAATAAGTTTGGTCCCAGAGAATAAATACAGCTTTCCATAAACAGGCAATAAAATTGCACCGAAATTGATGTATTATCTGTCCTTCTCTTGTCCTCTGAAGTACAAAGAAGTAGCACAGTGGATTATGGGACACAACTTATGGGGCAATTTGTCATGATAAAAGCTTTTTTTCATTCGCAACCAGCTCTGTTAATAATTGATTCCCATTTCAAGACATAAACACTTGAGCATTTGTGTAGTGATAGAAGCTAAAAGATTCTGTAGAAATGTACAGATAATAAAAGCTCCTCATGGCTACTCCCCACTTATCTATTGAGCAGAATATAGTTCCTCATTTCTGGAGGAATCACTTCTGACACCATTTCAGCACCATCAAATTCAGTCATTTCTGAAACTATCAGGGTCAAGGCGTCGGTACATCAAGAAACAGTGATTGCCAGGGCAAGTTGTTGTCTCCTAATAGGGAAGCAATAGTATGAATAGCAATATATCTTACTGGTTGGTTGGATACATCCACAACATCAATGGTTTTCAATCATCCTCAGTAGAAAAAATAAGCAGGTTAATTTGCTAATATTTTGGGGGATTATCCCAGTCTTGTTTAGATATTTTTAAGACTAATCCCCTAAATTATTCTCGTCTCAGTATCCATTTGATAGGTTTATCATTTCAGCTGCCAAACTTTGAGTCAGGACACTGGGAATTTATGTAGCACTCTAAAGTTATCTCCTAAGGCCTTGTCTATACTACCACATGCTGTTGACTTATGTTATGCAACTTCAGTTACATGAATAATATAGCTGAAGACACAGTCTGTTTATCATGTTATCTTCACATTGGTAAAGCAACACTGACGCTTTCCCATTGGCTCCACTTACTCTTCTAATTTTGGTGGAGTACTAGAGTCAACAAGTGAGTGCTCAGCAGTCGATTTATCGCATCTATACTACATGTGATAAATTGACCCGCTGGATCGATTGCTACTTGTCAATCTGAAGACCTGCCCTGAGGGCTTTTATCTGAGCCACTTCTGTTATACTCTGCTGGACAGACAATTCCCATCTTTCACTGGTTCAGGGAACATGAGATAACCAGACTCTCTGTCTTGCATAACTGAACACCGACTTTTCTCCAGAATACTTATCTGGAGAAAAGTCTGAGGGGTAGCTGTGTTAGTCTCTAAAGTACCACAGAACTCCTCTTTTTTTCCTTTTTCCAGCTACAGGCTAACAGATTTATTAGGGCATTCATTTTCATGGGTAAAGCTTATGCCCTATAAAGGTGCCACAAGAGAGAGACCGAGAACTGGACAGGGACTCCCACTGGGTTACTAGGTGACTTTGGGCACATCACTTCACCTTTCTGTGCCTGAGTTTTCCCATTTGTAAAATGAGGATAATGATAGTAATTGGTTTCCTGTGTAAAGCACTTTTAAATCTACTGAGGAGAAGTGCTCAGTAAGAGCTAGTTACTAGTTTACTTTAAACATGATCCTATGCCTAGAGAAGCTAATAAAAGGATTTCTGTTGACTTTAGGTTAGATTGTACCATTTATTCCTAAGAATTCTTTAAATTCTAAAACTTGTGATAGTAAACAAAAGTTGTGTATGATTTTTGCTACTTAAAAGGCTATTGCATGAAACCGATAATTCCAAATTATGATGGGCCTGATTTCAACAGCAGTGGAAACTAACACAGGCACAGCAATACCAGCTTTGGCATAATATACTAGAAATGATTCTTAACCTTGTTGGGTGTTTGAGCTCCAGGAGAGAAATGGTAATCAATTTTGATAATTGCCACCGTTTAATGAATTTTTAATGAAACAGAATCTGTAAACACCACATACCCAACCTCCAGAACACTGTTAACTTTTATGCAGTGTTCTTGAGGCCTTGATGCTTCGAGGGCTTTGTAATGTTTAATATTGAGAAGTTTTTGCTTTTAGGTTGCTGGTTCAAACCCAGGTCAAGTCTGTAGAGTCTGTCAAATTATTCACTAGGGGTGTGTCTACACAGCACACTAAAGTTGAAATAAGATACGCAATTTGCGCTACACAAATTGCATATCTTATTTCAATTCTATTTCAAAATAACTTATTTTGAAATTTGGTGTGTCTACGCAGCACAAATGTCAAAATAATGCCCTATTTTGAGACATCAAAATAATCCTCATGTAACAAGGGCTATGGGGATGCCAAAATAGCGTGCCTATTATTTTGAAAAATATTTTGAAATAATGGGCAGCTTGTTAAGACACAGGTTAGCTATTTCAGGATACCTCTGGTATCCCAAAATAACTGCCCAGTGTAGATGTACCCTAGGAGTATTTTTCTCTGAATTTAGCCTTTTCTTCCCTCCCACCCCCTTCTGTTTATAAATCAGTCTTGATTTCTGCTAATGTGATCAGTATTTTTAAGTATATGCTGAATAATTTGTATGGATGACTTTCAGCTCAGGGCTGAGTCATCATTCTTGCTTCTGAACTGATGGTTGATTGAGACTTTTAAAACTGGAAAGTAACACATACATATCCAATGGCGTATCTCATGTTGATGAATAAAACCCCTTGTTTTCATGTCACTCTGGTTATCCAAACAAAGAACAGCCATTTCCCACCAATCAAATGTTTCTGAGGCAGAGGTTAATGAACTTTTCTGCTGGCCTATGGAGACCATGCTGTTGGATCTTTGTTTCCAGCTGCTAAACTGCATTAAAACATGAGTACAGATTTTTTAAAAATGCTTTGCCATTATAACTTTGTCATGTCAATGTTTGCAGTTGCTACCTCAGGGATGTTATTTAATAGTTTCTATGACTTACTGTCCTCTCTAGTAATGTATGCACTTTACTGAAACATGTGAGAACCTATGTCTACCAATTTCATTTCACCACTTTTGGCTCAAATCCAGCCCTATATTGAAGGAAGATTTTTTTTAAACGTTATTTTTAGTTAATTTTTTGAAGAATGCTCAAAACATAGGGTTTTAACTGTTGTTATAATACTGTACAATTATAACAATGGAAATGTCTTCAGAAACCTTTTTAAACAACCTTAAAAAGGGGTAGCAAGTGACAATTTTCTGATTCAATTACCACCAGTTCTACATACAAAGTTTTAAAAAAAATTTCCTAATAATATATAGAACAGGATCATTTTCAGAAGAACCAGACAGTAAAAGCTATTGCACATTAATTGCCGTAATTGTGCCAGGAAACTTGAAATAATCCCCCTACTTGGAGTAAAGAACAAATTATTTTTAATATTGCACATAATATTTCAGCAAAATAAAAAATGAGGAACATTAATTTCCTGAAGTTTATGAACCAATAATTTTCTGGCCTGTATGTTTTGTTGGTCTTAGGTGCACTAAAAGATGACACTGGTGGGTTTCCTCCTCCTCCTCCTCCTCCTATAGATTTTATAGAGATGTTATTAGCAGGAACTAGGATTTGGATAGGCTCACCATAATAAAACCATGTGAGTAGAGATTACTATAATATTTTGTAAGTGATTTATATCGCTTCCTCACCAACCCCAATCATCAACTAAAAATGACCTGTGTAATCCTGCCCTATTAAAAATAATTGTATAGATGATCTCACTCCCTTATTTATTTTACCATGGAAAATAATAAGCTTTCCCCTCCATCTTTCACATGATGATTGAGAAATGGCTTGAGCTTTTATGAAGCATGCACATTGTTCAGAAGTATTTTTTCATCAGACAAATTAATTAGGCGCATCCCCCCCCACAATTACTTTATTTAAAAAACATAGTTTGGCTTATTTTACTGCCCTCCCTTACACTGAGTCTGGTGTGGGTTGGTTAAGAATTTGCATTTTGGGAAGAGAGACCAAATGTAGTCTTTAATTATCAAAGAGCCTTCTTGTAATTAAAAGTCCTTTTTTGACATGATGAGCTATTCAGTTTGGAATTAGTTACCTCTCTGGATTTATCATCATCAGCACTGTAGTGACCATTTACCCCTGAGTGCCATCTGTGCAGAGGGCTGTGATTTCATCCTTAGAGGAGATTTCATAACAATCCATGTTTCAGGCTTTAGCCATTTTATGTGTATAAAATATTTATTGAAATAGTTACATTAAAAAAATGCCAAGAGTATGGAATGGTACCAGTCATAGATCATAATGTTATTGGAGCAGTGTAGGTGGGAATGAGTCAAAATCTTGAGCCATCAACCTTATACAGTATTTTAAAAACATAAAAATTGTATTTGGATTTAAACACAATAACATAAAAATTCCAACCTGGGTCATAGGCTTTCCTGCTTTGGGTTAAAATATAAGAATCACTGCAAAACCAGCTGAGACAGATTTCACCCCTATCGTCACACCCTATACACTACTGTAGCAATTGTTGTACAACTTAAGCCACACGAGTTATCATTTGAAGACTAATAACTCACTGGCCAATATTAACACGCTGAAATGTATGGCACCACATTATGTGTAAAGTTATGACATGCCCCTTTTTGATGTTGTTAACACATGTTCAAACTCACATAGCTGTGATTAGGTAGAACTGGTCAAACAGCCCTATCAAACAGTGAGCTGTATGTTTACCTCAATTTGCATATATTCTATAAACAGGTTCTTCAGAGAGGGAGAAGTAGAAGAAGGAAGACAAAGAAAAATCTGTGAATCAGGTGAAAAGAAACAGCATGAAGCCTCCTTCTGCCACTAGCTTTCACGTCTCCTTGCTGTCACCTGCGAAGAACTTTAACCTGGGATCAGACGCAGGAAAGTTATTTCGAAATAAGTTATTTAGAAATAATAAATCCCAGAATAACTATTTTGAAATAGCATGTCCACATGCTTCTAGCACCTGAGATTGGAATGTTTTAAGGAGGAGTGCTTCATTTCTAAAATGGGCCCTTAAACAGCTGTCCTGTTACATATGCATCTCATGAAAACATGGGAGCATCCTAAAACTCATTTGGGATTTTTCACTTCCTGATCCCCCTCCTCTGGATACATAAAGGAGGCTAATTAATAAAGTACCTTCAACAGTGTAATACAATCTTCTCTACCATACATTGTGTCCCAACAACATTAAGTAGTGTATTCTATACAAACAAAGCAAGGCTTATGTAAATTGTAACCAACCAGATTAGCTGTATGTTTTTTTGATGAGAACTGCTATACAGAAATGGCTGAATATTGAATTATGAAACTTGACATAGAAATCCCAACACTAGATGTGCTGTCACAAATTCACTTTTGAACTGTGATCAATGTATATGAATGTATATACGTTGAGATATGTATATGTGTACTATCCATGTGTACAGTAAAACTCCAGTTGTCCGGCATCCAGAGGTCTGGCACTCCTGCTAGTCCAGCACCACCTGGAACCCGGAAGTGCTCCAGGCAGCCGGACAATTGGAGCTGCTCTGCCCTGGGCTTCCCCGAGTCAGCTGCTGTTCAGTTTCAGCAGTAGCTGACTTGGGGAAGTCTGGGGCAGAGCAGCTGGGGTGCTGCTGGGTTGGTCCCGTAGCGCCGCCCCTCGGCGCTCCTCCCTCCCCACTGCTCTTGGTGATGGGTGGGGGTTGGCAGGAGCAGACTGGGGCCTTGCATCATCTTCACTCCCTAATGCTCTGGGAATGCTGGAGTGCACCCTCACGCTCGTCCCCTCCCCATGGTGGGGGGGGGGGCATGTGCACATGGCCTCCTACCTCCCTGCTGTTCCCAAGGCCGGCTCAGGCCACAGGACCCCTCTTCCCCGCTGCTTCCAGGGGCAAAGAGGCTCAGGTTGTGCAGTCTCTTCCCTCTCCACTGCTCCCGGGGTGGGGGTTGGGGCCGTGCATCTGCTTTTCTTCCTGCTGCTCAGGGGCTGCTGGGGCGTGCATGTGCTCTGCCTTCTCCCCTCCCTGTGATGGTGGGGGAGGGCCTCAGCAGAGGGGGAAGGGTTGTAGGTGGGCTGGGGGGGGGAGCTGCCTCCCCCCTAGAAACTTCTCAAGTATTCTCAAATGTTCTCTGTGACAGATGATGTGATGGATGCCTCTCCTTTTATCGTAGTATAGATGTTGCATAGGATTGATTCCAGTACAGCACTTTGAGAGATACCACTTGTTACTTCACTCCATTCTGAAAACTGACCATTTATTCCTTCCTTTGGTTTTTAACCAGTTACCAATCCAGGAGCAGACCTCCCCTGTTATCCCATGACAGCTTACTTTTAGGGCAGTCAAGCAATTAAAAAAAATAATCACAATTAATAGTGTGACTAAAAAAATTAATCTTGATTAATCGTGCTGTTAATAATAAGAATACAGCCCCCCCCCCCCGCTCCGACCCAATGCAACCCCCCCCCTTTCTGGGGGGAGTCACAGTGCTTGTATCCAGCTGGTCGCTTTTCCTGGCTTCGCGGATCAGTGTCCAACGATATGTGCAGCGGGGGTGGGGCAGTGGTAGGCTGACAATTAAAGGGGCCGCTTCCTTTGGTGTTTTTTTTTTTTTTGCTCCACCAAATTTGGCAGTCCCCGTGGGGGTTGTGAATGAAAAGAGGTTGCGCACCACTGGTCTAGACAGACCCGCAACCTTTGAACCAGGTATGTAAGGCACCATGTGGTTTTTTTGTCTTTACAAACCAAGCTATTTATGTTTTTAATTATTGAATCCCCCATTAGTAATGCCTGTTTCTTCCTAATAACTGGAGTTCTCTCCCCGGAAAGGTATCCTCGGTATGAGAGGATACCACAACATCATCTGGAAGGACGGTCCCAAAAATGGGATAATTTCTGTCTGCTCCAGTTAGATGTTCTCCTTTTATGAGACTTTCACCCTCCTCAGCAGCACTGAGGCTGACTGGAGGTAGAACCATTCTACTGTGTCCCAGAAAGTCTCATCTATGTACCTCTCCCTTAGCTTCTCCAGTTCAATCACCCCAGTGTCCAAAGCCCATACAAGGTCTCTAAGGCCCAGAAACTCCTTGCACTGAATGTTTCATACACTATATTGAGTGCAATAAATTGGATTGCTCTTTCTCCATTCCTGGCCTTCTGCCTGACTTCTCTTTTTGCTCCTGAAGCTCATGTTATGTAGTAGTGAAAATGCTTTGCTTTAGATCGTGTGGAGAGTGTATTTATACACTCTTTCTGAATGCACACTTCACAAACGAGATTTTTTCAAGCACACTCGGAATATTTGGTGAAAGTGTGCGGGCACTTTAATATCAGGAATTAGGATAACATTCATGTTTGAAAATCAAAATCTAAAATGTTTAAGTGAATCATATTTTTCTTCTGTATGTTTTGTCTTTCAACGTGTTTAAACTTTTGATTACTTATAAAGTCCAGACACAACACCAAATTAGTATTCAGAAAGAATAGTTGAATCTTCATGCATAATTTGATCACAATAAGTATGCATTCTACTTTGATTAAGACTTTGCAGCTCTTGAAGTAAAATTATTAAATATTCATACATGACTATTGTCTTTTCTCTGCCTCAAGTATTTACTGACAAAATGTATGCAATTATCTTACTGAACTCCCAACCTTCTCCACACCCTCTCTCATATGCTTACATCAGATATTAACATATAATGTTAAAGCACTCTGTGAATGCTTATCTACAGCTATGTGAACAAATGACATTTACAAAAAAAAAGTAGTGATATCGCCACATCTTGATTCTTTTATTTAATTTATATATACCTGATATTCCTACAACAGACTAAAATCACTTTGTGTGTAGGTGAAGACTGCTACTTAAAATGTGGCTATACTTAGACAAACACAGACCCTCCACAATATCATTTGCCAGGGTCATTTTTCAATCAGGGCATGTCTACACTAGGGCATTATTTCAAAATAACTTATTTCAAAATATCAGCAGTGGAGTGGAAATAACTATTTTGAAATAAGTGTTATTCCTCATGGAAAGCTGGAGTTACTATTTTGAAATAACCAGCCCACTATTTTGAAATAATGGGCTTGGTAGTAGGGACTCTCTGCTTATTATTTCAAAATAAGGGGAGTTATTTTGAAATAACTCCCTAGTGTAGACCAGGGCTCAGTGATTTCCTTATAAAATGTGCTTATTTTACAAAATCTAAGCATCTTGTCTTTTAATTTCCAGATCTATAAGCTCTCCCAGAGATCTGAAAGTCAGGCCGGGTTATTTTCTTCCCAGACATCATTGTCAGTAATCCTCACCTAAAAGATGGGGAAAAAAAATTGATCTCTCCATTTCCACTCTCAATCCTAGAATCTTTTGTTTGATCCTCCCACTGGGTAACACTCAAAACAACAAGTGTCACACTGAAAAATGTTTGAATAGATATTAAAATACTGACATTTCTCTAAAATGTAGTATTGAAATTCATTGATTGTATTGTTCAGTTTTTACTGTGTGTCCTAGGTTAAAAAACAAGGTATCAATCACTACACACCATTACTTGGGCTCACATAGTATTTCCCTTCACTTAAGAGATGTGACCATTCCAAATGATAAATCACTGTTCAATGCATTACAGACTGGAAGGAAATAATGAGTGATTAAAAGGGCCGATCAGGTGGCATATCTGTGAGGTCACGTCTTTTGGACTCTCTTGTGGAGCTTCTCTTCGGAAGGGTCACGTGAGCTCCTGCAACTCAGCTGAGAGACATCAGAACAGAGAGCTGAACTAAGCTGTCGTCTCTAAAATAATTTGTTCTCAGTATACAAACCTTGTAGTTGCTCAAAATAATTTTACAACATGTAAATATTTGACATGTAATATACACTTTAATAGGAAGGTATTGAATTCCTACCATATTCTGCCTCTGCACTTAGTCTAGACTCCTTGCAGCTCTAAAAATGTTACCATCATCTTTCATGTAAAAAATATTGTCTGAAATGTTCTGTGGCCTTAGGATTTCCTACAGTAACTTTTAGGTTATTGAAGGACAAATACAAGAAAAACAGAAGAGTCAAGATAATTTTGGCACTGGGCACAGAAAAACTTGAGAAGTTCAAAGTTTCTACTATAGCAGATAAATTATACATACTAGCTATAGTGCAACTTATTCCAGACTTTCCTCATTTAAACCACAAGGTTTTCCAGCACTATCATTTATAGCTTCAATCTTGTCTGCCAGAACTTCAGCATGTTTACTTTAAAAGAAATGTCTGTATTGTAGCATGAGGAAAAAATACATTTTAAAATTAAGTAAAAGCCTGCTGACATTTCAACTCTTTATGTCTTCATTCCAGTTTGTTTCCATGAAGTCTCTATATAAACATTAACATTCTCTCCTATAACTCATCCCTGGCTTCTGCTTGTATATAAAATTAGATGACTTCTATGATACAGTGGTTCTGATTCAGTATTGCACCTTATTTTCTAATACTTTGTATTTTCATAGCTAAGTTTCTTGGGGATCGCTCAGGATGCTAGGCTAAATTTACCTCAATTTTACAGATAAAAAAAGCAAGACATGGAAGATTTAGATGACTTGCCCAAGGTCTCACAGCAAATTCATTAACAGAGTGGGAAAGACACTCCTGGATGCCTTACTCCGAGGACACTACCATACCCATTACACCACCATGCTGTCACTATAGAGGATTACAGCATATTATCTACAAGCAGGAAATATGATGAGGAAGGGGTTTAAAATATAAATAGGTTGGAAATTGTTGGGTTTGATTCCCTTCCATTGGAGTGGTATTGGAGGGAAGCTTTAATTTGTAGTTAGGGTTAAATAGGGGAGCTGCTACTTGAAGTGTCCCAAGGGATGCACTGAATCAGCACTTTTCCTGATTACAACCTTTAGTAACTACTTCTGCCCTTCCATGGGACCTGCTCTGGGCCACCTGTCAAAGTAGGTTTGTGGGCACATTGTGACACAATGAACGTTGTGGCATTTCTGCATCTGGGAACCATGTGGTAAGAACAAACAACACGGGACAGAGAAAAAGTCATGACGATGGACTGAGCTGTTGCTTGACAGATCTTATCTTCTATGACATTGTTGGTAAGCAACTAAGCCAATCCTTAATCAGCAAGCCTGTTAACAGGCGTCACATAAAAATCCACTATCAGAGAGTGCTGTGCACTCTTTTCGGATCCTATGCTTTTCTTGCAATGCCTGAATACATTGACTCTCAAAGCACTGAGAGCCTGTGCAATAATTTGCCAGCAAAACAATCTGTCCTGAGCTATCATTTCTAAATCAGAGGGAGATGTCACATGACTTCATGTTGGCCTTTAAGATATCTTTATAACACTTTTACTGACCACCAATAGAGTGCTTCCCCTGAACAAACTGGCCATACAAGACCATCCTCAGTATCTGTGTATCATCCATCTTCATAATGTGACCAATCCAGCAAAACTGTTCATGAGCATTGATTCCATGCCCATGACACCACACAGCTTAAGGACATCTGTGTTTAGAGTTTTGTTCCACTAATTTACATGGGCAGTCTTTCTGAGACAGCACATATGGAACTAGTCAAGTTTTGAAATGTGGTGATGATATGTGGTCCATGACTCAGAGCCGTACAAAAGAATACTCAAGACAACTGCTTGATAAACTGCTGCCTTCATATGAAGTTTAACACCCTGGTCCTTCCATCAGTGCTGGTGAGTCTTCTAAGGCAGTGCTGGCTTTAGCTAGGCAAGCAGTTACATCACCATTGTTTAAACTAGAAGATAGTAAGCTTCCCAGGTAGCAAAACTTGACAAACTTGTCACCAGCAAAGCTGGTTCCCAGGTAGCAAAACTTGTCACCAGCCTTAAGGACAGAATCAGTAGCCATAATCACTGGAGGGCTGGGCTCTTTCTGAACAGTCTGAGGCATAGCTTCTTGAGGCTCACAGTGAGTCCAAAACAGTAAGCAGAGGTAGCTTCTGTACATCGTTGATTGACTGAGCTGACAATGCACAGCTATCAGCAAAGCAAACAGGTCATGGATAGTTTTTGTAGTGAAAACTTTGGTGTGAGTCTGAAGTCTTTGGAAGTTGAAAATTCTGCCATCAGTTTGGAACTGAATGGATGTTCCCAACTTGCAGTCTTTGAAAGCAACTAACCATGTAATCAAAAAGTAGATGCTGAACAGGAGAGAAGCAAGGATACATCCTTGCTTTGTACCATTTGAGACCTCAAAAAGAACCAACATCTCTCCAGAGGATGCAACCCAACATACCATCAGGAAAGGACCAAACTATATTGATAAATTTTTCAGGAGAGCAAATTTGTCCAACTGCCTTCCAACTCCATTTCTGTTGACCACATCGAATGCCTTGGTCAGGTAGATAAAAATAATGTAAAAGTCATGTAGAGAACCTGATGTTGCTCTCTACACTTCTCTTGGCTCTGAATGGCTGTGAATACCATGTTGGCAATGCCTGACAAGCATGAAATCCACTATAACTTTCTGGAAACATTTGTTAACTATGAGTGCACATAAACACATGTAGCCTTAGTATTTACTGAATTACCGGACAGTACTCAGAATATGGTGATATGGTATGAGAATTTCTATAGGAAGAACAGAATAATGAATCAGGCCTATCATCTGTATGGTGGTTTTTCTTTAGTAGTTGCATTATAATCCATTTGATTTATCATACAAATAAGCAAAGTCAACATTGAATCTGAAGTTGCTTTTGCTGGTGTAAAAGCAAGAGTAGATTAGCTGATGTGAAATGGCGTAAGTTAGAATCAGGTCCTACACTTGTAGTACACATGTGCTGCAAATTTGATTGTTAATTTCCCAGGAAGAGGTTCACCATAACAACTTGAATTCAAGATATGAAAGAGCTCAAGCTGAACTTTTACAAGGAACTATCAGTGCTGTTGGTCAATCAACACATAATAATTGTTCATAAACCTTATAGTCTGGAAGATGAGTTGCCAACAATTCTTCCAAACTTTGATACAAAGCAGAACTTAGTGGTGACACAAGAAGTCATCAGTGATTAAAAATGTTCCCAAAGTATTACTTGGTCAACTAGGATGAAACATATCAGTGATATTTCAAAAGAATTACACTGAAAAATATGGGGATGTTGCTATCTCCCAAGAATATAATGTGAAATTAAAGCTGGCTGGACTAAACCACAGGTTAGCTTTCATCTTCAAAAGCATGACATTAAAAATCCCCACAGGAATCAAATTCACTAGGAGCTGCTGGACAAAGTAGGGATATTTGCAGATGTTGTTAGCACATGACAAGATTTTTTTCCTGCAAATAGGAAGACTGGCCTTTTGGTAACTATATTGGGCTTCCAGAGACCATGGGATGATGAATAATGCATATCAGCACTCAAACAGCAGCAGGTCCATGAAGACCAGGATACACACAAACTCTTTTCTAACTAGTAGGCAATTAGGAAACATTGTCAGTGGGAGCAGGAGCCATTTTTATTTCCCCATCCTTTCTTCTCTGAGGGGAACCTTTTAACTGGGTTAGTAGAATCAAAGCTGTGCTCTGTATTTTCTGTGATTAAACATTCAGTACCTAGTTCTCTTTAATTCTGATTCTATTTCTTTCATATTTACGATCAATTGGGAAGGATTTTTTTCTGTGCTGTTTTGGTTTGTTTCTGGGATTATCAGAAAAAAAACATAATTGAAGATTAGGTGTCTGCATGTGGCATGTTGGTCACAGATAGATTGATGCGAGCCCAGGTTAGAGTGATCTACTCTGTTAGGTCATTTTATTGTTTATTTTGGGATATAAAGCCTAAGGTTTTATACCTCATTGATGGCTATTTGTTAGACTGGGGCCCCATATAGTAGAACTTGGTGATTGTGGTTTCCTTTCCCAGAAACTTGGAAATGGGTTTGAGGACACAGGTAGGGAGATCAGTGAAGGTGTGAGTAGTGGTGCTATCATCATGATATGGAGATAATCCCAAAGTAATTTTTCAATAGGAAATAAATTAGCAGCCCTTGTGAGACAGCTCAGAATAGGCAGTGAGCCAGTTTCCTGATGATGTTACTTTTTAGCAGAGGGAGGTTATGGCTTCTAAAGCAAGGGGAAGTTTGCAAAAGCAAGGTTATGGCTTCTAAAGAAGGGGAAGTTTTTTTTTTTTATTAAAGTCCCCATTCTCTTTGCCTTTCCCATACTGAGTCAGCAATTTAACACCCTGGGCTCTCAAATCAAAGCCTGCAATGACCTTGCTATGTTGATTTATTAGCCCAGAGAAATATAGAAAAAGAAGGAGCCTCGATAGCCTTACTCCCTCCTTCCACCATGAATAAGTCTGTCCATCCTAACCTTTGCATCATTTGAGAACTGTAGTTTGGGAGTTATGTCTTATTAGCAGGGTATAATTTGTATGTGGGCCTTTATATTTTTAGGTACACAGATACCATCCCTGCAATGAGTTATTTCATTAAACCAAATGTAGCCTCAGCCTTTACTCTAGTTAAAACTCTGCATCAGTGTTTTACTACCACATTGTACAGAACAGTTTCTTAGTGATGACAGAAAAATTATAACATTTATACTCTCACACATGCCAACTACTAACTGTGACAATGACATCAGGTGCCAAATAAATTCTCTATCCCTAACCAATTTCATTTTGAGATGAGCTACACCAAATGGTTGGTTTAATCGAGAGGGGTAAGTGGAATATTTCATGAAATATTTGAGTTGGTCCAGGATTTCCCTAAATAACATATTTTAATTTTCTGCACTGAAAATTTCTTAGGGCTTGATGCTCCTCTGATTGAAAGCAATAGGAGTTTTGCCATTGAATTAAAAGGAAGGAAGAACGGGACTTTTCTGCTTACCCCAATGTTGTTCATCTACTCTCCTGTTGCTGTCATATGATGGGTCAGCAGTTCTGTGTTTTCAGCCCACTGTCAATCAGTAATTGGATATAGGTCCACCAACAGGAGGGGGCAAAAGGGGCAACTGCTACAGGGTCCAGTGCTCCTGGCCACTGTCACTGATACTGCAGCAGTGGCAGTGGCTGAAGTCCTGGACACTTTAAATCACTGCTGGATCCCCAGGCAGTTTGCTCCAGGTGGTACTTAGGGCTGCTGGGGGAGGCTAGCCCCTAACCCAGGAGTGGGCAAGCTCCTGTCAGTGGACTGGATCTGGCCCACCTACCTCTTTTATCCAGCCCACGTGGCAGATCCTGGCCCCACCCCCTAACGTGTTGCTTGGGAACCAGGACACATGAGCCCTTTCAACTCGGTCTATTTAAACCTTCCCCGTGGCTGCCAGGAAATGGAAGTCACAGGGAAGGTGAGAGCCCTTTAAATAGAAGCAGTTGACAGGGCTCTAGCATCCCCAGCTCCCAGGAAACGCACTAGCAGCAAGCCCTTTAAATAGCAGGAATTGAAAGGGCTTGCAGTGCCCATTCCCCACTAACATGATGCCTGGGAGCCTCAGGGGAGGTGCGAGCCCTTTCAACTCCTGCTATTTAAAGGTCCCACCCATTCCAACTGAGGCACCGCCTCTTCCAGGGCAACCTATGGCCACTTCAAAAATGTGTGAAGTGGCCCCCCCTTCAAAAATTATTGCCCAGCCCTGCCCTTACCCCACCTCTTCCACCCGAGGCACTGGGGGCTTGGAGCCATCTGCTCCCCCCAACCTTGCTCTAGGCCTGGCAATTCTGTTAGCCCCTCTGAATGGATGCACTACATCCTGGAATTGCTAAGTCAAAGGCTGAAAAGTAGTGGCAGTGAGAAACAGTAGTGGCAGTGAGAAACTAGTAGTGGCAGTGAGAAACAGCCTTGATTATATTATCAATGTAATATGCATTTTTCCACTTGCAAATCATCCAACTTGTGTTTTAGTTCCTGTCTGTTTTCAAGTAGTCTTACAGAATACAGTGTACTGATTGATACTACTGCCTGTTCCACTTTGCACTGCTTTTCACTGCCAGAACTTTCTCTGGACGTGAATTCCATCTGGCTTTTGGAGTGACTGATGCTAAGATGCAGCATTGACAAGTGCATTTGCAATTCCTGGGTACAGTTTCCAAGCATCTGAATTTAGATAGAAACTTCCCAATATACAAGAACATTTTAATTTTTCCTATCCGGATTAGGCCAAATTTGAGCCCCCACCACTGGACGTTAAGCATTAATAGCCAGCATCAGCCAAGTCAACCTAAGAGAGACTGCGAATCAGAGCAGCTATTTGAAAGAACAAGAAAGATGTGGTCCCAAAGATGGAAAATTGTTTACAATTGGAGAGAGATGCTGAGCAGCTTGTCACATGTGACACTGAAGTGGTCTCAAAACTTGCAATGAAACAGAACGGTCTGATGAGTAAAAATGAACACAAATATTTGAGGTGCAGTACAGGAAGATAAAAGAAGGAAAATATGGATTTAGATTTCATTCTAGATCAGAATTTTCAGCTTGGTCTACAAAAGGTCTCCATTTCCCATTTTGAAATATATTGAAGCAGAATTTTTTTGGAGTGGGATGAAGAGTGTTTTTGCAATTAAATGCAAATATGGCTTTTAGCCTGTAGTCCACTGAGCCACAGAAAACTCCAATCTGCCTTCAACACTTTTAGTTCTCAGACTGTTTAATTCAGGGGTTCTCAACCCTGGGGTCAGGATCCTTCAGAACAGCCGTGGTCAACTTGAGGCTTGTGAGCCACATGTGGCTCGCGAAGCTCCTCCCTCCCCCCCATGACTCGTAAGCTGCCCCCATGCACCCAAAAATGGCCCTCTCCTCCCGGCTCCCTGCACTGACCTGGGCAGGGGATGCATCTGGCGCGGCCATGAAAGGCGTAGAATTAAAGATGGCGTCAGGAGCCTGCTGTGGCCAAAAAGCCTCAAAATGCATTTAAATGCATTTTGTTTTGTTTTTGCTCGACCAAACGCGACTGGGGGATCTTCAGAGGATCACAAGGTAATTAGATGAGGGCGCTGCAAGCTGTCAGTCTCCACCTCAAATCCTGCATTTTATACAGCATTTATAATGGTGTTAAATACATACAAAATGTTTTACATTTATAAAGGGTGGGGCATACTCAGAGGCTACTATATGAAGGGGGTCATCAGTACAAAAATTTGAAAACCACTGATTTCATTCCTAAACACTAAGAAGTGCTTTGCAGGTTACTGGTGGTTGACAGACTCTAGCTTGAGAAACACTAAATAAAACAGCACAAACTACTGAAAAAAATAGCACATCTAAGAGCTAAAAAGTGGAAGAGGGAGAGGAAAACGTACACTATATAAAAGAAGCATATTAAGATTTCCACTGAAGGCCCACTCACAAGCAGAATAGTTAAAAAAGGCTTTGTAAGTTATTGTTGTTCATTTACTCAATGTAATGCAGGGCTCAAGTCAACATACCCATGGGCCAATGACTGTATCGTGGATACCTGGAAAATAAAACCCCAAAGGAGTTTATTCTAGGAGACAGCATTCAGCTACATTAGCAGGATTTCCAGCAACAATAATGCTTCTTAATGGCTATGGCATTAAAGCTCATAAAATGTTTAGAAAAGCTGACCTGAGAGAAGGTTAATAAAACTGGTCATGTTTAGGCTATGTCTGCTCTGCCCTGCTATTTGGACTACAGAAGTATGAATAGTAGTGCACATCAAAGTGTATTCTCTGCATAAACACTACAGGCGTGAACTAAAAGGATTCCTAGTTCACATGAATATAGTCCTGTTTGAAGAAGACTCCACTACAGAAAGGCTGTGGATACATTGGAGAAAGGTATTTGGGCTTATTTAGTCTGCAGAAGAGAAGAGTGAGGGGGGGATTTGATAACAGCCTTCAACTTCCTGAAGGGAGGTTCCAAAGAAGATGGCAAGAGACTATTCTCAGTAGTGACGGATGGCAGAACAAAGGAGCAAGGGTCTCAAGTTACAGTGGGGGAGGTCTAGGTTGGATATTAGGAAAAACTATTTCACTAGGAGGGTGGTGAAGTGCTGGAATGGGTTATCTAGGGAGGTGGTGGAATCTCCATCCCTAGAGGTTTTTAAGTCTCAGCTTGGCAAAGCCCTGGCTGGGTTGATTTAGTTGGGATTGGTCTTGCTTTGGGCAGGGGGCTGGACGTGGTGACTTCCTGAGGTCTCTTCCAGCCCTAGGATTCTATTATTCTAAATGTGAACTCGGAACAGTGTCTCCAAAGGGGAGCTACTGTGCAGCACTTTGGTGGGCACTACAAGACTCACACCCGAAGTTTTAATGGCAGTGGAGTGTAGACAAGTCTTTGGCCCCGAGAAAAGAAAACTTGGTCCTACTGATGTGGGATCTTCAAATATGTTAAGTGCTGTTATAAAAAGGACAATTACCATATTAAGTTAGAGATTAAGAAAAACTTACTTAAAGGACCATTAAGTACCAAAATGAGTTACCAAGGGAGATTGTGCAATCCCCATCATTGGAAAAAAGGTTAAACAGGCATATGTTAAGGACTGGTCAGGTAAACTTGGCCTTGCCTTAGCATAAGGGGCTGGTTTAGATTATCTGTCCAAGTCCCTTGCAACCCTACATTGCTATGATTCTGATGCCTACTTTTCTTTTGCAGTAACTTTGCACTTCAAACATAAAACAAAAAGCCCTCTAAGACACAAAGACTGCTGAACTGATTTCAAGACATTAGCACTCTGTTTAGCAAAGAGCCCAAGTGATAACCCTTAGATCACATGGTTAGAATTCTTTTTCTATGATTAAATGATACAGATAAGTCATTAATTTAAAGCTACTTAAAAAAAAATCTTGACCATGACCCTTGCCCTTTGGATTTTTCCACACTGAAAAAACTGGCATTTTGTCAGGAAGAAGGGAGTGACGTTTCTGTTTAGAAAAGAGTGCTTAAGAGATTTATGTGGTTAGCTGGGAATTTAAAAAGTAAGCAGTGTGTTTTTCCTTATCCTTTTGTAAAACTTTGCAATACTCTAGTGGCAAGATAAGAAAGGAACTATGAGTCCTAGCAGAGACATTTCCCTCTGCTACGTGACTGCTAGAGTGATGCTGCCATTTTCAAATTTTTCCATAATCAAAGTAAAACTCTGTAATCTTATCTAATACACATAATATAAGGAAGTCTGCCCCCATCAGGTTTGGTGCATTGAATTCATTGCTATTAATGCACAAATAGTCTGTTTTAAGCCAATTAATTGAAAAGATTGAATCTGCAATGAAGCCATCATAATTTATTTGTAAACCTTTGAAATGTTAACTCTTTTCATGCTTGTAAAGAGTTAACATTTCAAAGGTTTACATTTTACAATTTGATTCTGAGATGTCATATATTTTTACTTCATGTAAAAACGTGAAAATGAACACATGCATCCAACTCTAAATAGATATATTAGTTCCATGATTAGGTGTTCCATTCAGCAGCACAAGTTCCTACACAGTTTGAAGACTATGACAGCACATGCAGCTGAACAAGTGCCAGCAGACAACTGAAAACAACCTACTGATCCTTTCCACTGTAATGGAAATAATGATGTTTCCCTGGAGCGAGCTGTGCAGATGCAGGATCATTCTGCCTGTGTGATCGACAGGGTCTGTGTAATCCAAATTTGAAGAAAGGAATCTTTTACAGTGCAATGGCAGACCCCAGCAGATCTCAAATCCCCAGAGGGCTTGATGCAAACAGTAGGAAGCCAGATGTATTTCAGAGTGAATGCACAATAGATTGTGTAACAAAAACATGACTGATATTCAATGCAAATGCATAGAATGCTCTGCAGTATGTACTTTTATTTAACAGCTCCAAGAATACAGGGCTTGTGTTAGTACTAAAGCTCGTTGTGAGCCTCTCTTCTGATGGAAGGCAGATAATGCAAGGATGATGAGAGCAAGAGAAGGGCTATATCTAGACTGCAGGGAATGCGTCCGCATTTTCAGAAAAGTTTCAGATGCATTCTTTTGGCATCCCGGTATTCCTCTCAGTGAGAGAAATAAGGGATGCTCCGAAAGAGGAGGGTTTTCCAAAATTTGGACCAATGTAGATGGGCCAAATTTTGGAAAAGCCTCTTCCGAAAAAAAAGCAGAAAAAGAACTACAGTCTAGATGTAATCAGAGAGAGAGAGAGAGAGAGAGAGAGAGAGAGATTGTTTCTAGGCAGACAGACATGTTCAACAGCTCTGGGAATGTACAGGCTCTTGTCCAATGTACTGCTGGGAATGAGTCTTCATCTACAGAGCACCTGGAATTTGCACAGCTGAAAACTCAATATGTATGAGCCCAAATTACAAAGCCTTTGGACGTGAGCCTAAAGCTGCTGAGCATTTTCAACTTTCACATGTTTTAAGTTGTAGATTAGAATTATCCTGTTGGGTTTCTGCATATCAGTCAAAAAAAAAATCCCCAAAACAAACCTTTGAGAAAATAACTGATATTTTCACCACATAAAATAGTTTCCTGGCTATTTAGTCTCTCATTATAAAAAGAATATTGTTGATTGATTTTTGGAAACTTTTCACATTTTATGCAGTGATGCAAGACCTCGCTAATGTTAGGCCCACTGGTTGGAGGCCTGACTGGGAATGAGTTCATGAGAATTGCTGAAAGACAAATGGAGCAATATGGACAGATGATGCAATGGTGTGCTGACCAACACTTGAGTCCCAGAGGCCTTGCATGCTGTCTACAAAGAACACACCCTGGACCCTGGTGAAGATGCTAAAGTCAGCCTTAATATGGAATGGGTGGGCTCTGAAACGCTCATGTACCCAGCAAAATAATAATAATGCGCCACTTTAGAAATCACTTCCTGAACTCTGAAAGAAGAAATTGAAGAAGGAAACATAACCATTCCTTCAGGTTGTCCACATCTTGCTGACTGCCTCTCATGACTTAAATAGAAGTCTGCAGTCATTAACAATGTATTGCATATGTATGATGAAGTGGGTTTTGCCCAATCTAAGGAGCCACAGGCCTACTTGTTTTTAAAGTTACAGACTAATATGGCTACCTCTCTGAGACATGTATTGTTTTGACTGTGGTGGAGATTGTGGTCTATATTTGCTTTTTACATTTGGCTATATATTCAATGTGCACAGGTGCTTAGCAAAGCTTTTACTAACATTATATGCTGCTTTTCTCTGTTGTCATATAGATCTGGAGGATTCATAGGCTGGCTGTTACACTTGCATAAGATTTGTGGAAAGCTGCACTGCAATTCCACTATTGGCTGCATGATTTGAAAGAAGCAGCGATAGCACCAGAGCCTCAAAACTGCTTATGCATGGCTCTCACTCGTGAAAAATGATGGCAGTGCAGCTAAAGGGTTGCAGTTGAACAGAACCTGACTGTAGTTTAGCCATAAGTATAAACAAGCACAAGCCATATGAGACATCATGGTTAAAACCTGCTTACTGGAAGTCAGAACTGGAGAGTGTCTCTCAGAGATGTGTCAGAAGGGTAACTGTGTTAGCCTATATCTTTAAAAATAATGAGGAGTCCTAGGGCACCTTAGAGACTAACAAATATATTAGATCATGAGCTTTCATGGGTAAAACCCATTTCATCAGATGAGTGGGAGTGGATTACAGAATCCAGGATGTATATAACAGAAAAAGAAGTTACCTGTCATCTGTAGGACCAGTGTTAATGAAGCTAATTTAGTTGGGCTGGATGAGTTTCATTCATAGCAGGTGATGTGGAAATGCAAATATGAAAGGCAAGGAA
The DNA here is from genome assembly GCA_030068395.1 of Apalone spinifera. Lineage (NCBI taxonomy): Eukaryota > Metazoa > Chordata > Testudines > Trionychidae > Apalone > Apalone spinifera. Next base: position 149,430,308 of record JANRFK010004149.1, read on the forward strand.
GCTGGCTTTGTGGACCGTTAATCAGTTAAGGTCTTTATTCAAGCCTAAGTTGATAGTGTTGAAGTTATAAAAGAGCTCCATTTCAGATGTCTCCCTTTGTAGCCAGTCTTCTTCTTTGAAGAAGAATGGCTACTTTAAAATTAATTAATGAATGTCCAAGGAGGTCTCAGAGATATGATAATCAAAAATCCAGTGATCCTCACTTGGTATATGTGAAGTGCTTCTCTCATAGTAGTGAAATAGCACCAGTGCTACCAGAAATACTATTTAAAATTAACATTACAAATATAGAAAAAAATCAAATTGAAGACTGAAATATTAGTATTGTCAAATTGTAGATAAAGTGTGAGATCACACAAATCATTTGTATCTTCAGATGTTATGTTCTTCATCATCAATAGGTCTCCTTACAAGTGCATAGCAGTAGGGAAAAGATGAAAGTGGAATGGCATAATGTTCTTTCTGCTGGGATGAAGAAATCTTCCTCCAAGAACTCTTACTCTCCTTTGGATAGTTGTTCCAGTAGCAGTTCACACAAAGGTTACCCTCAGATTCTCGGGTGCCAGCCTTACATGCACCCATGCAGCAGGAACCTCCCCTCCCCCACAGGGACAGGAGCAGTGGCCAGCAGAGACCAGGATGCCAATTATAGGTCTGACATGTACTTAGTTCTCCATATCAAATGGTAAAAGCAAGTGGATCGCTCAACTCCAGCAGCTTACTCTGTGTCTTTGATTACTGCTGCTCCTGTGATGCACAAATAAAGGCTAAACATTTTGTTATCTGTAAACATGTGAAAATGTGGCTTCTTATCCTTTACCAGACTCATATTGGGGCATTCAGGCTGGAAGTAGTAGAGAGTGAAATATATTTTAAGAGCTTCTGAATGAGACCAATGTCCACACCCATCAACTGTCTGCCAGGGCTTGTTCCTGATGGTTATGAAATCATAGACTGTTACCCTTTAGAAATATGTGACCCAAAAATCTCTTAATGCCAATAAAGTGATGGAGAAGAACCTGCTGACTCTGGCATATACATTCAAGTTAATCTAAGATGTCATGGGAAATCCATTGTCACATGGGTCATAAAGTCAGCAAAACCCACTTCTTCAGATGACTGGAGTATTAAAATTCTCCAGTCATCTGAAGAAGTGGGTTTTGTCCATGAAAGATCATGATACCATCAACCTGTTTTGTTGGTCTTTAAGGTGCTACTAGACTATTTGTTGTTTTTTAAGTTTTTCTATTTACAGACTAACTCTGGTTTTGACTAACTAGCTTTTGGTCATAAAGGGTATGTCTAAACTACATGGCTCTGTCAACGGAGCCATGTAGATGAATTTACTAGACATAGGAAAATGAAGCGGCGGTAAACCTCATTTCACAAGGCATAACGGAGCAGTCAACCGCGGAGCATCCAGACTGCTCCACTGTGCCGCCAAACAGTTGATTGGCACAGAGTGGCGGCCATTGTGATGTAAATGAAGCGGTGATTATTTAAATCGCTGCTTCATTTTCCTATATAGTCTAGACATACCCAAAGAGAGAGAGAGAGAGAGAGTGTAAGTAAAAATATGCTCTTTTAGTCTGGAGAGGCAGGGAGGGTCACCAGAAAAGATGAAAATCAGATATTCTGACAGACAAGCTATGTTTAACCATCTATGGGTTTACATATAAACTTAGTGTTCTCTCATTCACAATAGAACTCCTATCACCAGCGTGAACTGAATGCAAAAGAAGGATGGTAAGTGAAGGATTGAAAGATACAGGAAGAGCAACACAGCAGGGAAGAGAAGAACCTTATGTTTAATTTAAATCAAAGGTTTGCTTTACTGTATTTGAGGGGCAGAGAGGGCACTCTCCACTAAGGAAATAAAAGGACAGCCAATTTGCTTAATGAAAAAAGGGGTCTCAACCAGGTTTGACTGAAAATACTGAAGGAACTTTGGGTGAGATTAGCTCCTTTAAATTAGCAGTAACTTGTTAATTAAAGTCTTGTCTCTAGAAAGCATGTTATGATTTTTTTATATGTATTCATTTATTTGCAGTAGTCTTACTCATACTTAAATCTCTATCCTTTGAAAAAAATCTCATTCTTGTTTTCATATGCTGGGTCTTAAGAAATGGTCCTGAGCTGAACTAGGCAAGCTGGTGTGTACTGTTCCCTCGGATAAAGGATATTGCAGGGACCATTGTTCTAAGTATATGGTAATTGGTGTGTGTGCCTATAGCTATATGTTGGATGAGATCAAGGACTATGGGGACCAGAAAGCTAGTGCTTATGCTGTTGGGGGCATTGGATCAGTAGTAAGACCAGGTAGAAGTGAGTTTCCTCACAGTCCTGGAATCCATAGGGAGTGTCACTGTGTGTATGTGTTTGTAGGACATTATTCAGCCAACCCCTTGCTAAGCACTCTCCTATGGATTCTGGAGGCAGTCTGTCTTTCTGCTTTCATAGGGATGAATGAAAAGGAAAGTTTCTAATAATTCAATTAACAGTTTCTCCAGCTCTCCATCATGTTTTTTCCCCTGTGTATATCAGTATTTAATTTCATCCACACAGAAACCTCTTTAGAAAGCCTTTCAATACAGGTCTTGCATTTTAGGTCAATGAAAAGTAAACAATAATTTGTTGTTTGAAGTGTTCATTTCATGGTTGGGCTATTGCAGACATAAGACAATAAAAATACTGGAATCAGGTTACTAATCAAATAATCAAACAGGAAATCCTTCTCTGGAGTGCACTATCAAGGGTTATGGTCTTGGCTAGCAAATTTACCTCATGTTTATTACAAGCCCAACTATCTATAATCCCTGGCAGTGTTTTTGGGAGATTATATTTGCTATTCTCAGTTAATAGTGAGTTAAGATTTACATATTACAGTTGTACAAAAAATCTCCATATAACTGGTCTTCACTAGCTGTTTTGCTCTTTATGCATTTTTTTAGCGTGGGAGAATAAAAATCAATTACTCTTTTAAAAATGATTTTTTGAATTTAAGCAAATTTAAATTTAAAATAAATATGAGTTTATTTTAAAAATCGTATTATTTTAAAAATAAATTCAATTTATTGAATTAGTTCAATACAATGACAAATTCTGTTTGAATGGAGCCAATTGGGCATTGAAAAAGAAGGAAAACTTGTTTTCTACTTCCAATCTCTGAATTAAAAAAAACCATTTGAGAGATGAGTATGCTAGTTTAAAATGTTGAAGGACATGGTGGCTGGAAACAATTAATTTAATCCATTTATTGCAGATAATTTATTTAAAAAAATGGAGTTAGTTTTAAATGAAAAACGTTTTGATAAATTTTAGATACATTTCTTTTCTCATGTAACCAGCACATTTTAGTTAGGGTTAAGTAATAAGAATAATAGCTGGTTTGTGCGTTTTAAATTTAATTTGTATTCCCATGCAAATGGAGCTTGGCACAACTCATAAATAAAAAAATTAATCATTTAGTAAATAAGAACTGCATCATGCATCATTTTCTAACATAAAATTATAAAAATTAAGAGTCTGAATAAATGTAAGTTAAGCCATAAAACTGCATATATTATTGTATCTCTCTTGCATCATGTGGCAAAAGGGAGTACCAAATTTAACATAAAGATTGTGTTTAGTTGCAAGTCAACACTTTCTAATGGTTACCAACTAAGAGAGTAAGCCTTTCTTTAGGAAAATAAATAAGTCAAATCATCATTAAAATTGTTAATTTTAAATCAACTCACCTTAACTCCAGGGGCGGCCCATGAGTATAGGCTGACTCGGCTGTTGCCTAGGGCGCCGCCTTCACCGGGGTACCTGATGATAATGTCATGCCATTGACGGCCGTGCAGGCGGGGGCGCCAATCGTGCATTCCGCCTGGGGCACCAGCTGCCGCAGCCCACCTCGGGCTGCCCTTGCTTAACTCTGTTTTTTATAAATGAGTTTGAGATTTAATGGGTAGGCTTCTACATGGCTTCTGGAGACTCTAATGTAAAATTCTCTGTAATAATACATAGGAATATAAAAGCGGCAAACAAATTTCAAAAGCCCCAAAAATCAACATCCTCAGACTCAGGGTATGTCTAGACAGCACCCTTTTGTCGGAATAAGCTACACAATTTGCGCTATGCAAAATAAGGCACTATTCTGATAAATCCCTTAACCCTTAAAGGATAAATCCCTTGTGGTATGAGGGTTACAAGGATGCTGGAATAGCATGCCCTCTATTTTGGAAAATAAAGATGCGGCATTGCTATTTTGGGATACTTCTGCTACAGATACAACAGGAAAAAGGAATTGCTTTCTTATTGCATATATTCTAAGGAGAACAATATGTGCATACACACTCACTCCCATTCACAACAACAACCCACAAATAAATGGAGTACCAAGATATACCAGGTACATTCAGCAAACTTAGAAGTGCAAATTTCCTGAATGCATTGTAACAAATTTCCTGAATGCATTGTAACAAATACATTTTTTGAACAATGAATGATGGGAGGCTTGTTTTTGTTCTTTTTCCGGGTATTCCTCATTTATTACTGTTCTGCTAGTATTGCTGTAAATAGACATTTAGCTATTTGCTTGTTGTCCTTTTTCAGTTCCCCTTTCAAATGAATCATTTGGAGATACTGACTCCTCTTCATTTTTGAAATCCTAGAAACTAGCAGTGGTCCAAGTCAGATCCAATATCCTTGATGAAGTAAAAATTCGGGGCATATTGCTATAGCCAGTAGAATTGAGATACTGACTGTCAGGGCTGTTCCCCACTCTGGCACTCTGACAGCAGAAGGTGGGGGCCCCCGAGAGACCTTAAATACTTTGCCTCTATAGGTTTCTGCTTACAAAAACTCCTCAACATCCTAGATTTCCTGCCCATGGGAGGTAGCTTACACCATCAATTGTAAAAACAAACTCCCTTCTCCTGAAACCCAGGAAGAAGCACTTGAACTTCTTCCAGAAGTGTAGCCCCCTCCTTCCCCCAAGCCCTTTTACCACAAGAGAGCTTGAGAAAAAGCAGAAAACAAACTGCAATCTCTGATAGCTGACACCTCAGTCTTAGGCATGCACACACAATCCTTCTGCTACTTTCCAGGACATAAGAAGAAAATCATCACCTTAAAAAAGGTGATTTTAATTAACAAAGCAAAATATATACTTGGTTGCTAGCTGTTACAGAGCAACTGAATAAAAACAAAGTAAAACACAGAGAAACATAATATCTCCTGGTTTAGCTTAGGCATAGTGAATGGGAGTGGGTGTGTATGCACATAGATTTAGCACTGAGAAATTTAACCAAACAGCAAAACAAAGAAATAACCTGATCATGACTAAATATACATTTTTCTATTTTATCACAATCCATACTGATCCGTTCTTCAAGGCCTAGTCCATTCCCATGCCCAATATTCCTTGTAAGCATGATAGTTCTGTATGATCATTCTTGTATCTTTCTTCCCCCAGCTCCTAGCTTAAAACACACACAAAGGAAAAAGCAGGCAGGTATAGCTTTCAATTTAAATTTCAACACCTTCTGCCATTGACTTTCCTGGCTTTCTACCAATACCCCCCAACTATCCAAGTTTAACCCTTTAGTCACCAAGTGCTGTCCAGCACTCTTCCTATCTATCACACTGACATTATATAATCATTGAATAAGGCACAGCATTACAGTTACTACTTCTTCTGTTATATCAGTAGTCCATGTTTTCCTAATTTATTTCTAGGTATGCTATGATGAAACCTTCTTAAATCATTGTGTTCAAGAAATATATCTGATGCTGACATGAAATCACTGCATTAAAAAATCGCTATTAATACCTTGTTGTCAAGAATTTAACTACATGCATAAAGCACAACAGTTAAGCGTATTGGCGCTAGACATCCACAAATCCCTAAAAGCATAGGGCATGTTCAAAAGCTAGATCCAGATCAGAATTTCAATTATTTGAGTTGACGAGTCACTAACTAGTGCTTTCTGTTGGGAACTCGATCTCCTTTGCATTCATAAGCCATAGGCCTCAAAGCACTTTAAAAAGGTACAGAGTACACCTTTAATTTTTTTTCCAATTTTGAAATGTCAAATTTGAAAATAAATCGGGGAAAATGGGAATTTTCCTTTTCAACCCCCTTTAGAATTGGCTAAAATATTTCAAATTTTGAAATTCAACATTAAAAGCAGGAGAAAGAAAAACAGGACAATGTTTTAATAGTTTATGCAACATATACTTCTTAACTTGTACACGTTTTTTCTTGACAGTTCCTAATACATCATGGCTATATTTCTGAAACTTTCAAACAATTTGTGCACAATCTACCTATGATATATTATAACTGACTAATGTATAAAAATAAAATCAACTTTAGAACATCATATCTCTAACTTGGTTCTACAGGTTGGACCTCCAAAAACCAGGACTCCCTTGTCCAGCAACAGCACAGATGTTCCTGAAGCAGGAGTCCTGGCTAGGAACCCCAGTGGCAAGAGGGCTGGTGGCTTGGGGCCCAGTGGCGCTTGGGCTGGGACTGGGGTAATAGAGGTGGGCCAGGGACGCAGCAGCTGTGGCAGCCCCTGTTGCAGGGGTGGGGACGCAGCAGTCCAGGCTGTTGGGGCCACAGCAGCACAACAGTGGCTAGGGCCGGCAGTGGGAAGGGGAGGCAGACTGGGGGGCCAGTAGCAGGAGACCTCCCCTGGTCCAGCAAATTCCCTCATTCAGGAACAGTCAGGTCCCAAGGGTGCCAGATCAGATAGGTCTAACCTGTAATTGAAACATGATTTATGTGGAATGTAGTAATCAAAAAGTGTTCAGAGTAAATGTCATGGCTATAATGGAATATAAGATCAGGTTTTTTACTGGTGTTTGGCAGACAGGAAAATAACCATGATGAGAAGCACAATGAATTACACTAGTTTCCAGGATTTAAAGGAAGAACTATGTATTGAATGCCTATAAAAGTCAGGTTCCCTGGTCATATGCTCAGCTTAGAAAATTATGGCCTTAAACTTTTAGGCCCAATCTTCTCACCCAGCTGAGGCCTCTCAGCATGATTCCAAAGAAAACTTGGCACAATGGTGGCTTTAAACCACCTCAGCACTCCCACAAAACTGAGGCCAGTCTATGGTAGCCTGGTCTCTAAATGCTAGTTAAAGAGCCCTGAAGACAACGTGTTGCTAGCTGCAAATCACTTTGAGCAGAAAGGTCTGGGCCATGTCTCCTTTGGTCTGGCAAACTCTGTGCACTGGCTGTAGTGAGGGGTGATACTGTACAGACACCATAGATACTCACACCCTGAATAGGATCCATCTAGGCAGGGGTGATCCTCTTGAGTCTGACTAAAATGGTGTTATGACAATTTTGTGCTAACAAAGCAGTGCAGAGCTTCGTGTTCTTGCCTCCCCCCTCTGAAAACTATCATGCTATTTTACCTTACTTGGAAAACTTACTTTAAAATCTGTTAGCTCTGACTGAGCACTCTTCAGTTAAGTATTATTTTCCCTTGGGAAAACAGTTAATCATTTTATAAACACGAAGGATTTATATTTGCCAATTAATCTATGTTCCTTGACGAAAATAAATTGACCAAATATAGACTTGGTAAACTATCTACACCGCCTACCCTATACAATGCAGCAAAACATTTTATAATAGGCAAGAGTATACTCAGCTATTAATTACACATACTAATAAGAATGAAAATTAGCTAGAGAGTTCAGTTTATGGACTACTGAACTCTTTTCACTATAATTAATTATGGAAGGCCATTTAACAAAGTATTCTATGAGTGTCTTAAGATGCTAGTCATTTTTCACTATTAAGATTTCCCAAACTTTTACTAACACACTTAATAATTGGCCACAGAAACACCCCTGAACTATATAGCCTGGACCTCCCTGATCCAGCACTCTTGGGACCTGAAGGCGTTTGCTGGTTCAGGGAAAGTCAATTCTGGCTATTCTGCTGGTGGACTCAGGTCCATCAGGAGACTCAACTGGGCTCCATGCCCCTACCCAGCTCCGCTGCTGGCCTGCCTCCTGGTGTGGCTCCCTTATTGGCTGCCATTCTGGCCACTGGACTTCCTGCCCCTGGGCTGCCAGCTCCAGTGGGCTTACGCTGCTGGAACTGGCCCCAGCCCTGGCTGCTGGGCTTTCTGTTCCCAGGCTGGCTACACTGCTAGCCCTGGCACCAGGCTTTCAGCACTTCTCCCAGTCACTGGGCCCCTGTTTCATTGCCAGACCCCATACTCCCAACCGGAGGTTCTGTGGACCAGGAGCTCTCCGGTCTGGCAACACCCATGGTCCTGCCAGACCATGGATGTTGTCAGTCCAGAGAGTCCCGGACCAGACAGTTTCAACCTGTATAGCACTTCAGGAGCCAGATGGCGTCCTAATTCAGCAGACCTCCCACAGCAGAGGTTTCTGATGGAGCCAGGAATTTCTTTAAAAAAACCTAAGGACGACTAATTTTTAAAATAGATGAGAGCATCCACTATGAAATCATTTCCTCCCTCATTGTGCTGATTAGCTAAACAATTTGTGCTACTTTCTCTTGAACAGATGGGCTACAGTTCTTCTGTAAACTACCAAAGTTGTTGCAAGGTATTTACTCCTAAGCTTGTTCCAAAAATTATGTGAGACGTTAGGTTTGCTACTTAAGAAGAAACACATATTTTTCTACAGAGAAATAATTGTCCCACAGTCTCCTGTCTTACAACTTTCCCTTGTTTCCTGGAATAAGTCCCAGTCTTCATCTCTGACTTCTGCTTTATTGGGTTAGTCCGCCTGCCAACAGTGGCTGCTGTGTTTTATTTTCTGCCTGCTGAGCTCATACACCGCTTGTGTTCATGTGTGCCGGAAAAGACAATTTTAAGGTTCTTTTGTTATGACAGTATGTCATTGTATCACCGCTGATACTTTCAGTCTGACTGCTTATTTGTCTCTGAGTCTCAAAAGTTTTATTCTTCCAATGACTACACAGAGCTGGTTCTGATATTTTTTCCCCTACGTTTGAGTTAATTTTGGGAAACTGTATTCACATTTTTAATGAGTCTGAGCATTCTTGACATGGATAAGCCAGTGGTTAAAGGCATAATGTCAGAAATCTCATAAACATTAATTATGTAGTTCATTTTTACTGTACTGTATTGCAGCCTATATTTTTGGCTGGGAGAAAGGAGAACAAACTAGGATAAGATACAAGCCGTCCTTGGGTATAAAATTAAACATATTAATAAAGGCTGAGCAATTTATCCATAATTGCTGCAAATTCAGTCTGTAGGATATGAATAAACATTTTATAAACTGAGACTGTATGTTGCTGTTTAGCTTTGTTTTGCTTTTCTGCTATGTGTTTTGTTAGAGAAGCCTCTGTCAAGTCAGGTCCAAGTCAAAGTTTTCTGTCTTATTTTACTTTTCTAAAAATTATGTTAGGAGCATTTAGTACCAGTGAAAGTCTAATGGCTTTGGAGCTGCATTCAGTGCAAGGATCTGTAGCAGCAATGCAGCCTGAAGAGGCAGTTTAATAGCAGAACACATTGGAACAAAGTTGCTGCAACCTTATTTGAACTAAAAAAGCCCCAGTGGGCAGACACAACCTTAGAAATGGGAAGCTGTGCCTGGGTGGGGTGACCAGTGCAGCTCTGGAATTCACTGCTACACTGTCCTCTAGCAGCGTTCACAGCTGGAGCTCCACTGATGATCCACACAAATGAAAGCTGCTCCCTTACTCTGATACACAGAGTTGGTAGTACTACTCACCTCCCTGAGTGCTAGGAACATGGCTGACACAGCAAACCAACTGACACCTCCCACCAAGGATTTATTGAAGTTTGCCTTCAGTTTAAGCTAAGTATTGTGCAGGTGGATGTGATGTTGTCCTTTCTCACACCCTCATAGTTTGACCATCAATGCTGCTGCTATTCTTGCCCTATGTTTGACTGAAGCTGATTGTGAGTCAAATGGTGGGATTTGCATTAGGATACTCCATCATATTTGTTTCTGTTTTTGACAAATCCAGCACTCAAACCCATGATTCCAACTATGAAAGACTGCCCCACCTATTTCCCCTTCACCTGTGGAATTGTCCATTAGCCATAACTGTCTAGTACGAGTTTTCTTGTACATCTGAGACTGTCCTCTATTGGACACTAGATGAGTGGGACATTGTTCTGACCCCGTATTCCGATTCATATGAGCCTAAAGTTTTAGGGCACATCTACACAGCAGGGCTAAACTCAAAATAAGCTATGCAACTTGAGCTACGCTACTTATGTAGCTTAAGTCGAAATAGCTTATTTCGACTTTTGGTGCTGTCTACACAGCAATTATTTCGAAAGAGAGCACTCTTACTCTGACTTCCCTTAGTCCTCACGAAATGAAGTTTACAGAAGTAGAAGGAAGAAGATCATTATTTCAAATTATTTCAAAATAATGGGCTTGCTGCGTAGATGCACACTACTGACGTCATTCTGAAATAATGCTGCTGTATAGACATAGCCTTAGAAGAACAACTAATATAAATTCTTGCTATCCTAGAAATGAACAGGATGAGAAAAGAAGTACTCCAGTCACTGTTTTATTTCTTGTTTTTATAATGTAATTTATGTACAGGAGATATTTTCATCTTCATATATGTATACAGATGCGAGGCCAGAACCTACTTCCATGAATGTTAATATTCAACCCAAGATGTTATCTAATTTGACTTGCAATCATTTTAATGAGAGAATAGATAAAAGTTTTCCTAGAGGTAGCTTATGCTGCATGCTGAATAATAATTTGGACTATTGACAGAGTATCCCTCTTCTATTTATCAGGAGGCTAATTTGATCAATGCTGCAGCAGTCAGATGCCTGGGGCTTCTCTAGAGATTTTTGAAAGTGCTGCTTTTGCACAGTAGAAGTTGTAAATCTAGAGAATGTAATCAAACTAAAGATACAAGATATAGGTGTATTGAAACATATGCAGCCATGCTCTCGCTTTATCCTTATAATGATTTCTGAACAGGCTAGTCTCTCCGGGGTCTGATTTAAGTGCAAGAGCAGCAAATAAGCCGAAGAAATATTGCAAAGCAGTGTGAGGAGTTTCTACTTTTTACTAATGTTATCAAACCAACTGAGAGAAAAAAGCATGTAGCTCAACAGAGTGAATAAAATATTCAGACAAAATAAATCTTTCTGAATCTTGGCAACCAAGAAGCCTCAAACTCCTCATGTAAAGGCATGAAACATAAATTTGTTTTACTACTGTATCATGCCTTTTGTGTTTGAGGAATCCCATAGCACCTTACAAAGTAACAATGAGTTAGATACTGAGAATGGAATGACTGACATATCAGAGCTGTTAGCCTCTCAACAATAGTTCATATAGATTTGGGCTATAGACAGTCTAATTTTTTTCTCTAGGGATACATCTATACAGCAGCTGTTATTCCGAAATAATGAAGAGTTCATCTACATAGCAAGCCATTATTTTGAAATAATGTAGAGCTGGAGGACTTCTTATTCCGACTCATGGTAACTCTAATTTCACAAGGAGTAAGGGAAGCTGAAGGAAGAGTGTTCTTCCTTTGACTTCCTGCTGCGTAGACAGCTCCAAAAGCTGAATTAAGCTATTTTGACTTGTAGCTGAAGTTGAGTAGCTTAATTCTACTTTAACTCTGCTGTGTAGGTGTAGGCTTAGCAGATCTCCTACTGACATCCTTACAAGTTATGCCTGGGAAATCAAAGAAAGTCTATTGTTAGGTTTATCTTGCTAGTACCTGTCAGATACCACAGATATTTGGGCTGGGGTTTCTGTAACCTGTTAGGCTGTGAGTCCTAGATACTGTGTCTGAATGCTGACTTTATATGCTTGATATCTTAATACCTACTCCTACCCTGGAGTGTTTAATAACATACAAATATTAGGCCCTGAGCATCTCACTACCAGAGAAGATCCATCTGTGAAAAAAAGGACAATGAAAGGGGGAATTGTGTTGTGATCCTTGGGCCTATAAATTTACAGTACTTGTGAGCATAACTGTAAAACATTTAAACGATATCACAATAACCCATAATAACAGCTGTTGATGGGAAAAGGTATGGAAAGAAGGCAGACAGACTGAATTAGAAACAGACTGAATTAGTCTAAACAAAAATGTCTCCTGCCATATTTCAAGGACTGAATTGATATCATACTTGGTAAAAACAGAAAATGTGAAACCAGAAATTAATGAACCAAAATTGGTGTGATGATTGTCACTCTTAATTGGTGAACCCTAATGAGATGATGAGCTATTCTACCCATTGCTCCCTTTTGGGGGTCCTTAAAGAAAGAGACTTTGTGGGAGAGAGAGAGGAAAACCCCTCCAGATATTGGCAACTGAAATGAGCTTCACAGTTGTGGCTGCCATCCCCTCTTGGACACCTCCACTTTCAAGATCCTAATCACGATAGGTTGCCGACCAGGTCTGCTAGAGGGAAACAGATAACACTGACACACCTCTACAGCTCTGGCTGAGTCCTAAACACTACCTGGAATCGTTGTCCAATGAAGCTGGACTTTAATGACTGCAGCAGCAACTCTAGCCCATCTCAACTTGCTTCTTTTTCTTTTCTCTAAAAAGACAGTTACACACCACCTTTTCTGCCACCTAAGAGACTGCAAGACAAGGGACAGGTTCCTTCTAAAGCTTTCAACAGATAAATGAAAAGGGATTAAAAAATGCAATTTCAGAAGAGGCATTATTCCTCATGGAATGAGGTTTACAGAAGTTGGAATAAGCCATCTGTTATTTCAAATTTATTTTGAAATAATGGAATTGCTGTGTAGATGCTCACATTGTTATTTCAGAATAAAGACCATTATTCTGAAATAACACTGCTGTGTAGATGTATTCTCAGATGGTTGCTGGGGAACTCATAACAGTGGGGGCAACATACTGAGTGGCCCCTATCCCAAACTCCGCTTCAGAAAGTCACTGGCTGTGTCTAGACTGGCCAGTTTTTCCAGAAAATCAGCCGCTTTTCCAGAAAAACTTTCCAGCTGTCTACACTGGCCGCTTGAATTTCCGCAAAAGCACTGACTTCCTACTGTAAGAAATCAGTGCTTCTTGTGGAAATACTATCCTGCTCCCGTTCGGGCAAAAGTCCCTTTTGCGCAAAGCTTTTGCACAAAAGGGCCAGTGTAGACAGCTCAGATTTGTTTTCCGGAAAAAAGCCCCGATGGTGAAGATGGCGATCGGGGCTTTTTTTTGCAGAAAAGCACGTGTAGATTGGCATGGACACTTTTCTGCAAAAAGCGCTTTTTGAGGAAAAGCGTCCGTGCCAATCTAGACGCTCTGTTCCGAAAATGCTTTTAACGGAAAACTTCTCCGTTAAAAGCATTTCCGGAAAATCATGCCAATCTAGACGCAGCCAAAGGGTTTTGTAATGCTGTAATGATTTTCAGCACACCAAAGAGAAGAACATTTGACCACTTTTTCAAAAAATAAATAAAAAAGAGGAGTGGATTGATAATAATTTAGATGAGGCAAAGCTGCTTTAACCTCACTGAGTGACACTGATCTCTTAATCCCCATGCTAGTGCCCAAGCCATCAAGGAATGCTGGATGATGTTGGAGGTCATAGTCCCATGCTAAGGTTCAGTCCAGATCTGTGAGGAGTTGCCACCACCTGCCCCACAGGCCTACTTGCCTCACGGTGCTTTGCTGTTGTAGCTTCCAACCTGGGCTACCCACAAACAGAATGCCAGTATACCAGTCATTCCTTGTGTGCCTGTGTATAGCTGTAGCCCTGGTCCACCAACTCTGACCCCAGCAGCCTGCAAGCAATATTCTAATCATACTTTGGCCTCCTCCAGCCTCAATATATTCTCATACCCATTTTTTTCCTCTCAAAAAAGCATGTGTTCTGCATTGTCCAGCCCTTTCCTTGAAGGTTCAGATTCTAAAAGTCTATTTTCAACAGTTTTCCATTTGAATAGGAATTATTAAACAATTCAGGTTAACCACAGCACTGGATTAGTGTAGAGTAAAAATAAAGCAATTTATTTAATTATAAAGAGACAGGCTTTATGTGAGCACAAGTATTAAAGTCAGAAATGGTTACAAAAGTAATAACATTAAAATTCTTTGTAGTCGCTAAAACTTAACAAATTAGAATTTGTTCATGTTAAAATCCTCAACCCATGCTTCCAGCCACACATCTGATCAAATTCAGAGCTCATGGTCTCCCCCAGTATTAAACAGCTGATTCCTTTGTCTTATTAGGTAGGAGAGAGAAAGATAACCTGGGGTGTTTATGCCCCTTGCCATTGTATTCCAGTCACCCATGGGAGTACGTGTTTCTGAGATTTACCCTTAGAGACAGTTCATTCAGGCTGTGAGAAAGGACAGAGGGAGTCTCTTGGTGAAAGCAGTTCAATGCTATTTGCTAAACTGCAGTATGAGCTCTTCCAGCCCCGCTTTGTTGCCAAAGAATGGCCACTTGGCAAGTATGTTTCAACCAAATTTGATGAGACGGGGTCTAGCTTGTCCTTTGTCTTTGAGAAATACATTTTCCGCTTTCCACAGATGTGTCATAATTTCAGTTTATGTTCATAATGCTTAATACACCTTTGTACATACATCACACAAGAATATTAATGAACAGTGTGTTCATTTTTAAATGATACTGCAGAAGGCAATTGTGCACAAAGATTGTTACAATAGGGTGTGGCTGCAGGGGTGCTTAGCCATATCCTCTGAGCTTGCCTAGAGAGAATCAAGTTTCTGTAGACATTGGTCTATTCCAATGTCACATCTAGAGCACCTGTGGGCATGCTGTCATTTTGCAAGTCCAGCACCACTAAAGTCAGGGAGACAGAACAGAGAGCTTGTGCACATTAACCAAAGCCTGAATCTTAAATGGTTGAGGTTATGCAAGTAACACATTTGCAAAGGAGAAATCTTGTCAGTGTGACAATATTGGGCCTTTTGGAAGCATAGCCAAAACTATTCTGCCTTCTGCTGTCTCTTTGCGGAGGGACTAGAGCTATATGTGATGAGACACCAGGGCCAGACTGGGTAGACAAAGATCTGAGCCTTAATATAGAAATTCAGCCAATGAAAAGATCCTTCCTCTTCCCCTTATAGAGGATGCATGGGGGGCGGCAGGACATCAAACCAAGTTCTGTGCAGGTTACTTGTGCTAACACTGACTCGTGATCCTAAAAAATAGAGGCATTTCACACCAATTTTCGTTCTAATTTTTCCATGCATGTGCAGAATAAATTTTGTTATGTGTACCAAAGCATGTGCGGATGTGCACCACCAGTAGAAACAAGTATTGCTGGCTATTGCCAGCTGTGGGTGCTCTGCTGATCAGCTGGGGAGCATTTGACTCTCTCCTGGGTAATCATGCAAATGCACAGCTTATAGGAAACATTGTTTCAAACTATTGCATGCTGTATATTTATACCAGGGGTAAAGTCTGACCTTTGCTTTGGAAGCAAGCTTGCGGGTGGAGTAACTGATAATTTTCAAGTGAGACTTCTCCATTACTACTTAGAAGCAAAATGCACGTAGTCCACGAGGAATTCCAGAATGTATTAGTGGTGGGTAGGAAAATGTTTTTTGTAAGAACCTTTTGATGACTCATCCTGACAGGAAACAACTTTGACGTCAATATTTGAGCCAAAAGGCTGAATTTGGCAACTATTAGCCTTTTACCCAATTTCTGAACAGTGAATGCACATGTAGGAACTCTTTCTGCAGATATGTCAGCTCGTTTATCCTCCAAGATGCAAAAATTTTCTAGTTATAAGGACAGATCATCAAGAGGTATCCAACACCACAGTTCTTTGATGAAATCATATTCATGGGTTTGCTCAAACTTTGCAATATACAATGTGCATAATTCACAAATGGGAGTGAATTCATAGTGAAACTGGAAGCACACAATTGAACCAGAGAGTGTTGAAAAATTCCTCACTACGAGGGATGTAATTTTTAGCATACTTTTATCTGGGGAGCTAACGAGGGCAACTGACGCTTAAACAGCTTGAACTATAAGATCTAAGTGTCAGACTAGAACAGACATGTTTAATAATATGTTTTTGATGTCTGGATCATATTATGATAAATCATTTGGAGAGTTATCCTTTTATTAACATTATTTTAAAGCAATTATTTTAATTAATGTCACATGCAAATCCCCAATAAAGTGAAAATTTTAGAAAGCTTCTCCCTGTCTTAAGTGTTTATGTCTTGCAACATCAGATACAATGTGAAGGCTTTTGGTGCTATCTGTGGGTTTGATCCTACATGCGCATATCCACAGACAGACCCCTGAGAAATCCCATTATTTCTAGAAAATTAAAATGTCTTGTATTCTTCTTATAAATGCTTGTGTGCTATCAAAGGCTCCAATTCTTCAGCTGTCCTGAGTGGGTACATTCCTTTCCCTCTTCCCCCTCCTTTTTCATAGCAGCATCTAAAGCTTTGTAATGTATCTATCTTCAAGATGCAGACATATCATTATGGAACAGAAAAATCTTACAAAATTTCTGCCAATTTGGAAGAAGTCTTCCAAGAAAAGCCTACAGCTTTGACAAAATCAAATCTAACCTCTAGCACTATCCAAATTCTAGTCTAGCCTAAACCTAAGGCAGATGAGAGCCCAGTACAACTTCCATAGATGACCAGTAGAAACTAGCAGCATGGATGTGCAGTAGATAATCAACAAAAAAAGAAAGGATTTTAGAAAAATAACCAAACTTTGCTGTAACTTGTGAGATAACATTCAAGTTATGGCACAGTGTGGATTAAAAATGTATTGGCTCTGAGAAAATACATTTTCCAAATGTAAAAACCACAAAGACTTTATAAGACTTTTTAGTTTCACCTCTCCAGGACAGAATTGCTGTTCACTATTTATGACTACAGCAAATACATTTATAATGGGAAGTTTACCTTGCAGATTGGGCTTGCCGATCCTAACAGCATCACAAATATGTTTCAGGGGCTTATTTTTTTCAGCAGTCTTTTTGTCTTATTTAAGATTATTCATCATTTTTTTTATTGCCATAATTTTTTTATTGTGAAGACATCAGTGAATAGACACAAGTCATTAAAAACAAGAGCTTAATTTGCATGACTGTTTACACTTTAAAAAATAATTTTTAGGGACAGTCAGCACACTGTGGCACCCAGAAAATTCCTCTGGGAGGTATCTGTGAAATTAGCTAATCTTAAGGAACTTTTCCTAATGTTATTATAAATTTATGAGGATTGATCAAATACTGAGACACAGACACCGGAGATGAAATGTAGGCCACACCAAGACATCTTTTCAGGCAGTGAATTATTCCAATTAGAGAGAGCTAATAAGCAATTTTCTAAGGCTAAGTTGATGTGCTTCTTATACTTCAGTACAGTTTTGTTGGAAGAATAATCTCTTATTATGTATACTTCAAAAATTGGGACAGCAAGTGAGACTCACTTTCTATCCACTAATGAATCATGTGAGCAGTGATCAAAGTACATTGGTGAAGAAAAGAGCAGAATCGTTGACACACAACCGAGTTAATTTTGAGCAACTAGCCAGCTCCAGAAATGGTGATGGCTTTGAAAAATGTTCATCCATCCAGGTAGTTTACATGCAAGTTCTAGTTTATTTGAATCCACAAAGAAGGGAGTATGGGAGATTGTAGAAAAGAAATGAGGGAACATAATGAGATTTCAGTGAACTGCTATGGAGCTGAATGCACATACATTAAATAGGTAGAGTACAGAGACCCAGGACACCAGAACTGAGGTGAAAGGAAGACTTATTTTCTGTTTACATTAATTTTTCCTTCTTTCCTCTATGCCCCATAGTGAATACTATGAATAGTGGCTGCAATCATTCACAACTACCACCACAAAGTAGATAAGTACCATTACAAGACAGGCAACCATATTTAAAGCTGAGAAAATATGATAAAAACATTTAGAGTAACACTTGGTTTAATGAAAACTAATTGGTTTTGTCTATGGTCCACATGTATTTTGTGTTAGCCTTATTGGAATAGTATAGCTTGGTAAATGGCAGAAATATCTGAAATGGTTTATTTCAACTGAACGCTGGGGATCCTTCATGGAAAGAGAAGTTTGTATTTGTACCATTCACAAACATTATTTTAAGAGTTCAGAAACCCCATTCAGAGAAAAGCAACCTACCATATAACCTATGTGTCCAATAGGATCTAAGTAAGATCCCAGTCTTCCAATGATCTCTGCATGGCTGCACTGCATTACTTAGAGCAGGGCATAACACAACTTAGAGTTTGAGCACCTACCAAAAACACTATTTGTGAGCAATCTATAGAACAAAATTGTTCATGGTTGTGATGTTATTGGAGTATAATAAAAACATACAGATCATTGTTGCAACCACTGTTACATGCTTGCAATAAATCTTATGTCTTTAAAAACCTTATGATTAGCTGGTTATGTTTGTGCCATTAGTATGCATGTATCATTTTTGTATTTGACATTTTAAGCATTGGCTATGTACTTTCATTTCAGATGTTTGCTTCTGGGATACATCAATAGGATAATTGAACAGCTTCTTGCAAAAGAATTACTAATCAATGAGTAGAAGTATTTGACAGACAATGGGCCTGAGGAGGTGCCAATTCATATTTGATGAGCTTTTCTGTGAATATTCAGATCAGCATAGGAGCAATGGCTTCTACCTGTAAAGAACTGAGTCATTCATGGAGAAGTGACTTTCCTCTGTGACTCCAAACTCCATCCTGGGATATGCTTTCACACAGTGACTATGTCTATACTGCAGAGTTTTATTCAACGCATCCAGGGAATACGCCTGCTCTTCCCAATTTTTTTTGGAAGAGCAGATGTGCTTTTTCAGCATCCCTGTAAACCTTCTTTTATGAGGAAGAAGGGATGTTCCGAAAAAAGGTTATTTTTCTGATATTTCGCCCCGTGTGGATGGGCCAAATGTCAGAAAAGCCTCTTCTGAAAAAAGAAGTGGAAAAAGCTATGCAAATTGCAGTTTGTAATTTGCGTAGCTTTTTCCGAAAGAACAGTGCAATGTAGACATAGTGGCTGTGTGGAAAATCAGCCATTTTTCTGCAAAAACTGGCCAGCTGTCTACACTGGCTGCTTGAATTTCCGCAAGAACACTGACTTCCTACTGTAGGAAATCAGTGCTTCTTGCGGAAATACTTTGCCCTTCCTGTTCGGGCAAAAGTCCCTTTTGCACAAATCATTTACACAAAAGGGCCAGTGTAGACAGGACGGCATTGTTTTGCGCAAAAAAGCCCGAATCGCGGAAATGGCGATTGGGGCTTTTTTGTGCAAAAGCGCATCTAGATTGGCACGGACGCTTTTCTAAAAAGTGCTTTTGCAGAAAAGTGTCCGTGCCAATCTAGACTCTCTTTTTCCGAAAATGTTTTTAACGGAAAACTTTTCCGTTAAAGCATTTCCGGAAAATCATGCCAGTGTAGACGTAGCCAGTGAGAACAATGGGATTCCCCTCACAGGCTGACTATCTATAAAGGGCCCTGGAAATCCCTCCATTTTGTCTTCGGTCCTGTTTCTTACCTCTGCAGGATCTTTGCTTGATTTGACTTAAGCCAGCCGTTTATTCCACCACTGCTACAAGCCTGAACCAAGAACTTCACAATTGTTGTGTGTATCTGATTCCAATTTTTTTCCCCTTCCTTCTTCCTTCCTTCCCAGGGCCAGAGATGTTCTGTGCTCCAGATGATTATTGCGGGGGAGTGAGGGGCTTTGTACCCTGCTTGCTCACCCATTGTGCATGCACCTGCTCTGAGGAAGGGCTGAGGTCTCAAACAATAAGCCTTGACAAGCAATGAAGGAGGTCTATCTACTAACCTTATCTACTAACCTGAACTCTACTGCAACATAAAGATGAAAAAAGATTTTTCAGCGACTAGTGAAAAGGTTATCTCTAGAGACTTCATCCTGGGAGCTGTAGTGAAAAAATGATGAATGGCACTACTGGAAGAATGAAAGTGTCCAGTAAATTGAACAGCTCAGCTTATGATAAACTGGAGTTGCAGCAGAGAGCTGTGAAATCTGTCAAACAAGTCTCCCCATCCCACCCAAACTTGAAAATTCACCCATGTTCTGTCTGTAGGCCCATTTTTCAGTTGGGAGCTAAAGGCTCAGTTGAAAATGGCGTTAGGAGAATCAGAGGCAGTATTGTGCCCCTCTGAGGGTATGTCTACACTGTAGAGTTTTTTCAGAAAAACAGCCATTGTTTTGAAAAAACTTCATTTATGTCCACACTGCAATCACATTCTTTCAAAAAACAAAATAAAAAGAACAGTGGGGTTTTTCCGACATTGTTAAACCTCTTTCTATGAGGAAGAAGCCTTTTTCCAAAAGAGCTCTTTTGAAAAAAAGATGTGTGGGGACAGGAAAGAGGGAGTTATCATATATATAGTAGCCCAGTGTCTGTGCGTCCGTAACGCTGATGTACACGGC
>JANRFK010004149.1:149450879-149468108 GCA_030068395.1 Apalone spinifera
GCTTCATTAGCATAAACATGGCCACTGCTTTTTTCCGAAACAGAGCTTTTTCGAAAAAACGGTGGTCTAGACACAGATCTGTCGAAAATAAACCCTTATCAACAGATCCTATAAATCTCATTTTTTGAGGAATACAGGATCTGTAGAAAATGGGTTTATTGTCGACAGATCTGCGTCTAGACTGCCGTTTAAAAAAAAAAAATCTCCATTTTGAAAAAAAGTGGTGGCCATGTTTATTCTAATGAAGTGCGGGATATTTAAATCCCTGCTTCATTAGCAATTTCGACGTGCCTAATTTACATCTAATCTGTCGACAGAGAGGTGTAGTCTAGACAGAGCCTTGGTGGCCATTCCATCCATAGCTTAAATGTGAGATAGCATCCATTCAGTGTGGACGCTATCTTTCGAAAAAGCAGATAGCTTTTTTGATGCACTTTTGCTGTGCAGACACTCTCATTCGGAAGAAGTTTCTTCAGAAGATCTCTTCTGGAAAAGCTTCTTCCTAAAGAAGCCTGCAGTATAAAACGTAGTCTGAGCCAGCAAGAGATTTAAATGCCCCAAGGAGTGAGGAGAAGCAGGAGTGATGTGAGGAAAGGTAACATTCAGCCCAAAAGCAAAGCCACACAGTAAAGTTCTGGATTTGCATGTCTTGGGTGGATCAGTCCCAGATAGCTGCCTGGCACTAACTTTAGCAAATTAGTTTCTATATACCTAAAAGTGAGCATAGGGGAACAAGGTAGCTGTGGCCAGCATTTCTCTCATCCTCATGGGAGCAAAAAAACCATTTGAATTTGGAAATACATATTTGATAATCATTGTTGGCTACATATAAATTCTCTTTCCCTATTATTCGTACAATACCAGCTACAGGAAATTATACTGCAATAGCGGTGGCAGTCTGCCTAGGGTCCTGCCATTTAATTAATTGGAAGCTGTGTATTGTGTGGACCACCCATATTACAGTAATGCAAGAGTAGCTGACATTGCACATCTCCCTATATATATATATAGCTGTATAGTATAATGCTAGATTGCTATGTCAAGTTCTGGTTAGACCACAGAGAACAGGCTTTCATCTTTACTAATGGGAGGTTTATGATATCTTTACACCTATTTCTCGGTCTCTGTCCCAAACAAAATACATGTTATATAGGGCCAATCGAATTTCCATTGACTTAAGAGTTGAATTAAGTCCTAAGCATGATTAGGGATTTGGAATGGGTCCCATATAAAGACTTGGACTTGTCAGCTTGGAAAAAAGGAGACTAAGGCTATGTCTACCCTGCATCCCTCTTGCGCAAAGCCTATGCAAATGAAGAGCAGATTAGCATATAGTCATGCTTCATTTGCATAATTAATTAGGTGCCGTTTTTGCACAAAAAGGAGATGTCTACATATCTCCTTTTTGTGCAAAAACACCCTCTTGTGCAAGAGCCGTTCCTCCTGAAAAAAATGCGCAAAAAATGGGCCCTAATTATGCAAATGTAGCATGGCAATATGCTAATTTGCATTTCATTTGAATAGGCTTTTGAGCAAGAGGGATGCAGTGTAGATGTAGCCTAAGAGGGGATATGATAAAGGTCTATAAAATCATAACTGGTGTGGAAAAAGTGAATAAGGAAAAGTTATTTTCTTGTTCCTATAACATAAGAACTAGGGGTCACCAAATGGAATTAAGAGGTAGCAGGTTTAAACAAACAAAAAAAAAGTTTTTCTGCACACAGCACACTGTTGCCAGAGGCGATTGTGAAAACCAAGGCTTTGACAGGGTTCAAGAAAGAACTAGATAATTTCATGGAAGTTAGGTCCATCAATGGCTATTAGTCATTAGGGTAGGAATGGTGTCCCTGGTCTCTGTGACAGGAGAGGGATTGTTTGAAGATTTTCTGTTCTGTTCACTCCCTCTGGGGCATCTGGCATTTGCCACTGTTGGCAAACAGGGTACTTTGGTCTGACCCAGTATGGCCATTCTTATGTTCTTAACACCAGATGGCAGGGGCTTAGGTGCTAAAACAGTCTGGCATTGAAGACTGGCTAAAAGAAAACATTAGTCTTTTCCTGTGGATCTTCACCTGTCTCTCTCTCACAGATACACACTGTCACAGGGCTGGTGGGCCCCACGCCTCGTGGGGGTCAATATGGCCCAGTGGCCGTCTCTCTATTTCCCCTTATCGGGGAGCATAAGGGTGTGGTGGAGTAGGAGAGCCTGGGCCCTCCCTCTCCACTGGGGGCCAGTCCAGAGCCCTATCAGTGATGGGTGGTTCCTACCACTGGCTCGGCGGGGAGTCCTCCCCGAAACGTGCCAAGCCCTCCGGGGCACCTCCTGCTCCCCACCCTGGGCTGCTTCCTACCCCGTCCCCTGACCAGCGTAGGCCACACACGTGCATGCAGATCTCGCTGCGGTAGCAGTGTTGGCAGGCCTGGCAGTAGTGGCTGGTCCAGCAGCTGGTGCAGTAGCAGCATCTGGTGAGGCGGCAACAGTTGGCACGGCAGCAGCTGGTGCAGCGACAGCAGTTAGGATGGCTGATATCGGTGTGGTGGTTGTGGCTGTTGCTCTGGCTGGGGCAGTGCTTCAGGCTCCCCCAGCCAGGGTGGCTGCTCCTGTGCTCCAGCAGGAGCTCCTTATCCTTCAGAGGTCAGCCCCAGCAGAGCGGCTTCTCTGGCTTTTATACCAGGCCTGCTGTTGGAGCATGCCCAGCATGGCCACAGGGGAGGGGGCCTTCTTAGCCCAGCAGGCCTGGTTAGCCTCCCCTTGGCCAGTGCGGGGCTGGGATGCCCCGTCACACGCACTCTCACATACGCACTTCTGGAACCATTTAACTTTCTCTGGATGCATATACATTTCCAGCTACTTTTCTGTGCAGTGTCAGGGGAGAAGTGTCACTGGGTTGTGGGGAGCTGCAATTTAGGCTAATGGATCTAGTGTTCACATTTGCAGGGTGTTGTGTACAGCTCTCCGGTGACTTAGAGATTCAAGTGAAATGTTGCTTTTGAGGAGGCAGGCATGGATTTTTGGATTATGCTCAGAAGTGCAGACAAAGCATGTGCATGCTGAAGCCAGTTACCTTGGCTCACTTTGGAGAGAGCAGCACAGTAGCCAGGGATAGCTTTTATCTAAATGGGTTCTTTCTTGCGGCCCTGAAAGTAGGTAGCCCACTCAGTGATTCAGGGAAAGATGACTAGTGAAGAGAGCTGGGCAGGAAAGGCAGGTTAGCTAACAAGGAGAGCTTCACAGATGGAAGATGCGGTGTGATGAGACAGAACCATGTGCCCCAATGGGGCAGAAGCACCATGAGATAAAGCCCTGAATACAGGCTTAAAGGTGAAGCTAGCTTAACTTCAGTTCCCCTTTGCACCTTCCCCTTGCTTGACCTAGGGTTAGCTGCCCAGCTGTTTTCAGAAATCAAACCCTGGGGAGAAGGTCCTGTCTAGTGGATTTTTGTTTTTAAATCCACTTTCTTGGCTCCCTGCAACGCTGAGCTCATATCTGGTGAATGCCCTTCTCCCTGTGGCTTTGGGCTCTCCCTTTCACCAACCAATTGGTTCAAACCCAGGCTGGCAAGAAAGGGAGGCTCAACTGAAATTACCCATCCCCTTCCAACCTGGGCTGCAGTGTAAAGAGTGCCCTTCCCAATAAACAGAGGGCACCCTTCTGATAATGACAGTGTACTGCTGAAGATGCCTCTGGTGTGCAAAATAATGTAGTAAGAGCCCGAAATGCATTTTATTAACACTGGAGTTCATGAGCTGCTTATGAATGATTTTGTGACTATACCTGTGTGGCAACATGCATACGTGCATGTGTGTACATATGCATTGGGGCTGCGGATTAATTGCACTTAATTAATTTCACAGAAATTTCACAGAAAAACATTAATTGTGTTTAATCACAGTTTTAATTGAACTGTTGAACAACAGAACACCAATTGAAATTTACTGAATATTTTTTGATGTTTTCTTTCATTTTCAAATATAGTGATTTCAACTTCAGTACAGAAAGCAAAGTATACAGTGCTCACATTATATTATTAATTTTGAACTGTAAAAATAATAAAAATAATATTATTCACGTCACGTAACTGCACTCAAAAAGCAAAATAATGTAAAATGTTAGAGCCTACAAGTTTGCTGAGTCCTACTTCTTGTTCATCCAATTGCTATGTAAACAAGTTTGTTTACATTTATGGGAGATAATGCTGCTCACTTCTTATTTAAAATGTCACCTGAAAGTGAAAACAAGCATTCACATGGGACTTTTGTAGCTGGCATTTCCAGGTATTTACATGCTTCCACCACCATTTCAGAGGACATACTTCCATGCTGATGGTACTTGTTAAAAAATAATGTGTTAATTAAATTTATGACTGAATTCCTTGGGGGAGACCTGTATGTCTCCTTCTATGTTTTATCTGCATTCTACCATATATTTCATGTTATAGCACTCAGGTGATGACTCTGCACATGTTGTTGTTTTTAAGAACACTTTCAGTGAAGAGTCGACAAAATGCAAAGATAGTATCAATGTGAGATTTCTATAGATAATTGCAACTTATCTACTCAATCCAAGATTCAAGAATTTGAAGTGTCCTCCAAAAAATCTGAGAGAAATAAAGTGTGGAGCCTATTTTCTTCAACAGCCTTAAAAGATATGGAGACTAAAGAACTCACACACACACACACACACACACACAAAATCAACCTTCTGTTGGTGAAATCTGACTCAGATGATGAAAATAAACATACATCAGCTCACCCTGGTTTGTATCACTATGGAGCAAAACCCATCATCAGCATGGACACTGGTCTTCTGGAATGGTGGTTGAAGCATAAAGTGAGATAAAAATCTTTATGTAAATATTTTGCAATGCCAGCTACAATAGTGCCATGTAAATGCCTGTTCTCAGTTTCAGGTGACATTGTAAAGAAGCAGGCAACATTACCTCCTGCAAGTGTAAACAAACTTGTTTGTCTGAGTGATTGACTAAACAAAGAGGAGGACTGAGTGGACTTGAAGGCTCTAAAGTTTTACATTATTTTATTTCTGAATGCAGTTATTTGTAGATAATACTGCATTTTTAAGTTCAACTTTTATGATAAGGAGATTGCACTATAGTAATTGTAATTGGGGAATTGAAAAATCATATTTCTTTTGTTTTTTATATTGAAAATATAAAAATTAAGCATAAATTGAGCAATATATGCTTCATATTGTGTGTTATAATTGAAAACAATACATTTGAAAATGTAGAAAATATCCAAGATATTTAAATAAATGGTATTCTATTGTTTAACATTATGATTAATCATGATTAAATGTTTACATTGCACAATCACAATTTATTGTTTTAATCGCTTGATAGCCCTAATATATGCATTTATGGAAATTTTGTTTAGTGACATTTTTTACTCCTTTTAAGTGCTTACATAGATATACCTAGCAACTTTTCAGGGTTTGTATGGTTATTTCCTAGTCCGTGGAGTCAGCAACACTGACTCCATACCACTACCTCCTCTGCTCCAAGCAAGCAGAAACATGTGGGAGAGGGTGGGTGTAGGCAGCATGGGAAGGACAGGTCCCCTTCCCAAAGCAAGCTGAGAAGACCAGTGGCTGCAGGGTAGCTCAGCACTTGCAGAAATGGAAGGGTACCTCTGTTTGTTGGGGAGATCCTACCTTCTCCTCCCCCCCCCCTACACCTTTCCAAACTATATCCATGAGCATCCTATACAAACACACAGGGTTGTGAAGCCAAAAGCTACATGCACAATTTTGCTTTGAATGGGATTTTTTGTATGTGAGTGGGTGACTAGTTTGCTGGCCCAGGCGAGGTACTCTCAGGCAGAAGTGGCTCTGTCCTGCTGCCAAAGAGAGCGGCTGAAAACACCAGGCATGAAAGACAGACAGTTTGCTGACCCAGGCCAAATTATTCACTAAAACCAATGGAGTTGAATGAGCTATATATATATCAAGATAATGCGACCACAGCAGATAAAGGGTGACTAGAACTATTTTTAAGAGATTCCATTACAGATGGGGCGGGGGGAGGGGTCACTTGTAAAGAAGGGGAGGTGATATTTGCACTGCACCAAGGGTTCCACCAGGGAAAGACATCCCAGGGGCCCTGAACATGGCTTCTCCCTAAACAGCTCCTTTGTCTTTTGAGGTACCTCTGGCTGGCAAAGTGGAGGTTGCTATCACCTTGCATTTTTGCAACCTCACTCAGGTGGACTTGCCACTACTAGAGTCCTAGGGTCTAGTTTACACTGGTAGAAATTGGCACAACACTGAGCCAAGGTAAACCAAATCAAATATAGCACTTTTCTTTCTTCTGCTTGTCCAGGATTTGAGATGATGCTCAAACCAAAAATTTCATTCTAGGAGCACAAGGGAACTTTTCCTACAGATGCATATTTTTTGGTTTAAACTCAGCTCTTTCCAGAATAGCTCACAAAAATACCTTTATGACACCTTTGTGTTTTTTCATTCCCTGAGGGATTGGTGCACTATTTGGTCCCACCTTAAGCTGGTTTCCAGCATAACCACAAGGGGCCACATCTGTGTTACATATGACAGCAGAGGCATCCCAGGGATCATTCTGCAGCTACAGATTTCTGGAGTGAAATAGTGCTGCTGCCTTTTGCTCTTTCCCAGCATACCCTGACACAACAAGACCTACTATAGGAACTGGAGCATAAAACTGGTTATGTTGGCTCTGCACCATTATGGTACATATCCCTATGTCAGTAATGAGCTGGTTATGCATGCTATGAAGCTGCTACACAAGCATCTAGACCAGTGGCTGGTATGTGTGTCCTATGCAGTCATGCATTCAGAGAAAATGCCAACATGGCCTTGAATATTAGAATCTGTCCCATCGGCTGTGAGGGGAACTCATGCCTGCATTACCAGATTAAATCAATTTTAATTGAAGTACCATTGGATCATTATGTCTTGCCTAGAGAGGCAGTGAAAGAGATCCTGAGTTAAAGTTTCATCAGAAAAAAACAACACAATACCATCTGAGTTAATGCATGGCAGCTTTATCCTACAGTTTGAGCTCAAAGTCTCAGGGTAATAGTTTAAGAAGCCACAGTAGCCCTGTTTAACCAGAGCCAGAGGACATTGCACATACTCCCAAGTCCTCATTAGTGAACTGACTGCAGTACACATATAGCGTGATCGATCAGCTTAGCGTAGGCAGCTATTGCTGCTGGGACTGCTGTTGGTTTAAAGGATCAGCTGTTCTGATTTAAGCAATCACATGTCATGGCAACTTATGCAGCAGTTCCTTATACTGAGCCCTAATGTAAGCTATATCTTCCTAGCTGAACATTCAAAAAAATCCATATGATGTAGGGTCCAAATAAATGCAGTAGCTGATTATGGAACACTCTCCTTTTGTGTACACTAGGTATGTCTTACTACATGGCTACTAAACAGAATAAATAGAAGACAAATTAACTAATCAAGCATATTACATTAAAATGGAAGTGCTGTAAGTTAATATAGATCCATGTATTCCAATTGCAAACTACAGTTGCCTTCTTTTGAAATAAATCCCATGGAAACAATAGCTCTCTTTCCAAAGCTGAGGTGAATGTCCTTGATCACAGGTTTATAGAGGTCAAATACTATATTTGCCTGCAGAACCCAGTAGGTTACTGTCCTATCTGGTGACAGATTCCAAGTGAAGTATGGTTTTATTCAACTCAGTGGAAGTTTTCATGTGGATGTTCATGGAATCCAAGATTTCACCCTCCACAGTTTGGGCATGAGCCTGCAATCAATATACAGGCGCATCACAAAAGTTTTTAATTGAAAAAAATGGCTCAACTTGGATTGCAGATACAGTGTTTTTATTCGAGGCCACCTAGACCTTCAGGGCTTTTGATATTTTGTAGCTGAGAGACCATTTCTTTGCAAATTAAGTGTGAATAAAAGAAAACAGGCATAATTCTACACTTTCTCTAACAGAGATGAGCATAGAAAAGGTGTTAGGCAAGAGTGAGTGAAACACTGCATCCAACTGGTCTTACAGGAGAGGGGGAGGGAGGGAGAATTTAGAGGGAAAAGCTTGAGACGTATAAAACCCTTATAGACAGGGGAAAATATTTTAGCACTTGCTGTCAGAATACTTGCTTTTTTTAAAGGTATTCTCAAAAGGCTTTCTGCAAAAGATGAAAAAGAATTTTTGTCATGAAATTTATCATAGAAATGAAAGTGACTAGAGCCACATAATGATAAGCTGTAATTCTGGGCTATTTTTTATTTTTGTATTCAAAGGAAATATTGATATAAAATGAGTGTGCTTGTAAGAAAGAAACAGGGAATTTAATGGGAGCCATGTGTCTTAGTACTAAATGCGGAATTACAGTATTCAAAAGATTAGCATTCAGTGCAATAGCATAAAAAAGACTGAAATGTAAATAAAACAATACAATACCATGCTGTTTACTATTTTTCCTTGTTTTCCAAATCACTGAAACACAAAGGGAAGAAATTCTATTTATATATAAAGAGAGAGAGAGTCTCTTTTCCGGAGTGGAAAGCGGAGAAAGCTCTACAGCTAACAGAGGTGCTCGCTTGAATCACTTAGGCCCATAATTTAAGAAAGTTTTGAGACAGCTAACTTACATAAGAACATAAGAATGGCCGTACTGGGTCAGACCAAAGGTCCATCTAGCCCAGTAGCCTGTCTGCTGACAGTGGCCAGCACCAGGTGCCCCAGAGAGGGTGGACTGAAGAAAATGATCAAGCGATTTATCTCCTGCCATCCTTCTCCAGCCTCTGACAAACAGAGGCCAGGGACATCATTTCTATCCCCTGGGCCTTTTATGGATCTAACCTCCATGAAATTATCTAGCTTCTCTTTAACTTCCACTGATATAAATGGGAGTTAAATACTGAAATATCTTTAAGGATCTGAGGCTTGGCACCTAAGATTTTTAGAATATATATATTTTTAAGAATAAAGACCTGAGGCCTGATCTACACTAGGGGATAACTTTGAATTAAGATACACAACTTCAGCTACATTAATTGAATAACTTAAGTCAAAGTATCTTAATTTGAATTTTGGTGCCATCCACAATTGCGGGAAGTCAAAGGAAGAACACTCTCCCTTCGACTTCCCTTACTCCTCAAAGAAGCAGGACTACTGGCATTGATGGGAGCGCGCTCTCAGTTCAAAACAGCATGTCGTCACTAATCCGCTAAGGCTACGTCTAGACTGCAGGCTTCTTTCAGAAGAAGCTTTTCTGGAAGACATCTTCCAAAAAAACTTCTTCCGAAAGAGAGTGTCCACACTGCCAAAATGCATTGAAAAAGCGATCTGCTTTCTCAAAAGATATCATCCACACTGAATGGATGCTATCTTGCAGTTAAGCTGTGATTACTGTGAATGGAGTGGCCACCAGGGCACCTGTGCTTTTTCCTCTTTCCTCTTCTTCTGCAAGACCTCCCTCTTCCCCGTCCACACACGCCTTTTTCCGAAAGAGCTCTATTGGAAAAAGGCTTCTTCCTCATAGAAAAAGATTTACCAATGTTGGGAAAACCCTCTGTTCTTTCAATTTTTTTCGAAAGAAGACAATTGCAGTATAGGTGTAATTGAAGTTTTTTCAGAAAAATGGCAATTTTTTCCGAAAAAACTGTGTAGTGTAGACATAGCCTAATTCAAACCCCAGAAGGTCAACTGCAACTGCTTCAATCTTATCTGAAGTGTAGACATGGCCTAAATGATTACTTTGTAGTCTTGTATGGACTCCAGTAAGCTTTAAAATAATTCAGTTCCACATTCTATTTTATGCCATTGGTTTGGTACATTCCTGTGTGTAAGTGACACCACACAAATTATATCTACGCTCAGTGATTCTTAGCCAAAAAGATTTGTCATTCAAATATTAGTTACCTGAAAATACTTCTGCAGCTATTCAATTTTCAAGACACACTGAGCAGAATGCTACTGAAGCCAGAGTTACCATACTTGGAAAAGGAAATAACTGGAACTGAATAATATCTATTACAAACATTGACTTTTAATGGTGGCCAAAATACATTAACCATTCTGATGTTTTTCCATGCATACTTAAGAGGAAATGCATGACCATGGATCTTGATGGCTTCATCCAGGAACAGGATGTAGAATATTTTATATGGCATTTTTCTATCTATTGGAGAGGTAATCTGCACGTTCTTCCGCTCATGCTCTTCCTCTGCCCTTCCCCCACTCCCATTTACCAACTCATCAGTGGACTTTGTGCCCAACACCAATATACAGGAGCTAAGAGAGGGGCACAAAATATTATTTTTGGGGTAATAGAACCAGGGTGCCATGATAGCATTAGGTTTATTAAAATTAATTTTGTCCTCTCTTCCAAACAAGGCACATCATGAAGCAAGTAATACATTCAGTTAAACACTTTTTTTGGTTATTATTTTGGCCTCTCTTGAGAAGAATGTGCAGAGCTGGCCACAGTCCAGCTAATTCTATCAGTTTTTTATACTGAATTTCACTGGAATAAGGGTATTCAGATAAATAGTTTTGTTCAATCTTTGAGCTTCTCTTTCCTTTTTTTTTCTTGTCTTATCAAAAATGTTTCTATATTGGTCACTTTTCTTTTTTTCCTTCAGGTCCTCAAGGAGGCTGGATTTTGTAAAGTGAATCCAAGAATGGCAGCATATAACAAAATATATGAATGGGAGCATATAAGAAAATAGGAGTGTTTTTTAAACACAAATTGCCTGGTGTGGAAACTTATTCCCATAACTGTGGTTGGAATTGTAGACCTGACATGATTCAGTCCAGGCTCTTGACTATAAAGAGCACAGCAGGGTTAAGGCTTCTGCTATGTGGTATATTTTATACCTTTTCCAGAACTTCAGTTTTTTTTCCAGGCTACAATGGAAACAACTGAGTTTAATATAATGCATCTGGGTGGTTAACAAGTTATGTCAGAATAGAACTCTTTAATCATTTGCTAGAATTTTAAACAAGTCACTGACTTTCAAGCCATAAAGCCACAACGAAGGAAGAAAAAGATATTCATTATTCTGTAAAAGTTAGTAATTCTGTACATCTTCTAGCTAAAGAGCATATGCATTAAACCCCATAGGAACATCCTTCAGTGTTGACAAGGTCAGCAAAAGAGAAATTCTAACAGAGTTGAATAAACTGACCAAGTGCTATTTGTCTCTTCATAGCAACATGAATTGAGAATACTTTTAGATAGTTATGTGTTCATGTATTTACTTAAGGAAATGAAAAATGTAACTGACTTTCTATTCAGAGACTGTTGTCTGAGTCTGGAAAAACTGCTCTGGCAGATGTTAAACAAGAATAAAAATAACTTTTAGAAACAAGTGCAGCTAGACCAACAGAAAATCAACAGACGAGATTTAACACCAGGCATTTTATTAAAGTATGCAACAAACCAAAGTGCAGTACTCCGTCAAGCCATGTCTACACTAGCAAGAAGATCGACCCTCAGGAGGTAAATCTTTTAGCGTTCAATTTAGCAGGTCTAATGTAGACCCCTAAATTGAATGCTGAGGGCAGCCTTTGACAGTGTCCAGTACTCCTCATTTTGCAAGGAATAAGGGAAGCCAATAGGAGCGTATGTGCCCATTGGCTTCCTTCTGTGTGTTTGTGGCCACAGCTCGACTTAAGGCAAGCTGACTCCAGCTATGCATTTGCACAAAATACATAGCTGGAGTTGCATACCTTTAACCAACCAGCATGGGTTAGTATAGATCAGACCTCAGTGCTGAGTAAAAGAAGGGATAAACAATGACTGAATTATCATGGCAAACACAAGAAAAGAGCTAGCAGTGTGGTCTGGTGGACAAAATACTGCCCCAAAAGTTTTGAGTTCTCCCCCAGCCACTGACCAAATTACTGGCCCTTTGTTTCCCCTCTTGTTCTTTGTCTTGCAAGATGCATAATGGGGGCACTAATCTTGCTTGGGCCTATAGATGACACTATAGTACTACTCACTGGGTTGCCACTGCCAGATGCTGGCTGTGAACCTGGGCAAGTCACTTTAACCAGTTCACCTATCTATAAAACAGGGTTTATTATATTTATCTGCATCACATGGCTGCTGTGAAGTACAGTTTTCTGTTAGTAAAGCTCTGTGACAAAAGGTGATACCAAAATATTTTCAGTGCACCAAAAGACACGTGGGACTAGATTCACAAAAGGATTTAGGTGCTTGTCACTTCAGGCACCTAATTTCCAGAATCAGTGGGATTCACTAAACTCCTGGTCAACTATCCCTAAACTCTCACCTAAAAACCATTCTGCACCTACATTTTTACTCTGTTCCTGCTTCTTTGAGCATTTGCTTTACAGACATCCAGATACCTCTCACGGGGCTAAGACCAGAGTTATCTGTGAGCCAGGGGAAGTTAGGCATTCCTTCCATTAACTCATCAGAATATCCCAGATCCCAGTAATGAGGGCATTCACTTAAGAAGTGGCAGATGCCCACTCAAATCTCTTTTTCCCCCTCAGGTGAAGGAAGGGACTTAAACCAGGGGGTCCCTCAAATCCCAGCTGAGACCCCTTCCTGCTGGGCTGAACAATTTGAGAGAGGGAGCTCTTCTGCTGCCTCTCCTTACGTTGCTAAAACAGCCAGACCACTAAAGCCAAAAGAGGGTTTGCAGCTGAGAAACCCAAGCTGACAAAAATGCCTATCTCCAAAAGAGGACACACAGCTCAGCTGGGTATGTTCCATGAGCTAGCTGAGGCAAGCAGTTGTAATGTGTTTGTATCAGTGTGTAAAAAGAGATGTCATAGAAGGGGCAACTTCGTTCAACAGAGAGATAGCATTTTGATCCACTGACTGAACTGGACCATTGTTGTGTGTACATGTGTGTTAGTGTACCTGTAGTACCTAGGTTAATGTACCTATGTAAGTACCATGCTCTGCTGACAAATAACCTAGCCAAACACCTTCACCCTGAACCAAGCCTGTGGCCTTTCTTATGTATAACCCTGAATTAACATGCTGCACAGTTGGCTCATGCAACTAACACAGGAGCTCCAAGAACAGCAGCACTAGTAACAACTTAGCAGCAGTAATAACATTCCACAGCACTTACCACCACCTACCTTTAGCATGGGGGTGATTCCTTATAGGGATCCCCTGCTCATTCACATTTTGGCATTACTACTCTGCGAGTAATGGAAGCTAATTACTCATGACAACTACAGTTGTCAAATAAAGATGTTAACTGCCTCCTTGATTGTTTATGCATAAATTAATCTTATATGATACACGACATGTTTCATACACGAATTAGGCCACACTACTGCCTTCTGTAGTACCGTAAGGGAGTTTCTTTGGCACAGAGATAGATTCTTTAACTAGCTCCTGGGCTGTGGCTGAGGAGCTGGTGTATAATTAATGTTTTTAAATGTCAAAATGAAATTGCATGATACAAAAGAGTATGCTAATTATAGGGAAAAAAAACCCAAAGCCAAATAAACTATCCTGTCAAAAAGAAATAAAACAGATCCATGCATTCAGACATCCTTTATATTACCGTATATGAAAGAAGAACACACATAGTAGCCACATGAAAGCAACAGAAATTCTTTGATGCTGATGATTTCACTTGCAATACAAATGTTAGATTTAGGCCCTGGTCTATCTTAGCTCATCTCCTGAATAATACCCTTTCTGCTAATATACTATCTCCATCCAATCAGTTTGCATTATACAATGTCCTTAGTTTGCTCCTCAGCAGACAGTTCTTTTAGCCATTATGAGCATTAATGGGCTACTAGCCAGTTCATAAGTCTATTATGTTAAGATCTAGTCGAAGCAAAGGCTGAGGAAGTGTAAATCACACCCAGTCCAGGCACAGGTGAAAGTAATTGCCATGACTTACTTGTATCCTTGGAAAGGTGGAGAGGGAACGGCTCTGCACCCCCCAAAAGGGGAGGGGCTTTGTATGTAAGAGGCAAGTCTGGGGGCCAGACTCCCTCAGCCAGCTCTTCATGACTTCTGTTGCCATGGGAGCTAGAAGCCCCAGGGTGGCTGCAGTAATCTGAATGGCCCGGTGCCCTCAGCTGCTGCTGTGACTGCTGCAGTAATGTCCCTTTTAAATCTGTGGGCCCTGAGACAGCTGCCCCTTTTGCTCCCTCCCATTGACAGTGCTGCCAGACCCTATTGGAAAAGTGGCATTAAAGCACTTCAATGGTAGCCTCACTGTGTACAGGCTAGTACCTATGGGCTGGAACAGATGCTTGCCACTTGGATGTGGCTCTGGGGCCACCTGATACAAAACATTGTCAGCTATCTGGCTTTTCACCTTGGCTCTGTACAGCCCAATGCAGAAACACGGTGCTCATGTGTTTAAGTGGTACACAGGCATATGCCCAACCAATCTCCATGAAGGCCCTAAGTGGTAAGAAGGACCTTGCAGGAGCCCTCCACATGAATGGTAAATTTTATTCATGAGACCTTAATGAAATAACATCCATTAAGTGCTCGGAAAAACCCCAAATGAATAGTGCACAAAGCAGTAGTATTATCTTTGCTTAGAGATGATCCCCTGTGCAGCTATTCATGTCTATATAGGACCACAATTCAAACTAACTCAAACAGCAAAAGCTCCAAGGAAAAGCCTTTGTTTTGTTTTGTTTTTCACTCTCTGTACACAACATTAAGTCTACACTTGGAGCTGAGGAGTGTAATTCCCAGATCACAACAGTAATGGGAGCGCAGGGAAAAGGAAGTAGCAGCACAGGCTAGCTTTCCAAATATGTACCCATGAGATCCAGAGGGTTTGTACTTGGGGCAGCTAATCCTTGGTCCACTTGCCCCTGTGCATGCTACCATGACTGCATTTCTATTTTTAGTGTGCTACCTCAATAAATGATAGCACAAGGACATCTACTGAGACTTGGAATCACATCCCAAGCTCCAAGTGTAGACACAGTAGAAGTGCCCAGCCTATGTATGTTCTAAGATGATTTAGTTGTGTATTCATAAACCTTTCCCAATATGTCTAAACAGGCTTGTTTGATCGTTCTAGTCAAAGTCTCCCAAACAGATTTTTAAGCTACAATGCTTCCATCGTTTTTGCTCTCTCAGCTCTTATCTCCTTTTCTACATTGTTTTCCATTTCTTCCTAAGAAACATTTTTCCTTTCTTATCAAATTTTCCTGGTTCTTCCATTTTATCTAGTTAATGATTATTATGCCATTCTTCAGTAGGTTATTATCTATTAAAACACTTTAACTAGGAAGGGAGCAGATTCATCCCTGATGTGATAGCATTGACAATACCAAGGGTTTTTTGGTTCACAATTTTATTAGCTTTGTTTGTTTTTTCAAAATGAACCAAAATGCAAAGTGCCTTTTTGAGTTATGTGCAATAGCTCCTTTTCTCCTCATCTGGGGGCTTTGTAATCATAGAACATTGCAAGTGATTACTGAATTAGCATGACAAGAAATTATTTACCCAAAATATTATAAAGATCAAAGCAACCGTGAAATGACAATCAATATGAGAATATGACGTGCACAATACACTTCAAAGTGTAACTGAAACATCATGTAAACACTTAATAAAAAAAGATGTATTCTTAAAGAAACCTCAGTTTCTTTAGACCCTCAAATTTGGATTGCTTGAAAGAAGTCCATTCTCCTATTCTGATGCTAGAGCAGGGATCTCAAACTCGCTGTCTATGGGCCATCCCTAGCCAGTGTGATTGTGAAAACTGGACTTACCGCCATTCATAACTGTCTCCCAAACCCTACTCCTTCCCGCTATCACCCCATCCACTCCACCTCCTCATGAGCCAGGAGTTTACAAATTGATTGTTTAATAATGTCTATTAATATTTTCCATGTATTGAAGTTAGATTGGATTATAATTCACTGTGTTTCCTTTGTTCCTCATTTAAAAAGTAGGCATTATGTTTGCCCTTCTCCATCCCATGAGTTCTTAATGATAATAACTAATGGTTTTGAGATTGCTTCATCTAGTTCTTTAAGTACCCTTTGATGACTTGAATATATCTAACTTATCTGAATATTCTGTAATCTGTTCTTTACACTGGTTTTCTGGAAATCTTTTCTATATTCTTCTATGTATCTTTACTTTTTTAAAAAATAAGATGCTGGTTAGGTAGTTAAGTATTGGAAAATAAACACATATTGCGAACAACTGACCCAAGCAAGACCCTAAAACATAAATACTTAAATATTTTTTTCATTCTATAAGGGATGAACTTTTCTTTAAAATGTATTTCCCCCTCACCACAGCTGACAGGGTGTATTTAATTATAAACATTTTTATATCTTAGGATCAAAAGCAGTTTGGAGAGCTACAGGTTTGGGATCTGTGTCTGACCTTCCCAAGACCAGATATCTGTTGGGCTCTTCCATTATATATAACATCCTCACAAGATGTTACACATGAAGAAAATCTTTTTACGCATGGCATCATGGTGGATCAAATTACACCTCCTTCCATGGTCTCTACATACAGCAAAACTGGTGCTGTTTCACAATGCAAGGGGGAAGCAAGATTTTGGTTGTTATAACAATGGAACTCTGCATTGTAGGGGCTGCCTATGCTTTATGCCTGATGAGAAATAAGTCCAGGGAAGCAGTGACTATATGCAGCTGTGATTGCATTGAGCACAAGCTCTTCGAGAGCCAATAGTGCAAATTCTGCAAAAGCTACTGAGCTCCTATATTTCAGTATTTGCAGCTTTGTCACCTGCTGGGAAAGGATCACCTCAAAAAAGGTCTTAATCTGGTTTCCCCACCTCGTTCTTCTCAATAACCTTCAAAGGCTCTCAAAGAATGTCTAGAGTCTGGCTTCATAGCTGTTACTTTATTTACAGTATTGTGGAAAATATGTTTCTGATTTATTTTAAAATACATGGAACAGTGCATGCTGTTCCATTCATGTTACCATCTGCTAATGTGCTATGTAACCAACAGAAGTTGCAGAGAAATTGATATTATAGTATATTAGCAAAAATTAAATGCTGAAACTTATTAGACATGACTCAGCTATGGTACACAAGTTACTAATGATTATTGGAGAACTATATCTTTCCTACATATCCAATGTTCCCTTTAAAATAATTAAAATCAAAGTGGGTATCATCTTCAAATTCACACTTTCAAATATGTCAGATCCTGAATCAGAAGAGTCTTGCAAATCAGTTTCTCTCTCTCAAAGCAAAAACAAAAACAAAACACAAAC
>JANRFK010004149.1:149478154-149489125 GCA_030068395.1 Apalone spinifera
ATCAAGTGTGTCCGGTATTTTTTCTGAAGCTACCTGATAACCCTAGCAGGGAGAGACCCTTCTATTAGAAGCAGCGTTACAAGAGGAGGGGAAAAAGCCAATGGGATGATGGTAAGAGAAACAGAAAGTAAGATTTCGGTAACCACACATCCTCATGTTGTCGCGGACGTTCTACTGATTTCCTGTGTTGTATGGCTGCAGAGCAATTGCTCAGCAGAATAATACAAATCAAGTAAAAAATGTTTGTTTCAAGTGGCACACTTCTGCTCAGACTTTAATACATGTTTCTCCCCCTTCTCGCCCAAAATATACTTCTGACTGGCATCAATATTGCCTCCTCTCTAGCATTAGCTAGGACCAGTACATGAAGTGTATTCCAGATGGCATAGTGTGGTCTATGAAACCCTATGGATCACTCTTCACTGGGCTCTGAGTGCAATCCAAACAATAATTTTTAAAATTATTGTTATTGAATAAAAGCTGAATCTGTTCCCTTGGATGTGTTTGGCAATTGGGCCAAATAATCTGCCATCTGTGCAGCTTCCATCATACAATCAATGGAACTGTTGCATACAAATTAGCTCTAGCTATTGTATGGATTGTTGTCTGTTATCTCTAATATCATAATTATCTAGGACGCATGGCATGTCACAGATATATGTCTTACTATAGCTATACACCTCAACCGTGTAACCAAAAGTCGAAATGGCTGAGAAATTAAAAATTGGAGCTCTACAGACTATGAATTTCAGTGATGATTGAATGTAGTGATAGTCTGAATAAAAGAGCTTTCAACTATGCTTGTAATGGTTTTCATTGCTTCAACTGACATTCTAGACTTCAGAATGACACAGAAGTTGTGACAACCCCGGAATCATCTTCTATAAAATGTTTTAGTCTCTCTCATTAGAAAAAGCATTTTTGAGGAATCTATTACCATAGAATGTAAGTACTAGACAGCTATTGAAGGTACTCTTTTATTTATTTATATATATATATATATATATATATATATATATTTTTAAATTTGCAGCAAATCAAAAGATGAAAATACTTGTCAAGTAAATTTTGTGATTTGAAATTAAATTTTTTATTTCAATTTTGAGTATTTGTAACATTTGAATTAAAAAATAAAATTAAGGAATTTCTAAATGAAATTGTAAAAGCAAAATATTTCATTAAAAATGTAAAAATGAAATTTTCTTTTTTAGATTTTTAATGATTTTTTTTAACTGAAACAATTTGGTAAAGCAGATTTAAACCTATGAAAATGTTTAGTGTCACTGATTTATATTTTTCACCAAAAAAGTTTCAGCTTAAATATTGCTCATACTTAAGCATATGTCTGGCTCCTTGACACTTCCAGAGTAAGTTACATCGGAATGATGATTTCTATAGTAATTAATCATTTTTGAGAATGTCCAGATAAGATTGATGAAAATAATAGATACTTTCATTT
This sequence comes from Apalone spinifera, assembly GCA_030068395.1. NCBI lineage: Eukaryota > Metazoa > Chordata > Testudines > Trionychidae > Apalone > Apalone spinifera. The sequence goes on from JANRFK010004149.1 coordinate 149,479,614, forward strand.
TTCTGCCTAACCCTTCATTCACTCAGCTTTGTGGGACACTGCAGTTTCTCTGGCGTTTCTCCACTGATACACAGAAATATGATAACTGTGTGTGAAAACAGGATGACTTGCCAATGTCATTTCTGACAAAAAGCCAATGCTTTCTCATTCTGACATCAAACAACGGTGAACATCTGAAATGTTTTTGATCTAACAATGCGATTCAATGTTTAGTCACAGTTTTGGCTTTCTGTGCACACTATTTACCATGTGGGCAAAGTGCAAATTCCAAATGAATTCCTTCATGGAGCTATTAATGCTAAGATCATAAAGTTAACAGTCAGTTTTAATTGGCAAAATACACTGAAGGCTCCTTTGTGGTACATCTACTTTTGCAGAAGGAGCAACAATTTGTACCCAAAGGAAATCCATATAATATATTCTCAAATAGAGGTTAAGTGTGTTTTACGCAGCCATTCAAAAAGACTGACTGCAGAATAATTCAAATGCAGTGTTGTGTGGTTTGTGATAGTGTTTAACAAAAAAATGGGATTTCAGTGAATGCATATTTTAGAAAAAAATTGCAAACTGCTCCTCTTAACTAAATTTAATCCAATAGAAAGGTGACATTTTTCCACTTTCCACAGAGGTAATATATTCTCCCACAGGTATATATTCTGGTCATACATCTCAAAGAGCCTCGAGTATTTTATTTTGGAGAAAATAATTCCAAACATCTGTTTCTGTATGAAGTTAGTGTTCAATTTAACTCTTGCTCTTGACCCTCCATTCAAGTCAATGGTTTCAGAAGCTGGATAAAAATCTTTCCAAATGTTTGGGTGAATCCAGAAATGAAGGGTGGTTTAGATATTATACAATACTCTCTGCAATCAAAGGGAGGCTTTCCATTGACTTAAAAGAATTGAGGGTTAGACCAGCATTCTCAAATTAGGGTTGCCAGGTGTCCGGTATTCACCTGGAAGTCCGGTATTTTCAGTTCCTGTCCGGTAAAAAAATTCAGAGAATACCGGACACCTAAAATAACCAGTATTTTCTGAATTTTTCCCTGGCCAGGAGGCAAATATGCCAGGCACCTGGCAACCCTACAAACACTCAGCGCCCGGCCTCCCCCTGGCTCCCAACACCTCCAACCCCCTGACCCCAGCTCCTATGCTTACATGGTTCCACAAGGCTGCCGGCACAAAATGGCTGCCAGCCAAAAGACCTAGGGGAAGCAATGCTTTCCCCTGGATATTAGTGCTCAACCGCTCTCCTGGTCCTACCCCTGCACTCACTCTTCAAGGGGACATGCTGTTTTAATACTGTTTTATTTTTAAAAAATGTTTTTGGCTTAATAAGTCCGTGGAGTCTTTTTTTTTTTTCTCAACAACTTTAGTCTCCCCCCCCCCCCCCTTTTCCCCTTCAACAGAATTTTTTCCTGTTTTTTGGGGGTGTTTGGTATTTTTATTTCAACCATCTGGCAACCCTATTCTCAAATTGTGGGTCAGGACCCCAAAGTGGATTGCAACCTCCTTTCAACGGGATAGCTGGGGCTGGCTCAGACTTGCTGGGCCAAGGACTGAAGCCTAAATCTGAGGTTTTTAAACCTGGGTCGTACGATTTAGGTTATAGGCCCTCTGCCTATGGCTGAAGGCCTGGAAGTTCAGCTTCGGCCTCCCTGCCTGGAACAGTGGGGATCCGGTTTTAGTCCTCCTGCCCAGAGTGGTAGAGGCTGAGCAGGCTCAGACTTTAGTTTCCCATTCTGGGATTGTGAAGTAATTTTTGTTGTCAGAAGGATATCACTGTGCAATGAAATTTGAGAGCCCCTGGATTAGTCCAAGGTTTTCGTCCTCTGTTAACTACCTTCATGCCTCATTTGCTTTAAACATCAAAGCTATTTTTTCCAACACCTCATACGTATTCAACAGATTTTTTTTAAGTTCAATTTTTCCCAGCAGGAATAATTTCCATCTCTTTTTTGGCTTGCTTCTCACCATTTTCCAGAATGCATTCTGGCACAAGCATAAAGTAGTTCCAATAATCACACAGAGAGAACCCTGAGCCAAGAGATGCAGCACTTTCATTAAAATGATGTGAATAAGAGCATGGCATCTGTAATGTTAACCAAAGCAAATCTGGATAAAATCACCAAACGTTGATGGCTAGATTTTCCTGGCTGCTGAGCACCCATAATTTACTTTGACTTCAATGGCCATTAACTATTATGTGGGGGGGGGGGGTATAATGGAACTGGATACATATCTCACTTCATCCAACTTTACAAACACTGCACAGCAGGCTGCATATTTCCTCCAAGACTGTAACATCAGCCTAGGGTTCTGTAATAGAGAGACATATCTGATGCCTGTGGTGCCCTTTGCTGAAATGGTATGTGGTTCCTTTTCATTATGCATGGGGAACAGAAAAAATCCTCCATGACCACCCTGCCAGCAGGGCTCAGATTGGGCTACTACATGGTAGAAAGCTTACTGACACCTTTTTATTCTCCAGAATCTCTGCTTTATTTAAAAGAAAAAAAATAAATTTTCTTTTTAAATATAGTGGGAAAATAACCACTTTTTCAGATTTTTTTTATTCCCTTGCTTCCTTCCTTTTTATGCCATGGTGGGGGTGGAGATAAGAGAAGAAAAGAGGAGATAGTGAAGAAAAAGAGTATCTTGCATGGTACACCCTTTTCATGCTAGAAAATGGGAAAAGTAGTGGGATGCTAAAAATGAGATAAAATAACATTTCCTTTCACCTGTTTCCTCAGCTTTCCAGTGAAAAGCAGTTGAAAAATCACAAACAAAGCAAACCACAAAATCCTCTCAATTCACTTTTTTATTCCTCCCCTTCTTTTTTCAGTGAAGGAAGAGAAAAACATTTTCCTGAACTTTTATCATTTATTATAACTTCTAGCAATCTCTTCTCTTCCTCTAGAACAACAAGTCTAAACATTTTTTTTTTAAATGAGAGAACATTTTCTGTTTCATTTTTTTAGTTAAAAAACAAGGAAAAGTGAATATTTTGGAGAAAAAGTTTAATTTTGAATTTTTTCATGGAAAAGCATTGCAAGCTCTCCTAGAGGTGGTAATTTAAATGTTGATGTTGTTAAGCCATTTCATTCCTCATTCTAAGAAAGGAAAGAGAGGTGATAACAGATCTTAATATTTTATTATGCGTCAAATCTTTTTATATTCAGGTAGTTGACATTTGGAAAAGTTATACCACATTCTCCTTTTCGCCCCCTCCAAAAAAAAAAAAATTCAAGAAGGAGCCAGACCAAACATCCTGCCAGACCCTATAGACATATTCATACCTTACTGAGGAGGAACAAGCTCGAGGAACTGAGATAGCATACACAAACACATTATGAACAGCTGAGCAAATACAGAGGTTGATTTCTGATTTTAATGGTCACAAGGAAGTAGCTTATGTTGTGAGTGGAGCCAGGGCCAGATTAACTCTTCTAGAGGCCTAGGCTATTAGATTTTGTGGGACCCCAGAGGCGCCAGAGCTGGGAGGGGTCCAGTGTGTGGGATGGGGCTCAGGGTTGAGGCAGGAGGATGTGTGCAGAATGGGTTGAGGGCTCCAACTGGGGCTGTGGGCTCTGGGGTGGGGGTGCAGAGTCTAGGTGGGAGCTAGAGTGCAAGAAGACATACGGGGTCTTGGAAAGAGGGTGTAGTAGGGGGCTCAGGGTTGGAGTAGAGAGTTGGGGTGTGGGGCACTTACTTGGGACAATTCCCCTTTGGTAATGGTGAGGAACAGGTGCCTCCACACTGCCAGTACTCATCTGCAGTGAACACCCCATGCAGCACCCATTGGCTGTGATTCCCAGCCAATGGGAGCAGAGCCTGTAGCATGGGGCAGAGCTTCCAGGTGCTTACAGTGATGCTGCTCCAATGAGGCAGAGGAATGGCAGTATGCAGAGTCATCTCTCCCCTCCCCAGCAGGAAGGGCTAGCCCAGAAGATAGAGACTTTAAGTGCCTGTAACCCAGGGTCCTGGGATGATGCCACCCCTCTGTCCCCAGCCTAGGGCTGCAGCTCCTAAAGCCTCTTTCTTAAATCCAGCCCTGGGCAGAGCTTGGAGAAGTACTTCCATCGTCTTTTCCCCTAATTTGGCCTCTGATTGCTGGAATCCCTCCCTGTCCAATATAGCTCAAACTTGTGACTTGAGTACTACGGAGGACCTTGTTCCAGGACAAAACACCAAACAAATTTTCCCCTTAGATGTCCATGTTAATTAGAAGCAGCAACTAGCTCAATTAAATTTAACGTGAAACCTCTTTGAATTTGCACTGAGTAATATAGTGGGATTTTTTTTTTACCCTAAGCTTATAGCTCTGTTTTCATTCTACTATATATAAGTTTAGTGGTCACTGTGGAGCAGGGGAAGGGGTTACATTCTTCACTACATGTCTGAATAATTGCTGATTAAAAGACAATCTCTCTGGAACACAGTGAGACTATTCAGAAGAACTGAATGCTACCATTGAAAGAAAAAGTAATAATGAGTATGGTCAAGTATTGATATTTCACAGTCTACATATTCTCTCTGCACACTTCAAATGCAATTATTTAAATTGTAGTAAACATAATAGACATTCCTCAGGCTCTCAGTTTGAGCTAGCAGGAGCTATGGATTCTGGGAGACAACAGACTCTGCTCTTAGGAAAGAAGGGAACATTTTCTATTGGTCAAGAATGAGCCTTGGAACCAAGTTATTACAGACTCATGAGAGGATTCCCTTTCTCTCCAAGCCATGCAGGTTGATGTCTGTAAACAATAAATATAGTATATTATGTATATAAAGCAGGGATAAAATGAGAAAATGCAAAGGCCCAATCCCAGGCTATGTCAAGACTGCAGGCTCCTTTTGGAAGAAGCTTTTCCGAAAGAGATCTTTCAAAGAAATCTCTTCCAAAAGAGAGCATCCACACAGCAAAAGCGCATCGAAAAAGCGATCTGATTTTTCAAAAGATAGCATCCACAACGAATGGACACTATATCGCATTTAAGCTGTGATTACTATGGACAGAGTGGCCACCGGGGCACCTGTGCTTTTTCCTCTTCTCTCTTCTTTCAGAAGAACTCCCTGTTCCCCGTCCATACACACACCTTTTTCCAAAAGAGTTCTTTTGGAAAAAGGCTTCTTCCTCATAGAAAGAAGTTTACTAATGTCGGGAAAACCCCTCTGCTCTTTCGTTTTTTTTTCTGAAAGAGTGCGATTGCAGTATGTATGTAAGTATGTAAGTAAGTTTTTTTGGAAAAATGTCCGTTTTTCCGAAAAAACTGAAGGGTAGACATACACCCAGAAATGGAAGTAATGGTGAAAGTCTTTGGTGAGGAGCACATATGGCAACTTAAGACAGGGTACACATCTCAGCTTTATAGCCACAATTCTTGGCTACCAGTCCCCAGGCAGAAAGCTGCTCCAAGTTTCACCAGCTGCTCATAATTCAAGGAGCTGAACCATTGGCCAGGTATCACTGGAACATTGAGACCCTTCCTAAATGAGAGGCTGAGAACATGTGTGTCACACAGTGACTACATCTGTTCTACCAAAACCAGCTATTCCTCTTATACAAAGGGAACCCTTAGACAGCTAGATCCACTGCTTTACCACTATTCTACATGATTGCATGTAGCACCCACTCATAACAAGACTAGGAGTCCTATCCCTGAGTTATTAACTTGAATCTCTATTGAGGTAAAATAAATAATGCTTTGAACACAGAAAAAATATCACATACACAGCACTGAAGCACTTCAGAATTCAGAGTTCGCTGATGATTTACATCATGGATAATAAGGATGGAATAAAACCCAAACTTCTGTTTTCTTAGGCCCTGATTGAGCAAAGGATTATGGACCAAAAGTCAGGCATTTGGGTTCTGTTCCAAGGTCATCACATTTACTCTTGCTAATCACAAATGCAAAATGAAGAACATGCATTTGTTAGATTTGTGTGGTACTTGGATCACGAACACTTTGGGGAAGGGAGTTTCTTGTATGTCTGTACAATGCCAACCACATCAGGGGCTCTAATTCTGACTGAGGCATTTAGGCCTGGTCTACACTATAGCGGAAGATAGAATTAAGATATGCAACTACAGCTACATTAAATTGTATCTTAAATTGTGTTTCCATATCATCCTCAGAGTGGGAGGTCAAGCAAACACTCCTATTGGCTTTCCTTACTCCTTCTGAAGTCAGGAGTACTGGGACCAAGGACAGTGCCCACTGATTTTGATTTAGCAGATCTCTACTGGACCTGCTAAATCGAATCCCAGACGATCAGCCCCGGCAATGTCGATCTTCCATGTAGTGAAGATGTGGCCTTGGACACTGCCATTGTACAAAACACTAGCAATTTTCTACTGATGAAGTTTCCAGAACAGCACATTGAAACATGACAACAAAACAATACACAATGCATTTTTGTGTAGGTTCAAAGTTCAAAGGTTCAAAGTTGCTATTTCTGTTTTGATTTTCTATGCAACATTTTAGAAACCTAGAAAATGACCAGTACTATCTTACTACAAGTTGGACCTCTCTTATCCAGCACCCTCGGGACTTGACTGGTCCCTATCCAGGGAATTTGCCAGACTAGAGAAGGTTCCCTGCCACAGCCCCCATTCACTGACTCTGACAGCTGGGATGGAGGGTGGGGGCATGGGAGGGAATACCTTCACCCCTGCCTGGCTGCCTGCTGGGCTGCTAGCACTGTTGCTGCTGCTCCAGCAGGATTGTCTGCTGTGCTCCAGAAGCTTGCACTGCCATGGGCTGTCACAGGCTCTGGCCCCATGCTGCTGCAGGCTCCCAGAGGCTGGCTCTGGCCCTGATTAGACTGTCAGGGATTGCTGAGGGTTTGGGTTCCTCAGGCTTCCACAGGCTCTGGCTTCCTGCCCCAGTCTGTGCTTCTACTGGCTTGATCCTGCTGGGAACTGCCCCAACCTGGGCCCAGGGCCGCAGGCTGTTGGGGGCTGTTGCCAGCTCCAGCCCCACTGCTGCAGGCTGCTGGGGCTGCCACCAGCCCCAGCCCCTGCCCCTTCCTGCTACTTCAGCCCTGGATTGCCCTTCTGCCACTAGGCTACCAGGATTCTCTGATCCAAAAACATCTGAGGTCATGCCGGACCACGGAAGTTGCCGGACAGAGAATTCTGGTTTGGGGAGGTACAAGCTGTATTTTCTTTTTTGAGGTAAAGGAACTTTTATAAATGTAAACCTTTCTGGGTAGTACAGCTCCACTGGAGAGTTGGATCTTTACCATAATGACGTCACATTTCTGTAACTCTCTATATAAACATCATTCATTGTGTTTGGAAAATAAGCATTTTTGTTCTTTGTACTCTATGCCCATTCAGTTCATACATGACTGTAATTATTTCTGAAGAAAGCAAATTACAAAGTGTCACTGGAATGGCTAAATTCCATGAAAAAGCCCCCAAATAACAGCCTAAGAACCACAACATTTTTTAAAAAAAATTACTTTCTGGACACAAAAATGGTATCTTTGCACAGCAGAAAAAAGCCTATTCTGCTAGAAAAAGGAAGCAAGCAGCACAGAAATAAAGAAAAGCAAACACAGAATCAAAATCAATCAGTATTAAAATAATGTTCTGCCTCAGTATTAAATCCTCTACCACACTTCAGTTCTGTTGAAAGACCTGGTTCTCCAAAGTTGGAAATTCAGAGAAAGATGAAACTGAAAGATGAGGATGTTGAATTAAAACCAGGGATTAAAGACAGATGATTTTGAGTGAGCAATCCTATATTTATCTAGCTGTATCAGTGGGGCTGGAATTAATTTTAGGGGTGCTGAGCTGTTCCACGCCAGCACCTGTTTGGATTCCTCACTGCCCTAGGCTGAGGGTCACAACTAGGGTTGCCAACTCTCCTGGACTCTACAGTCCAGTCAGATGCCATTGCTGTAAATGGCGTCTGATAATCTGGTCTGGGAGAGCTGGCAACCTAACCTTAGTTAGATGGGGCTGCAGAGCCTTGGGACAGCGATAGGACCATGAGAAGCAGCACAGCCTGCAGGACAGGTATCTTGGACTCTGGGTATGGCAGGTTGTAGAACCCACAGAGCTGAACAGCAGCAGAACCCTGGTGAAGCCAGTGGGACCCCAGAGGGTCTATTGAGAAGTCAAGACCTGGGGCTCACAGGTCAGCAGTGAGGCTGACCCCTTAGTGCAATTAATCTGGGTGCAACCCTTGTATGCCTTCATCCAGCGCCTCTGAGCTATATCTTTGAATATGAATCTTTGTCCAGAAGCCGCTGTTCCCAAGTAACTTGTGTACTGCTAAATGTGAAGCTATTGAATAAGGAAAGCTTCTAGTAAGGCTGTTGATAAATCTAAGGTATGTAAGGAGTAGAAAGTACATGTAAAGTGTATGTTTACACTGCAGCGAGGACTGAGGTTTCCAGACCAGGTAGATAGATATGCTAGTTAGTGACCAGGCTAGTTTTGCCCCAGGGAGTTGGTGGGATTAAGGCCCACTGATGGGGTGGAGGGAGGCAAAGGGGGCAATTTCTCTGGAGTCCAGCAATACAAAAGGGCTGGGAGTGCCTGGCCACCACCCCTGTTCCTGTGGCAGTATCTGGAGCCCTGGGCCCTTTAAATTGCTGCGGGAGTGATGTATGGCATGCTCTGTGAAGTGCTAAGGGCTTGGGGGTGAGGGGTGGCATAGCATGCTCCAGGCAGTGATAAGGGCTCTGAGGGGCCAGCATGGTATGCTCTGAGCAACACTTAAGGTTGTCTTGGGAAGGTGAGCCACTCTCTGCTCCACCTTCCACCTGAGCCTCCCCTTCCACCTGAAGCAAGTCCATGGATACTACAGAACCAGAGAGCTCCAGCTGGCCAGGATCAGGTTGTGGGGAGCGCAGCTTCAGCAGTAGCGGGGCTGGCACAGTGCAGAGCACAGCCCCAGCAGCAGTGGGACAGCACAGTGGGGAGCATAGCCCCGCCCATCTGGAGGCAGTGGGGCTGATGGCCAGGAGCACAACCCCACCCAGAGGGGCTGGCAGCACAACCCCAACCCGGATGGCATGGCAGGGAGCATAGCCCCGTCTGGTCAGGAGGCAGAAGGGCCAGTGCCCAAGAGTGCAGCCCAGGCTAGTTGCAGGAGAGCAGGCCCGACCAAGGTCAGTGTTCTGGGGAGTGTAGCCCCAGACTGAGGGAGTATAGCCAAGTGGGAAGCATAGCCCCAGCAGGGATGGGAATAGTGGGCCTGTGGCGGGAGCAGGGCTGAGAGACAGGAGGGCAGCCTTGATCTCCCCTGGTCTGGAAAATTCCATGGTTTGGGTTCCTGAGAGTGCCAGACCTGGGAGGTCCCATCCTGTATTTCTTTCTCTACCATTTATCCTCCGCCTATTTTAAGGCATTAAACATTGATAATTTTATTTTAAGCAATTTTAATATTTAAGCAAGTATAAACAGTTGTTTGGACTGGTATTCACAACCGGGGTTTACTCATAGACTCATAGGCTGTGTCTAGACTGGCCAGTTTTTGCGGAAAATCATCT
>JANRFK010004149.1:149496751-149508335 GCA_030068395.1 Apalone spinifera
GGCAGGCAGACTTCCCCTGTTGGCCAGGCAATATCAGTCTCTCTGGTCTTAGGCAGTGTCTCAGTGGTGAATTCTTCTTTTCCAGGTCTTCCCCATCCTCCTGGACCTCTTCTAGCCTTTTCTTCCTTCTGTTACTTCTGATTATCTCTTTTTCTCCTTCTTAACCCCAGTTTATATAATGAAACCTGAGTCTTGCTTAGCTATACCTTAACAATTATTTTAGTATAATTTTACTAACCAATCATAACAAAATTACCTAACCAATCATACCTCATCACTTTAATTGATTTACACCTAGCAAAATTAATTATACTGCAGACAGAAACAGTTACAAACCAGACAGAGATCACACAGTCAAACAATAGGAAAGTGTAGTGACAATGCTCATAGGATGAGGATTCCACAACATCCTCTATTGATAAGCAGTTTCTTGCCAGACAGAATGATGTGACTTAAGTTTTCTTTACCCATCTTGAGATCTGTTTCTTTATCTGGTGACAGTGGGGGAGTTGTCAGGGCAAAGTCCCTCCTCACAGCCTGGTGTGACACTTTGTAATACAATTTCGATGAAACTGTGAGTATGTGACTCCAGGCATTACAGTAATGGCTGCTACTCTTCAGTCTGGCTGCAGAAGGCGGCTTTGGTTCAGGCCTACCACAGGCCTTCCAACATGGCTACAGAAAAGCCATATTGTTACAGTCTCTGTATAAACTTTATGTATAATGAGATGGATTTATCTGAGGTTCTGGTCCTATTGGGGCTATGTATCTCAGAACAGTGTTATGCCCTTTGACTGAGCCTTCCAAGAGCCAAGTGGATCTCAGTGTCTGTTTTGCTCTGCTTTGGGCTGTGACCCCACCTCTGTGCCTTTGCTGGGGTACATTAGTGATTCTGGCTCAGAAGACAGTGTGTAGTGGTCCCTCAGCTGGCAGATAGTCAGACTCAGTGGTATGATTAGCACATCGGGTGGCAGTCTCAAGAGGATCTATGACCTAACCCATCACAGTTGGTATATAGTATTTTAATGCTATTAGATATATTGGTTCTTCCAAATACATAAACATGTAATCAGCTGCATTTCTGCAGTCCTGTAAGCTCTATCTGTGAGAGTCAACCACACATCCAGACTCAGGGAGGCCAACTATATTTGCTGGAGTTGCCATTCTGCTTCCTTTTTCACTCAAATATGGAAAAAGCTCACTTGAAATAAACTCCTTTGATCAAGTCGACTTACTATGCCAATCCAGAGATAAATCCATCTGATCCATAAACCTATAGAAACCAGAGGCTTTCCACAGGACCTGACTGAGATCCCATCTGACACAGGAATGAAGTACACAAAAACCAGCTTTGGAGGACGTGAACACATAAATATGTCTATGATACCACAGCCCAAAATATTATTATAGTCTCCCTTGGGTTTCTCACAGATAAATCCTTTAAGCAATACAAATATCTGACCATACTCTAAACTGACCTGGATCTTTAGTCTGGATGTAGAAAAAAGAAATGTGAGAATCCTCCCCCCTTTCATCTCCCATGGAATCCTGCTTTCTCCAACAGGCAGAAGTAATAGTAAAGAACAAAACCAATGCATCACCACCCTGGCCTGTCCCCAAAAACTTCAGTGAGGCCATGATTTCAGCCCTGGAGTCTGCCAAATTCCAAACATTACTTTTCCAGTTAAGGGGCAGGGAGCAGAAGCAGCATGACAACCAGGCCCTAATGGCTGCTCTGAACTACCCTTTCCCACCCCACTAACCACACAGATCACCACCATGTTTCTTAAATTCACCTATGACCAAAAGTGAGAAGGAAGAGAAGCTGAGCAGTGGGAAGTGGAAGACACTGCCTGATACAGACACACCTCATATACAAGGATTTCTATAAGCCTTTGCCATAGCTGTGAAAGAGGGAAGGCTATGTCTACACTGCAGGGGGTTTTCTGAAAAAGATACACAAATTGCAAACCGCAATTTGCATATCTTTTTCTGATTCTTTTTTTTGAAGAGGCTTTTCCAACATTTGGCCCATCTACACTGGAGGCCTTTTGGGAACATCCCTTCTTTCTTGTAAAACGAGGTTTGCAGGGATGCTGAAAAAACGTGTCTGCTTTTTGAAAAAACAGATGCATTTCCTTGGACATGGCAGAGTTTTTCTGGAATACGTAGAGGTATCCCGGAAAAAATCTCTTTAGTCTAGACATAGCCGAAGACAAAGAGCCCCTGAAGGTTCTCTTCTGTAACCAAGGCAGAAAAAAAATCGCTCTTTGCAGAACTTCTCCAGATTATAAAAATAATTTCCTAAATCCACACTGTCTCCAATGTCAGAACTAGTGAGAAATCCTCATCTTATCCATAAAGAAAAATCAATTTGCAATTTGCGTACCTTTTTCCAATAGATCATTGTAATGTAGACATAGACTGGTTCGCAATCTGACTTCAGGCCTGGAAATAGCACTTCTTCTGGTGTTCCATTTCTTATCCAGAGATTAGGGAAGAGCAGCCACCATCCTGCTGTGTTTGATATCATGGATCACTGAAACCGTATTCATTATGGGCCATATTTTCAAAGGTATTTAATCATTTTAAGATGCAAAGAAGAATTTAATTGGAATTTTCAAAAGTACCTATATAGATTTGATGCCTAACTCCCTTTGATTTCAATGCTCTACAGCTTAGAATATCCTTCTTTTATCACTAAAATGATAGTATTAGGATGGCAAAATAATCCATCTTCCAAATCTAACAAAAGCAGAATATTTCTGTTTTGCTTTATGGTTAACCATTCCATGTAGGCTCGAATTATTATAAATAAGGCGCAAAAATATGTTCCATAATACATTTCTCTATTACACTTTAACATTGTTTGCTCAGCATAACAGAGTATAGCCAAGCAACAGCTCCAAGTTCACCAATTATCTTCAATTTGAGCTGTCAATTTTGATCTATTTTGCATTCACATTCTGTGCGTGTAGCACCTTATGATTTCTATCAGCACTTCAAATACTATAATTTACCACCAAGATTGGAGAAAAATGGGAACATAAAAGCAATTTCTGCAGCTGATAGGGGTGTACACATACAAAAAGCATGTTTAGTTCAATAAATAATTCTTCCTGTAGTCAGATAGTCTCCTAAATATATTTTTTAACCCCAGAATATATCCAGAAGGTGTCAAAATCTATTTTTATTTTCTAGATACAAAAAAGTGGACTGAATTTAGAAATGCCATTTGTACACCATGTGCTCTCTGACATTAAGTTCTGAAAGTTGAGACGAAGCCCAGAAAACTAGAGGCTATTTCATTTTAATATAAAAGTGACAGTTCTGTGACCTTTCCATGTCATTTCTCATATGATCTTGCCCAGCAGCATGAAAAAATATGACATTTGGAGGCCAATGTGGGCAGTGATGATGCTTTTTGTTTTCTGTTTCTCTTGATACCTCTGATGTAAAATACAAGGAAATCTGAAAGTCAAACAATTGTAAACAGACCACAGAATATTTTGAGTTGACTAAAACTTAATTATCTATTTTAGTGTGTTAGCCATAAAGTACTATACTAATGTTTTGCTAAATATTTTACATTACAATAGCAAATAGTCCACTAGTAAATGAAACCTATATCAGGAACATGTTAGGAACAAATAAACATGTAAAAATTATGTTGAGGAGGTAACTTAAACTGGTAAAGACAAGACATCTTCTAGGTCAATGTTTCTTAAACTTTTTGAGACCATGGAACAACAAATAATATTTTTTTATGCGGAACACCTATGAAAATTGTCTTAAAAAACAAAAATTGTCAGACAAAAAAAGACAAAAACAAAGAAGAGGTTGTGGCACACCTGAGAGTTGTTCACAGAACACCAGTGTTCCGCGGAACATAGTTTAAGAAACACTGCTATAGGTGAGCCTGCCACTCCATTCTCTTCCTACAGCCATTGTGTAGGAAGTGGAATGTTGAGCGCAAAGAGTAACATTTTGATTTTTTTTGTTCAGGTTATGTTTCAGTTATTTCAGGCCCTGTATAAGCTACAATGCAGCTGGGAATCTCTACAGCACTAGAGTCCTGTGTCCAATAAATCTCTCGAACCCCAGCCCTTTCCCAGCATACACCCTTCCCCAGGGCTTGGAAGAAAATCTCCTCTAGGCATTCTGGTGACTTCATCAGGGATGCAAATGGGGGTTTTAATGTCCCTTCACACTCTTCCTGCCCTCTTGTCTAGTGCAAAGGGCCCAGAATTGGCGTGATAATCTCATCTTCAGTCCTAATCTAAACTGTTCAAATTAAAACTTAAAGGGGAGCCTAAGCTTCAAAATGTGAACATCTTCCCTTTTGTCCCTTCTTACATTATAATTCCTAATCTTGTAACATATGAAAAATAACTGAAGCCAGGAGAGCTCAGCCTGGGCACAGCAGTGGGTCTGCATAGTCATTTGCCAGACTGGGCCACAGTAGGTAGTGCTGAGCACCAATAACACCCTCTGCTTATCCTGAAAGCACTCACAGTCATAGGCTTCCATTTTGAGAGTTATTATCAGTTGGAGCAGAATTCCCCATGACTGGGACTTCTAGGCATGCTGATTATACAAATGAATAAAATAAATACAGTGAATCTCTCTTAAACTAGTAGAATATTTTAAACCAGAAGATTTTGTAAATGTGCAGTCACTGTGGATGGGTTTGTTCATTTGTTTTCTGTTGTTTGTTCCATTTGGCTGACCTTTTCCCCTCCTCCCCATCTTGACTTCTAGTTCTCCCACTACAATCTGCCCTACAAGTGATGAATGCTGAGGGATCCAAAGCAAGGCCTTATCAAAAAGACATTTTGACCCAAACATGATTGGAACTGGACTCTATCTGATCTCCTTTGGAGAGGAGCGCCATAGCTAATGAAAAAAGATGGTTTCCCCTCCAGGCATCATTTACGTTCTACATCAGGAATGGGTGGGCAATCACCAGGGTTAACCCTTTAGGCCATGGATGCTTTACTTACATGCACGTCCAAAGGTATGGCTACTTGCAGCTCCTGTTTGGCTGCACATCACTGTTCCCCACAATGGGAGCAGTGGGAAGCAGCACAGTCTGGGACACCATTTCCTGCAGCTCCCATTGGCTGGAAACAGTGATTTGTGGCCAATGGGAGCTGTGAGTGGTCATACTTGTGGACACTCAAGAAAAGAAAACATCCAGTGACCCACCAGTGACTAACCCTGATGAAATATGTCCCGTCCGCAGGCTGCTTATTACCCACCTCTGCTTTAGCATATGATAATCACCTGTCTAGGAAAAATGAAATGCTACCCTATTGCAATAAAATATTGCTAGGCATGAGGGTAATATTTACGTAACATATGTTGACTATTGCGGCAATATTTGATCATCTTGAGACTGTTGGGACCTAGTAATATGAAATAGCAAATGAAATAATTGTTATATTGATTTTGCTGCTAAAGTGACCCCTAAAGTCTAGTTGTAGTTCCTATCTTTCATGGCTCGTCTTGTTGATTACTAGTAACCAGGTTCTCCCAGAATTTCTTTGACTTGTACCAATCCCACCTTTTAAAATATTTCTTCCTATTTTAATTCCCTCTCAGTTTAAAAATTCCTCTGCCTCAAAGCCAGATTGTGACCTTGAGAGTGGCAAATGCAAGCAAGTTTCTTTCTTTTCCATTTTTAAAGATGACCTTGCTGATCAAGCTGATTTCAGAAGTCCCTCTGCTCTATTTAAAACAAGAACCTTTAAACATGCCCTTTAAATAGCTATAAAATGCTCCCATAAAATCCTAGAAATTTATTTTTTATATTGTTTCTTTATGGTTGGTTTAGTGTGTCATTTTATCAAAAACTTTAAAAAGACATTACCTTCTCAATCACTCATGAATGTAGTGTCTGCAAAATGCACTACTTAAACTTTTTTCTTGAGCCATTAATTAGCAAACTGCTCATTAACTGCTTTTATAACAATTGATTAATTGGACCTCAGCTCCAGTACCATAATGATGGAAACATTAGAAATACTAAGACACCTAGACAGAAACCCAGTTAAATAGATAGGTGAAATGAAATGTAAAGTTCACATTTCCTCCTTGGTCTTCATGGAGTGAACTTTCTGAATGCTTGGCAGATAGTGCATGAACCCAGTATGTGCTTTCAAATTCTGCACTGCTTTGTTGATATGTCATTATCTACAAGATCAGATACATACAGTTATAAACTGCAAGGACCACTGTGTCTGGAATGGAATAGATTAAAAGATTCATGGGGACCTGCAAAGGACAGAGAGAAAAATCAATGAGGCTAATGGGGTTCTTTGGGGAGGGGCACTCATATTTTAGGGGGAGATTCAGCAGTGAAAGTAACTTAAAATTTCTTATGAGTACTGCAACCCAGGTCCCTGCTATCTTTATAAACAGCTCCCTGTTGGCTTTTGCTGCAGTTCAGCCAGCTTTTGCCAGAGCTGTGCACTAGGGCACACCCACTTACTTTCACCTCTGGTGTACCTAAGCCTTATTTACACTATGCTCCTTTAGAAGACAGAATAACTACCTGTTGAGCAATGGAGCTCTAGAAAGTCATAACGTACAGGTCATACATACCACACACACTGGCATACATAAGAACATAAGAACGGCCGTAGTGGGTCAGACCAAAGGTCCATCTAGCCCAGTATCCTGTCTGCCGACAGTGGCCAGCACCAGGTACCCCAGAGGGGGTGGACCCAAGACAGTGATCAAGCGATTTGTCTCCTGTCATCCCTCTCCAGCCTCTGACAAACAAAGGCCAAGGACACCATTTTATCCCCTGGCTAATAGCCTTTTAAAATTCTGTGTGTCTACTATAGACACAGCCAATGAGAAATGTACCCATATTTCCTGATGTATATCCTGTGTCAGGATGGCTGACAAACTTCTCTGGGCTTTGGGCAGGTGCGATTGGCTCTGGAGCCCTAGAGCGGGATGGAGCCCACTCCCCATCAGTGGGCCTGCTTTCTTTCAGGGCTTAAATAACTTTGTTGCCATTCTTAGCATTGTTATTCACCAGGAGATAGAAAACAATGGGGAAAAGACCAAGCTAATGTCACATGTTCTTTGACTGTGATGAATGAGCTTTGAAACCAATGATACTGTTGCAGTAAAAACACATTCTAGGCATTGTGTTATCATAAACCCATGCTAGAGAAAGAAAAAAAAACAAAACTGTGTGAAAACTGCCAGCTCAAGCTTAAGGGTATCTGGAAGGCGCGGGGCCTTGAAGGGTCAGAGTTGAGGACTGCCAGCCCTCAGCACCATCCAGACCATGGTGTCCCTCCTGGCACTGCCTGGAGCGCTCCTCCCCAGGCAGCCCTAAAAGCTTCCCAGAAAGCAATTTATAGGGCCCAGAGTGCCGGGTGCTGTCACTGCTACAATAGCAGCAATGGTGGCCAGAGGCTTTGGCTCCTTTAAATCACCAGGGCCCAGGCCAATTGCCTGTCTTGGTTCCCTGTCTGCAGGCCTGACCACGAGATACTATCTAGCTTCACCCATGCCTCAGAAAGCTGCAACTGCATGCTTTTCCTTGTTAATCTATCATTTGAGAAAGTGACAAGAAATATAAATGGTATTAGCAGGACTATAACTAGGTGTCTCAGACAATTATTGGGAGTGTTGATGAATCACCTAGACATTCCATGCTGCACAGGAAGTACAAAGAAAAAAAAAGCAATTCATTCTGTAACAGAATTTAAAAACATATCTTGGAGCCAGGTTATTTCATTGGTTTGGAGCCCAATCCTGCAGTCCTTTCTTTTGCAAAACTTCCTTTCTAATTCAATAGAAAAAATGATTGCAAGTCTGGTCCCTGTATCTGTTGCTCTTCCATATGTAAACATAAAAAAAATCTGAGTTAGAAATCATAGACTAGTAATAATAATAATAATAATGAGAAATCGTCTGGCAGCACTTTATAGACTAACAAAACATGTAGATGGTATCATGTTAGTCTATAAAGTGCTACCAGACCATTTGTTGTTTTTTTCTGTAACAGACTAACTTGGCTAGCCCCTGAAGCTACAATTAATAATATTTACCTTTGATATTATTGTCCAAATAGATAAATGGAAGTCAAAACTTTGGTGTTAAGACTTTAATATTGGGGTGCTGCTTTACTCTTATTGTCTGAAGAGGGAGAAATGCCACACAATACTGGATTTAATATATTCCATTTCTTCCAGTCAATAATGGATAACATATCCTATATAAGCGGCGAGGGGTCCATCGTCAGATGCACGAAGTGGGTCTTTGCCCACGAAAGCTTATGCTCCAAACACTTCGGTTAGTCTATAAGGTGCCACAGGACCCCTCGCCGCTTCTCCAGATTCAGACTAACACGGCTACCCCTCTGATACTTGATATCCTATATAATTAAATCTATATATTATGTACTGCTCTCTATGACCTACTGTGTGCACAGGGAGTTCTCTTTGTGTGTGTTAGTTGTAGTGATTTCATAGCTTTAAAAACAAACAAAAATCTTTTAAAAAAGATTTTACTTATATTTTCTTTTAAAAAAATTTCTCCTCGGGAGAACTTAAACCCTAGAAGGGTATGGCCCATTCTCCTAAGTTTAAATGTCGCCTTTCATGCCAAGAGGCAATCCTGGTGTTTCCGCTGCCATGTACAGTCACATGTTCCCAAAGGTATAATCTGTCTGCAATTAAAATTGAGGCCAGAAAGAATCAGAAAACATAAATCCTGGCCACATTTATATTTATACAGAACTTTGAATTAAGATATGCAACTTATATGTCGGAAATGGGAGGGAGCGTGGGCTACGATGGCAGAGAGAAAGGAGGGTCAGGGCAAAACTGGGAGGCAAGGTCTAATCAGGATCTTAGATGCCTATATACAAATGCGAGAACTATGGGAAATAAGCAGGAAGAACTGGAAGTGCTAATAAATAAGTACAATTATGACACTGTTGGCATCACAGAAACTTGGTGGGATAATACACATGATTGGAATGTTTGTATAGAAGGGTACAGCTTGCTCAGGAAGGATAGACAGGGAAAAAAGGGAGGAGGTGTTGCCTTATACATTAAAAATGAACACACTTGGAGTGAGGTGGAGATGGACATAGGAGACGGAAGTGTTGAGAGTCTCTGGGTTAGGCTAAAAGGGATTAAAAACAAAGGTGATGTCATGCTAGGAGTCTTCTACAGCCCACCTATCCAGGTGGAAGAAGTAGATGAAGCTTTTTTTAAACTACTAACAAAATCATCCAAAGCCTAAGATTTGGTGGTGCTGGGGGACTTCAACTATCCAGATATATGTTGGGAAAATAACACTGCGGGGCACAGTCTATCCAAGAAGTTCTTGGAATGCATTGGAGACAACTTTTTATTTCAGAAGGTTGAAAAAGCTACCGGGGGGAAGCTGTTCTAGATTTGATCCTATGACGGGCCAGAGGAACCCGACACTCCGGTCCCTCCAGCGGCTGTGCTTCTGGTGGCTCGTGCGCCGGAGGCAGGCGCCCCAGAGCCACGTATGCCGCCGGCTGGGAGCCGAGCGGCCGCGACGGCGGTGTACTGGCATTGCGCCGGATGCTCCAGGGAATTCCGCGCCACAGAGCACCCGCGGGTGCGGGATGATGTCACGGCATCAGTGACATCATCGCGTGACCCCGCCGGGCAGACGGAGGCACGTCCCGCAGCGTGGGGTGGGGCCCTCTCGGCAGGGAGATGGCGCGGAGATTTAAACCCCGCAGGCAGCCAGAGACAGGGGGGCACGGAGGCAGCCCCCGCAATGGAGACCGGTCCCGGAGGTAATCCCCGAGAGGGACCGTGGTGATGGCGGGGAGAGGAAGCAGCCCAGGGTGGGCCAGATCCTACAACTTTTTACTGGCCAGGGAGGTTAAAGATTTCTGCCAGTCATGCCCAAAGTGTCAGCGGGTGAGCCCCAAGGGAGTTCCTAAGGCCCCCCTTGTGCCCCTGCCGGTTATAGGTGTCCCGTTTGAGAGGGTGGCCATGGATCTGGTAGGCCCTATGGAAAAGACGACGTCCGGGTGCCAGTATATTCTTGTTGTTATAGACTATGTCACCTGGTACCCAGAAGCCGTGCCCTTAAGAACAATGATGGCAAAGGTATTGGCAACAGAACTGGTGAAGATCTTTGCCCGGGTTGGGGTGCCCAAGGAGATACTCACCGACCAAGGGACAAATTTTATGTCACGGCTCGTAACCGAGCTGTGCTGGCTGTTACATATACGAACGTTACGAACATCAGTGTACCACTCCCAAACCAACGGTCTCGTGGAACGATTCAATAGGACCTTAAAAAGCATGCTGAGAAAGTTTGTAGAGCAGGACCCGAGGGCATGGGACTGCCTACTACCTGCCCTCATGTTTGCGGTGAGGGAGGTCCCTCAGGCCTCGATGGGGTTCTCCCCCTTTGAACTCCTTTTCGGCAGGCAACCTCGGGGAATATTAGATATCGTTAAAGAGAACTGGGAGGAACAGGGCGACTCGGGTGAAGGGGACAGTCCCCTATATCCTAGAGTTGAGGCAAAAGTTAAAAACCCTAGGGGAGTTCGCTCAGTTACATCAACTGGAAGCCCAGGCCCGGCAGGCAGCCCATTACAATATCGGGGCTCGCCTGAGAACCTTTGAGCCAGGGGACCGGGTTTTACTCTTGTTACCCACGCAAGACTCTAAACTGTTAGCCAGATGGCAAGGGCCATTCGAGGTAGTCCGGCGGGTGGGGAAAGTAGACTATGAGGTCTGTCTTGACGGGGCCCGACGAGAGACGAAGATCTATCAAGTGAATCTCTTGAAGGCTTGGAGGAGTCAGGAGGGATTAATGGGGGACCTCACCGAACCCGAGGTCGAGTGAGAGCCCAGCACCACGCTGGAGCCGAGAGTGAGCCCCGAGTTGATGCCAGAGCAGAGAGAGGGACTCGAACAATTGCTCCAGGAATTCACCAACGTGCTGATGGACCGACCGGGACGGACGACCCGAGCCTATCACCATGTGGATACCGAAGCTGGAAAAACAGGTTGACGAACTATTGGACCGACTGGGGCAAGCGCGTTACCTGTCGACAATAGATCTGAGCAAGGATACTGACCGATCCCTCTTACCGGCACCTCAAGAGAAAAAACGGCCTTCTCTACACCCTTCTGGCTATACCAATTCGTACGCGTGCCCTTCGGCTTACACGGGGCCACAGCCACCTTCCAGCAGCTGATGGATAAGGTGTTGAAGGACCATCAGCTGTATGCGGCTGCATACATTGATGACATCATAGTATATAGTGAGTTGTGGGAAGAACACCTGCAAAGACTCTGAGCCGTCTTGAAGACGCTACAAGAGGCAGGGCTGATGGTGAACCCCCACAAATGCTATTTCGGGGAGACGGAGGTGATGTATCTAGGCTACACGGTGGGGCGAGGCTGCGTGAAGCCCCTAGTCGATAAAGTGGGGGCCCTGCGGAACTACTCCCCGCCTACAACTAAGAAACAAGTTCACCAATTTTTAGGCCTGGCAAGGTACTAAGAACATAAGAACATAAGAATGGCCGTACCGGGTCAGACCAAAGGTC
>JANRFK010004149.1:149516430-149542152 GCA_030068395.1 Apalone spinifera
TTCGCTCCCCACTACCATCACTTGTGTACAGGATACCTGGCCAGTATTCTGTCATAAGCAACTTCCAGGCTGGTGACTATAACAACTACACAGAACCTGAATGGATGGATGGATGAATGAATGAATGAACGTTATAATTAGCTTTACAATAAATGTGGCTTTTTGCCTTATCCCCCTCATAAGATCCTGCTTGCTTTTATTGGTACAACAACCAGATGCTTTGCTGAATGTTTTATAAGTTCTCCTCTAAAAGAGATCTAAATGCTGTAAGACATATGTCAGAGCGTAAAAAGAAAAACCATTGTCTGCCTGTTTACAACTTTTTTTATTTTATTTTGATATGAGTTACAAGTAACACGAGTGTAGGCCCATAACATGAATACTATAAAGGATCTTAACAAAAAGTATTTTTCCTCCTAATGAAATATTACTGTTTTATTCATTTTCTCAACAATTAATGATAGCAAGCAGCTTATATGAAGATAGAGAGATCTTGGTAGCAACAGTGTTATTGATAATATCTTGGATTTTTTTCATTAAGCATGATAGTCAAGAACAGAGGAAGAAAGAGTGAAATGAGAAATAGTAACTCAGAGCCTACTGAATGGAATGGAAGAAACTACAGTAGAGAAAAACAAAATGGCAATTACCAAAGCAGATGAGTTTGCTTTGATGGTTCATGCAGCTGCATCAGAGCTAAGAACTCAGTGAGTTAGGGAGAAAGCTAATGAAGAGCTTACCACTTACCACTATGAATTCTCCACAACAACACTCCAAAAGGAGGAGAAATCAAAGGGGACTTGAGTGGCTAAAGTCTACAATGGTGATCCTGAAAACACATTTTCATACACATAATTTTAGGCACAGGAGGAGCTCATTCAACAGTGTTGAGCTAGTCACATGACTAAGGTTACACGCACATGTTTAAGTATTTGCATCAGAGCTTTCATCCAAAGACTCAGGTTCCTTTAGGTTTTCAACTATCTATTTTCCTCCCAAAGTACCCCAACTTTGTACCTAACCGAACAAATCTAAGATGACTCATAATTCTCTCTATGAGTTCCCTTTCCCACTTGGCTACATCTACATTGGCAAGGTTTTGCGCAAATACTTTTAACGCAAGAGTTTTTGCGTTAAAGTATTTGCCCAAGAGAGTGTCTACACTGGCATGTGCTTTTGCACAAGATATGTGCTTTTGCGCAAGAGCATCCATGCCAGTGTAGACGCGCTCTTGCGCAAGAAAGCTCTGATGGCAATTTTAACCATCGGGCTTTCTTGCGCAAGAAATTCATGTTGCCTGTCTACACTGGCCTCTTGCGCAAGAACAGTTGTGCAAGAAGGCTTTTTCCTGAACGGGAGCATCATAGTTCTTGCGCAAGAAGCACTGATTTCACACATTAGAACATCAGTGTTCTTGTGCAAGAACTCCACACCAGTGTAGATGGGCAGCATGCTTTTGTGCAAAAGCACGCGCTTTTGTGCAAAATCATGCCAATGTAGACACAGGCCTTGAATGTATCTTATTACATTATAGAAGTATGTTTCATATCTTTTCTCTATATTATTTAGAATGCAAAATAACTGTACTTAAGAATCATATTTGTTCAAAAATACACTAGAGAATCAAGGAAGAAAGCTTTGGATTCTAGAACTTCACCTGCACAGTTCTCCCAGCAGCATATTGAACAACAGTGTTTTTAAATAATGAAATATCATCAAAGGTATTTTGGGGGTGCTTAACTCTCTGACAAGGAATTATAATTTGAATATGGCAGCTATTAACAGTTGATTCTTTTCATGGGTGTCATATATACGTTGTATTGCTTAAAGAAAATTAAATTGAACTAAGACTTTAAAACCACTAAATAAAGATCTAGATTAGTGTGGCACCCAAAAGGCTAACTTCTGATTGAATGAAAATGTTACATTCAAAAGCCAATCCCAAAAGGAGAACAGGTGCTTGAGAGAGGGCACACATTGCATCCCAAATTAACATGTTTCTCTCACACACAAAATACTACCGCTAATTTCAATTTTGTGAACGTTTTGTTTAAATCTGGTGGCGACTAGTCAGAAATAGAAAGTTATAAAATATTACTATACTTTTATTACTATAGATTTTTTGTGTTAACAAAAAATAACATCATTTTAAGGACCAGCCTGTGCTGATCTTGTGATAGATGTTTCTATGCCACTATGCAAACATGTTTAAAAAGACAGCAGAGCTATATCTCTTGGTATTGAACTTCAATCTCTGTTATAACTTTTATCCCTGTAACACAGCTGTAGGAGTCTTTTTTAATAAGTTCTTTGACAGAAAATCCATTGAAGTTTTCAAATTCAGTAACTAAAGAGAGAATGAGAATATTTCCTTCTCTGAACCTTGAGTGAACAAATGCAGATTCTCAACAGTATCTTCTTACACTAGGTTTTTCAAGTCATCATTTTAAATTATGGTGAGATTTAGGAGAGCTCTGTAAATGTGTGCAACATTTTGATGATTACAAACTTTTATATTGTTCATAGAATGCTTTTAGAGACAGTTTGTGGGAGAGTATTCCAAGGTAAAATAATTTGAGTATCTCATGCTTTTATGCACAAGTGTGAGACTATAACAGCATTCCATTTATTAGTGGCCAAGCAAAAAGTCCTCACTTTGATGTGGGTGGAGTTCAGCTGTGTGGGGTATCCCCATGAGCCAGGGAGGCAAAGATGGGCTATAGAAGATAGGGATGTCAACATATAGTTGAGTATACGATGAACTGATAAATCTGGGTTTATTGGTTAATCCTATCAACTACACACACTTATCCCCTTCCCCCAACTCTCCACATGTGTGGGCTCTGCAGAGCTTCCTGCCTTCCCCCTTTTCTGCCTCCCACAAAGACAGCAGGGGTGGAGGGCAGGTGGGAGCTAACATTTAAACGAGCCCTCTGCGCATGTCAGCTTCTGCAGAACTACCTGCCCACCTCCAGGGGGAGGTGGGAGCCAAAGCTGGCTCCCCACAAGCACTGGCTCCTACCTATCCCCTCCCCCCCATGTAAATGTATAACAGCTAAAATATCAAGTGCTTACACGCTTAAACAAAAACCTGATAGTTAACATCCCTACTAGAAGGGAACACTTAAGGCTAGAATAACTGCCAATTGAGTCACAGCTGCATTATTAAATGAAGTATATTGATCAGAATTATGTTCTGGATTATAACAAGAGAAAATCCCATATGAATGATTTTCAGAGGGGTAGCCAAGTTAAGACTGTTGTAACAAAAACAACAAAGAGTCTTATGACACCTTAAAGATTAACACATTTATTAGGCATAAATTTTCATGGGCTGTAGCTCATTTTGTCAGATGCATGAAGTGAAAGAATCAGATGGTAGGGCTATATACATACATACAGGGTATGTTTAGACTACATGCCTCTGGCGACAGAGGCATGTAAATTAGACTACCCGATATAGTCAATGAAGCCAGGATTTTACTATCCCCGACTTCATTAAAATAAAAATGGCCACCGCACTGTGCCGGCTCAGCTGATCGTCAACACAGCGCGGCAGTCAAGACGCAGATCGGTCGACAGGGAACGACTTTGTTGACCACTCTTGTAAACCTCATTTCACGAGTCATAAGGGAGTGGTT
The DNA here is from genome assembly GCA_030068395.1 of Apalone spinifera. Lineage (NCBI taxonomy): Eukaryota > Metazoa > Chordata > Testudines > Trionychidae > Apalone > Apalone spinifera. Next base: position 149,520,072 of record JANRFK010004149.1, read on the forward strand.
GACAAAGGTGTTCCCTATTGACCAATCCACATCTTGACTGCCTCGCTGTGCCAATGATCAGCTGACCCGGCACACCGATGTGGCCATTTTTATTTTAATGAAGCTGGGGATATTTAAATTCCAGCTTCATTGACTATGTTGGGTAGTCTAATTTACATGCCTCTGGCAACAGAGGCATGTAGTCTAGACATACCCACAGAGATGTGTGTGTTACATCAGTGTTAATGAAGCTAATTCAATCAGGGTTAATTCAAGGTCAGCAGTTTCACGCTGCAATCTGGTTTTGAAGGTTTTTTGCACAAGGATGGTAACTTGATGATTGTAATATGGATAACTACCATCCAGTCATTACTATATCAGTCATATGATTCTCAGGGAGTGTTAAAATGCACTTGATGCTGAATTTTATGTTCTAGGCTCGGTAGTTATGTTAAATGACATGTTGACAGATAGCTGTTCATTGACTACAGCACTGAGGCAGCTCACCTGTATTATTTTCTCCTCTAATCAGCAAATGGAATGGACTGCAGTTATAAAAGGGGCTCCAAAACCAATTACTTCAGTAAGCATTAAGAAACTAATTAGTGTATCTAAAACAAGAGATGGACAAGCCTCACAACCTTTGGATAAGCCTCCCAGAATTTGGGAGCTTCCGCATCTAAATAATCAGAAATTTCACAAAGCCTTAAACATACACAAAACTGGTTACTAAATACATTTTGTGTTGCATTGACCATGCTTGTGCTTCATAACTCACGAATGATCGCATCCTCAGCATGTATCTTAGTTTAGCGCTGGAAGCGAAGGAGTGTCTTGTTATTTTTCTTAATTTGTATCACAGTATAGTGCCTAGAAGCTACAAGTGATATCAAAGCCCAGCTGTGCAAAGTACTTTATATACATAAGGGAGAGGAAAGTCCCTTTGATAAAGTGTTTACAAGTTAAACAGACAAGACAGACAAACAGTTGCATAAATGAAGTGTTAGCCATATTTTACAGTTAGGGAACTTAGGTTCAAAAATAATAAGTAACTTGCTCGAGGTCAAATAGGATGTGTGTGAGTTGGCTATTGACCAAACTTAGCTTGGCTAGGACAATTTGGAATCTTAATGAGCAGACATTTATTACTTAATGTGTGTAGGGAGGCAGAAAATAGAGAACAGAGACTATGCAATATCACCAGTAACACTCAAAGGAATGACAGGAAAGTTAGTCATAGCATGATAAAGTTTTCAACAAAGTAATATTTTAGCATTGCTAGGAGAAGGACAAAAGCTAACCAATAGGTCTATGTAAAACTTATAAAATTGCAGGTCATAAAAATCTGACAGTTTTAAAAAATGTTACACATGAAATGCATCCCAGATTTTAGAATCTTTCAGGTATCTTGGGTTCAATTCAGAGCAAAGCAGTTCTGACTTGTCATTTCATGGTGAAATCCTGTGAAGTTCCCAGGTTTGTATGATTTTGATGTGAGAAGTTGATGAAATTCAACAGTTTTGAACTAAGCTTTCTTGAACATATTTGAGCCCAGATTTTAAAGTGAAACTCAGGCAACCAAGGACTATAGAGATTGAATCCACAGAACTTTTTCATAAGTCCCTTGATCTTAAAAATTGCTAAGTTTTTCAAAGTTCTACTGATTACACCGATTTGAGGGTTTTATTTTGTGGCCCTACCTTGGATAAATACTGAAATCAATAGTGAATTTGGAAGTGAAAGTGATGGTCTCCTGCCTGGACCATTATGACCATGATCCATTTAAATCTACAAAGTAGCAGAATGTATTTCGTCCAAAATGTATATAGAAAGGAAATGCATAGATTTTTTAAGTTTGCTTATCTTGTTACTCTGGTGCACAGTGTGGAACTAGTAAACAGTGTTGTATAACACTTTCCAAAGAAATGTCTCTCCCTGAGAGGAATTTTATTTGAAGAAATATATGCTTTACAAACTGACCTTGGGACAATTTTATTGTACCAAATCACACATAGTAATACACAGATATAAAGGCCAGAAAGATCCATTATGATGATGTAATCTGATCTCCTGCATAAACATGCCAAGAAACCCCACCCAATTATAGATATCTACTATCTGTGAAACAGTTGAACTGGAAACTTTAAAACTGCATTTAAACTGCTTTATTGTCTTTTTAATGCTACATTATCACAGCTGTCTTAAGTTTTTATAGGCTAAGATACTCTTAGGTTAATTCATCTAATAATGAAAAATAGGGCATGTAATATGAATTTTTATCTAAAGATCACTTGTTATAACAGTAGGCAATTATCTCAACGTTTAGTGTTAACATCTTCTGATATAAATTGTAATTATGTATAAATTGCATAATACTGAATGCACAATATTTGGTAGATTTAGAGATCAGGGAAACAAGACTGCATCTGTTCTAGTTATGTAAAAATAAAAACAACCTCAGGATGCAGATTCACTGATTATTTAATAATACAGGATATCCTGTAATAATATAGGAAACCATGCTTCCAGTTTTGCAATCATCCCCATACTCCAAATTTGTATTGTAGCTACTATCCCTTCTACCAAAGAAGAAGCATCAAAGATGGAAATCAAAGCCCATCAGTAAAGCATCTTACCCCACAGAAAGATGCTAATATGCTGCTTCTTTGCCACTCTTCCAAGCTACTTTGACCCAGAGGTTTAAAAAAAAAATCGAACTAGTGTGAGTTCATGATTGAGTCAGGAATCTTTCAGTAAGAGAGAAAGGAAACAAATGCTTTGTTTTACATTTGCTATGAATACTTTCTTCTTTCCTTAAATCACGAGTGGCTGCATCTAGACTGGCATGATTTTGCGGAAATACTTTTAACTGAAAAGTTTTTCCATTAAAAGTATTTCCGCAAAAGAGCGTCTAGATTGGCACGGACGCTTTTGTGCAAAAGCATCTGTGCCCAGTGTAGACACGCTTTTGCTCAAGAAAGCTCCGATGGCCATTTTAGATATCGGGCTTTCTTGCGCAAGAAATTAAAGTGCCTGTCTACATTGGCCCTCTTGTGCAAGTATTCTTTTCCCTGAGTGGGAGCGTCAAAGTATTTGCATAAGAAGCACTGAATTCTTACATTAGAATATCAGTGCTCTTGTGCAAATTCAAGTGGCCAGAGTAGACAGGCAGCAAGTTTTTACGCAAAAGCATTTGCTTTTGCGCAAAATTTTGCCAGTCTAGACGCACCCCATGTGTAGAAAGAAGATGGTTAACTGGATAATTAATCTTGAAGTAACTTTATATCCTGTTGGAGCCCTTCCACATAAACTATAAACTTTCACACCTAACACATTAATGAATAATCATATACTCATATGATTAATTAATTATTACAGGTTCTTTCCAAAGTCGGCTATACAGTTTCTCTTACAAATGTTTCTCTTTAACTACAGGATTAGTATGATTTGTGAGTTAGATATGTGTATTCAATTACACCTTTATATAAAACCCATAGAATTCTACTCATCATTATGACAAACCAGCAGAATGCCTCAGACATAGTAAATACTTTAAAACCGTAATGTATCATAGCATATTTACAACAGTTACTCAGTGGAGCACGGTAGAAGACCACAGATCAGTTGAAATCAATTCAGGAGCCTGAGAACCCCAAAATTAGAACTAGACTAGAACTAGATGAAATCTTTTATATGCCTTCTTTATTAAACAAATTAGATACACAAATATATTTTATCATTTTCTGTGATGGTAACAAGATTAATACCTGATCATCGTACATATGTGGCATTCTGGGTGCCCACAATTATATTTTTGATCATTAATACTAATGATTTTCATTGTTAATTTATTAATTTCTATATGTTAATAGTGTCTATTTGCCTAGTTACTACCAATACCATGTTGCCAAAGCCCTTCCAAAAACCCCTCTTGAGGAATTAATTCTGTAATTCTTTGGTGCATCTTGTGGTCACTTATTTCATTCTCAAAATGAAAAAGCAGAAGTAATGACCTGGGGTTAACATTTTGAGTTTGCCAAAAACTTAGCCTTAGCATAACTCTTCACACAAGACCCCAAACTAATAAAACAGGCCTTTAAATATCTCTAAATATAACAAAGCCTAATAACCCAATTAACTATATTCTCTTGCTTGACCCTAATATATTTCATTCTAATTAGGCATATTAAGCTATCAATATTACATCCAAATAATTGTCCTAGCATTAAACGGAATCACGGGTCAATACAAGTTTGTAATGGAAGCGTCTAAAGGACTTTATAAGCAAGGAATCAATTTACTGCCCAGAAATGAAGCGAACCCATAAGTGGGGTGGATAGTGGTAACTGTTTATCAGTGCATAGGGCAATACTGCACAACAGTTCATGTCATGGATGGAAGTGCTACATATCCAAAGCCTACTGACGAAGAAGGTTGATTCAATGGTTAGGGTAGATAGATTAAAATTTCTGGTCTACCACTGGATTCCTGTGTCCCAGGGCAAATTACTAAGGGTATGTCTACACTACAGGACAAGCCAAATTAAGATACACAACTTCAGCTATGTTAATTGCGTAGCTGAAGTCGAAATACCTTAACTCGACTTTTGGCACTGTCCACACTGCAGGAAGCTGAAGGGACAACACTCTTCCTTCAACTTCCCTTACTCCTCGTGGAAGCAGGACTCCTGGAGTGCCCCTCTCAATTCGAATTAGTTGTCTTAACTAGACCCACTCATTTGAACCCTGGAAGATCGTCAGCAGCAGCTTCTTATAGACATACCCTAAGTTTCTTTGTGCCTCAGTTCTACATCTGTTAAAAACTTACCTCACAAGAGCATCCAGAGGGGGGAAAAAAAAAGATTTCGAGAGGCTCAGAAACTTTAAACTATATACACTTAAACTTCTGTACTCTGGGTATCCCTAATCTGAGAACACCTGTGGTATGGAGGAGGAAGCAGCTTTGAGTGCTGCTGCCCTCCCTCCCTCCCATCTGGGGTCAATAGCAGCACTCAGAACCACTTCCTCTGAGGCTTTTCCCTGATGCTCCCATAGCATTAGGGGGTGGAGAGGAGCAGTGCCTGGGAGTGGCAGGGAACGTGCCTCCAACAGCAGGATGCCAGGTAAGCACCTGAGCCCCCTACCCCCTCATTCCCAAGTTGCACAGCATCCTCTCTGACCCAGCAAAATCTTTAATCTGACATACTCTGTTTCCCAGGGCTGCTGGAGTAAACAGGTTCAAGTGTATAAGTAGGCAGGGTGTAATTACCTAGACTGCAATTTTCCATGGACTCCAATAAGATATTCAGTAATTTTGGAATCAAAGCCATCATATGCTTTTTTGAATGGCCTAAACCATTAATTTTCTTTTTAGTGTTCCTTAGACTGTGGTTTATGGAGCCTAGCTAGTGAACTACAGAAGCAGTTTGGAATTAGGGAGCTGGAAACGAGGGGACTCATGATCGTAACTCTTTCTTAGTGATCTCCAAATTGTAACAGTAAACAGTGTAGGCCTGTCTTATGAAGTCTTAAAAATAAACTTTCAAGGCCTTTAACTGTCTCATGTCCAATGAAGAAATATAATTATTGAGTTGAAAATATTTTGATGCAGATGGCAAACTAATAGATAACAAATGTCATGATCCATCATCAAATGTACAGGTCATGTAGCCCTGCAGAATGATATTCCTATGATTTTAAGCTTAATCATGATAGCGGGCTGCCAACTTTCTAATAACACAGAACTGAACACTCTGGCCCCTACCTTCCCTGAGCCCATACCTCTGCCTTACACCTTCACTAACATCTTGCCTCCCTCTCACTACATATCCCCTCCATTGGTGGCTTGCTGTCCTCTACTCTCACTTACTTTCATTGGGCTGGGACAGGAGGTTGGGCTGTGATGGGCGTGTGGTTTATGATGTGAAGTGTGGGCTGTGGGTGGGGCCAGAATTGAGGGGTTTGTAGTGCACCAGGGGGCTCCAGGCTGGGTGATGGGGCCGACGGATTCAAAGTGTGGTAAGGGGCTCCAGGATGAGAGAGGAAGTTGGTGAGTAGAGGTTATGTGGGCTCCAGGGTGGAGGTGGGGATAAGAAATTTGAGGTGCAGGTGGCGAGTCTAGGCTGGGGTAGAGGCCTGGGAAGCCGGCAAGGTGAGGGCTCTAGCTAGAGGACAGGGATGAGAGTTTTGAGATACACAAGGGGGCTCCAGGTTGGGGGGGCGCCGGCTCAGGACTGGGGAAAGGGGTTGGGGCACAGGCCTATCTGGGTAACTCCTGATCAGTGCTGCAGTGGCGCTAAGGTAGACTTCCTGCCCGTCCTGCACCCCACAAGCATTCAGCAGGTCTGGCACCTAGACACATGAGAAGAGATGCAGGAGGATCCACATTCTTCTCTCTCCCACAGGCACTACCTCTGCAACTCCCACGGACAATGGCTCCCAAAGCCAGTACTTGAGTAGGAGCAGCATACTGATCCCCCTGGTCCCTCCACTTAGGAGCTGGACCTGCTGGCTGTTTCTGAAGCACAATACAGATCCAGGACAAGTGGGGATTAGTCTGCCTTAGCCCTGCAGCTGGACTTTTAACAGACCTGTTGGTGGTGCTGACCAGAGCTGCCAGAGCCCCTTTCCAGCCAAACATTCTAGTCAAAAACTGGATGCCTGGCAGCCCTAAATTTTGCTCCTGTTGAACACACTGACTGTTGGGAATTTTGTCACTGACTGTTGGGATAATATTTGGCATAATGCATGTCTCTGTACTACTCAGAATGAGACACACTTTGTCCAAAAATTCAGGAAAAAAAGGTTTTTAACTTCTGGTTTCTATTGTATGTCTGAAAATAGTAATTAATAAATTAACAAATAAAATGTGGCCAAACTTCAAACTTCTAAGTACTATGTTTATTTAGATGACACAATTTAAAAATATTACTGGAGTTTTGGTTTGTTTAACAAAATGTTTCTTCATTAGCACAGTAATGATGATGACATTAAATTCTTTTGATTAAGTTCTTCAAAGGAATTTGTTCCTTGTTACCATAGAATGTTGTTGGGTAAATGGTAATCATACACTGTTTCATGTCTGAAAAAACTCTTAAATATTCATTGTGTTATATTCCCAGAATTTTGATTTACTGCAGACTTCAACTAGTCTCTTCTGGACATCAGGTTTGAATGAATGTTCCTGAGTCAAAAAAGCTCATTATTACAGTATATGCTATTTTCTTCAAAGTCACTTTCATTGCTTATACACTTCAAAAATCTTTCTTTGTGGACTGTCCTAATCACTCTAATATTCACCAAAAAATGAGTTTCCCAGCTATCCTCTTTAGGAAGAAAAATATCAAAACTTCACTAAATTAAACTGCTTAATTTTGCATACATGTAGATCTTGGTATGCTATAGGCAGACAAATCAATACTAATAGTGTCTTGTTTATTTAAAAAGCCAAGCCATTTTGATTTCTGTTCAAATAACCAAAAGACCAGGCTTTATTGCTGGTTACTGCACCTTCTGAACTCCTGCAGTTCAGAGGAAACTGCACAGATTGTTGAGCTGACTGACTACAGCTAGCAAAAAGCGTAAGTCTAGGGCATTGTTTTGGGTCTTGCTTGCTGGCAAACCAGCTTTGTATTCAGCAATGGCTTTGCTATTTAACTGTAATAGTTTAAAGCAAAATGGTTCTTATTTTTATTCTATGCCATAAGGGCAAGAAGAGTGCCTATTTGTTCTTGTGTCCACACTGATACCTAACTTTAATAACTCCTCTCTCTCCCTGGTATGTCAACTGAGGGCAAGTAGAAACTTCAGCTGAAATTACAGCAATGAATGTTTTTATCTGAACCCCACATATCATTTCTGTTATAATTAGAATTTCTCTCTGGCTCTTTCTCTCTGCTCCATTTTTCAAACTTTGTCTGAGTTTTTCACTGTATCTATAACTCTATTGAATTTCTCTTTATTTTTCCATACAGTTATTTCTGTGCTCTCCTTTTCACAGTCACTCTTAAGTGCAATGCAAATCCATTAAGGATACACGAGTGAGCCTGAAATTACTCTTACCCCTGTATACTCCTCCATGACAGACCACAAAGTAGGAGTATTTAAATTTCTGACCTCTGCCTAGAAGAGACTCATTTCAGTCATAGTTTTTCTAAGCCAATATGCTGGTTTATCATTCCCAGCAATGTCTCCTTTTCCCATTTGGTAATTCCCAGTTGGAATGATAATATCACCTATGAATCAGCATTGCCAGAGCAGTTAAATTATTCCTAAAGTACATGCTGTGCTATGACCATTAAGAATGATGTTACTGCAAAATAAGGCACATAGGTTTCCAGAAATGAAAGATGGAAAAGACCTATTAGGTCATCTGATCTATCCGCTCACCAACATAGGATTGTTTCCTACTGCAGATTCTCAAATTCATTGACTAGACTGGTTATAAATGACTCCAGGCATGAGACAGCCACTATTTCCCTTGGGAGTTTTTTCCACAGTCTAATAAGACTCATTGTTAAGATTTTTTTCCAGAAACTTAGACAACATTTCCCTTTGCTCAGTTTTTGCCTATTACTCATATTTAGATGCCTTTTGATCATCCTATACCATAGTTGCCATGGCTACTAACAGAAAAAAATCCTCAAGGTTAACAATATCCTTTATAGTATTCACATGCATCTGATGAAGTGGGTCTTTGCCCATGAAAGCTTATGCTCCAATAAATCTGTTAGTGTATAAGGTGCCACAGGACTTCTCGTTGCTTTTGAATATCCTTAATAGTAAGGGTCAAACTAAACTGTTCACGGGTCCTCAGAGTCTCTGATACTCAGACATGATTTTCAACTCAGACCTTAATGTATTGTTGTAGTGGATAATATGCATACTTGAAGTATCATAGCAGTAAACCAGAGACAACTTAAGTAAAAATGTTGCAAGAACAACTAGAAAGTTTTTTTAAAATAAATTGTTTTCAAATGAACCTTTGTGCCTGGAAAAAAACACTTAGACTAGACATACAGCTTTCCAAGTTTTTATGGAAAAAAAAATAAACCAAGAAGTAGCTAAAATGCTTTGATCATCTCTTTCGACTGACTCAAAATTCTGCTTTATATAATGATTTGGGTTTTTTTATTTTGATTAATGAATGATGCTAGTTCCTGAGTAACAACAGTTCCTACTGCTATGTTGTAGAGAATAATTTTTTTTAAACTGTAGTCACCTGCTGACTACAGTTTAAAAAAGAAAATGACTGTCCTGCCAGTGCATATAGTAGAATGCTATTAAATTTAGTCTTAAAATAGAAAGCTGTTACTGCAGCAGTTAAAATAGGTGAAGACTTCTGAACCTCTATCCTGGTTTTTCTAACTCGATTGCATTACATTCTACACAAAACTCCAAACAAGATAAACTGCTTTTGTTTGAAATTAATTTGCTATATAAACACATCTTCTCTCTAAATGCCTTCTGGAAGCATTGATTTTTCCCCCCTTTAGTGTGGACTCAGTTTTTGGACCTTGGAAATCTCTAATGCTCAATGCACTTTAAGTACATTGTGTGCTGCACATCTTTTGTTTGATCATGTCATTTTTCATTTACTGACTTTGGTCACAGAATGCATATGCATAAGAATATAATTTAATTTCATACAAACATAGTCAGAAGAAGTGATGTTTGGAACTGAAGCCCAATCAAATTAGTTTCTGCCAGAATTCAAGAGAAGTTGGTTATGAGATTACAGCTGCATCCGAACCAAAACCATAAAACTGCTATCTTCCAGTTTGAGGTTTTTATTCAGAAACAAAACTATAGGGTTAGGATTAGGTCCAAGTGTTGAATATGAGCTTGTCTAACTTCTAGATTAGCTAATCTCTTGTCGTACACAATGCCCTTTATGCTTCAGGAATCTCAAATTGTTTTGAAAATCACAAGTAATTAAATTACTCTGAACAAGTAAAAGCTGCCATATTTCAAACTCATTGGATCTGGAAAGAAGGGATGATGGATAGTTTTTAAAAAAACTATCTTTTTAAAAACTTTATAACTAACTTTTTTAAAAGATGCCATAGAATCTTTAATTTTACTTTGTAAAGCAACAAGAGATGTAAAAAGGGAGCAAGGATTATGAGTGTAAATGCTCTAGAATGTTACAGGAAAGAAAGGCACATTTATTTACAAATGGCCAACTTCTAAACCGATACACAGGCAAATATTTCATTGACATAAGTGCTGAGCAAGAACTTCAGGGTTTAGTCCAAAATATCAATGGGAGATTAATATTAGTTTATAAATAAAGGAGTTGTATCCATCTATATAATCTAGTTAGATTCTTCAGCAAGCACTTGTGAGAGTCCCATATTCAGTTATGTATAAAGTGCACATGAATTGAGTTATGTATTATGCGAAATAGTTTATCTCCTTGAAACCAAATTTATGTAACTTCCTCCACCAGAGACACAATGTAGAATAGCTAAGATCTTTCAAATTTTTATGATCTTAAATGTACAATAGAGTTGTACTTTTAAATTCAGAGTTCTGAACACCAGATTATGCCCAGATTTGTCAACTATGCACCTCATTTGGAACCAGATGTGTGCAATCAGGCAGAAGCAAAGACAAAACCCTCCATAAAACAAATATGTGTTAAACTTAAATGACTAACAAAAAAAATAAAAAAGATCTGACAAGTTAAAGAAGCTGTTTTGGTGCTTGCTTTGTATAAATTAAGATAGTTAAAAGCAGCATTTTTCTTCTTCATAGTAAATTTTCAAAGCTGTATTAAGTCAATGCTCAGTTTTAAATTTCAGAAAGAACCACAAAATGTTTTCTTGACTTACACATTTCAGAGTCATACACATTTCAGGTGGTTGTTATCTTTCCCTATCTATACATATTTGACTTATGTTCCATTTTTTTAACTGCATCTATGAAAGGGTGATATATTGGCTGATAGTCACCATTAGAATATTGAAACAAAGATCCTCGTCATGTCCAGAAAGTAGTGATAAGTAAATTCACTGTAAGCATTTCTTTCATTAATTGTCTCTTTGAAATTGGTGGAAAATGCTCCTCTTTCTGTTTATCGTTGTCATCTTCTCCATTGTAGAATAAGTATAGAAAAATTTCTAGAATAACTGCATTGTAAAAAGACATTAAAGTTATGAGCTGAGAAAGTACACGTGTGTGTTGTAAAAGTTATTGAGAAGGGGAGAGAGTTGGCAAAGTTTCCTCTTATTTGTAAAGGGATTTCTGAAGCAAAATAATGCCAGTTTTCATTACCAGACCAGGTGTTGCCCTATCTTACACTTAATATTATCCCTGAGTATTTTGTAATATGACAATAAAAAAGAAGTTATCTTTAATATGAAGCTAGTTTGCTTTTTATCTGAATTTAGGGCTTAAAACATTTACCATATAGCAACTAGTCCCACTACTAAACCTAACAGTTAGAGACCAATAAGAAAGGCCTGAACTCCTTCACTTGTTTGGGTTGTGTGAACTGCAGGGTAAAACACACGAGCTATGGAAGGTAAAATAAAGCCCCAAACAACAATTCAGTTCCAATCCCTTTGCTCAGAACCACCTTTAGTCACACAAATGAAATTTAAAATAGGAACAAAATAACTGATATAATTTGGAGATAAACACTAGATAAACACTAGAGACCTTTCCTGCAAATTGAGAAGTGGGAGACCACAGACTTCCCATGAGCTAGCTAGAAAGTGACTCAGCACAGCATCTCAGATTAGGTTTGCCAGGTGTCCAGTATTCAACTGGACAGTCTGGTTTTTGGGCCCTCTGTCTGGTAAAAATATTCAGAAAATACTGGACATGTGCAATGTCCAATATTTTCTGGTTTTCTGGCTGGCGCCCAACAGAAGCCTGGCAGAGGTCGAGGGAGTGGCTGGGAGGTGGGGCGCGATTGGCGCTAGGAGCCTCTGGTTGCGTCTGACATAGGAGTGACGCCTTGGGGAGGAGGAGAAGCCCTGTCCATGCTCCTGATGCGTTGCGGAGCCATAGCCATGCATGGTTCGCTCGTGCTTCACCAGGACCATGCATGGGACAGGCAGCGCCCTGGGATCTGCATGTGCCCAGGTCAGTCCCGCTCCCCACTGGCTCTCTCCCCCTCCCCGGCCAGCTCCACTCCCCCAACTCCTCCCGACCAGCCCCGTTCCACCCTCTCCCTCCCCCCGACTAGCCCTGCTTCCCGCCGGCTGCCACCCCTCCCGATCTCTCCCAGCCAGCCCCGCTGCCCCCGCCAGCCTTGCTTTCTGTCCCGCCCTGTTCCCCTCCTGGCCGGTCCCTGCCCCCCGCATCAAGTGTGTCCAGTATTTTTTCTGAAGCTAGCTGGTAACCCTACTCAGAATCACTCATGTCAGTCTGGTGACATTTTCTGCTTATAACCCTTTTCATGATGGGACGTAAGTCTAACCTTTATATTTTGTTACAGGTTCTTCTATACTGTCTTTCCTAGCCTTGTGGGTGCTGTGCAGATAGACACATATGACTAGAAGGGACCATCATGATGATCTAGTCTGGCGTCCTACACAACCTCATCCCCACATTCCTGTAAAAGGTCCATAACCCTGGATAAATTTCTGTAGTCCCCAAATTATGATTTAATGATTTTACATTACAGAGTATCCACCATTTACACTCACTTAAACCTACAAGTGACCCATGCCCCATGCTGTAGAGGAAGGTGACAAACAAAACAAAACTTGAGCCTCTGTTATTCTGACCTGGGGGAGAAATTCCTTCCCCATTCTAAATATGGTGGCCAATTGGATCCTGACTATTTCACCAAGACCCAACAGCCAGGCACCTAAGAAGGAATTCTTACTAGTAACTCAGAGTTCTTCCAATGGACTGTCACCATTGCAGATCAGCAGTCTCATACCATTCCCTTCATAAACTTACTGAGCTGAATCTTGAAGCCAGTTTTGTCCCCACTGCTCTCCTTAAAAGGTTGATCAGGAAATTCACTCCTCTGATGATTAGAAAACTTGATTATGTCCAGTTTGTATTCATTTGTTCCTGTGCTAGCATTGACATTTAAATAACTCCTCTCTCTCCCTGGTACTTAGGTCTCTGATATATTATAGGGAGCAATGATATCATCCCTGAGACTTTATTTGGTTAGGCTAAACAAGCTCACTCAGGCTCCTCTCTAACGGTGGGTTTTCCCCATGTGGAGTTCCTTCCTCTCTAACTTTTCCCAAGTCTGCAGGCTGGTGCCAGGAGGGTGTTCTCCACATTTGCTCCTTGCCTGCTGTAAGAAGGATTATGCTTTACTGTTCTTTTTCAGCGTCTATTATTCTAAATAGTATAAATCTTTGCTAAAAGAGTTTTAAAGCAGTGTTGAGTTTCCAATTCTAATTATCCCTGCAGCTTCTAGCAAGTGAGCCTGAACTGGTACTGAGTTGGTTTTGGTTGTACTAGATGAAATAATTTCTATTGCCAATGACTTTCATTCATGAATTAAGTCAATCTACTGTGACAAAGTGCAGGTGTTGCAGTTTTTTCTATTTTGTTCCCATTTGTAGCTGAACTGCTCCATGATACGCTAACATCCTTATCGAAAGGGTGAAAAATGTAGTTCAATCTTATACGTTATTTAAAAGACAAAATGTTATTATGCATCTGAGTTGGTCACAATGCCAATAAAAATTCCATGGGCCAAATCCCTTTGGACCTGATCATGCAAGGTGAAGAATTAGTCTGGCCCAGATCCGTAAAAGGACTCTGGCATTATGATCCTGAGCATCACAGAGCCTAAGTTTTAGGTGCCTAAAAAAATTACAGAACTACACTGTAACCCACAAAGATTCGAGTTAGGGGCTTAGACAATGGAAGGGGAGAGTTAGGTGCCTTGGATAGCACAGTAGACTGGAACTGCCTAGCAAATGGGAGATATTGGCCAGAGGGAGGTGTCCTAACTCTCACCCCTCTCACAGAGATAGTGGCCAAGCACGAGGCTGCATGGAGGTGCTTTGGATCCATAGGGAAAGACAGGTGCTTGGTTGCCTAAGACATATGAAGAGCCCCAAAACGAATGAGGCCATCCCTTATAACCTTTAGTCTATTGGGTAAAGTGTTTACCCAAGACATTAAAATTAGGGTTGCCAGATGGTTTAACCAAAAATACCGGACCCCCACCCTCCGCAAAAAAAAAAAAAAAAAACACCAGGAAAAAATTCTGTTGAGAAAAAAAGATGGTGTGTGTGGAGGGGGGGGGGGGGACCAAAGTTGTTGAGCAAAAAAAAAAATACATTAAATAATCAGCATGGCCCCTTTAAGAAGAGGCTTTTTTGCTGGCGGCCATCTTGTTTTTCTGCTCCAGCCACAAGACAAGCCTCTGCGAAACTAGGTAAGCGGAGTGGGGGTGGCATCTGGTGGGGCCTGACAGGGGTGGCGTGGGGGTTGGTCCCAGTTTCTGAATGTGTTGTAGGGTTGCCAGGTGTCCAGTATTTTCCCCTTCTGTCAGGGGGGAAAAAAGCAGAAAATACTGGATATTTTAGGTGTCCAGTATTTTCTGAAATTTTTTCCCTGCTAGGAGGTGAAAAGGAGAAAGGATCTATGCAGAGGTCTGCCACCTCACTAGTCTGTGCCCTAAATACTAGGCTATAGAGTAATTCTAAACACTTTCTTTGGCCATACTGTTATTTCATTTTTCAATAATTTAATTAAATGGCAACAACTTCAACAAGAGAGACTCAGGAAGCCCCAAATCAAAATGTTTCATAGCCCAGAGGTTATGTTCAAAACCATTCTCCCACTCAGGACTGGGGGGTGGGGTGCTTCTACACCATGGCTAAAGGTTATAGGTGAGGTTCTCCCTTCCCCACCAGGCTGTTTTATATGCACTCATGTCAAAGGCCCAATCCAGTAGATAGCCTCTGAGCAGGGCTGCTAATCGGTTGCCTGCTCAAGACTCAGGCAGCCAAATGCCTGCCTTTCTTGATGGGTAAATCACTCTGGGCTGCGTCTAGACTGGCATGATTTTGTGGAAATACTTTTAATGGAAAAGTTTTTCAGTTAAAAGTATTTCTGCAAAAGCGCGTCTAGATTGGCACGGATGCTTTTTGCACAAAAAAAGTGCTTTTGTGCAAAAGCGTCCGTGGCCAGTATAGACGCGATTTTGCACAAGAAAGCTGCGGTGGACATTTTCGCCATCAGAGCTTTTTTTGCACAAAACAGTTCTTCACTGTCTACACTGGCCCTCTTGTGCAAATATTCTTGCGCAAGAGGGCTTATCCCTGAGCGGGAGCATGAAAGTATTTGTGCAAGAAGCACTGATTTTCTACATTACAAAGTCAGTGCTCTTGCGTAAATTCAAGCGGCCAGTGTAGACAGCTGGCAAGTTTTTGTGCAAAAGCGGCTGCTTTTGCGCAAAATCTTGCCAGTCTAGATGCAGCCTCTGGGGTTTAGGTGGAAGATAGATATCCAGACTGCTGCCACAAAGTACCTATGTGTATGCTGAGGAGGGAGTGAGGTTGTAGCAAATTAAGGCACCAAATACGCTTAGGTGCCTACTAGGGTATGCAGCAGTCAAGCAGGAGTTATGCAGCTCTCGGTGATGCCTAAAAATAGACCTTTGGTGCTTAACAATAGGAATTAGACCCCTTTGTGAATTGCATCCAAGGTGCTCAGGGCAGGTGTTCAGAATCATGCAGAATCAAGCCGATTAACTTTTGTGGGAGCTGCAGCTGCTCATCGATTCCCAGAGTTTGGTGGTTCTTCTGTATCCATGTTAATGCACAGTAATAGTACACATTAAAAATGACTTCGGGTGTAACAGAAACTTGAGAAAAATCACAGCAGATTTTAATTCCCAGCTCGAAGATTTCAGCAAAGCTGAGTAGCAAAAACAATCTTGATTTTAATTTGGAGTCTTAAGGTTCAAGTTTATTTCTTCACGGTGGAGCTGTGGTTTCAGAGCTCCTAAAGAAAGGAGTTGGAGATTCTCAAAAAGACAAACAAACAAAACAAGAGCAGCATCGAGTCTGAAGGATGCCAGACACACAATGGGAAAACTACAGATTGTCTTTGGTAATGAGTTTGACTAAATCCATTGCTGACCTTTACTTTGTCTTCTTTGTAATTACTGTAATTTTCTTTCATTCTGTTGTGGTTTTTAAAAAAATATCTACATTTTACAAACTGCCTATTTTTGTCAGCAAAAAAACAAAAACAAAAACAGAATATAAACAAGCGCAAATTCCCTGAAATTATATCTTTTTTGTTTAAGGAGTCCAGTTTACTAGGTGTTGTAGCACATGAAGTGAAAGGAAAAGTTAGTATTAGACAAAGAAAAATGCCTAACCTAATAATGCTTCCATTTTCAAACAAATATCAATATATTTTTACATTACCTGTAGCAAATATTATTGGATTTATTATATTTTCCTTAGCAGTAAAATATGGATGAATATAGAACAACTAGATCAGCCATTTTTTGACTGTGCAGTGAACCATTGTTCATTTGAATCTTCATTGCCTAGAAATATTCATCAAAGAAATTGGCTCTTGATTTTTAAGATATTAAAACATTCTCAAGTCATTTGAAACCGTGTTTATTCAATTACATGTTGCATTCCTCCTTTCATTTGGAAAAAGCAGCAGTGTAGTATTTTCAGAAGTATCTAAGTGACTTAGGAACCTAATTCCCATGAGCAGTAGCGAATAGGCACTTAAAAGCCTAAATTTCATTGACAGTCAGTAGGATATAAGCTCCTAAATACTAAAGGTACTTCTGAAAATAGGATTTAAGAGTATAAATCTCATTGGAGGATGAGATTTCTTTATATAACAAACATGTTTTTCTAGTAAATATTTTTTTAAAGAAAAATAACTTATGTACATAAATTGACTGGCATAATACAATGAACAAGTAAAATTCATATTTACCACTATAATTTTCTGTTACTTAAAAGGCCTGTGATAGCTGTACTACCAGGATATTCTTTCCATTCCATCTATCTCTGGCAAGCACTGTGTTCAGGTGTAATACCACTGCATAATACAGAACCTTCTGCTACTGCACTTTGCCAGGCACTTGCCTTAATATTCCAGAGCCTGCTTCTGCACTCACAGCTTTTACACTAGTGTAACTCTGTTGATTGCAACAGTGATATTCCAGATTCACAATCCAGAAAAAAGAGTGGTAGAAGCAGCATATGTACTTGAACACAACAAAACATATGGAAAATGGCACTCTATGGTCCAACATGTATAGAAACAATTTTAGAAGTGCTTACATTTAAAGCACCAATGGAAGAATATACTTTTACTACAAGAGAAATCAGTGACTGTAATTGCAGTGCAGAGGTTCTTTTACTGGCGAACTAAAACCTTCTTATGGGTGAATATTTCCCCATGTATACAGTGATTAGAAAACAAAATAGAAATGCAATGCTGAGGCACCGAAACCTCCCACAATGTAACGCTATAAAAAACCATGAACAATCCAAGTTGAATGATTTGTTCTGAACTCTGCTAACCTCTGGAAAAGAATTTCTGCTCAGCATGTGCCATAGACTTGGTAAATCCTACAGTACAAAAGGGTAGGAATAAGAGGGTAGTTACTGCTCAAGGTGAATACTGTATTAATATTAATGTGCATAATCATTCAGAATACCACAATCCTTTCAGTTACTGATGTTGACCTCAAGTCCAGTTATCTGCCTCACCTAAATTTATGTAGAGAGTCTCCTGTAGATTTAGGGAGTGAAATATGACATCACCCTTCTTTCCCCAAAACTGAAAGAAGGTATTTTAAATCTCTAAAATGTGTTATTTTTAATGTGCTTTCTTAATACATTGAGGACCTTATCCTGACTTCCTTTTATGTCAAATGGACTTCCGTCATCACTCAATTTACTGTGGAAAGAATCAGGCCCCAATTCATCTTAAAAGTCAATTGGCCACCTTACTTTCCAATATAGTACAAAGGAAAGCAAGATACAGAGCAATTCCACTCGAGCAAGTTTGTAGCCTCAGGTCAGTAAGGCTATGTCTACACTGCACAGTTACTTCGCTATTAAGCTACTCTGGAATAGTTATTCTGAAATATTTTGAAATAGCACGTCTACACTGCAGGGAAGCCTCAAAATTAGTCCAAGGAAGGCTTCCCTAATGTAAATGTGCTATCTTGATTTAGAGCCCCAGGAGGAATAACTTAGAGTGGCCCTAAGGAGGGGCTATTTCAAAATAGCAGAAGTGGAACATCTACACACACTTTATTTTGAAACAGCTATTTTAGAATAGGCATTATTCTTTGTAGAATGAGGTGTATAGAAGTTGGAATAAGCCATCCGTTATTTTAAAATTATTTTGAAATAACGGAATTGCTGTGTAGACACTTGCATAGTTATTTCGGAATAATGGCCATTATTCTGAAATAACTTTGCTGTGTAGACACACCCTAATATACGGACTGAGCTCCTACCTACTCTCATGCCATACTGTTCAGTGTTTTGGTACAGTAGCCAGGGAAAACAAAGGGACAGTATCTGAGAAAAATATCGGCTTCAGGGAATAAGAATGAATAACAGGCCAAACTTGCCCTAATTAATAGACAGTGTAATATTCTCCAATCTATTATTTTCTGTCATGCTATCACTTACTTTCTGGCAATACCAAAGGACTAGAGGGAAAAATTGGTATGATATATAGGCATTTGATAAAAGAATAAACATATAATAAATGTTCATTATTTGCAATGTTGAGATTTTCTATAAGGTAGAATCTGGAATGTTAATTTCAGACATAGGCCTAGAAATGCTAGCTGGTTTTAATGCAAGGTGTCATAATCTAGCTGTGAAAACCCACTCAGGCCTAATTTTCCCATTTATTGTTCTAGTAATTCTGTTCCTTTCACGTTTTTTTCTGAGTGGTGATCACCAAACATCTTAGTTCAGATTGTCAACTCATTACCAATGCTACAGAGGGAAACATTAAAAAAGAATATAAGGGATATTTTGCACCTGCTTCTAAAACTGCTGAAGGGAGTGTGGTTTTTTTGCAAATGTCATTTACTTTTTTAAATTTGTGAACTGGAAGTAGGTGGCAAAGGTAGCGTAAAGCTTCTTTGTACTCCAAATGTTCTGAGACCATTTGCACCACTCCTATAATCAAGAACAGCAGCCTTAAGGCTGCTATAAATGAACCCCAAGTTCCCAGACCCCATCATGGACCCTGGAAAGCCAAGGACAGCCAGAGAACCATGCATTCCAGTCAAACCCCTCTCTCCCACTCTTTGTCATAGCTCCCGAATGAGAGAGCAAGCTAGCGCAGGGCTGCTCCAGCAGTGCTAAACCAGTAGTGATGCCAAGGGGTATTGCCCAGGAGCTGTTTCTGGCTTAAAATCCCATTTATAGCACCCAAGAAGGGAAAGGGGACTTAAGCTATCTCTACACTGAAGTTGGAAGTATAATTTCCTGTTTGCGTAGACATATCCACACTAGCTTTGACTGAGCTAGCGCATGAAAAAGCAGTGTAACGGCTGCTGTACAGATGGTGGGACAGGCTGGCTGTTGCAAGTGAAATCCCATCTTCACTCCTATGACTTATGCAGCTATAACTTCCCTGCTATTATTAGTATGGGTATGTCTGCTTGAGCTGGACAATGCACCTCTAGCTCCAGTGTGAACTTCTCCCCCTCATGATGTTAATTATTAATTAACCAACTCATATTGGGGGGATCACTATTGAAATAATGCTTTGTTTTTTTTCTCCTCCAGAAACAGTCGTAAGGCACTAAAATACTGGAGCCAGAAATAAACATGGAAAAAGAATAAAAATACACACTGACATCTGGAATCCCTAATTATAAATGTGGCAGAACTGTATAATTTATTAGATCCCTCTCAGCATCCACTTGGTTCTCTCCTAAAAAAGGGGAAATAAATCTCCCTTTCAATCCAATCTAAGTGCTTGGACGTCACGATAATAGAAAGATGGCAAGAGATATCATCACCAATCTGTCATATACTTCTTTTCAAACTAAGCCACTGAGATCGCAGTTATTTCCTAGGTTTGGTGATATTTCTACAATGGGTCTGAAACCACTTCTGTAAAATTTATCAGATGAACTTTCATGGTCTTTGGTCATGAACCAAGTTTCACAGCTACTATATAAAACAAGTTACAGTGCCTTTGAAATGTGTAAGCTTAGGTTTTTGAAGACAGAAATACCAAGTCTCTCCCACTAGTAGTTCCATGTGAATGTATTTGAGCTTCATATGATCCTCCTCTTTGTGATCCCATTGTTTTCACACTGTCTGTGTTGAACTTCTGCCAAGGTATATGAACTCTTCAACCCTTTAACATTCCTCCAGCAGTTTTAACTTTCAATTATCCTCAAGTTCCATCTTCTCATGCTTCTTGTTAACCTTTCTCCATTAAATCTGGAACCAAGAGGTCAGACCCAAATCTCTGGTTACACAGCAAAAGTTAAATTCACCTGATGCAAAAGGCCAGTAGGACCCAGGCCTTATTCTGAACTCTACTTTGAAGACTTAGGTGATACATTGGCTTTGTGCTGAACTCCTGTGTAGGGGTGAATTTCTGGAATGAAGTTCTGCCTGCGAAACACCCTGATGATAATCACATATAAGCTACAAGCAACATTTAGCTAATAGCATAAGCTTTGAAAGCAATGCTAAAAATCAATACACTTTCAAAAATGCAGTATTGGAGTTAATGAAGTATTTTCAGCAGAGCTATGTGATTGAAGTGACAAGATTATTAATCAGTGTCTGATTTCTGCTTATTATAATATTCACTTGCAATGAAATTCACCCTGTGCAGCAAGCCAGCACAAGACCATTTTAAATCCTCAAAATAGGCTATAACTGATTAATGCAGTGTTTCCCAATCTTATTTGGCCATGGAACCCTTTTAAACTCAAAATAATTTTGCGGAAACCCTAAGAACAGCAACTGGTTTGACAGCTGAAGCTTCGACTTTGTCCGACAAGGCACTAGTATATTTGTATTCAGTCACCCATGTGATCCAAGCTCCCTTAGAGTGAGTACAGGGATTTACGGTGGTATATAGAAGGCGATTCCACCATTGACTGACTGCACTCGCAGTGCTGAGTAGTGACATTATTCTCCCCACTCTTTGGCTAAGCTGGCATTACTCAGGGACACTTACTGTGACAAACACAAATAAGAATTGTTTTCAATAACATTCATAAATGCTTAAATATTAATCATTATTTTTTAAATCATAAAATCTTATTGTAATGGAATTTTCTCACTGAACCCTTATTTTTACTTTGCAGAACCCCGTGATTCCACGGAACACCATTTGAGAAACACTGGATTAATGTGACTTTTCCTGTCCCACTTCAGATGGATGAATTTCTTTCTTAAAACTATAAAAATGGCCATACCAAATCTGACCAAGGATCTATTCATTCTGTACCCAACCTCCATTCCAGACCCCGCACCTCCTCCATTAATATCATGGAAGAGTGCAGCCCTCAACCACTTTCCAAAATCTTGGGGTGCCCCCCCATCAAAAAGTATTGCCCGCCCCTGACTTACGCGCTTAACTGAAGACAGCAGTGGTCCCACAAACATCAGTGGATTATGAACTTGCTTCAAGATATAATGTGTTTACATATTTGGATAAAATGGGGCTTTCATACTCAGTCCTCACTGCTTTCTATTGTTCTCCACCAGGAGTGTATATTACTTCTGTTCCTGGCTGTGAACAGCTGATGAAAATGCAGAGCTGGGAGTTCCTGCCTGAAAGGCTGAAACAAACTGCTACATGAGACAACAGTTACTGCTGCTTGTATTTAATGCAAAAGGTAGATGAGAGAGTCCAGCAAAACACTTATCACATGCTTTACCTTAAATATGTGAATAGTACCAATGAAGTCAATGATGCTATCGACATGTGTGTAAGTGATTTGTTGGAAGAGGGCCTTAGATTTTAATCTTATTAACACTGCTTGTAATGTTCATGTGATCCAATAATGATTTTTTACATACAGCCATAAAGCGTATATGTATCCAGTGTGGATACAAAATTGGTATAAGAACATAAGAACGGCCGTACCAGGTCAGACCAAAGGTCCATCTAGCCCA
>JANRFK010004149.1:149542252-149558347 GCA_030068395.1 Apalone spinifera
CAAGAGCCTTTGGTGAGGGACCTTGTCAAAGGCTTTCTGGAAATCTAAGTATCCACATCCCATCTGCATCTTTAAAAACGATTCATGGATATCCACATGTGAAGAGTGGATGGGGATAACTGAAAAAATAAAGTGGATTTCCACAAATTTGCAGGTTTCTAGATACAAAATTTGTATCCACAAAAATGTGTCACAGATACCTGTAATCACATCCGTGGGTGCAGATACCCACAAATATAAAGCAGATATTAAAAAAAAAATCTGCAGATTTGCAGGACTCTACATATATGATTTTTTCTTTATGGTGATGTACACTATTTTTGAAGGTGAGGATATGATAAAGAAAATAGAAGTACTGTATTGTGGATAGATCGTTCCTTGCTTATCGGAATATAAAAGATCATATCCTGCCAGATTCCCTAAACTTTCTCAATTTAAAACTGTTTTAATGTTGCTTTTCTTTTGTACATTTAATAAATCACAGTTATATATGTAGGTTGCTATTATGTTGCCATAACAGTTTGAGAAAAATTCAAGTGGGTAAGCTAGACATGGGGATAAATTTGTGCAGGCAAGGATTCATTCCTGTTAAATGACAGATGACTTCCCACAGAAAAGTGTCACATGGGTGAGTGGAATATAAGTTACTGTAGCCTTTGGGTTTGTTCCATTCACATTGTATCCTTTTGAGGAAGTTTCATTTTCTTTTTGGGGTCAGTTGTCAAGTTAACACTGACACTGTCAAGTTGCTATTTGACGCTATCCATTTCTGTCTAAAATGATGTACCCCTCACATGAGCAAAAGGCAGAAAGAATTTCTCTATGGCATCTCAAAAACAAAATATGGGAGATCCCATCCATATGGAACAAAATCGGATTGGCATGGTAATGAAATGAAACACATATAGTCTAAGGTCTGTGCATTGCATCGGAGGTGTGCACAGAAATGGAATGATACAGTCCTCCAAAGATTTAAACATATGCTTAAATGTAGCATCTGTGAGCAATGCCTTTGAACTTGACAGCATGACTCACAGACACTGGAAGTTAAGTACACAGACAAATCTTTGTAGGACCCCACATTAGGGAAAAAAATCAGATCAGCTCTTCAAAAGTCTAAGATTTCTTCAGAAAAGTTGAGAAAGTTGAGAAATCTTAATTTCTAGAAGGCTATGATGGAGCAGGGAGGCAGTATTATGGGACAGCAATATGAAAGACTGAAATGCCTTATACAATGTTCTGCTTGAAACTGAAATCAAAGATAAAAGTATATACTAAGCTCTCAAGAATGGAGTTTGTCTATATAGGATATCTCATTGGTACACCATTCACAGCTTCTCTATAGGATGGAAAGCACAATACAACTAGTTGCTTTTTTTAGGCCCCTTTGCTCCTCTCCATTTTGGCACAGAGCCCTGTACTCATGCATCCAGGATTATGGAGCATTTTCAGGAAATAGGGCTCCTGCAGCAAAAAAGGGAGTAGGGCTGGCATGGTCGAAGGCATCCATAACTAGCATTGAAAAGAAGGAGAAAGGATGGTTTAGAAGACAGGGCACTAAAGTGGAGGTAGCATTTCCTGCCTTAGCAGGGTGTTGTGCAGATAAAATCTATTAATTGCTCTTAGGTGCACAGGTAATTGCTCAAGGCCATAGAAACACTGAGGGTATGTCTACACTACAGAGGGTTTTTTTTGGAAAAAAAACCCTGCAATTGTATTCTTTCGAAAGAAAATTGAAAGAACAGAGGAGTTTTTCCGACATTGGTAATCCTCATTCTATGAGGAAGAAGCTTTTTTCTGAAAGAGCTCTTTTGGAAAAAGGCGTGTGTGGATGGGGGAGAGAGAGTTCTTTTGGAAGAGGAAACAGGAAAAAGCGCAGGTACCCTGGTGGCCACTCTTCCCATAGTAATCACAGCTTACATGCAAGATAGTGTCCATTCAGTGTAGACTCTATCTTTCGAAAAAGCAGATCACTTTTTCAATATGCTTTTGCAGTGTGGACACTCTCTTTCAAAAGAAGTTTTTCCAGAAGATCTCTTCTGGAAAAGCTTCTTCTGAAAGAGGCTTGCGGTCTAGACATAGCCTGAGATAGAGAGCAATGCAGATGCATCTCCCTAATTTAGCATATCTCTCTCTCAGTAGTCTATAGAGCTCTGGCCACAGTTTACAGCTTTACAGGCAGTGCAAACATCCCCAAGGGTAGGTGAGAAGGTTAATTCTCTGCTGATTTGGGAAAGCGCAGTTCGAACTTCCGGTAGATGTGAATGGAGGACCTGAGCTATAACTGCTTAGTTATAGAAAGTCTCAAAGAGGTAGCTGTGTTAGTCTGTAACTGTAGACAACAGATCATACGATGTGATGTAATGTGATTCGATCAGTCCTCTACACAGCCAGGTCCTAACAAACAACCAGATCTGTAACAATCCCACAGACAGAGACAAACACCTATAAGCATTATTCAAACTTAAATACCTATCTGGGGTAAGTGAGGTAAGACTGACAGAGCCAGACAAGTACCCAGAAGTCATCTACTTCAAGATAGGCCCAACAAGGAAAATAATAGAACACCATGGGTGACCACCTACAGTTCCCAGCTTAAACCCCTCCAGCGCATCATCGACAATCTACAATCTATCTCAGAAAACAATCCCTCACTCTCACAGACTTTAAGAGACAGGCCAATCCTCGCATATAGGCAGCAAATACTTACCAGCAAATACTTAGCAGCAGCCACACATCACACCTCTGACACACTCAACCAGGAACCTACCCCTGAAACAAATCCCGTTACCAACTCTGTCCACATATCTATACAATGAGCACCATCACAGGACCTAACCACATA
Source organism: Apalone spinifera (assembly GCA_030068395.1). Lineage (NCBI taxonomy): Eukaryota > Metazoa > Chordata > Testudines > Trionychidae > Apalone > Apalone spinifera. Next base: position 149,545,098 of record JANRFK010004149.1, read on the forward strand.
AGCCACAACATCAGGGGCTCATACAACTGCATATGCTCTAATGTGATATATGTCATTAAGTGCCAGCAATGCTCCTCTGCCACATACATTGGCCAAACCGGACAGTCTTTGCAACACAGGATAAATAGACACAAATCAGATATCAGGAATGGTAACACATATAAACCTGTAGGGGAACATTTTAACCTCCCTGGACATTCAATAATAGTTTTAAAAGTAGCCATTCTTCTACAAAGGAATGTTATCACCCAATTACAGAAGTAGATGGCTTTTTTCACCCAATTACAGAAGTAGATGGAATTTTATCACCCAATTACAGAAGTAGAACTGGAATTAATTTACAAGTTCAACACTATCAACTTTGTCTAGAATAAAGATATTAACTGGCTAACACTCTACAAAGGCAATTTCTCCTGCCTTTAATATTTGCATCTATACATAAAAAGCCATGACTGGGACACATCCAGTCTGACTCAGTTAGCTTCATTAACACTGATCCTATCATTTACAAGTAACAGATTTTGCTGTTACACATAATCTGGATCTGGAATTTCCATTCCAACTCATCTGATAAATGGGTTTTACCCCATGAAAGCCCATGATATAATATATTTGTTAGTATCTAAGGGTACATCTATACTGAGGGCTAAATTCAAGTTAAGATACGCAACTTCAGTTACGTTAATTGTGCAGCTGAAGCAGCTTAACTCAGCTTTTGGCACTGTCTACACAGCAGGAAGTCAAAGGAAGAACCCTTCCTTTGTCTTTCCTTACTCCTTGTGAAATGGGGGTTACAGAAGTTAGAGTAAGAAGCCTGTTATTTCAAAATAATTTTGAAATAATGAGCTTGCTGTGTAGATGCACAATCTGTTATTTCAAAATAACATGAGTTATTTAGAAATAAGCATGCAGTGTAGACACAGTCTAAGGTGCCACAGAACTGCTCATGGTACTTTTTAGGTTATTCTTACTCTTCTTCTAGGATTCAAGGGATGAGGAGGAACAAACACAAGCATTACAAAACATGTCCAAAATAAACCAGCCCCCAGCAGTCTGCAAGTAGCCAGCCCCATCATACCCAAACTATACATCACAACCAAGCTGGAAAAAATATTTGCCAATATACACACAGAAAAAAAACAGTAAATGAAACTCCATTATTTATGAAGAACATTAAGAAGTATATCACTAACATTTTGCTGGTTTCTTAGCATGGGTTCTTAGGAGATTTTAGCTTCAGAAAACTAATTCTTAAATTGGATCTTCACCGAATGATATTTTCCTTATATTTCTTTATGAATGACCAGAAAGTCTAATATTTTCATCAAAAATATACTCACATGGAAAAATGGAGGGGAATGGGAAGGGAACTTATAAAATTATACATTTAATAGGGATACAATTAAAATACTTAATTCCTATGCTATTCCTCTTTCTAAGGGACATAACTCTCACTCTGTGTTCCCACATGTAACCAAGAACAAGAGGGTGGAGTGAGGAATAAATGGGAATAAACAAATTTAGCATTGCTGGGTTTAGGGATCATGCTACTATGTTATAAGCCAATAGAATCAAAACAGATTTTTAATGTTGCCAGGAACTGTAAGGGCTAAAGAAAATGCCAAGGTCAACTCGACAAAACTTTCAGCTTGGAAAAAAGAAAAGCTGTTGGTGAGGCCACACCTTCCTGAACAAGCAAAGAGCTCCACTTACTGGCAGATGGCAGTGTTTAAATATTGTTTTCACTTAGTTACTAAGCCAAAAGTAAATAGGAGATACATTATTCCTTTTTGATAGTTTAACTAATCAATTTGTTAACAGTGTTAAATACCAGTGGATAGAGAGAGAAATTGACACAGTACTCAATGGATTTTTTCCATTGACCCAGTGGGCATTGGATCAGGCAGAGTACGAAAGAGGGACTCAGATTTCAAATGTATAGATATTTAAAAACTCAACTTAGTTTCAAAATATGGCGTGTACTGTCAGACACCATGTGGTCACAAACACGTCCCAGTTAGAGTTAACTGGAGTTTGGTTGGCCCAGTATAACACAATGAATGGGTATTGCAGAAATTATTTTAAGACAGCATAATGTTATGCAAAAATATGCTTTTTGTAAATTGCTTTGTAAATTGACTTTGAGTATTCTCCTACATCTTTATCTCTCATCATAGAATTATTCTTTTCACCTTTTCAGTAAAGTTGAATGTGGCCTGTAATTTTATCCCACATTTCTTCAAATGCACATCATCAGTGTTCACTCATGTGGATAAAATTACATTTCATGGAGTATAACAGAATATTTTCTATGTAATTAGTGAACAAAAACAAGTTAATACTATGCCAGAACTAAGTGTAAAAGTACATCGCTTTTCTCGTTCATTTAATTAAAAAATAAAATTGATTTTCTAATGCCTGGGAGGATCTTTTGGAATAATGCAGTGGTAGAGGACAGTAAAACCTTGTTCTGTAGGAGATAAGAATGTACTTTCAAGAAAAGTAGAACTGGAAGTAGAGTTGAATCCAAAATATTAAGAATTATTTTAAAGGATAAAAAATGTATACAGAGTTCTTGGCTCTCATTAATTGCACTTGCATGCAATAGGGCAATAGATAATTTGTGGCAAACAATTTACTCGACAAATTATGCCTCAATCTGTTTCACCAGAATGTCTAAACAGATTTTCAAGTTTTTCCAGATTTGTTATTTGAGCTCACTTGACTTTTTCTGGCAAGTTTTTTAAGATTATCAACAGTTCTCTGGGTACACCCAGAACTTCATACATAATGTTCACACTATGGTGACTGGTGACACACAGACTTGTTTCTATTTCTTGTCTTGGGGAGCATGTCTTTGGTTCCCCCAGGCCATCATGATCAGGGTTGGCTTTAGGAAGTGGGGGCCCAATTCAAACAGTTTCGACGGAGCCCCGGCAGCCAGGATTTTTTGTTGAGCAAAAAAAAACTAAACAAAACACCGCACACAAAAAAAGAGTCACAGCCCCTTTAAATCCCCAGCTACAGTGCAGAGTAATGTCCCACTGAACTCCCCTCCCATGGTGCAGGGAAACCCCTGCACTCAACTCACCCTTCCTGTGGCGCAGGGAAGCCACTGCTCTCCTCTTCCAGGGCCGACACCCCCTCCCACAGCATGCTCTGCACGCCACAGAGCTGTGGGAGGGGAGCAGCCAGCACACTTCTGGAACCCCCAGAAGTGGCGCAAAGCTGCAGGAAGGACTTCCGTCCACACCGCAGGAAGCCAGCACTATGCTGGAGGTATGTAGTAGGGATTTTCTGGGGTGAGAGGAGAATGGGGGGTGGGGAGGCCCGAACCCCTTGCGATTGTCTGGTCGAGGCTCGCGATCAACTTGTCGATCGCGATCAACAGCTTTAGGGCACGCCGTCTTAGGCCCGGGGCCCGATTCGGGGGAATCGGTGGAATCAGCGTAAAGCTGGCCCTGATCGTGATTACAAATGAGCCTTTGGCTCTCTCAGGGAGAGGTAGCACACAAGGATATCTGGTGAAATTTTAAGCGCATGCTTTAGTACTCTTCTGCATAGGCATGGACTAAATAATAGATTTATGCATTTTCCTACATTGGAGCTTACTTGCTTAATTGGCAGGACTAATGTTAGTGTTTTTGAAAGCTCTGCTATCAAGCAATGTCCCTTTCCAAATACAATATACACTTAAATATAACTAGATTTTTGATGATTATTCTAACAAATACTGTGCAAAAAGCCTAAGTCTCCTCATTGTTTTTCAACATTAACGTCACAGGTATTAAGAATAAAGCAAGTGAGAGCAGACTCAGGCCCAAAGTAAATGCCACCTGTGAAGAAAACAGTCTGATCTGTGCCTGGTAATAATAGTTCAAGGGGAAATTTATTTCTCTGATGCATCAATTAGTGTCTCATACCATGTAAAATAATGGATTTCTATGATCACTCCTGGTAGGAAAATTCTGACCATGGACAAAATGATTCATTTTAAAATCTGAGTGAGTACTCATGGGAAGTATTTTGCTTTAAATAAGAGCCATTGTAAATGGGAGAGATTATAGTGCTTATCACTCCATCTTTGAGAATTCCAGAATAAGCTTGACAGTATAGTAAACAGTGATGTGAGATAATTAAGACCGCGTTATTTGTAGACGGAGACTAGAGACAGCTTACATTATTTCCCCCCCAGTGGTACAGATTACGTAAATTGCCTCTAGAGGGATCCAGTTTCTTGCTTTTCTGCTGAAATCTCTGTAGCACAGTTCTTGCTTTTAGCAGATGAACCTTTCAGCTGGGGTTAATGACAGAAAAATGCTTTACATTAGTGATTGGGAGAAATGAGCCACAAATTTCAGATCCAGTAGAAAACTCTCTCTCAAAATGCAGGGGTGTTGAGAGGGTGGGGTTTCCTTCTTATCTCAAATGAGTCAGTTGAGCTCAGATTAAAAAAAAAAACAGCTGCATGTTTGAACTTTAGCTGACCTAGTAAGTCTGCACTCTTAGTCTGGGAATCTAGCATTAACAGGCTCTAGTCCTTCTGAGATTTCCAGTATTTTTTCCTTCTGATTACACTTTAGCCAAGAAGTGTATGAACAGGTAGGCTATATCTAGACAGCAACTTTATTTCAAAATAACTAGCATTATTTTGAAATAACATAGTCTGTGTCTCCATAGCTGACAATTATTTTGACATAATGTCAAAATATTGTCAAGCTGGAGGACTTCTTACTCCAACTCCTGTAACCCTCATTTTATGAGGACTAAGGGAAGTCAGGGGGAAAGTACTCTATTTTGAAATAAGAGCTGTGTAGACAGCACCAAAACTCAAAATAAGCTATTTCAAAATAAGATATGCAATTGACGTAACTCAGTTTGCGTAGCTTATTTCGAGTTAAGCCCTGCTGTGTAGACGCGCCCATAAAGAGGGAAAGATATCTGAACAAATGTCTCCAGTTTTTAATTTACCTGAGTCATTTTGCATGGCCCTCATCTAAATTTCTTTAGATAATTATTTTGGACCACCAGATGGTTTTCAACAGATCATGTCTTTTTTTAATCAATTATTATTGTTATTGTTTTTGTATTTCTTTCTCTAGAGTCTGTACCTTGTGACAATACCTTGACCAAGAAATCTGGAATGTGCCAAAAAATAATTGATTATCCCTGGCATAAGCAAACCTTAGGTTTTCAAATGCAAATAGTTGTAAATGGAAATTTAAGACTGGATTGTAATCCTCAGTGAAAGTAACTTAACATTTCTTACAGGTAATATCCTATTGCAACCTGGGTCCCTGTCGGCTCTTTAAATAGCTCCCTGCTGGCTTTTGCCATAGCACAGCCACCTCTTGCTGGAGCTGAGCACCAGGGTACACCCACTCACTTTCACCTCTGATTATAATTTAACAGCTAGCCCTGACTGAAGACAAGAAGTAGACCAGACAGGGAATTGTGATTCTCAGAGTTCCTTCCCTAGCATCACCTTGTACCAAGTGGACATTTTTCTGTTATGGTTATAGACCAGCTAGTTTCTCCTCTAAATCTGATCAGCTGAGACACTTCGAAGATAGAAGGACCCTCCCATCATTGTGCAGGAGAAGGAGCAGTGAAGCACACAGGCTTCCTTATTCCCGTGAGGTAGGACCAGGTCACAATTCTGCCCTTAGATTTAGAGATTATGCACTTAAATTTGGCCCATAGAGATACATTCTGTACTGATTTGCACTGTGTAATCCACCGACTCCAACAGAATTTGCCACGCTAAATACAAGTTTAAATTTGTAATGATAAATTTCCTTCCCTTTATCATGTTTTGTGATCAGACTGTTTATATTACATACATGCATCTCCTCCTGCTTTATCACAAACATTCACCACATTTCAGGAGAATAATGGTCTTGTGGCTGGGGAAGAAGTTCAAGAGATGTCAGTTCAGAATCCAAAATAGCCACCGATTCCTTGGAGACTTTCAGCACATCAGTTAGGCCCAGAGCTCAAGATATTTAGGAGCCTAACTGCCTAGGAGGATGTGGTCTTACTCTCTGTACCTCAATTCCCAGTCAGAAAAATGTAGTTAATAACCCTTTCCCACCTCACAGGTATGGTGTGAGGATGAATCATAAATATTTGAGATGTGCTCCGACCCTACAATGATGTGGACCAAAACAATTATCTAGACAGGAAAGCACACAAACAAATACATTAAATATGGAGGGTCCATCCTAATCCAGTTGAAGCCAGTGGGAATTTTGTCACTGACACAAGGGGAATTTGAAAATTTAAGCTTGTTGACTTGTACATTTTATTTCAGTTTGCAAGGAAAAGGAAAACCATTTAATTAAAAATATCAATATAAATTAGCCAGCACATGTTTAAGTTTTAATGCGTGCTTTGTATATTAGCAAAGCTTTAGAGTTAAACAATTTAAAGCTCCATCCTCAGGGTAAAATAATAAAACCAACAGCTATAAATTGAAATCTAAGCAAACATTTCTCATTATGCCAAGCATGCTGCAAGCTGAATTACTTGATTAAACCTTTTAAAGTCTAGTATTCTAGGCTGTGGACTATCCTTCATATCAGCTAACTTAAAAACTTTATTAAAAAATTTCTAAAGCTAAAATATTAAGTGATGTCTTTGCAAAATTTTAATTAATATCACACCATGTTAATCTGTTAGTATTTAATTACACTATCCAAGCTTTCTTTATGTACTGCATTTTCCAAATGAAATATTCTCTCTCAATGGATTTTAGATATGATCTCATAGAAACAAAAGCTATTTTTTGTCTCTAGCTGGAAATTCACAGAAACAACAAAAAGGTCAGATTCATTTTTTCTTTAACATGTTTACTGCTTATTTATATTTTACATACTATGGCAGGCCCATACACAGGAATTTCTATGGGAGGAGGTGCTTTTTTTGTAAATGTGGACCACAACTTTTTTGAAATATAAAGCAGTTCAAAATAGTCATGCAATGAGTAAGCATAAGAGAGGTTAATGAAAAATGCGAGTGGGATGGGTGATTGGTAAAATGATTTTGTTATAGCATACTAAAATTCATACAGTAATACAGGTTTTATAGAAATTACCTTTTGGAATCATGGTGGACAGTGCAGCCTCCATGTTCCCTCCGTCCCCCCACCGCTCCCTTGGCCTCCTCTGCCTGCTGCTGCTCTATCTGCTCAGCAAGGCTAGCACCAGGTGAATGGGGGTGGGGCTTCCAGCCAGTGGGGCCAGGCCCAGGCCATTCCTCATGGGTGGGGGGAGGCACTGCCCCAGCTCTGCAGTGCTGCCACCTGCCCTGCTAACCCATCTACCTACAACACAGCGCTCTCCCATCCCCCTAACAGAGTGGATCTCAAAGTGGTTTTTGGCCTGTGCCCCACCTGGCTCAATGCAAACCTTTCTGTGGACCACCAGTTGCTAGTGGAAACTCACCATTAATTCCATAATTACACCTGAGCCATTTTGCTAGTGCTGTAGCTAGGGAGAACGGTTTAATTTAACCAGTAAGAAAGAAAATACTTCAAATTATTAAACCGATTAAATGCTTTTAACTTTCTCATGTTCGTTTATCAAACTTCATTTTAAATGAAGTAAAATATTAATTTATGTCCAACACAAAAAGTTTCCACGTTTTCTTTATGGCAGGGATGGGGAAACTTTTTCGGGTTGGGGATCACTGACTCACAGAAAAATCTGGGGACCACACAAGCGAGAAGCAAAAAACAAAACAAAACCCGAACTCTCACTGATGTGGCCCCCAACTGAGACACTTCATTCCTCTGGCCCTCCAGCCCCACCAAGGGAGTGGGAGGGACAGGGAGGACTGAGGTTCAGAGCTTCCCATAGGCTGGATTTATTCTTCTGGGGTTCCAGGATTATGTGCCTCCCCCAGGCTCTGGGGTTGGGACAAAAATGGGAGGTTAATGTGTGTGTCAAGTCTGCCAGTGAGAGGAATGGGGGTTCAGGATCTGTGTGGGAGGTTGGGTATAGGAGGGGGTGAGGATACAAGGTCTGGATGGGAGGTAGGATACAGGAGCATGAGAGGAGTAGGGAGTCTGGCCAGGGGGAAGGGGCAAGATCAGGCTGGGGTCAGGGTGTCTGTCCAGGGGGCAGAGTGCAGGAGCAGGTTGGGGGCCATGTGTCTGGCCAGAGGAGAGAGTACAGGAGTGGGTTGGGCACAGGGGGTGTAGGAATGGATGGAAGGGAAGGGTGTAAGCAGGGGGTGTACATGAGTGGGCTGGGAGAGCATAGATCTGAGCATGAAGGGGTGGGGGGCACTTACTTGCCTTCATGCCCGTGCCACTCCCAGATTTTGGCCAATGGGAACAGCAAGGAAAGCCTTCAGGCAGCATGCCCATGTACTGCTGTTCCCCCAAGGCAGGGGGAGAGGGAGCGCTTCTCCTTGAGCCGGATTGCACAGCGAGTAGGGTTGCCAGGTGTCTAGTTTTTGCCCGGACAGTTTGGTATTCGGGTTCCCCATCTGGGAAAAAACAAAACAAAAAACAGAAAATACCAGACACGTGAACTGTCCGGTATTTCCTGTTTCCCTTGGATGGAAGCCCAGTGGGGACAGTTTTCCCCTGCCACGTCTGGCGGGGGTGGGGGAGTGAGGCGCGTGGGGCCATTTAAAGGCTCAGCAACTTTTTTGGGGGGGGGGTTCAACTTTGGTCTCCCATTTTTGTTTTTATTTTCTCAACCAAGTTTGCCATGTTTGGGATTTTTGTTGAAAGCATCTGGCAAGCCTAACAAGGCTAAGGGCTTTCTTTCCCCCCACCCTAAGTAGGAAGCCAACACTGGCACTCCAACCTCGCGAGACAAGAATGGAGCACCAGTGTGGGCTCCCCACTGCAGGGGAAGGAGGGAGGCTGAACTCGAGCCATGGACACACTGCCCTAACAGAGCCACCCTATGCTTACTTGGGGGACCCTGGTAGATGCGTTCACACACTTTGCACCCTCCATCCCCAAGGTGTACAGACCTATATGGTATGTCCCCTTAAAGAACATACTGTTCTGAGATTCTGGATATACATTTTCTAGTGAGATTTCTGTGATTTTCTCAATTATAAAACTATGGTTTGATATGGCGATCCCTTTACCCAAGTAATCTGGGATTTCAACATGCATCAATAAGTATCTGCAGAATCAGACTCTTAGTTATGATGCCAGGTCATTACCCTTTTTCATTTCAGATTAGTCTACTATAGCTTTCCATTTACAATATACCCCTGCATAGAATACTAGCAGATTTACCCGGCATTTTGTGAATCCACAATTCAGATATTCCATCGAGTGTATTTTGTTTCTTCATCCCTATATAAACTCTTTCATTCACTATATTTTAATAAAAAAGGGCTAAAGTCAATTTGGCTTATAATAACCTTAACCTTAAGCATTGATTGAGCTGTGTCAAAAGAGAGCAGTACTCCAAATTTCTCTGTTTAATCTCTTTTCTGTAAGGTTTACTGAGAAGCAATCATATTCTAGGCCTGCTGGAGGTCTTTGGTCCTGGTCTACACTAGGGAGTTATTTTGAAATAACCCCCCTTATTCTGAACTAAGAAGAAGAGCATCCATACTACCAAGCCCATTGCTTCGAAATAACAGGCTGGTGATTTTGAAATAACAGCTCCTGCTGTCCTCAGGCAATAATGCTTATTTCAAAATAGTTATTTCGAAATAGCACTAGTGTGGATGAGCCAGTGCTACTAATTTGAAAAAAAATGGCCTCCAGAGGCTTCTCACAGCTGCACTTGTGTCCACTCTGGGCGCACCTGCCAGCTCCACTGTTCCCCTTCTCCTGTGGAGCATGAAAGCAGCAGGCTGCAGGAAAAGAGCTTGTAGCACATGCAGACCTTTACCAGCCCTGTGCCACACAGCACCATCCCAGGAGCCATGGCAGACCCCAGCTCTCCCTCTCAGCCCACTACAGCTGCCAGCGCTCACACAGCACCCTCATCTGCCACTGGCCAGGGTCACAGGAGAGCAGTGACCTAGACTAGTGAAGAGATCCTGGACCTCATTGAGGCATAGAGTGAGGAGATCAACCTCCAGGATCTCTGCACAGGAGGAGGAACGCCAATGTCTACAGCTGGAGGGCCACTGGCCTGGCCGAAAAAGGACAAAATCAGACTCTCCAAGTACAGATGAAAACAAAGGACTTCTAGCAGGCCTACAATAAGACCAGGGAGCAGAGTGGATGCTCAGGGACAGCACCACACATATGTTGCTACTATGACCAGCTTAATGCCATGCTGGGAAGGGAGCCAGTCTTTACATCAATTTATCTTCACAACTGGGACAGCTGCAAATTTGGTACATCCATTACCTCCTACTCCATCTATCCAACTGAGCAAGATCTGCCTGAGGAAGAAAGCCCAGGAAGACTAGATGTAGGAGCAGATGGCCTGCCTGCAGTCCTTCATTCAGGGGCTTCATGAGGAGTGCTGGGAGCAAATCACTGACCGGAGGCAGTGGAGGACCACATGCACGAGGCCATGTGCTCCTCCCTGACATCACTGGTGGAGCACATGGCCTCACACATGGAGTGGGACACCAGCCATCTCCCTGCCCCTGCCTCTACCCTTCCTCCTGTGGCTTACCTTCCTAGCCACAGTGACTGCCAGGGCCCCAGAACATAGGGCAGTGAGACCTCCAGGACAGCTGAGGCCTCCACCCAGAGACAGACACCAGTACCAGCCCCAACCCTGATCCCCCTCACCCTTCGCCCCCCCTTTTCCTCTTGCAAGTTCTTTCCCCATTCTCTCCCCCAAATAAACACACTTGTTTGTTCAAAAAAGAGGCTTCTTTATTTGCTCTGTAAGGGAGGAGGAAGGTGGGACGGGAAGGGAGGGGTGGGAGAGGAAAGGCAGGGAAGGGGGATGCAGGGGCCCCTTGTGGAGAGGCACAGGGGAGAGTCTCACAGCTGGCCTTGGCTAAAACTCTCCCTCAAGGCCTCCCTCTTGTGCAAAGCCCCTTGATGAGCTTGTCGAATGGGGCCAGGATGGGGATGAGTGTTCCGCCTATTGCCTCTCCCTCTCGCCCCCCCCACACAGTTGGGAAGCCCATGGAGCAAAGCCATCTGTGATGGTATCAATGTTGCCCTGAGTGATGACCCTCCATAGCGGCACTTTGTTGATGGCCTTGGCTATCTGCAGGAGCATGGCATCAACTATGGATTTTCCCATGCTGAAGTGGTTCCTGACGAAGTGGTAGCTATCCAGCATGGTGCACTTCCACGGGGCAATGGCAACATGCTTCTGCAGGGGTTGACATGTTGCAGTCAGGTGTCCTGTTGCCTGAGGGCAGGGGTGAGCCATTTACAGAGCTCTAGGACTGTGGCCTTTCACAAGCGGAAGTTCTGGAGCCACTGCTGGTTGTCCCATCGCTGTAAGACAATATGGTCCCACCAGTCCAAACTGGTCTTCCTCCACCAGAAGCAGCTTTCAACAGTGCCATGGGGATTCAGGGGCACTTGCAGCAGCAGGCGCACCAGGACCTGGATGAAAGGGTCCTCTGGTTTGGGCCGGCCGTCATCCTGCTGGAGCAGCATGTGGGCAGTTTGGACACACTGCACCATAAGGAGCAGCACGAAGCCTGCAAGCTTAGCACTGCTTTGCAGCAGCTCTGGCTCCATGTTGTCAGTGCTGTGGCATCTGCAAGGGCAACCAGAGCACACTGCATCTGTGTGGCATCCCGCGAGGGAATAGGCAGTGGAGGAGTGGTGTGTGAAACGCGGATGTAGAGAGGAGCCCCTGGAAGCTCGTGCTTCAGCTTGCCTGACCAAGCAGCCACAGGAAGTGTCTGCCCTCCTCGGAGTGCTTCTGGGGGCTTTAAATCCAATGCAGGCACCAATGAGTGTGGACACGCTATTTCAAAATAATTTCCTAGTATAGAGATGCCCTAGGATCGGTGCTACACGAGCCAGACAATGAGAGATGTCAACCAAAGGGTGTGTTTGAAGCCCTGCCCCCCTCACAGACATGAGTGCCTAAGTCTGGACTGCAGAGATGTGCCTAGCTGTGCTAGCAGCCCATGAACAGGAACTACTCTCCTGGAGTCAAGTGGCTTACATGCCTAAGTCATTTCTTGTGAGAAAAGACAGGTGCCTGCTTTGTTCTGCACCAAGTGGAGAGAAAGGTGGTGACCCCCTGCTCTCATTTTACGTGTGGGCTTAGGGTCAGAGCACTCACTTGGTATACGGGAGACAAAAGGTATGGTCCCCTCTCTCTGCCATAGGCAAAAAATAGAGATTTGAAGAATGGCTGCAACACCTTTCAGAAGAGCACTCTAACCACTAACCTATGGGATGGTCTGATGTGGGGCTCCTTTAATCTATCCTGGAGAGATTGTTTTGGATCAATAATGAAAAAATTATTGGACCAGGAGGACTAGAGCAAGGGTCTCCCATTTTTGAGGCAACTGCCTAACCACTGGGCTACAGAGTCATTCAGTCTCAAGCCCTGTTTTCACTGCAGATACATAGAGAGGGAGACAGTCTCTGTAGCCAGGACAGGCAGGGATGGTGTCCCTAGCCTCTCTTTGCCAGGAGCTGGGATGGAGTAACAGGAAATGGATCACTTGATGATTACCTGTTCCAGGGGAGGTGACAGCCTCTGTGGGCCCAGGGACAAGGTGGGGGAGGGGGGAGGAAAGGAAAGGAAAGGGGGCAGCTTCATATGCCAAAAGGGGTGGGGCTTTGGGCAGAGGAACAGGGTTGGGGCAGTCAGCCTTCACCGCCACCTGGACCATGGCAAGCCATCTCCCCCAGCTCTCAGAGCCTCCTGAAGAATGAGGCATGGCACCCCTGCCCCAGGCAGCCTTAAAAGCCACCACGAGAACTTCTTGCAGGACTCTAGGGGCAATTTAAAGGGGCTGGGTTGCCAACTGCTGCCATTGACACAGTAGCAACAGTGGCTGCTGGAAGCCCTAGGCCCTTTGAATTGCTGATTCACTGGGCAATTCGCGCCTCATGCCCTGTTGGCGGGCCTGACTTGTTCTGTTCACTCCCTCTGGAGCACTGGGCAGTGGCCACTGTTGGAAGACAGGAGACTGGGCTAGATGGACCTTTGGTCTGATATAATATGGCCATTTTTAGGAGCTGGTGTATTCATTTAGATGGAATAAAGGGACTCGAAGAATCAAAGGTGTTAACACAATCCTGAAACTAACCAACACTAAACAGAGTTGTGACGGGCCGCCGCTGGCCCGCACTCCGGCCGCCCAAGAAGCGGCTGTTG
>JANRFK010004149.1:149558447-149573636 GCA_030068395.1 Apalone spinifera
GAGGTACCCCAAAAGGCCTTCCCGTGTTCGCGCCCAGGACAAGCCTGTCACAAGAGTTAAAGAAGGTTTGGGGTTTGGTATACAGAGTCTTTGGCAAGCTTAGTACCACAGCAAGCCCAACATTAAAAATCCTTTTAACCCTTTATTAAAAATGGAGAAAAGGGAAAAACAGTAAAAGCATTTGAAATATAGAGTAATACACAAGGCTTTTCATTTAAAAAATTCCTTATTTCCTTTCTTTCTAGGTTGAGGGAGTCTTTAACAGGAAAAGAACCAGGGGGAGAGAAGTTAGTTAAGATGGGCTGGAGCAGTTGAGATCCAATCCCATTTCCTAGAAGACAAAATGAGACACACACACACGCAGCAAAGACAGAAAATGCAGCTTATGTCTCTTATGTTGACTCTCACAACCTCATAGCTCAAAAACACAAGCACAGCATATGATCTGGTCAGCCACTCAGAAACCTGATGAACTTGATTCAGCATCAGAATCATTAGGAATAGCTGTTAGCTACCTTTCTGGTCACAAATGTACAGCAAAATGGACAGCATTGGCCAGCTAAGGCAAACTCTTCTTAGACGGAAAGAAAAAAGGAGAGATTAATGTCAGCCAAGACCTGTGCAGCACTATCATCTCCCCAGAACAGCTGTCTATTATGTGTAACAGAGTGAATTTCAATACAGATGACTCCTTGACTAAGATTCTATCTTGTTGTTGTTCACTTGCCCTAGGATAGATACCATGAAGCCATAGATCAGGGTTTCCCAACCTGGGGTATGAGAAGCTTGTCAAGGGGGTATGGGGAATATTTGGTAAATAACTAGATTATCCTAATTGAAATACTCCAAAAGTAGTAGTGTTAGTGAAAAAAGTTGTGGATTCTAGAGTCTAGAATTTATTTCCTTTCATATTGAATAGAGAGTATGGGAAGGTTTACTAAAAGCCAAAGGGGTACGGGGACCGAAAAAGGTTGGGAACCCCTGCCATAGATGAACAATTAAGGGAGACTGAAGGAAAAAGAAAGGCCCTTCAACAAAAGACTCTTCAAAAACAACTGGACCCTGACCCTATGTTGAATGTGAATCACAGGCACAGACATCAGGGGTGCTCTGGGGCTGGAGTACCCACAGGAAAAAAAATGGTGGGTGCAGAGTAGCCACTGGCACCAAGTTCTCCTTCCCCCACTCAGAAGTTTCAGAGCACCATGAACAGCTGATTTGTGGCATTCAAACTCTGGGAGGAAGAAGGAGGAGCGGACACAGTGGGAGGAGGCAGAGAAGAGGCAGGGTGGGGATGGAGCAGGAATGGGAAGAGGCAGGATCGGGGCAGTGGCTTGAGAGAGGGGTGGAACCTGGAGTGGAGAGGAAGGTCAAATGCTCCCTGGCAAGAGGAGGAGTTGTTGCCTATTATGTGTACAATGATTCCTGAGAGCTGGTTTTCCTTATTCTCAGATGCTCTTCTCTGGAGATATCTTAACATTATCCTGTCACCAGTTTAAGCACACGCAGACAAAAACAAACTCTGTTTCTCTTTTTAAAAAATCATTTATTACTTTTGATACCAGGATCACTTTACATTTGTAAGCTGTACCTCTCTCATTTGTCACTTTTTCTCTCCTGGCAGAATAAAGTCAACAGAGGATCTTGTCAGACAGCAAAGCTGAACAAATTGCCTCTTTCTTTAATTTGGTGTCATGCCCTAGTGAAGCTGGATCACTTGTTTCCCTGCCTATACATTTTAGGTTTGCCACATAAGGAATGGGGACAGGTTTGAGATCTTAACCTATTAAGATTAAATGGTAACATCTACTTCTAGCACAACAAAAATAAGCAAGAGAATAAGCTAAATTTCTTCTTAACATTTTGCTTCTAAGAAAAGGTCTCATCTCTGAGTGTGTGGAAAAATAAAATGTAAGAAGGGGATAGTGGCAACATAAGCTCAAGTGAAGAGGGACACAGGCTAGTCAGGTAAAGCTGCAAGCTTTTCACTTTTTACTGGGTTCCTGTTTGAAATGAAATAAATAGATTACAATATTATGGGATGAATTTTCAAGACGACTGGGTCACTGGTACCATGTTTTGTAGGTGCAGTTTGCATCTGCCAAATATATGGCATCATTTTTGCACCCACAAAACTGTTTAGTTTGCAGAGCAAATCAATCTTTCTGCATATTGTTAAAGCTTGTTTTTCATCCTGCATGTCCCACACACCACAAAGCACAGTGAGTTAATCAGCTACATTTCCAGCTACTTTTCAACACAAATGAGTTTTACCAGGCATAATGCAGCATTACACATGTATAGTTATGAAGGTGTAAATTCCCCAGCAAGACACTACTATTTCAGTATTAAAATGTCATTTTCCAGTTTAGCCCCTTCTCAACAGATGTAAATTAAACAAAAAAAGGCACTCAATCCAGAATGTGAGATTGGCATACACCCATACAGCTATGGCACTTTAATTTCAGAGCTGAATTCATACCGAAAAGTCTTCTCTGCTTAAACAAGGCATACACCATGCCTGCCTGGTTCAAAGATCTGATTCTGATTTGACTTATAATAATTTCATACTAGCATAAGTCCATTGACTTCAGTGGAGTCACTCCTGAGTAAGTAAAATCAGAATTAGGCTCAATGTCTCTTGCAAAGACATTATTTAAGTTAATTGCCTAAAAGTCTTACCTTGGTGAAACTGTTCACTACATCTAGACAATAAAGACAATAAAGCACTTAATTTTCCACAGATTGTAGGCAAAGCCAAAAGATGTCCTTTTAACTTCAGGACAGGCCCACAGAGAGGGAGAGGGGGACAAATGGGGCAACTGCCCAGGGGCTCAGTTGTTCAAAAGGGCCTGAGGCTCAAGCCACTGTTGATACTACACTGGCAGCAGAGTTGGCTGGAGCTCTGAGCCCCTTAAATCACTGCTGGCGCTCACATGGCATGTTTTGGTCAGGATTAAAAAGCTTGTTGGGGGGAGTGCAGTGTGGTCTAGGCAGTACTGAGGGCTAGCTGCCCTAGCCCCGTCTCTTCCACCCAAGTCCCTGCCCTTTCCATGAGCATGGAGCTGTGTAGCCACAGGCAGTTAGTTCGGACTAAGGGGATTTAAAAATGGCGCTGGGACGGGAAGATGCAAATAAAGCCCGGGATATTTAAATCCCGGGCTTCATTTGCAACTTTGAATGCCTACATTAGCCTCCCTAGTTCGAACTAGGGGGCTAGTGTAGACATACCCTAAGACACCTTGCCACTATAAAATACTTTAACCACCTAAAACAAACTCTGAATGGGACTCAAAAATTTGCTAGTGTATACAAAATTAAATAAAACGTGCCTAATTAGGTTAATCTGAAATATGTGCCTCTAAACACATCTTCACGTGGCCTGTTTACAGTTGTAAAGTTGCCATCTTAAAGGCAAAACACATCACTGTTTTCATGCTTCTGCTATTTTGTCTTCATTTAGTGGCTCTGCCCTTGGTCTTGATCATTAGCATATTTTATACTTGGCTTAGCCAAGGCTCTGGTTATTTGTCAGAATTAAGTGTAATTTACTGTTCTCTTCCCTTGTTATATGTAAAAGGATTTTATTCCGTTAACAGTTTAACTTTTACAAAGTGATTATGCTACTTGGTTTTCATCTTTTTTGTCTAAGTTGCAGTTTTCTATTACATTAATGAATTCTGAATATCCCATCATGTGTTACCACTCTGTAGTCGGAGACTTCATTTCAAATGATCACAGTTGTTGTCTCCATCTATATGAATATGTAAGTAGCAGCATACAATTTATCTTGGTATCAGAGTACATTAAACAATTGTGTAATTGAAGACTTAGAAATAGTGTCTCTGTTTCGGAGGTGAAGTAGAACTATTTTCAATTTTACTTTCACAAGAAAATAAGAGCTGGAGCCTCGAATTTGAAGAGGTGGGAGGGAAGGGACAACAGGCAAGACGGGTGTGAAAGTAGCTTATAGGCACACTGTTATAACACACACACACCCCTCTAAGAGTATGGGCTCAGAGCAGGAGTTTGGGAGTAGGGGTTGTCATACGAAATTTAAGTGTGAGTATGGAGGGCTTGAAGCAACAGATTGGGGTGGGTGGAGGTGGAGTAGCTCAAGGTAGGGAGTGGGGATATGGAGGGTGCAAAAATCAGGGTTGGGGCTATGAGGGAGTGCAGGAGTCAATGTTGGAAGTGTGAGTGGGTTCAGGAGTCAGGGTAATGTTGTTAGGGGGGCTCAGGGCAGAGGGTTGGATATGGAAGGGTGTAGGAGTCAGGATAGGGTGCTGAGTGTGTGTGGGGAGATACAGGAGAGAGAGGGCTGGGGAGTGTGAAAAGGGGCTCAGGGCAGAGGGTTGGAGCGTGAGGTAGGCCATAAGAGTTGGGGATGTGAGGGGGACTCGGGGCAGAGAGTTGATGTGTGAGGGTGTACAAGTCAGGGTTGTCAATACAAGAGGTGCTCAGAGCATGGGACTGGGTGTGAGGAGGGGTTCAGATGACAAGGCTGGGAAGCGTAAGGTGGGCTCAGGGCAAAGAGTTGGGGGTGGAAGCACATCATGCCTCCTCCTTCAGCAGAGCTCCCTAGCTGGCTGGGTCCTTATCTGAGCAGTGCGCCACAGTGCACTGTCTTACTTTCACCTCGGCAAGATACTCACATCTTTATTAAGAAATTAGAACTTTGCAAAACATGCCTGGTTACAGCTTTCCCTAGGAACTCAAAATGGACACTCATGTTGGTCAAAAGACTTGATAAAATTCAAAGACTTCAGTGGACTTAGGATGCAGCTCACTGTGCATAACACACCAGAATCTGGCACCATGTTTCTTAGAGAATGATGGAATGATATGAACACTTGAGGTCCCTCAGTACATCAGCTCATTTTAGTTAAACCAGTGTGGATTGTACCTAGTAACAAACAGAGAGACTCTGTCATCATATATGTAAGGTGGTATGCTGCTCCTGTTCAAACCAATGAGCAATCTTCTTCAGAATTCAATGAAAGTAGGATTAATGTTTTTAGAGATGGGCCTGACGGACTACTCTTTGGGGAAGAGACCATCTTATTGTTCTGTGTTTGTACAGTTAGCACAGTAGTATCTTGAATCATCACTGAGACTCCTACATGCTATGGTAATGCAAATAATACATAATAATTCAATTCTCATTGAATTCGATGGAACACTTTATGACAGTGCACCATTTCCACATTTCTTTGACCACTTTGTTCATAAGAGAGGCATCTTAAAATAAATTACAACACACATGAAGTGGTCACAATTTACACTGATATATATATATATATATATATATATATATATATATATATATATCCAAATATTTCTAAATAGATTTCCAGCATTTCATGTTAAACTAAACAAACTGTAAATCGGAAATAAGAAAAAAAACAAGTAAAACTGCTAAACTTGTTCTTTTGCTTTATAGTCTAGTTTGTTTCACTATGGTTATAATGATTTCTCATAAAAAACACATAATAGAAAAACTGTATTTGTGTAGCATTTAGCCTGCTGATCAATATTAAATTACTTTGAATAAAGTCTGTGATACAGCATGATATAACCCTCGCATTACTTCTTAAGTGGATCAATATGTTACCTGAAAGTCAAATACGAAATCAGTCTTTTAAAAATACAGATCTTCTTGATGTATTGTCTAATTGCTACTTCACTATTTAGCTTGCATTCTATACTGAATTATGGCTTCAACTTCTGTTTTGTACTATGACTGCAGCAATACATACTATGGGCCAATTCCACATCACTGTTCTCCTGAAAAGAGTCCCATTGTCCACAATAGGATTTTTGGGGTTAGTAAAATGAACACAATTTAGCCCTATCTTTGTATTTAATGTAGTTTTGAAAATAAAGTTACTCACAGTAATAAGGTTCATATCTAATTTCAATACAACTCCCCTGCCCTTGTTTATGGTATCTTAATTTATCACTAAAATTATTGCCAACAAAGTTTTACATCAATAGTAGAGAACAATGTGATGTTAACCCATGGCTTCTAACAAACCTCAGCAAGCTATCCAAAGGCCAATCTAAACCAAGATTTTATACTATATGGTTACTCACACTCATACTATATGGTCTGGCCCACGAAAGCTCATCACCTAATAAACCATCTTGTTAGTCTTTAAAGTGCTACATAGTCTTGTTTTTTGTTTCAGCTAGACTAGACTAACACGGCTACATCTCTATTACTAGTTTTTTTTGCTGATTATTACTCAGTCATTTCTAATCCATTTTTATTGAAGATGATCCCAAGTCATTGAGAGCTGAGTATGGGTCAATTTTGGATAAATTCACATCTGGAATTCCGATTCAGTGCAATCTTTAGTTTCATAGTTTGGAATTATAGGGCTCAATTCTTAAAGCTCTGAGCCCTCTGGGCCTTGATCCAGCAAAGTAATTGTGCCAGGAGCTTCACTTTAACAATATGAACAGTTCCATTATGGACCCATGCTTAAGCTATGCATTTTTTTACTTACCTTGTGAGACTGTGGTCAGAATGATCAGCATCTTGCAGAATGAGCTCATGGTACGATTAAATATAAGAATTTAAAGATTCCCAATCTAGATGAGTTATGCTATTGGGAAAAGCTTTGGAAAGCATTTACAGATAAGGTGAACATTACTGAAATATGGGGATGTTTCCAGTCACTTATTTACCTGTTATTCAGTGTTTACCATTTACTAGTGAGTCCATCCTTTCACACCTTTATTGTGAGTACTCACAGAGTAAGATACTAATCAAAGTTAGTGATGGTGACACGGTTTTGCTCTTACATAAAAAAATGGTTCTGATCATTCAAACAAAAATTATTCCAATGGATAAACTGACTTGCAATAGAAACCCAGTAATTATTCATAATCACTCTCCATACTGTGTAGCTCACAATTAGAAATAAAAATTGCCTTCACAAACAAATCTGCCTTTTTTCTTTTTATTTAGAGGGATTGCAGGGATGGCATCTGCCTGCCAGAAGCTGGGCATGAGCAACAGGGAATGGATCACTTGAATGAATAGATCACCTGTTCTGAATATACTTTCGGCAGCACCTGGTATTGGCAATGATTGGAAGATGGGATATTGGGCTATATGGACATTTGGTCTAACCCAGTATGGCCATTCTTATGTTCTTATATACCCTTTTATTCTGTAGTTATACTTTGAGGAGCTTTTTTAATCAGATGCTTTTCAAGTCTTTCATTGATTGCCAACACCTTCTCTTTGCAATTTTTTCATCCATTCCTCTGAGTAACTTTGCTTTGAACCAATTACTTATACCACAAATAATCCCATCTCTAATGAGTTTGTCTATTAATTGTTCAGTTTCATAAGACTTGGTTTTATTAAGCAGTTCTGTAACATAATAGTCATTGGTCTCACCTGACTGCTGTAAAAAACATGTGCCTTTCCCAAGCAACATTATTGCATATATTTAAGTATTCTTTAAAGTTTTTAATGGCTTTTCCTATCAGTTTTATAATCTTCTTCATGCTCCCACTGGAATATATTGTAGAGCTGCAATGCCTCTAAGACTATTTGTATGTAATATTGTATAGAGACGACTCAAATTTTTCTTCAATAGAATTTCTTTTAATGAAAATTCAGAAACACTGCAATCAGCTTCTCCTGTTTTCTATTTTTTCTCTCCCTGACTTTGCCAAAAATGTAGTTTTGTTCAAGTAATAAATGGTGTTGGTTAGAAACTGATCTTGATTTTCTGTCCACAGTCAAATTTGACATGGGTCAGGTTTACAAACACTATGTTGCATGACCAGCTAATGTCACAGGCCAGGGTCAGTCACCATTGAATTCAGTGACTACTATTATAAATAGAATGTATTATCTGATGCATATTATGACAAATTCCACTTCTAACCGTTACAGTTACAAAATGAGGCAAGTCCTCAAGCCAAATCGTTATAATTCCTTTTCTGTTTATCTTACTTCCTAACTATATTTCTCTGCTTCTTTTACTGCTCTGTGCTTTCTCAATATGAGGATTTAATAAAAGCCCTGGGGGCAGCTGGTCACCACTGATATTTGTTATCTGTATATTTCATTCCACAGATAAAAAAAATTCAAATCAAATCTAGGACTTAAGGTGACCAGGTCAGATTGGAGCCTGTTTTTATGATTAAGGTTCCCTTCTCTCTCAAGCAACATGGACATTGTTATACATAGTTCAAGTTTTAAATTAGAAGATCTATATAACTGAAAATCTATGAGACACACTCAAGTTATGTGACTGCAGCTTAAAGAATCAGTCACAGAAACTGAGGGTGGAAAAGGATGTATTAAAGTGTCTAGTTCAATCTCTGCCAATTTAGGATTATTCCCTGCAACATATTTTACAGCACTTTCTCATGAATTGTTTTCACATGCAATTCTTCTCTGAAAAGTGACTCTGTTCAACTGGCAATGTACAATTTCATGCTGATTGTATCAGTGGTTTCTCTGCCTTGCACCAAATTTAGCAAGTAAAAAGATATTTTCCCCTAAATACAAACATTGCATATTCAGCCTTAAATATCCCATGCTTCATTTGCATAATCACATCATGGCTCTCTTTCAACAAGTGCCATTTTGAAAGTAAAACCTGCGGTCTAGACACAGTTCTTTCTAAAATGGCAGGCTTTTTCGAAAGATCCCGTAGTGGGCAGATACGCTAATATCATCTCTACAACACTCACTCCAGTCCCTATTTATCTAAGTACTTATATGATCTGCAACACCATCATAATTAAATGTCTCATATGTAAGCCCACATGAGGGCTGAGTCAGTGGAAGAGAAGCTCAGTCTCTTTGGGAAGAGCAATCTCCAAGGTTCCCAGAGAACTCAATTTTGCTGGGAGCCTCCAATTGTTTGCCCAGCTAAGAAATTAACTTTGTTTTCATTTTCCATGACTTCCATGCACTTTGAGAGTTTCCAGTCTCTTATATTTGCTGTTGAATCCAAGATGGAGTTATGACTATAATTGTCAGCAATATTCAGTTGCATGTGGTCACAAAGAGGTAGCACTTCATAACCATATGTCAGCAGTTCTATAAAAAGTATATTGTGCACACCTCCTCTTTCTCTGGTGTTTTGCACTGCATGTGACCCCTGCCTTTCTTACAATGTCCCTTTTTATAATAGTCACTGCATACAGGTTTTTTGAATGTTTTCCAAGTAGATAGAGGTGAGCTATCACATCTTTCATGTGCACTGCAACTCCTGTTCTCATTTACCTGCCCCCAACAACTTTTGTTGGGGATGAAATATTGGGTAAACAGGTTCATAAATCTTTCATACACATTCTTCTGTTCTGATATCAGCACAAGGTCATCTTCCCCATTTTCTGTGCTATATAAGAAGAAATATACCGGAGAGTCATCACTTTTATTGCTAGTCATCCTGCAACAAAAAGCTGCTCTAAATGAAGAAGTTCCGTTTGAATGAAGTTGCCCTCTGTGGACCTTATGCATTTCCTTTATAAGCAGAGGAACAGAAGATTTGGGCAGTTTTATTCTTTGTGTCATGCTGTGCATGGAGTCCCCATGGGATAAGGCTCCAAGCCACACAGGGGTGAACACACCAATACTGAGCTCCCCTCAACCCACCTCCAACCCCTCTGCAGCAGAACATTGTTGATTTTGCACTACAGTATCATCGGCAACTGCAGTGACTGGAACAGGGTCTGCCGCTGATTAGAAACTGTCAATGAAGAATCTCTCTGGGAAGAATATTATTTGATGTTGCCTTTGGGAAAAGGAGAGTAACAGAAGCAGGGTTATTTTGATGTTGCTCCATCTGTGATTTCTGATTCTGTTACAATAGTAATATTTTTTCCAGAGTGCCACCAAAAAGTGGCTGGAAACTGCCCATTATAATTGTTTTCCCTAGGCTACACTGAGTGAATTTTCAACTGCCTGGGGACAAAGTGTACTGATGTAAATTTACTATGAAAGAGTCACAGTGCTGCTGATTGTTGCAGAACTACCACTGAGTAGTAAATGCTTCACTGCCCTGTTAGCCTGGGGGCTGAGCATTAACTACACTATTGAGCTGCAAATGCTTATCATCCCTTATAATTCAGACTATATAAATCATTGAAGAGAGACAATGTCCCCTTAGGGAGCTCACAGGATTTATATAAATATAAAAATCACAACTATATTTAGCTGGCAGAGCTCCATTTGAAAGAAGTTACTCATAGCTGTCAGATATGCATAAAAGATCTCATTTTAATCTACTGAAGTTTTGGTGCAGCTCAATCCTTTATCCAGAAGAAAACCACTTTCACCTTTAGATGTAAAGGGGACTGGTGAGCCCCAGGCCCGGGGAGCCCTGGTTGGGTGAGGCAGCAGTGGGGAGGCCAGCATCAAAAGTGGGGCAGCCGGCAAGCCCGGTCCCCAGAGATCCCTGGTGGAGCACGGCAGAAGTGGGGCAACCGGCAAGTCCTGTCCCCGGGGATTTCCACTTAGGCAGGGAAGAAGTGGGGACACATCAGCTGAGGAGCTCCTTCCCTGAAGAGACCCAGCATGCCGGAGCCCTGGAGCCCAGTGGCAGTGGGGCTGGAGCGGAGTTGGCCACAGGGAGGGGGAGCATGCTGGAAGGCTGGTGGCAGGGCCTCCCCTCATTTGGTGACTTATTTGGGATCAGTCGGGTCCCAAGGGTGCTGGACAAGGGAGTCCAACCTGTACTTGTCTCTCTTTCCTCCATGTATGACTGCCCTTTATTACATTCATCTTCTCATAGAGGCAAACAATGGTTTTCTGTATGGAGTGAAAGTACAAATACCAACCTTGTTAATTACAAAACAATAATTTTTTAATAAACAAAATTACAAAACAAATATTTTAATAAAATTTATAAAATATTACAGTCAGAAAACAAGTAAATAATTCTGCTTCATCTGAGAAAATAGCACTCTTCTAACAAAATATTTGTAGAGTGACCACACCAGTAAGAGGAGAGGGAAAAAGGCAATTTAGACTACTCTTTCCCATGTAAGGGAAGGATATGTACCTTAACAGAGAGCTTAGGCCAGGGGTGGCAACCCGCGGCTCATGAGCCGCATGCGGCTCTTCAAATAAAAAATTCTGGCTCCCACACCCGCGGCTCTGAAAGGGGCAGCGTGTTTCTGTCTGAGACACAGAGACAGAGTCACAGCGTCCCATGCAGAGTTCAAAATGGCCACCTTCAAAGAGCAATGCCTGCTCTGCTCTTAAAAGGGCGGCCGCCGGGCCCTGTTTTTTTTCCTCAACAATTTTTTTCCCTCGTCTCTTTGCTCTGTATCCACCACTGTTTTGGCTCTTCTTCTGTAATGGGTTGGCCACCCCTGGCTTAGGCCTTCATCCTGCCAACACATATAAACATTTGTGCCTATGAAGATGAATAGCTTCATAAGTACTGCATGCAGAAAGGGATCTAAGGGTCATAGTGGACAGTAAACTAAATATGAGCCAACAGGGTGATACTGTTGAAAAAAACCATGATGCTGGGATGCATTAACAGGAGTGTTATGTACAAGACTCGAAAAGTAATTCTTCCACTCTAGTCTGTGCTGATTAGGCCTCAATTGGAGTATAGTGTCCAGTTCAAGAAAGAATTGGAGAAATTGGAAGGGTCCAGAGAAGAGCAATAAAAACTATTAAAGGTCTAGAAAACATGACCTATGAGGGAAGACTCAAAGAACTGGATTTGTTTATTTTGGAAAAGAAAAATCTGAGAGGAGCTTTTAAGTAGCTGAAAGGGTGTCATAATGATGAGGGAAAAATTATTCTCCTTAACCTCTGATGATAGGATACAAAGCAATGGGCTTAAATTACAGCAAAGGAGGTTTAGCTTGGACATTAGGAAAAACTTCCTAACTGTCAGAGTGGTTGAACACTGAAATAAATTTCCTGGGGAGGTTGTGGGATCGCTATCATTGGAGATATTCAAGAACCTGTGAGACAAACATCTATCAGAGATGAGCTAGACAGTGGTTGGTCCTGCTGTGAGGGCAGGGGACTGGACTTGATGACCTCTTGAGGTCCCTTCCAGTATTAGTATTCCATGATTCTATGAAAGCCAAAGGGATTACACATAGAAACAGAGAATTATGAAATTATAGAAATGTGGAGTTGAAAGCGACCTTGAGAGGTCATCCATTCCAGCTTCCTGCAGGCTAGATCAAATAAATGTAGAACCAATAGACCCTATTCCTCCCTGCAGTCATGGGTATCTGGTGGCCTAGACAGAGGAAGGCTTTGCCTCCCCAACCCACCAGGCATGGCCAGAGCCGGCCCAAGGTACGGGCTAACCGGGCTACCGCCCGGGGTGCCCCATTGTAGGGGGAGTCGCGGGGGCTGACGGGCCGGGTGGGAGCTGGGCCACGCATGCACCGGGTGCCCGGGGGCATGGCCGTGCATGCATCGCACTCCCGGGGGGTGGCTCTGTGCTCCCGGAGTCCGGGGCGCACAAATGGCTCGGGCCAGCCCTGGGCATGGCCTCGCCCTGGTGTAGGCATTCT
The DNA here is from genome assembly GCA_030068395.1 of Apalone spinifera. Lineage (NCBI taxonomy): Eukaryota > Metazoa > Chordata > Testudines > Trionychidae > Apalone > Apalone spinifera. Next base: position 149,570,979 of record JANRFK010004149.1, read on the forward strand.
GGGCACGGAGAATTGCTGCCTGCTAGCATCAATCCTCTCTGTGCACTGTGGTCACATTGCCTCCTCCCTCTTCAGTGCTCCATGGCTAGGGCCACACCACGACAGTCCTCCCTACCCGGTGCTCTGGGGCTGAGGAAGCTGGGGCCACATCATGAACTCTCCTCCCTTAGAAGTGCTCTGGGAGTGGGGAAGCTGGGGCTCCACTGCACACATTCCTCCCTCCCCTGGTGCTCCAGGGTGCGGGAAGCTGGGGAAATGCCGAGTGCCCTTCTCCCTCTCCCAGAGTTCCGAGGCTGGGGCAAGCATGCACCCACCCATTCCCTTCCCTTCCCCATGTTTGCGGGAGGGTGTACACACAGCATGCTGCCCTGCCTCCCCATGGGTGGGCATGGAGGGGTCAGGGCTGGGGCCCATGCCTTCAGTTATGTACAATCACCAGTTTGGAAGCCTATGCCAGAACTTAATACCTTTTATATATCAACTTGCTATTTAGTATGATAGAAAATTAAAAGAAAAGCAGAAGATTAAATATTGGAGGGAGTTCAGAGAAGAGCATCAATAATTATTAAGCAATCTGAAGCAAAATATTTCCAAGGAAATATCAAAAGGGCTAAATAAATACATCTAGTTAGATCTTGGCAAAAAAGATGGCTAAAAAGGAACATGGCAAGTGTCTACATTTATTTGCATGGTGTCAACAGCAAGAATAGAAGTAATATATTAGCATATTTCAATGGGGCAGAATATAACTAGAGGTAATGGGATAATATGAATATCATATAGTATAAGTTAAATATGATTACTAAAACATTGCTTAAGAAAAAGATTCTGAATTCCACACTATCTTCAGTTTCTGGATGGATTTAAGATTCAGTTCTATGGGATTACCCATATGTAAAATTATACTTGTGCCTAAGAGTCCATATTCCATACCCTTGTAAGAGCAGCATTGATCCTTGCAGTACTATTCTTATGGTGATGTTAAGTCTAATGATTAATATCCCTCGTGAAAGAGCTTCCACCATTTCCTTTGAGACTGTTTCACTATTATGATGATGTTCAGTTTAAGAGCTTTATGTCCTAATTTTTATGGGAAGCAAGCATCCAAATCCCATTGGGACTCTGACAATCTCATTTTGTATGTGTAGTTCCATTAATTTTGAAGGGATTACTCATAGGCTAATCTTCAGGTGGCATACATTCATTTTGTGTCAAAGGACCTATGACAATTTCCAACAGGCAAGAATCTACTCTTTTATAAGACTGTTATGAATAAGACTGTTTTATAAGACTGTAGAGTTATGAATGTATATTAGATTTTGCATGATCAGGGTCTTCATATGAACATTCATTTTCCCTTCTATTGCTGTCACACAACCATTAACTCTTAGGATGTTGAATTGGACTACACTGAGGCATTGAAATGTCCAAAGTTTTGGTTTACATGTTTATTTTGGCCCCTAAACACTTCCATATTCAGAGTGCCAAAATGAAATATCTGTAAGTGCAGAAAATTATGCCTTTGTAAAATTAATCCCAATTGTGTTGTATTCCTGGCCCATTTTTTTCTTCCATGCTCATTACTTCCAAACTAAAAAAACATCTAAAAACTCATTATTGTGTTGATGACTTTTACATTTAATTATTACCACATGGAGGTAGATAATCATTATACTGATTATTTAACTATGAGGTGTAAATAGCTTGCGTGTGGGTTAAATCAGATAATAACAGTGAGCACAGCTTCTTTGTAAAATAAAGCAACATGATTTATAGTTATAACAAACATACCTGTACGCATTATGAAATACTATATGCTATTGTGTGTAGGACTACTGTCTGCTCAAATAGCTCCTTATTTATTCATTAGCTACCAAATATGGATGTTGCCTAAACTATAGGCCCTTGGGAGCCGTAATTGCATTATATGCAAAATGAGTGGAGCTTACTCAAACATCTGATTACTTTTAAACTTGAATACCATATATACAATTAAACATGTTCAGGCAAAATCCTCCCTCCATTACCTCATGATTTGCCACAAATGGAGGGGAAGGTCAGATTACAAGTCTGGCAGAGCAGAAGAGTAGAAAAAAATGCCACAAGGAGGGGAAGAAGTGAGGGGCTTATATGCACTGTGTAAACTCCAAGAGCAGATTAGAGCAATGCATAAAAGGACACACAGGGCTTGGTTGTGGCTCTGGCTACACAGAAGACTAAATGGTGATGTGCACACACATGGGGGTTAAAATCCCTCTATACTCCTTGTCAGGACACATTAGTATTGCATGGATAGATCAGGCCCAGAGGAAAGAACAAGGACAAGGTGTGTATAGTTAGGTGTGACGGGGGCATCTGTCAGCCGATGGTCAGGGCAGCGTGTGTGTGTGTATCACACCCAAGTCTTTAACTGCTGAGATGCAAGGTCTCATCACAGCGGGCAGCCTAGGAGGCTGAAGGGTGCCCCGAGAAGTTTAACGTCCATGCCTTTACTGCTAGGACTGGGGTCCCATCGCGGAGGGCAGCCAACAGGCTGACCGAAGCCCCAGAGTTTATAGGAAGAGCTTATTACACCTCAGATTTTAACTGCTAGGATGCAGGATTCCTTCGCAGCGGGCAGCCTAGGGAAGACTGAGAGATGCCCCAATGGATCTGTCC
>JANRFK010004149.1:149586804-149600155 GCA_030068395.1 Apalone spinifera
TTATAAGCCCTGACCAAAGAAAGGTTCGGGTTCGCCACTGTCCATCTGTACCATTGTCTGTCCGTTACTCTGTTCAGAGTCCTGTTAGTGTTGTCTGTTTCCCTTGGCCTTCCATTTTTGTTCGTGGAAATTGGTATAAGGATAGCTCGGGTCGTGGTGAGATAGCCACCGTGAGTGTGGGGATACCCCACTTAATTGGTTGCTGGCTTCTGCCACACGGATTTGAACTTTATTGCCACCTTCCTTACCTACTGGATTGGACTGTGAGTCGAAGGACTATCAAGTGCCAGCTCCTGGAAGGACTACCTTTTCCACCGGAGGCGAGGATCCACCGGCGTGAGGGCCCGGTTTAGCTGGGCTGATCTCTGTCAGCGAGGGACGCCCTGCTGTCCTCCCCTAAGGCTTCACATTAGCCACAGGGTTGAAGGTTGCAGGCCTCAATCACCGCCTCTGACATTGTAAAGTATACCCCTTGTGTTTTTGGGACCTATCTATCTCCTTTCTCCTCTGGGATAGGGTGGGTTTATACAGTTGTTGTTGTTGTGTGTTTGACTTTTCAAAATATATGGTTTGTCCCTAAACATTGGTCTCTCACCTGATTTGTGGTTACCCAATCCACCAGTGTCTAGATACGTAACACAAGGCCGAATCTGGCTTCTGTGGGGGAGGGCAGCCTTAGGCCTTAGGCTTTACTACAGATTTTGGCTTCCACAGTAATTGTTTACCTAAGTCCCCCAGGTAACATCATTAAGGTCTGGGGTGAGAAGTCCAACCTCCAGGATCTCCATGTCAGAAAGAGGAATGCCAATGTTTACGGCTGGATGGCTGCCAGCCTGGCCAACAAAGGCCATACACAGACCCTCGATCAGGTCCAGATGAAGATAAGAGCTCTGGCAGGCCTACAACAAGGTTAGGGAGCAGAGTGGACACTCCAGGGTGCCACTGCACATGTGCTGCTACTACAAACAGCTCAATGCCAACTGGGGAGAGGGGCTGGTCACCTCCACTCCATTGTCATCGAGTCCAGCCGAGACATGACTGGCATTAGCCTCCACAAGGATGGGGTTGCAGAAGAGGTGGAGGCCATGCCAAGCGACCATGGCAGCCAGGAGCTGCTCCTCACCCTAAAGCTAGTGCTCCGCTTCCTCCCAGGATGTCTCCTAGGTTTCAGATGAACCCATAGAAGTTCCATATCTTTCCCTATACCCACCAGGGCAGTGAATGGGCTGTGAGGGGCTGTGCTCTCTTGCTTGGCCTATGCTGCCTGGGGTGGGGGGGGGGGGCGGTTCACAATGGCCTGTGCACATGGCATGCCAATCTGGAGCACTCAGACCCATGAGGCTTCCAAACAGGAACCCCTCTGCCCTTCTCACAAGGTTCCTGGAGAACCCTGCCTTACTCTAGCCTCGATGGTGGGACAACTTCCCATGACAAGCCACCACTAAGGAGTCTGGGGTCATGCAACTACACAGTATGCTGCACAAGGCACAGGGTCATGCCTGTACTCGGGTAGCATTTGTTCCTAGTCAAGTGTGACGATGCGGAGGAGACTGATCCTGCACATGGAAACCTGCTTGGGGAAGGAAAGGGATGGGAAGCCCTCTCTACAGCAAGTGGCATCTGCCACTCAAAAACACCTCCACCATCTCTCTCCTCCTCCTCTAGCAAGGAGGGATAGAAGTCCTCTCTCTGTGGGATGCCGCCAGTGCCAAACCCAGCATGTGTGGGACACAGAAGGAAGCTGAACCATTCTGTCCCCCAGCTGCATAGTGTCTCCAACTTGCTCTCTTTCAAATTATAGATTGTTTTACTGGCAGTGAAGTATGGGAAAGTAAACTTTTTTTTAAATAGAAGTTTATAAAGCAAATTATCCAGCTGTGAAATTGGAAGCACAACTGTTACAGCTCATCTGAATTTTATTTCTACTAGTTCCCATACAGTAATCTGTACTTGCCTTTATAGTGCCTCCAACTGAAAAGGATTATCTAGTCCAAATACATCAGTACATAATAAATGTGCTTCATTTCTTCCTCAGTTCTTAGAGCTGCCAGCCAAAATGAATGTTTGTCTTAGCATTGGCACCACTGGTACCTTTGCAGAAACTATTTCATGGTCCATTGGACCCTAAAGGACATTGTTTTTAAAGACATATTATCAGAAGCATGCCATAAGAGTTCATATTGCCATGTATTACTATAATTTAAGGGCAATAACATTGCTCAGTTGATATCTGAAGACATTCTGGTCAAAAATGTATTAAAGCTAACCTTTAAGGTTTTCAGCATTATATTTTTATGAGATCAAACTAGTAAATAGAGTTCACCAAAGGTATTTTCAGTCATTTGGTAGTCCATGTGGAAAAGTAGAGGAAATATAAGTACATAAGAGGTTGTAGAGTCTCTTCTCTATGAGCATGTAGACACTACAGCTGATAATGGGATTTATGTATCTCAGAATAGAATATTAATTATCTGTTAAGGTATTATAGTAAACAAGCCCATTTTATTCACTATATTGCTTTGCAAATGTAGATTTATCATACATTCACCATTTGAAATTATTTTGTGAAATGACTGGCTTTCTTTTGAAGAAGCTATTAAATTATATAACCTGAATTTCTAGATCTTCAAGGTTGGAAAACTCATCAAAATATTCAGTGGTCAAATCATTGCTTCATTACAATGGTGAGGACAATGCCTAATTTGATAGATTGCAATGGTGTTTGTTAGGATAAGATGTTACATGAGCCTGACAGCTTAACTGTCAGATAAATTGCGGTAGCTACAGCACATAGGCAAGCTCATAAGCAGACGATACTAGTGTTGCCAAAATGTGACACCACAAACTAATAACTATCTTAGAAGCATCTGGACAGAAGCAAAATCTAATTTTGTCTAAAAGATCTACATTAGCAGTAATCATATTTAATATGACCAACATATTCTTGTCAAAGTATTATGGAATATTCATAAAACAGATTAAACATGGCATGCTATTCTTAAATAAACCTTTTGATTTTGACACTCAGTGCAGATTGATAGAGATTAGATTGGTTAAAAGGTATCCAGAGTAGAAGAGAAATTTAGTTCCTCTGCCAAATGATTGTTAGGAGGGGATAATGTACAGTACCGCAAAAGAGATTAAAATTTTAAAAGCTAGGCTTAAAAAAAGATGAAAGTAATTAAAGGGGCATCTGATATGATAAAGGAAACAAGACCCTTGCATATTTTACAAGAAAAGTTATTGGTCATAGGTCTGTTTAAGAACTTTATTCAAGAAGAGTGAAGATGGATTATATAGAGCAAGGTGAGATAAGGTGACTGAAAGTATGAAAGAGAAAGTAGGACATCTGTGCCTTTACTGGATGGACGAAAAACCTTTATACGATAGTGAAGGAAGTATGAAGACAAAGGGTTTAGAGAGCAAAAACAGAGGATTTTTTATTTACCCCATGTATAAGAGAGGAAGAGAGCTATATGAATGTATCAAGTGAAAAATAAGTCCCTTAGAGTGTATGTTGTAATAAACTGGCTAATTAAAAAATAAGGTAGCATTGAAAACTTTTTGCTGAGCTGTTTTCCCTATCAGCTGCAGATAAACTGGGCATATCATCATCCACATTTACCTAAAGGACAGCCAAGGGAAGGCTTAAACTACACATGAACATCTCTCCAAACACCAGTATTAATAAATAAACATGAGAGCAGCAGTTTTGGAATACATCTATAAATTACAGGCTGCCTTTCATAACTCAGGGGAAGACTAGAGGGAGTTACACTTCAGTAGGAAAGATTCAGAAGATTTGTGGTTGACCTAGGAGTTGACCCTACGGACAATCAAGGGAAGAACTAAGATATTTGAATACCTCTGAAAAATTATGGTGTCAGTAGGTTCACCTTCTCCTTGTTTGTCCCTTGCTTAGAAAGCCAAAATTTCTCCTGGGGATTCCTAGGAAGCACACACTACTGTCAATGAATCTACTGAAAACACATCACTGTGCCATTCACTGCACTGGTTTCTACTGAACATTGGGTCTGTTTTAATATATTGGGTTTTATTTTCAAATCCCTGAATAGTCCAGGCCCAGGATAGAAAAAAGAGTGCCTTATTACCTGGGGAAAAAACAATGAGGAGTCCTGTGACACCTTAGCGGAGACTAACAGATTTATTAAGGCATAAGCTTTCATGGGTAAAACCTACTACATCAGATGAATTGGAGTGAATTTTCCCCCAGGGCCACACATTGCCCTTCACAATTACACAGTGATGATATAGAAACTATACCATACTGGAAATCTAGGACTGCATAAAAACTGGAATTTCATATTAAAATACATAGCACCTGTAATGATTGCATCTACTTTCATATTTAACTCATTATAAGTCTGGGGTTTTTTTTATTTAAATGAAACTGCTGCAGAACTTCCAGTCTGGTGCAGAATCCAGGAACTCTGACAGATAATTTATATCTAGATTTGGGTGAAGTACAAAGACAACCTGGATTAAATTATAATAATGTTGTTGGCCCTTTAACTACAGAGTTGATCCAAAATACCTTGTAGTGAGACAGCCTAGTCTCCCTCAGACCTGAAAAGGAAAACACTCCCTAACACTCCCTGGTGGGAGCAACTCAGGCCCACCCACAGGAAGCAGAAAGGTGGGATCTGAAGTAAAAAAGGAGGGTCTCAGAGCACAGTTGGAGGCCAACAGCCAAGACAGCCAGATACTGCAACGAGGTTCCCAAGGAGGAAGGCCTGTCTGCACCACCCAAGAAGGGAGAACTGTCCTGGGGTCCTTTTAAGCATGGAGCTCAGTTAGCCTCAGGCAGCAGCCCCACACACTAAGTCCTAACCTGATGCCCTGCCGGCACTGGTTCCGGCCATCCTTAACTTCGGTTCAGGGTCTACTCAGTGTGGACGTGCCATTTCGAAATAGCAAAACGCTATTTCAAAATAGCTTTTGTGTATAGATGCGTTATTTAGAATTAGCTTAATTTAAATTAACTATTTCTAATTAAGTTAATTTGAAATAGCACTGTAGTGTAGACATACCCTTAGACTGGGACCAGGCTCCTCAGGCCTACTAACTGGTCAGTAGGCCATGTAGTGAGGCAGTTTGGTCTCCCTCCAGCCAGTGACCAGTGCACACCTGTTATAGAAGCTTCAGACTCTTTACATCTGGGACTTCTCATTCCCACTGGTTGTGTGACATTAGGCTGAAAGCAAGGCATGCATGGAGTAGATATAAGGTATAAAAGCCAACCTATGGCAAGAATAGGAAAAGGACCCGGGGGAAAACAGGAAGTTTCTCCACAGGGAGGTCTGAAGGAGAACAGCTATGGTTATTAGGTCTTCCCTGATGAGAGGCTAGAGAAGGAGCTTCCTGGAGTTAGTGTTGCTCTTTACAGCCAGGATGGGTGAGAGAATTATTCCTTGACTTGTAGGAAGTTGTCAAGAACCTCTGTAGAATGGGGTTGTTGTGTTGCCTGGCAAAAGCAGGGAAGAATTATTTTCAGACACGAGCATGTGGGCTGTGGAAATGTGAGGGAAATATTAGAGACTGGAGGGGGTTTCCTGTATACACATTTGAGTATAATTGGTAAATTAATGAACAGAACACAGGAGAGGAGATTTTGACAATGCTAGTTGTGTGCCATGGGATTATCCTAGAACCATGGGTAGGGAAGGAATAGATATAGTAGTTCACCTAACAATGTGGGATAAAAATGTTCCCTGACTCATTTCAATCCCCAAAATATATTTAAAAAAAACCCCGGTAAAATATAGAAAGGTGTGTGTTCCAGAACAGAAGTTTTGATTCTCAGATTCTGGAAAAGTCTAGATCCAAAATACAAAATCCAGATCCAAGTATAAAATATTCCATTCTTTGTTGGGTGTTTGAGACATTTACTATCTAGTCAACAGTCATGCATGCATTCACCTACACACAAAACGATGTAGGTAAATAATGAGTATTCAGTCTGCTAGTGTATTTTTTCATCCATCTGGATCTGAATTTTGTGATCTGACTTTGTTTTGCTTCACCAGCCAAAATGCAATTATTATATTGGCATAAAGCATTTCCCAATATTTGTCATGTGAAAAGAACAAAGAGGGTAAGTGTTAGAAAAGGTCAGAGAATATACATTAGATTTGTACTGACCTGGCCTTGTATAGCAGGAAAAAGCATCTGCTCCATGATACTGTTGTACTTTTGAGAGAAACACTCCTCATTTTTATAGAAGGAGACAAGCTTTTAAGGTGAGGAATGGAACACAATTTCTTTTCAGAGTTAAATCATTAATTCAGCAAGCTTCCTCTGTCACAACAAACAAGTTCAATTTTAAAGTCAACGTTGTATATTGAGTATCTGTGTTTCTAAGAGAGGTTGATGATAGATGAGATCAGGGTAATTGACATCAGTCATTCTAAATAACATGGGCTAAAATGTGACTTGGACTACATGCTCATGTAGTGGAATAAATCTGAGAAAGGATAACTTTAAAAATGATGAGTAGACCTCTGGCACCTTAGAGACTTATATATATAGTATTTTTGATTGTCTTTAAAGTTCTACTTGTCATTTTTTAAAGTTGTTTTTAAAGTTACAGACTAACACAGCTGTCCCTCTGAGTCTGAGGAGGATGTATCTGGACCTAGCTGAGTAAGCAGATTCTATATGCTTGTTTAATATCCCCAGCAAAAGAGATGTGTAGGTAATGGCTTCTCCCCTCTTATTTGTTGGACATTCAGGTGCACTAACCAAAAAATGATAACCTGATTTATATTAGTAAAGGCTTGTAACAAATTATAAACTTGACTCTGCACTCCTCCAGCTGCTCCCCTAACCCATGGAAGCAGGTAATAGAGACTCAGAGGTGTATATCTATGTTACAATGCCTCTGGGGGTGGGCCCATAACACAAAGCTGGATGTAAGTCACAATCAAGCCCAGCGTTGATTTTTTTAAAATATATATATTTTTTTAATTCTTTAGTCTTTCAAAGTTAAGCTAGTAGAGTAAATAATTTAAAAACATTATTTCAGAGCAGAAATGATAACCCAATAAGTTATTATTTGCTCTTTATTGAAAAATTTCACTTCATTTACACACAAAAACTGAAGGCATATATAGGATCACAGTTTCTCAGACGCTGAGATAAGATTAAACTGAAAACCAATTATCATTTAGTTTTCCTTATTGTCTCTAAGCTTGTCATTGTCTTCCCCTCATTATAGCAGACTAATTTGAAGGAATCACAATTTACATACAATGGATAGAATGTGGAAATATCCCAAATATCACTGGGAGGTTTGATGGGTTTTTTTGTTGTTGTAGGGTTTTTTTAAGCTTTAGTACCAGAGTTATCATAGAATCATAGAATACTAGGACTGGAAGGGACCTCGATAGGTCATCGAGTCCAGTCCCCTGTCCCCATGGCAGGACCAAATACTGTCTAGACCATCCCTGATGAGGCATGGTTCTTTCAGTTGAAGATACAGGCCTATAAAAAATTAACCTAAATAAAGTATTGTGTATGTAAACTGATGAAATGTATACTATGAAGACAATTAAGAATGTGATGGAAAGTATGTATTATAAACTTACATCATAGGTCAGTTCATGTGTTTTTGCTGAAAAAACTGAGGGTTAAATTTTGGTGGAAAGTCCTACTATCTAAGGTAATTTTTGGTAGAGAGGGATTAAAAAAAACTTGTCCACATAACATGCAGACCGGTATGGTTGCCTTTCTAGCTTATGGATATCTAAAAAGCTAGATGGAATTCTCATGTACTTGGTACATTGAGGGATGCAGGAGGCCCAGATCCCTTCAGTGATCCTTCCACTTGGTTCCAGTTACCATGATAGCAGTGTGACTCTCTTGGAAACCATGCTACAGAGGCCTCCCCAATGCAAGTTTGATATAAGTCTTTCCCTTTAACTTTCCAGGGAGAATATAGGGGGAAGGCAAAGTGTAGAAGTTCCATTAAATTAAGGTGGAGAGCATCTGTATTAATTTACTCAGAAGGACCTCAATAGGATTTCAAGGGAATCATCTCTGGATCTTGCTTGTCAAGATACTCTCTTCCCTCAGAACCCATGGAAGTCCAGTTAAGTGTAGTTTCTGTGGATTTACATGATTGGAAAGAAGAGGATTACTCTATGTTGTCTTAATGGCCTTTCTTTGTCAGTTTTGACTTAGGATTTCTGCTTCTTTCATTTACTCCATGAGAAATATTTGAGGATTATATGATCTTGTGACTACAGGGTTATATAATAGCCATTATAACAAATTACAGGCTATCTATGAGTACATATCTGCTCTACTTGGAACTTCATGGCAACAGCAACCATAGCAGTCAGATCATTGTGCTCCAAAAGACCAGACTTCCAGTATTCTCTATTAGCTGTTAGGAGCGTAGGACTTATCACACATAATTCAACATTTCTGACTGCATTTATCCAGCACACACTCTAGCCAGGTCATTATATATTGCTCTGTTTTATAATATTACATCAGGGAAATACCTGGAGAAAATATATTTATATAGCATTAAGACAAGTTTACGCAAGATTATTGAAATCTAACAATCCCTTCACACACAAATCCTGTTTTACAAATTAAATTAGCTCTGAGTGGAGGCACCTAGAATACTCAGAATTAACTGAAAATAAATCAGAGGAAAATAATTCTGAGTGGCAGTATGAAGCACTTACAGAAGTTTCCTTGATTACTGAGCACCTGTAAGCAGGAGGAAAATTGCAGTGCCTCATGAAATTTTAACTTTGATCTTCCATTGCTAACTGTTGGAAAAGGAATATTACTATGTTTAGCAGTCGTCGTTATCACTGACAACTGTTCTCTGGATTTTGGGGAAGAAACAATTGAAGACTCCATCTTCAATTAGTGCTTGTCAGTCAAGTCCCAGCCATGTCCTAGGTGATCCCTATTAGGTTCATTAGCCCATTCTGAGATACCTTAGAGGAGATGTGGGGGGAATAACCCATCAATCTGCCTGACACAGATTACAATTTAATGATATCTGACTGTTTCTTGAACCTCAAGGAGTCAGGTTTAGAGCTTAGCTCTTTTGGGGAGCATGTGGCAGCCACCTTGACTTTTCACCCTCACACATAAATAGGATGAGTGAAAGCAGTTCCACAGGTTCCTTAAGAGTTCGACTATCTTCACCCAACAGAGACCCAATATCCTTCTGGTCTCTGGTTCAGATCCTGCCATTGATCATTTGACATCCATTTTTGATTTTGTACCTGTCAGCAAAGGTGGCCTTCTGAATGGCCTGAAGGAGGAGGATAGGTGAACATGAATGCATTGATCACTGACCCATCATACACAGCATTCTACAAGGGCAAGATGCAGCTGTCTCAGCCAGTTTCTTTCTAAAGTGATTTCTGACTTTCACTCGAATCCATCTATTTACTTGCCAAGGTTCTTCCTGAAACTGCGCTCAGAGTGATGAGTGGAGATTCCATACCTTCATGTTCATTGAGCATTAGCATCTTACTGGATAGGACTGAATGTAATGAACATATGCAAACACTCAAAGAAGAATAACCATTACTTACTTTTTGTAGCTGTTGCTCCTCAAGATGTGTTGCATATGTCCATTACCTGACCCACTGTCCTTCCCCAATGCTTGGAGTTATTGAATTCTTGTGAGAAAGAACTTAGGAAGAGGTGGAGTGACTCTGCCCTTTATATTTTGAATCACTACATGAGGAGCTCATTGGTGGGTGAGATAACCCCTATGGGTACCAACAAGGAAAACTCTCGAGCACCTGTGTATGAGATATGAACCTACCTTGCAAACATCATAGGGTATATCTAGACTACAGGGGTTTTTTAAAAAAAAAGTGGACTTTTTTTAAAAAAAAACTTCCCCTGTGTCTAGACTGCTGCCGCGTTCTTTCAAAAGTAAATTGAAAGAACACGGCAGTTTTTTCGACCATGGAAAACCTTGTTTTACGAGGAAGAACACTTTTTTTCGAAAGTGCTCTTTCAAAAAAAGGCGCTATGTAATGCAAACTGTGCTTTTTCAAAAGAGAGCATTCAGACTGCCTGGGTACTGGTTGTAGTCTAGGCTCTCTTTTTTGAAAGAGGCTTTTTCGAAAGTATCTTTTGAAAAAGCCTCTTTCTAAAGAGGCTTGTAGTCTAGATGTAGCTGCAGTGAACAACCGCTATGAAAGATAAGTTACCATTTGTATTGTTTGTATAGAATTCATTTCAGTGAGCTTGAGGCCCTCTTCATATTGTACAATATACATTAGATTAATATTGTCAGGATGAGTCAGCAAATTACATAGATAATTAAGGACTCAATAGTCCATTGTTGATTAATCAAGTTTTATTATGGCTGTGCTGAAGGATCAACTAAGTGAAGCATCAACCAACCTACTTCAACAGAGAAGTAGATGACACAAAAAAGCTTTCCATCTAAATAGTTCATCTAAATAGGATGTCAGGGAAAGAAACTACAGCACAAGCACAGTGACTAATATAATAGCAGCAAATGCTATGTTAATTCCATTTTGGGGGAACGGGTGAATCAAAGGCATATGCTAAATTAAAAGAAAAGTGAAGGCAAGAAGGGTGGGGATGGGGATGGGCGATTGGGGATGGAATGAAGATGAGATGAAGAGGCTGAGGGATGGGGAGAGAGAGAGGATTGGACCAGATGGCCAATCGGCACTATGCACTGAAAATTCTGTCAATTACAGAATTTGACAAATGTCTGAAGGGCCCTGAAGGATAGAGAGAGGAGAGGGGCTGCATGAATTTTAGTCTCCCCAAGGTGTGTGGGGGGTCTCCCCAAAGCACTACGAATTTGGAGTGCTGGTGGCTAGGATGGGGCTGGCAGGGGCTATTTTTTATACCCCTTCCACATTTGCTGGAGTCTCTAACTGATTCAACAGGTACTTAAATGCACATGGATTATACATTTGATCCCAATATATTGTGATGCATAACCTAAAAAATACCATATAACTGTGCAGTAGACTGACTTAGAATAATTCTGCTTCTAAGAAAGGAAAACTTGGCAGATCATAAAATAAATCACTGCTATTCCAACATGAGTATCGGTACATTTTGTAGAAAAGGAAGGCAGTGTAATGTACAAAGAGCAGATCTAACAGATGAAATAAAATCAGAGAACAGGTTTTTTAGTTAATTTAATCAGATATCAGAGGTGGAAAAATCCAGTTAAATTATTCATGTCCCTCTCAAGGAATGATTGGTGACTTGTCCAAATATACTTTTTTAATATTATAAAAAGAATATTGCTATCTTGCCATGATTCCCTGCATGCAGAAAGTTCTCATCAAGTTTAAAAAACATTCAACTACAGTTGGTTGAAAAATGCTCATTTTGCATAGTCACAATCATGACCTTAATAATATTTTGACATTGATTTAAATTAGAACAGGATCAGGCCCCAATAGTGGGACCTGATTAGGAGTCATCAGAGTAACAATGTATTATACCACAAATTTTACTTTCTAAATAAAGAAAATATATCCATCCCTTTTTTTTGTTACAAATTGTGACAAAAGAAAATGTTGGTGATGTTGAAGGTGTGATTGGGACATAGAGAGATGGCTCCAGGCTTTGAATTATTTAACCTGCACCTCTGCCAATTATAAGGGTCAGCAAGTGATCAAATGGAAAGGAAGTGGGCAGAGGGCCATAATACAACTGAGGAAATGTCCAGACATACAAATATGCCCATGAATTCCACTGGAACATTTCTGGTTCTACATATGTAAGAGTTAGCCCTTTTACACAGAGGGCTCCTGTCCTTCTAGATATCCATTAGCTGCTATACTGAGGAAAGTGTTGGCCTGTTTGGAGACAATTTAGGAAACATAGGCATGTAGTCCTTCACGACTTGTGCAGCTTTGGATTCCCAGAGAGATTCATAGAATCATAGAATAGAATCATAGAATACTAGGACTGGAAGGGACCTCAAGAGGTCATCGAGTGCAGTCCCCTGCCCTCATGGCAGGACAAAGTACTGTCTAGATTATCCCTGATAGACATTTATCTCACTTACTCTTAAATATCTCCACAGATGCAGATTCCACAACCTCCCTGGACAATTTATTCCAGTGTTTAACCACCCTGGGTATGTCTACACTAGCCCCCTAATTCGAACTAGGGAGGCTAATGTAGGCATTTGAAGTTGCAAATGAAGCCCGGGATTTAAATATCCTGGGCTTTATTTGCATCTTCCCATCTGGGCACCATTTTAAAATCCCCTTAGTCCGAACTAACTGCCCGTGGCTACATACGGCAGTCTGTAAGCCGATGGTCAGGGCTGTGTGTGTGTGTGTGTGTGTGTGTGTGTGTTACACCCGAGTCTTCAACTGCTGGGACACAAGGTCCTGTCACAGCGGACGGGCACCCTGAGAAGTTTAACGTCTGTGTCTTTGACCGCTAGGATCAGGATCCCTTCGCGGTGGGCAGCCAACAGGCCGACAGATGCCCCAGAGTTTACAGGAAGAGCTTATTACACCACAGATTTTGACTGCTAGGATACATGATCCCTTCACAGAGAGCAGCCTAGGGAAGGCTGAGAGATGCCCCACAGATCTGTCCTCTGGAAGCGACATGATCCAAATGCCCAGCTCTGCCTGTATCTGTCCCTTATGACCGGCTGGAGTTCTTTTGAAATTGTGCTTGGTTCTGTTACAGCAACTGAAGGAGTCAGGGTTAAAACTTAAACAGTTCCAGGTTTATTAAGGAGATTTATAAAGCATGTGGTTACAATGGCTATTGCTCTACTTCTTAATTATTGACAAATACAGGTCTTAAAAGGGAAAATGGTTACAAAGGAAAGAGAAGATTGAAAATAAGAATAATAATAGTACCAAGTGACAGTTTAATCTTTAAAGATCTCTAATTCTATGTATATATACTTAAACAAAGGACACATACAGGTACAATTTTTACCTCCTTCTGTGCCTCTCGACTCCAGCGTATCAGGCCAGGGCTGGTCCCTCAATTCCTAGGAAAGACGAATACAAAGTGGGCGTCTCCGTGGAACCTTGGGAGGCCAATCACCTAACCCAACCAGCAGATAGATGGTAGATTGACGCTCAGAGTAAGTGTGCTGCTGGACCCATCTTTATACCCATAGGGTATATAAAATGCCAAATTGTATTTTATATTATATAAAATGCCAAATTGTGTTGGTCCGTCTTTGTGATGCCAGTTCTTACAAGGGAGTTTCAACTTAATTTACTCTTGCAAGAGAGATAACTAAATTGTGAGTACGGGGCATTCTTTACTGGGCGGGAGATTCCTCCCCCCGGACGAGTGTGTGTGTTCG
>JANRFK010004149.1:149604858-149624692 GCA_030068395.1 Apalone spinifera
AGCCTAATCTACATGCCTCTGGCGACAGAGGCATGTAGTCTAGACATACCCTGTGTGGCTCTGCAGGCTGGGGAGGGGGAGGGGTGGCACCATACTACAGGTGGCGTGGAGGGCTGGCTGTCCCTTCTGCTCAAGGCCGCACCCCTTCCAGGAGCACTGAGCCCTTTCACACACACACCATGCCCAGGGGAAGCTGTCAGTGCCCTAGGGGCTGATTTAAGTTTACTTACCAAAAAACCTCCCCTTTTATTTACACTTTAATAACAGTGTTGTTAATTGCTTTAATAGTCAATTATTATAGATTTACAGAACCTAAATAATGCTGATAATTACAGCCCTGATCCTACTCACACTCTCATCCTTAACTTTACTCACTGAAGTCTATGACTATTCAACTGCTTGAAATTAAATACATACATAAGTGTTGTAGGAGGGCAAACTTTGCAGCGGAGAGATGTATTTTCTACAAATTTTCAAGTAATGTTAATATGACCTAAAATTCCTAATATTTTAGGATTCATATTAAGAGATGAAAACTATATTTCACTGAGTAATGTAAAATTAAATTTTAGAATTACTTTCGATTGGGATGCAAAGTGATTAAAAAAATTAATCACGATTAATCGCGTGCACCTCCCCTTTCAAATCCTGCGGTGGCATTTCAACGAGGCAGCGATGCATGGAACCCAGGATCAGCTGGAGTGCCCAGCTGATCCCAGGCTCCATGCAGCGCTGCCCCTTTGAAGATCTGTTTTGGTGCTTTAAAGGGGCAGCGCATTAGGAGCTGGGGATCAGCTGGGCACTCCAGCTGATCCCCGGCTCAGCTTGCACTACCCCTTTGAAGTGCGGAGGCGGCACTACAAAGGAGCAGTGCAGCATTAAGGCCTGCGATTAATGTGTTAAAAAAATTAACGCATTAATCCTGTCCTGCGTTAATCACAGGCGTTAACGCAGGTCAATTGACAGCCCCATTAAAGACCTATACTTTTTTTTATCCAAACATTTGGTTAAAATGTTCAGTCTTGATACTGGTTACCAGATGGAGAAAAATGGGGAACTTTGTGCCATTCAAATGTAATTTGCTACGGCTTGTTCTCAGTCTCTCATTCTTGTTCTGAGTTTTTCTGGCATATTAAATAACATGGAAGTGCATCCAATATCATATAAGTGGCTGTATCTTTAGGTAGGAAGTGTATGGGTGAACTCACAGGTACATTCTCACATTTTTATTGACTAGATGATGCCCAGCTATTTCTAACATTCTGTTAACTGAGTTATTTTGGCAGCTTTCTGCTATGAAATTCATTCCCCCATTTCTTTCTCCGATATACCATATGTGGAAAAACAGTTACATTTGAACTACTTTGACTGCTATCCAGTTTGGAAACTAATTCCCAATTCAGTTTATGTTCACTTCTTATAATCCTTCTGCCAAATGCCAAGAGTTGCACAGGGAATGCTAGCTTAATTTATACTTTTACGTGATCTCTCTCTGTTCTGTATTTGCTTTACAGCACTCAACTTCTGCTTCATAGTTTTTCCATGGTGTTCTTTCCAAATATTCTTAAAAAGCTTAAACAAATGTTCAATACAAAAGGTCAGCCCATAGCTGACTTATTGACAAACCTTTACTAAAGGTTTGATATTTTATATGAACACTAAGTTTAGCAAACTGAAAGTAGCTGATTGCTCTGAATTGCAGGTGCTATTCCATTTTCAGTGATTGCAGTAATTAAAATAATTTGGGTGTGAAGATGTATAATGAAGGTATTAATATACACTGTGTTTTTCGCATGAAAAATACAGGGGTGTTGACAAGGCAATTCATGCCATAGGACAACATTACAGTAAAAGATTGAATGAAAAGTAGCCAGTTAAATTGGAAACCAGAAAATAGAATTTTATGTGAATTAGCAAGTAAACTTGTTTTGTAATTATGAGATCACTATTTACGTAGTATTTAATCCAAACAAACGTGTACTGCAAGGTAATCCAAGGCTGAGCTATAACATAAGGTCAATATATCATGTATTTTTATATGTCCATCATCTGTGATTCTGTATTTTGAGAAGTTAGGGTAAGAAGTATATTTCTATCAAAAGTTTTAAATTAATGTGCAAACCTCTAATGCAGAAATAATATATAAGGCGAAGGCTTATGCTTTATTATATTTGACAGTGCCACCTTTTAATCTATTAATACCTACCCCAGTACTGTTTCCATACCACTATAAAAGATTAAACCTGTTATAATTATACTTTTTAAAAAACGGGAATGCTAAGAAAAAAAAGTCTTCAAAGCTATTGCGTCCTCCTGTTATAATGGTTGAAAAATATGTGGCAAAATTTGTAGAAAATGGATATTTATCATTCTCTGCTGTCTAATTACATGGTATAACTACAAAAATCATCATTCTACAACTGGCAAGTCCCCAGAATTTTCACAGCATCCAACATCTAAGTGGAGAATGAGACTAAGGGATTGATTCTAATCCAAGGTATGCACACACATTTGCATTGATTTAAGAGAAGTCCCTTAGAGGAATAATGTGCATGTGTGTGGAACATGTGCCAGTAGCTCTTCTAGGACAATAATTTAAATGGGGTAATGTAATTCAGGAAGATAGTTAAGGGACACATTCCTTTACAGGATCTGTCGAAAAAGGGTTTATTTTCGACAGATCCACGTCTAGCCTGCCGTTTTTTTTAAAAAAACCTCCGTTTTGAAAAAAAGCGGTGGCCATGTTTATGCTAATGAAGCACGGGATATTTAAATCCCTGCTTCATTAGCAATTTCGATGTGCCTAATCTACATTTCTCTGTTGACAGAGAGGTGTAGTCTAGACACAGCCATAGTGAACACAGAAAAAATACAGATTTTTGCATACTTTATAATAAATTCCAGATTCAAATAATGTAATGGATTGATTTCCAGGTTGGCCTTATTTTATGCCTACGGTTTGATGAATGCAAACAATGGTGGGCTGAGTTATGCTGCTATTGTTATTTAAGGCCAGGTCTACGTCGGAGGCTATATTGAACTAAGGTATGTAACTCCAGCTATGACACTCCCCACATTTCTCTCGTACACCAGTGCCTACGAGGGCCCAGTCTAGTAGATTTTGTGTGCTCCAGCCCAATGATGGGATGGCAAGGGGGTTGGAGCACCAGTGCAAGCTCCCTAATGTTGGGGGGAGCACTGAGCTTTGGGGGCCACATACAGCCCCTGGGCCTTAGGTTCCCCACCACTGATTTAGTGGGTCAGACCCACTAAATCAACCCCCAAGGAATCAATACCCACAATGCCAATCTTCTGGTAAGAGCAGACAAGGCTAATGGTGCAACTGGTGTAATTTAAGGCCCACATTTTTGACTGGCTCCCTGTCTGGCACTTATGCGCACACAGAATTGCATGCATACAAGAAAGACCTTGGAAAACATCTCGGTAAAGGCATGAAAATTAGAATTTGTATTTGTAATGGCTTCAGTGGGAATCAAAGGTGCTTATAATTTATGAAGATCAGAACACTTAAAATGCTGAGATGTGACACCTAACATTTGAATATTTTAGGAACCATTAAGCAGCAACATTTGCATATTTTGGTCTATTTTAATATGCCTACAGATCGGGTCATTGGATGGTTTCTAGAAGACAACTATTCCTAATACTTGTTAATAAAGTGGGACCAATATTTAGGCTTAAAAATTACATCCACAAATAATTGAAAGCCCAAATAAGTAAGCCAGATATAGAGATACAGAATCATTTAAGTAGTATTTAGAAAAATTAAATTGAAACTGTTCAATTTAATGGCAGTAACATCTGCCTCTAAGTCTTTTCTGTAAAATCCATTCACAGGACCTGATTCTTAGCTGGTTTCTCAATCTAGAAAAGCTCCACTCTCTCACAGCTATTGTCAACATTCAATAATGGGGGAGGAGGAGAGGGAGAGAGAAGATTTCCCTGTGTTTGGTCATCCTGCAACACCTAGTTGCTCTGACTTCAACGATCATGGGTAGAAGCAGCATAACCATTAAAACAAATGTCCTCCTGAGTCAAACATTCTACATAGAAAGGTGATACCAAAGCTTAGCCCTTAAAAAGGCAATTAAATCATTTCAGAGGAGGAAATGGAATGCTATATATCATGGGCTCCTATTAAAACCCATATACAAAAAATCTGTTTCAAATTTGTGGTAAGTTAATAAATCCCTCCAAACACAACACACATTTCAAAAATATGCCTTATTGTCAGTGCAGATGTTTCTTTGTGACCAGGAATACTCTTTATAGCAACTGACGAAACATGGTTCGATGTGTAATATAAATATCAGCAAGAATATTTGGGATAAAATTATTAAACAACCCTGTTGTTTTCCTTTGTCACTTAAAAGACAGTAGTATACAAAACCAGAGAACATTAGCTTCTTTTACTTACCTGTGTTCTTTTACTTACCCATAGCTCTAAATGTAGTTAAAAGATCTTTTGTGATTTTTCATCCTCTAGGCATTTTCAGTAGCTGCTACTCAGTTGCTGTACTTGCCTGTGCACTTTGCTCACATGGGTATTGTTTCTGCTGGTTTCAGATCTGTCTGTGTAATACGTTTCCTTCAGTCTTGGATCAGAAGAATACTTGTCTAAACCTGCCACATGTATAAAGATTTATCTAACATAAAACAGACAACATGATATTCAGCTTAAAGTGTAGAAAATGTTAGTCGCTTTTTTTAACTTTCTACAACGAAAGATTGCCACTATTGGTTATACATTTCCAAATGATCATTGACTTTTTTTTTACAGAGTTCATATGATAAAGTATAAGAAACAAAACAAAACAAGATAGTACTTAAGAAAAGTGTTCACAAGACAGCGCACAAATCAAAGCTAAGAACTTGAGTTTCAGTCTCAGGGGACCAAATTTCCACAAATTTGAAACAAACCTGTAACTATCAGGAATTGTAAATATAGTTCCTTTTGACAAGTAAAAAAAATGACACAGCTTTTTTAAGGGGCATATAATCCCATTTTATTACTATATAAAGCAATGAAAAGCAAGATGTGCTTCAAGCTGATTATATTCCTTTTAAAATGCGGTGGTGTTTTTTTCACTTTTCAAAGGAAGGTGTCTGGTTACAGTTTTACATATCCATAAATGTGCTGAAAAAAGCATCTGTTAGAGTTTAATAGATTAATTTTTCTCATGAGAACATGAAAAAAATTAAAAATCCACTTTGGATGGTAGTTGGGGGAGGAAGTACAGTTTAGAGGAAAAATCACATGTGTGAGGTTTTGGGGTTTTTTTCCTTTTAAGGAAAAGAAGATGATGGTGAATTCTGTAAACATGAGGTTTTCTATACTGAGCCCAGGGCTGGGGGGATGCAGGGACTACTGAATTCCTTTCCTATCACCGCACCTGGATAATAACTATTTTACACTTTATAAACATGATTTATT
This sequence comes from Apalone spinifera, assembly GCA_030068395.1. Classification (NCBI taxonomy): domain Eukaryota; kingdom Metazoa; phylum Chordata; order Testudines; family Trionychidae; genus Apalone; species Apalone spinifera. Next base: position 149,610,314 of record JANRFK010004149.1, read on the forward strand.
TATGCCCGTTAATACTCCTATGAAGGTGGTAAACAACAGCAGCCTCATTTTGCAGAGGGAGGGATGGAGAATAAATGTTATTAAATACTGGTGATACTGAAGACATACTGAGCTAGATCTTGAACTTCTAATCCAATGGGCTAATTTGATGGCAACTCAAGACACAAAGTACTGAGTGAGAAATGCTCAGTGACTAACAAGAGTAGGCCACAATATTGCATTTTAATGCTCATTTTTGAGACACACTTCTTCCCCACAAAGAACAATAACTCCCTTTAAACATATGAAGACATATTCAGATCTGACACTTTCCTTAATTGCAATGATATTACTCTGGGAGTTAATTTGGCCCATAAAACATACTTCTTTTACCATTCTTTTAGCAGCAAACCAAATTCAGTTCATGCTGGTTCAACCAGCTTTGATTCTAGTCTTGATTCTGCCATTGACTTGCTTCATTCTGATAAATCACTAAGTCCCTATTTGTCAAAGGTATTTGGATACCTAAGTGTCTTCAATGAACTTTTAAAAATACGATTTCCTAAGTACTTAGGCCATATGGAGCTAAGGCTGTGCCTTCCCTTGCCTACATTACATGGGTAGCGGGTAATGTAGGCAAGGGAAGGCACAGCCTTCCCAAAATTGTCCACACACCTCCGCTGCCTGGAAAGGCTGGGGCTGCAGCGTGGCAGCCTGGCTTCTGGGGAGGGATGGGGCCATTGGGGAGGGATGGGGCCGGCAGGAACGACTTCCCCAGGTATCTGACTGGATCTTGGCTCCAGGGGTGGGCCTCAGTTGGAAAGGGCGAGTCCGGAGCTTGCTTTCCTCATCTGGGCCTTCACCCACCACCTATGCCTTCATTCCTTTAAAAATCTGAACCTCAATGGGTTTCTGGACAATGGTCTTAAATAGATACATGCTCCGGTTCTCACATTGGTAAATGGAATGGCAAGCGTTGTAGAAGTGCTTTTCATCCCCTCCCCTGGACACTAAATGAGTAAGGGAAAAGTGCCTGCATTTTGTGCGTGCCTCTCACACCTGGCTGGTGAGGGAGCTTGTTTCCTGGCCCAAGCCTAGGAACAGAGTCACTATGCAAGGCTGAGAAGAAAGTGGTTAAAAAATAAACTAAAGCTATAACGGGGCCCCAGATGTAGCAAAGGGAGGGGATTGAGGGAGTGGCCAGACACTGCTGGAGTGTCAATGACGGATGGGCCCATGAAAGCTCATGAAACTATCTACATTTTTTGTTAGTCTCTAAAGTGCTGCAAGACTATTTGTTGTTTTTTACATTTTTCCAAGCTAACAAGGAGACATGCAGAGACTGCAAGACCACCCTGAGAGTGGGACAGTCTGCTTCATCAACCAGGGACAAAACTTTAAAAACAACAAATAGTCCTGCAGCACCTTAGAGACTATCAAAAAATGTAGATGGTATCATGGGCTTTCATGGGCACAACCTACTTCTCAGATGAATGCAGTTTAGTGAGTCTGGGTTCCAAATAAATAGCAGAGAAAGAGAGGGGGTAGGAAAGGAAAGGAGAAAAAAATGGAAAAATAATAGACAATGATAGAATGGGTTCTAAGTATTCTGATGTACCTGGTGTTTTGCTTTTTATGTCATTAGGATGTGGGATGTAGCAGGTAATCCAATTAAGGTCTTTGTTTAAACCTGTATTGTAGGTCTCAAACTTATAAATGAAATTAAGTTCTGCAGCTTCCCTTTCAAGCTGTTTTTTTGAAATTGGCTTGTAATAATATGGAAACTTTGAGATTCATTAATGAGTGCCAGGGGAAGTTAAAATGTTCCCCAACAGGTTTCTGTGTGTTACCTTTTTGAATATTTGATTTGTGTCCATTAATCATTTGTCATAGAGACTGTCCAGTCTGGCCAATATACATGGCAGAGGGACATTGCTGACATCGATCTCATTGGTGGATGTGCCTCTGATGTGGTGGTTTATGTGGTTAGGTTCTGTGATGATGTTGCTTGTATAGATGTGTGGACAGAGTTGGCACGGGAGTTGATTGCAGGGTTCCTGGATGAGTATGATGGAGGTGTGTTGCATGGTTACTGGAAAGAATTCGTTTGAGGTTAAGGGGTTGTCTGTTGGCGAGGATTGGCCTGTTTCCCAAGGCCTGTGAGAGCGAGGGGTCATTCTCCAGGATAGATTGTAGATGACTGATAATGTGCTGGAGGAGTTTAAGATGGAAACTGTGGATGATGACAAGTGGAGCTCTGCTGTTTTCTTTGTAGGGCCTATCTTGAAGAAGCTGATGTATGGGTACTCGTCTGGCTCAGTCAATCTGCTTTTTCACTTCTCCAGGTGGATATTTTCATTTTAAGAATGCTTGATATAGATCCTGTAGGTGTTTTTCTCTGTCTGTGGGATTGGAGCAAATTCGGTTGTATTTTAGGGCCTGTCTATAAACAATTAATTGGGATAGTTGGCTGTGCTGAGGGAAACTTACAAACACAAACCAGGAAAATTAAGGTGTAAGTAATGCCTATGTGTGCATAGGCTTCTTGTTGTTTTCTCTCTCTGTATCAGGTATTTTCCTTTGGGGAAGATTCATAAATAATGCTTTGTTATGAAGATGCTGTTTTCGAGTTGCCTGTAATCTGCTCACTGGTCATAGGCTTCAGGTGGAAGGGGACTTACGCTGGGACTTAATAGATTGCAAAACCAGAGGCTTCTGCCTAGAGATCCAGTCTGAATGATAGAACTATGTGGTTCCATCAAATGTGAGGTATAAGAATCCAGGTCAGTCACCTAAGGAGTGCACTTGAGTGAGGCTAAAAAGGGTCTAGGTAGAGCTTGACCTATGACTGTGTCAGACAGCCTCTCTGATCTGTCCAAAACATCTTGGTCGTTTTGGAACACTGATTTTTTTTTGTATCTATAAATACAAATAAATATGATTTTGTGCTGTTACAAATGCTGTTACATTTCTGCAATGTAGCTCAATGCATAAGGCACTGATTATCATTCAGGACATGTGTATTTATTCTCAGCTCTTCTGCTGATCATGTGATCATGTGTGACCATGGACAAATTACTTCTTGCTTCAGTTTCTCTTTTGGCACAGGATGAATATTCCCTTTGAGATAGTGGTGTCTAGTGCACTTGTGGCTATTTACCTGCCACTCAACTTGGTTTAGAGGAAGGCGCGTAGGCCTTATCACAGGAGACAGAGCACCTGGAAAAGCAGCTGAAAAGGACTCCCAAAGGAAGCATCTGAGAGTCCAAAATCACAGGCCCAGGGAGGAGGCCTATGCAACTTCTCAACTGCAAAGTGAATATGCCCAGGGCATGTGGAGGCAGGGAGGGGAGGGGGGGCAGGCTGAGCAAAACCTAGGAAAGCTGAAAATTGTACTTACTGGAAAGTCTTGAAGTCAGCCAGACCAAAGCTGGTATGTGTATGGGGGAAGGATGGGTGAGAAGGGGGGAAGCTGTGTCCCATGGGATATTAGGATGGAAAAGTCCAAAGCACTTTTACTTCATGTTAATAAACTAGTTTTCAAGAAAGGGGATAGATATAAATCTCTCTAGATCAGTGTTTTCCAATTTTATTTGGTTATGGAACCCTTTTAAACTTGACAGAATTTTGCAGAACCCCTAATAACAGTCTTATATATGGAGCTGAAAAAGTAGACCACAAATAAGTAAGGATAATAATAAACAAATGCTAAACAAGGTCATGAGATCAACATTTAGTTAAATTGCACATAGATTAATCTATCATAGTCAATTTATATTTGTCAGTTACATTTTTAAATACAAGAAATCACATCACTATACTGAAGTAAAGTATTCACGGAAGCACTGCCTGCGCACTCCCATACAAGCAACTGGTTTGACAGCTGAAGCTTCAACTTTGTGCGATGCGGTGCTAGTATATTCGTATTCAGTCACCCACGTGATCCTGAGTGAGTACGGGGATTTACGGTGGTATATAGCAGGCGATTATACCACTGATTGACTGCGCGCACAGCGCTGAGTAGTGACATCATCGTCCCTACTCTCTGGCTATGCTGGCATTACACAGGGACACTTATAGTGGCAAACACAAATGAAAATTGTCTTCTATAAAATTAATAAATGCGTACATATTAATTACTATTTTTTAATAATAAAATATTATTGTAATGGAATTTTCTTGCTGAACCCTTATTTTCACTTTGCTGAACCCCAGGTTCTGCAGAACACCATTTGGGAAACGCTGCTCTAGGTTATCCATGAAAACCTGAGAGAGAGAAATAGAAGAAGTATGCAACAGTGCCATTCTTGGCCAGCAGGTGATACTAGTGGGCCAGTGGGCCCTTTGACACCTTCCTTTTGTCTGCTGTGGTTATTTAGATTGTAAACTCTTCTGGGTGGTGCTTTCTTACTAAGTTTACAGTGCCTAGCACAGCATTTGCAGCTTACTGCTGCTACTGTAATATCAATAAAAATAACTGTATTAATGTAACAGGGCATAAATTCATTGGAATAAAGTGTAAGACCTATGGCATGAGGTAGATGGTTCCACAGGACAGAGGAAAAGCTACTAAGTAAACTATCAAAACATGTAGATGGTATCATGAGCTTTCGTGGGTACATTCCAATTCTTCAGAAGTGCGAGAGCTCAGACCACCATCTACATGTTTTGTTAGTCTTTAAAGTGCTACTAGACTATTTGTTGTTGTTTTTTTTTTCCTGTTACAGACTAACTCAGCTACTCCTTTGAAGCTAAGTAAACTATGTAAGGATGGAGGAAAAACTAGGTAAGGGAAATGTTTATTACTCAGGTGGGAAGAAGAGTTGGTTGTATTCCACTTGCCCCTCTGAACAGATTTTTCCAACTAAATAGTAGTGCTGAGAATTAGAAGACAAACCACTAAAATAGGGTTTTTAGTGAATACTGTTATTTGCCTGGAAATTCAGGAAGGGACCAAGAATTTTAAAAAAAAGATACCAAACAGCACAACTTTCACACTTTAAATAATCTTTTTCTGTGACAGAAGTGATTCCAGAAATGTCTGCCTCTGTTTGCCGCTTTTAAGTAGTGCCATGCTTATAAGAAGCACACAGGATCTTTTCCAGGGGAAAAGGCAATATGCCACATTTATTGAGAACATAATACAGAAATCAGCGTACACAGACACTCACACAGTTGTTTTAGTTACTAGTCTATGGCTTGGACCAATCTAATGGCCAATTGCATTGGACCCAAGGGAGAGAGCCAGATTCTCTCAGGCATGATTCTGATGCTCCAAGGCTCTTGCTTGCAGGAACCCAGAGAATTTTTGAAAAACTGTCCACTCTGATCGTCCTCAACTCCCATGTGAGCTGATGGGTTTTGCAGTCGTGTTGCAATTAAACATTTACAGAAATGTTTGTATTCAAGTTATTTAACAGTTCTGGGATGATTTGTGTTTTCAGAAAGTTACCCCATATGGTAACTTTCAGATGATCTATTTGTTCCCAAGGGCAAGGGTGTATGCTTCACATTTAGGGTCATCAGTTTGCTCTCATTGTGATGGGAGTGTTTACACGACCTTTCTGTGACTCTAAGATTCCATCTCTTCCCCTGCTAACTTTTGGTATGTCGGATCCTAAATTAGATACAACCTTCAAATGTATCTAATTACCATATGCATTCTTTGCTCATACTAAAACACTATTACTACTAAGTACAGAACTATTTGTAATTACAAATCTCAAAATTCTATAACATCACTTACATCAGCAAACCCTATAATATGGTAACCATAATCAGTCACTAGGACTGTTCTGATCTGTTCCTGCCTTGACACAAATACCAGACACAGGCAGCCTGTCTGATGAATCTATACTAACAGCAATAAGGCCATTCCTTTCTGCTACTCAGAAAGGATAGCTAGCAAGGTGCACTGAGGCAGATTACACTGTATGAGGCATATTATTATATATTCTTATTCTAACACTGGAAAACTACATTTTAGCTACATAGCTACAGTAGTTCCTAGAAACTTAAGACTGAAGGGGGAAAAGAATACCTCCTGCCTTTTAAAACGTATTTTCTTAACAAGGACCTTATGATCTGCATCCTACTTAGAAATGCTTGTGCAGATCTTTCTATGTTAACTTCATTTTTTTTTCACCTTCCCTTGTTCATCTAGAGCTGAGATGAGGATTGACATTGCATAGCAATGAGATGTAAAATCATCAATTTGGTGGTGATGTTGGGCCAATGTATCTCGTAGTTCTAATCATATTTCAGGGGAGCTGCACATTTATACACAACTCATAGCTCCTCAAGGCCACCAATCTAGGCTCATCCATCATTACTTCTCTTGGGCAGAGTCTGTTTCTTCGACCAAGATGAATGGAGTTTTTCCAGATGGCACAGCTTTTTTTCTACAACACCATGGTAGCCCCAGCAAGCCAGACTTCATAAACAGGTCAGCAGCTGCATGCTTTCACTCCAAAAGCTACCAGTTTAAAAAGTTACCAGTGTAATTGCTAGCAGTTCTGAGTAAACTTGGCGGGATTTGAATTTTTAAAACAATTTCAATGGAAAATATTGAAGTTTATGTTTAAGCATTTTAGGGTTTTTTGCAATTTAAATTCTCAGAGTTGCACAAAATTAAGGGTCTTAAGCATTTTTTTTAATTTAAATTTTCAGCTGAGGAAAACTAACGGTTGGTGTGGGTCAGACACTTATTTAATGATAATTGCCTTTGTGATTAAAATGAATAAAATTGTTAATAAAAGAAATGGCTCACATGATGTGTCAAAATATACTAAGTAAGTATCCTTAAATTAAAATAAGTTCTTTACATAAATTTTGATTACTGATAAAAATTCTTTTTCACCCCTTGAGTGTGAGGTGGATTTGATGTTTATCAATATCTACTGATAAAAAATCAATTTTTCCAGAAGCTTAGTTGTAAGTTATCACCCAGGCCTTTGTAAGCAAGCATATTAATTTTTAAAATGAAAGCACAACAGTGAAAACAAGAACAATAAGAGAACCTACATGCTACTAAGCTTACAAGAAATCACCAACATCTCAACTCTAGCAAGAGCTCTGGTAGGAATCAGCCTTCGAACTCTATGGCTTTTCCATGGCTACAGGTTCATAACAGCTCAGAACTTGCATCATCATGAAGAGACTAGTTGCTCCTTTATATTCTTTGGGGTTTTTTGACCTTCAGATGCCAGGAATATATAAATCAGCAGACAATGGTCCTCTCACAACCCCACTTCAAAAGACAGGGGAATTTGCATTCACACCTTCTAGCTCAGGGGTGGCCAACCTGTGGCTCTTGAGCCACATGTGGCTCTTTGTTCACAAAAATGAGGCTCTCAGGGTTATAGCTCATTCAGAGCCATATGCCCATTTTGTGCACACGCCCCGTGTTGCTTTTTTGAGCTGTACTTTAGTTGAATATAAGCCTTTAATAATTGAAGACCACACTAATACATAGCTTTTGAATTTAACACAATAGACACTTCATTCAGTATGGTTTTTCAAGAATACTGTGGAAAGTTGCCTGTCTCAGTACTATAACTCAGTCTTCTAATATATTTTACTTAGCAAGGTTTTAGTCTTGAAATAAATGCTTGTAGCATCAGGGTTTAGTTGCAAAGAGGGTGCAGAACTGTTTGCAAGCAACCAAGTGGTTGGTTCTCTTCTAGTATCATTTCTTGGTGCAGAGTTGCTTCCTAGGAATGAGACTCTCCAGTGTGCTATGTGTGATGGCCTCTTACAAAACTACCGTATATATGTAAATAAATCATACATATGTAAAATCACACTGCACATCACTGATTTCTTATTAACTCCTTGGAATTCTCCTACCACTGAGTAGACATGCAATGTTGGTGTTAGAGATGTGATGATACTATAACATGTCAACATTTTTACAATATCATGGGAATCAACACTTTGGGCTTCAACAAACGCATACTTTCAAAAATACCTGCCTTCTCCTTCATACTATCATGGTAGATATTCATGTCAATGCTGCAGATGAAGTAAAAAGTTTGAAACACCTGATAAAGTGAACTGTAAGCAGTGACCATCACACAAGTGACGTATTTAGGGATAGTTCTGGTCAGTAGCATTTAAATTCCAGATCAAGTGAAATCTTTGTTTTGTTTTTTAAAAAGGTTGCATCTGTGTTTCAGACATTGGAAAACAAATCTCAGTTTTGTTGTTAACTGCTACATTATTACGGCAATTGCATTCTCCTATGGTAATTCAAGTAAATGGCTTGTCACAGGTTTGTAATTACCATCACTAATCAGTTTGTTGATATCTTTTTGTTTCTGTTCATGCACACAAGCCTCTAAATCTGGAAATGCATTTTCCATGACTACGTTAGAAGTGAAAAGAATTGGAAGCAGGCCTTGCACCTCTGCCAATTTTTCCTTGACAAGATTTATGCAAATATTCATGGATGCTAATGAAAGAAGTTCAGTGAAGAGTTATTTTCCACAGCTGTCTACCCTGGATATAGATTTAGCATGTAACTGACTTTCCTTTGAAGGGCTCCCTTTTCTTCGTCGGTGTCAAATACTTACATAGTGTCTTCAAACACACACTCCTTGGCACAATGATGAACTCAGATTGCCTTCTTTTATATAGATTTCCCCTGTATTTGAATGCTATTTCTTCTAGTAGTATTTTTCCTGCACAACTAAGAGGGAAAAAATGGGCATTTGGGATTTACCTAAAATACATACATAATTATAAACCTAGTTAGTTACTTTATGGTGTAATGATTAGACTCCATAATCCACTATTTTTTTTTAAAGCAGCAGCTGTACCAAATGTCCCCTTTCCACCCCTGTCACCAGGCCTGATCAAGTTAGAAAGATGATCACAGGGCAGTGGAAAGATCACTAGGATGATGTGGAACTGCAATTCCATGCTGGTGTCAATCAGTTGCCAGAAACATGGAAGAAGAATTGAGCTTTCATAACTGGATTTCAAAGGCCTCCCCACAACACAAAAAGCAAAATCTAATGATGAACTATCTTTTTACCAGTGCCGGTTCAATTTACACACATCCATGTGCTAACTTGGAGCCAGACTGTGCCTAATGCTAACACTGCTATGCACAAAGGCAGGAAGGAGAGAATTAAATGCCCTGCCCTTCCGCATTAGTACTTCCTAGTCATAGTGTATCTGTGCACCCCGTATTTGCCCTCACCTAAACAGGTGGGCTGAGAGCATGCAGAATCTGGGCTCCCTCCTCTAACCAGAGGAGTTTAGCCAGTGAGAGCAGAAGGAATCAATATGCTAAACTTGCTAGAAGTCAACAGCAGATTACTATGCCAGCCCATACTCAGGGCACTGTGTAAAATGCTCGATTTAGCCCTTTATATTGTGAAGCTGCAATGTGCTGACAATAACATACAACGTTTGTCAACTGCAGCAAATAATGCAAGAAAATACTTCAAGAAAATATTTGCAAGACAATACGTGTTACAAATGCTGACCATATTTATAAAGGCCATGTGTTGTACTACTGAAAACCCTTTTCCTTTTAAAACAAAAATCAATTTTCAGTTCATGATCCCTCCAGAATATAATTCACATTTAGAAAATATTTTCAAAAAGTGCAAGATTGAATAATACTTGTATGAAACAAGAAGTCTGATTGACAAGAATTTAGTGGCCTCCTTTACTCTAAAGTGTAATTTTCTGTGGAATTGAGATTCTTGGGATAAACTTAAATCTTTCAACTTTGTACCTGTCATTGACAAGGAGAAGCAAAGAAAGAACAATAAATCCCCTTTTGGAGAAGTAGGATAAAATGAAACCACTCAAGCATTTAGCTTATATTACTAAATGTGAACTTTAGTCCCTCAACACCATCCACTGGACTCTTTTCTCCCCCATTATGAATTTATCTAATCATTCATTCTGACAACACCTTTGGCAAATGCATCTTAAATGGAAGGTATTAAACATTTTGACTGCAATGTACAAGAAGCACTAATAGGTTTTTCTTGATTCAACATATTTATAGAGAAAGTGACTGTGTGTTTGAGATGCTTGGACGTGCCTTTGCAAAGTCAAAAGAAGTGTAGGAAAAGTGAAATAGAAGCCAAACAGAATGATAATATAGACTTGCATTAATTTGATGGAAGGGATAGAGGATAGGAATAGAGGCTAATGGCATAACAGCGAGCTCTATATTTTCAGATGCTGAGCACTGAAGCCCAGATCTACATAAGTATTTAGGCATCCAACTCTAATGAACTTGGGCTCCTAAATACCTTTGTGGACATGTTCCTCAGCTCCTTTTCCAGCAAAGCCTTTAAATACATGCTTAACATTAGCATGTGAGTAGCCGCAGTGAAACCAGTAGAGCTTCTATTTATCTAACAAATTATTTCTATAACTTCCATCAGTCTTGAATGCCTTTATCCTCACAATCCCGGTAAGGCAGTATTTTCAAGCCTATTTTAAAGGTGGGAAACTGAGGCCCAGAGCACACACAGGATTTTTGATTCAAAGACTAAACCAATGCATCCCCTCTGAATTGTATATTTTCTGCCCTTCAAAAAATCCATTTTTATTTGAATCAAGACTAATTTGTTTTGAAATTTTTTAATTGAAAAGCTAAAAAACCAAACATATTTAAGGTAGATCTAAAATGTTTGTGCTAATGATTTTTTCAATCCATTTTGGCACAGAGTGTGTGTGCACCTGTGTGTGTTTGTTGTAACAATTGGTCAATATTAAATTTCATTAAATTTGTCAGTATTAATTTTCATTACATTTTCAAAATATTGCATTTGAAAAGTGTAAACAAAACATTTAAAAACCAAGTGATTTTTCTGATTTTTTTTCCAGTCAAAGCTTCATCAAATTCAACACAAATTCATGAATAGTTTCAGACACTAAAAATTGTAAACTACAACAAATCTATTTATCAGAAATGTAACTCAGCTCAATTCATGCACCCTTGTGGCTTTAGAGAACTTTAATAAGTCAATGGGCAGCCGTCCCATCAGTAGGAGCTAGACAAGATCCTTGATGGTGCACCATGCTCTGTTTTTCATGCTTCATCAGATTGTTCCTTCACCCCTGCTTGCACCCTTTGTATAGTTAAATGTATTGGGGACCCTACAGAAGAGGAGGACTTGCACTCACCAATGATAGGCAGCTTTGTGGAAGCATTGGCCAGCTTCTCTCTGGCTGTTTCTTGCTAACTCATGCAGGATCTCACCAGATTTTCCATCTCTGTGCATTACAAAAGAGAAGCAACCCAGTCAAAAGATGTAGGCACTAAGGTTGCCTCTGAAGAGCTCCTGACTTGTGTATGAAGCCATTGGCCTCAGCTTTTGAGAATCTTGAGTTTTCCTAAAGACAGTATATTTTCTCTAGCTCAGTAGCTATAGCAGGTCTGGTGATATGGCTGACCCTCTCTGGCGAAAAACGTAAAAAACAACAAATAGTCTAGTAGCACCTTAAAGACTAACAAAACATGTAGATGGTATCATGAGTTTTCGTGGTTAGAATCAGAACTGCCAACCCTGTATTTCTAACCGATTTTCTCCATTACCACAGAGGTCAGGGGTCCATGTTTGTAGAGAGGAATTATTTTTATCCTATCCAACTGCTGCTGTGAATTTCCATGTGGCCAGGGTGGAAAGCATAATGGCTGCTGTGAAGTGGTCTGTTAGGACAACTGAATGGTCTGTTAGGACAACTTTCAGTGGTTTATAACTTAGCCATTTTATTTTGCATTACACAGAAAGGGGGTGAGTTGTGAATGAAGTGCCATTTTTGTTTTTTCAACTTACAATGAATAATTTCAACAAAAAATAGGCCAAGGTTTGCAAAAACTGTTTCTTTAGTTCCATATACTATAACTTACACAATGAGCTGCTTTGTATTTTCTCTATGTGCATGCATTTGTGATTTTTAAGAGCTAGAAAGCATCATTTATATTTCAAAGTGACTCACTGCGTGGCTAGGGCAACAGTAGGTTTCCCTCCCCACCTCTGTGTAGCCCTGTGATGAGCCAGGCAGGTGCTCTTTTGCTTTGTGACTCAGCCTACTGGCCATGTAATGTTCAGTCTCTCCCTTATGGGAATGAATTAAAATTTAGTTGAGTGGTTCTATATCCAGTCGTCTGCCTAGGGCCATGTGCAGTAGTCCTTCCCACATTGCCTAGGGTCTTTATGCTAGGCTCTAAAAGGAGGCTGCAGGGGAATCCAGTCCTTCTCTCTTCCTTAGACTCCAGCTCAGGGATGCTGCAGTGAGTGCTTACAGTCTGTCTCATAAGCTCTCTCGCTTCCTCCCTGGACCACTTCCTATGTTGGCCCATCTTGTAAGGGGACTTGCATTGTCAGCAGCAATCTGCCTTCGGGCCATGCCTTGCTTGCAGTTCCTGACACGATACACGATAGAAAAGTGAACTAACAGAATTAAAAAGTGGTATGAGTCTTTCTGTTCCTGAAGGACTCTCCAACCATATGTGTTCCTGCTCACGTTCATGGGAAGCCTTGGCTATCTCTGCTCTGTACCCCTCGGGGAGCTGAAATGAGATGCCTGCCCATCAACCAGGGCCCTCTGAGCTGTGCTTCTCCCTCTGCCTCTGGCATGCTTCACACACGGAACAGCTCTGCCTTAGCTGATAGTTTCTCTTTAAATCGTTCCCACCTATATCCCAGCACACATGCCACAGACGGTTACACATGGCAGCACCAATTTAGAAGTTGTCTGTGCAAATCATTGTGTGTTTAATCAAATGTCTAATAAACTGTCATTTCAGGAGGAAGTGCACCATTATTTAATATTTATTTTGTAATAAGAAGGTAATGGGTTGTGGGGAAGGGATAGGGTAACTCACTTCTTGCAAGCACACTCTGGTCAACTGCACGCCTGCAGCTTTTCCCTCAATTTCCTTCACTTATGGTGCCCCCTTCTCAGCTGCTGCTTCATCAATCCAGTTTGTGGTGACTCAGCCTTGTAGCCAAGTCCTGGTCTTCACAACGTCCTCTGAGAAGGAGTTCCACAGGTTGATAGTGTGATGCATGAACACAAACTTCCTTTTGTTTGCTTTAAACCTGCTACTTACTAATTTCATTTGGTGACCCCTAGTTTCTATGTTATAGGGGAAAGTAAATTACTTTTCCTTATTCCCTTTCTCCATACCTGTCATGATTTTATAGACCTCTATCATATGCCCCCTAAGTCCCCTCTATTCTAAACTGAAAAGTCCCAGTCTTTTTAATCTTTCTTCATATAGGACCGTTTGAAACCGCTAATCATTTTTGTTGCCCTTTTCTGAACCTTTTCCACTGCAATACATCTTTTTTTAGATGAGGCGACCATATCTGTACGTAGTAATCAAGATGTGGACGTACCATGATTTATACAGAGACAATAAGATATTCTCTGTGTTATTAAAAAAGGGATAGAGAATGATTCCTACAATTGTTTGCTTTTTTTTTTAACTGACGCTGCACATTGAGTGGATGTTTTCAGAAAACTATCCACAATGACTCCAAGATCTCTCTCTTTTATGCATAATTGGGATTATTTTTTCCACTGTGCATTTATCAACATTAAATTTCATTTGCCATTTTGTTGCCTAATCACTTAGTTGTGTGAGTTCTTTTTGAAGATCTTCACAGTCTGCTTTCTTGAACAGTTTAGTGTACATTTTGCCACCTCACTCTTTACCCCTTTCTCTAGAACATTTATAAATAGGTTGAATAGTATTGGTGCCAGGATGGACCATTGAGGGACACCATTAGTTATCTCTCTCCATTCTGAAAACTTACCATTTATTCCTAGCCTTTGATACCTGTCTTTTAACCAGTTATCAGTCCATGAGAGGAACTTCCCTATTATCCAATGACAACTTCAGGTACGGCTAGACAGTGAGGATCTATCAGAAAGAGATACGCAAAATGCGCTCTGCATTTTGCATATCCCTTTTCAATACTTAAGTCGGAAGAGGCTTTTCTGAAATTTGGCCTGTCTAAACTGGGACAATTTCGGAAAAAAACCCTCTTTCAAAAGCCCCCTTCTTCGTCATGGAACGAGGAATACAGGGGCTTCCAAAACAGTGCATTTGCTCTTCTACAAAAAAAAAGGGAGAAGAGCAAATGCATTCCTGGACGTGATGGAGTTATTTTTGGGATACTTCCGGTATCCCGAAAAAGCCCTGCAATTTAGCCATAGCCTTCCTTTATTAAAGAGCTTTTGGTGAGGGAGCTTTGCAAAGGCTTTCTGGAAATCTAAGTATACCATATCGTCTGGACCCAAATCCACACATTTCTTGACCCCCTCAAAGAAGTCTAGTAAATTAGTAAGGCATGGTATCTTTTTACAGAAACCATGTTGACTTTTCCCCAACAAATTATGTTCATCTATGTATCT
>JANRFK010004149.1:149624792-149660030 GCA_030068395.1 Apalone spinifera
GACTTTTCCCCAACAAATTATGTTCATCTATGTATCTGACAATTTTATTCTTTAGTTTCAATTAATTTGCCCGGTACTAAATGTTAGATTTATCAGTCTGTAATTGCCAGGATCACCTCTAAAGCTCTTTTTAAAGATTGGCATCACATTAGCTATCTTCCAGTCATTAGGTACAGAAGCTGATTTAAAGGATAGGTTACAAACCATAGTTAATAGTTCTGCAATTTCACATTTGATTTTTTTCAAAATCTCCTCTAATGACAATTAATCTGGGACAATTCATCATATTTGTCACCTCAAATGAATGGCTCAGGTTTGGGAACCTCCCTAACATCCTCAGCTGTGAAAACTGAAGCAAAGAATTTATTTGGTTTCTCCGCAATGACTTCATCATTTTGATTGCTCCTTTAGCATCTTGATCATCCAGGGGCCCCACTGGTTGTTTTGCAGGCTTCCTGCTTCTGCTGTACTTAAATAGTTTGCTATTACTTTTTGAGTTTTTTTTGACTAGCTGTTCTTCAAACTCCTTATTGGGCTTTTCTTATTATATTTTTTACATATAATTTGACAGTTTATGCTTTCTATTTTCCTCACTAGGATTTAACTTCCACTTTTTAAAAGATTTCTTTTTATCACTCACTGCTTCTTTTACTTGATTGTTAAGCCACATCGGCACTTTTTTATTCTCTTACTGTGGGTTTTTTTTTTATTTATGATATACATTTAAGTTGGGTCTCTATTATGGAGTCTTTGAAAAGTTTCCATGAAGCTTGCAGCGGTTTTACTTTTTTCACTGTACCTTTTAATTTCTGATTAACTAACCTCCTCATTTTTGTGTAGTTCCCCTTTCTGAAATTAAATGCCACAGTGTTGGACTGCTGAGGTCTTTTTCCCACTACAGGGATGTTAAATTTTACATTATGGTCACTATTACCAACCGGTCCAGTTATATTTATCTCTTGGACCAGATCCTGCTCTCCAGTTAGGACAAAATCAAGAATATCCTCTCCCCTTGTGGGTTCCAGAACCAGCAGCTCCAAGAAGCAGTCATTTAAGATATCAAGAGATTTTATCTCTGCATCCTGTTCTGAGGTGATGTGTACCCAATCAATATGGGGATAGTTGAAATCTCCCTGTTATTGAGTTTTCTATTTTGATAGCTTCTCTAATCTCCCTTAGCATTTCATAGTCACTATCACTTTCCTGGTCAGATGGTTTATCATATATCTCTACTGCTATATTCTTATTATTAGACAATGGCATTCTACCCATCGGTTAGATGATGGTGAATGTATATTTAAGATCTTTGTGTTGAAGATACCATAATAATATGTCAGGTGTAAGTGCCTTTGATGAGTGCCTTAATTTAATGACTACCCCACCTTCCCGAATAGAAAAGATGCCATGCTCTAAAAATGTTATGCATATTTTTCTCCTCTGTCAGGAACCAGGTTAAAACCAACACTCAAACCATTAGAGCAATTGATGTCAATTGTATATAATTAGTGGCAATTAGTAGAGGGTATATGCAAGAGGGGAAAGCTAGATTTTTGACATTGGCATTTCAAAACGTCATATTGTTCCCTGAGCAGCCTGAAATATTTAAAAGAATGAATCTTTCATATCTGAATGTTTTAGATACTGATGAGGGGGTGTCTGTTCTTCTGTTCACTCCAATCTCATCATAGAATGCCAGACTATCTAAATAATAGTTAGAAAGGCTTTTTGAGGGAGTATAGTAGCCAGAGTTTCGGATTCACCTTGACTTGGTGCTAACCAGGCCTTTGGCAATCCATGAGAAATTCATCCTGAAGGCACTCATGATGGCAGAAGGACAGCCTAATAGATAAATCAACAGGATTTAATTCTGTGCCATGCTACAGATTCCTACCTGGCTATGAGTGCCTATGTTACAATGCCATGCATAAAGACCAGACTTCCCTGTCTCTCAGAAGTTCTAGTAATGCCAAAAAGTCATTAGTGACTGAGAGATCATAATGGATGTATAAATACCCTGATAAAGCTATTCTCCTCCAGGATTATCTGGGTTGGGCTGCTCTAGAGCCCTCAGCATTTCTCTCAGAATTGGGCTATGCTGATACCAGGTAAAGGATGCTGGTTGACATTTTTTCTACCATTACTTCCCGTTGGCTATCCATGCCACTGCTGGCATCCAGTGCTTTGGTTTACAATAGCAGATGCCTGCACAAAGTCGAGTTTAGATATATTAGCTTCATATGACATGGAAGATACATTGCATTATGAACTTACTGTTCCCATCTTCATTGTCTACCAACCTCCCTCCCTTCGAATGCCAAGTCACAGAGTAGCTGCAAACAAAAGCATTGAAAAGCAAACAGTGGTCTGACAAAAATATTTACTTCACTAGACTCACATGTGGAAAACTCTCATAAACTTCTCATTACCCCAGCTGAGGCCCAAGAAGAGATTTATGCTATCCTATTTGCAGCATTCACTATAAAATTGGGTATCTCTGCCCCGTAGAGCTCTCTTTCCTGTAAAAGGTGGCATATACCGAATATATGATAATTAGGCACAAAAGTTTTATTGGTTCTTATTTGTGGATGACTCTCTGAATGCTAATGAATAATATGGGTGCAGGCTATATGTGGACTCATTAAATATGTGAGGGCCTATGAGTTTGAGCTGTGGCCACATCTATCTTCCTCATTTTGAAAGGTTAAGTACATTTTTGTATAAGTAAAACCAGGGCTCAAGTGTGGCTCATAGTAAAATTTTTGTAGATCTCAAACCTGACCCGAAGATGTAGCTAATGGAATGCTGGGCTAACAAAGCAAGCATCCTTGACTCTACAGTAACTCCCTGGCCTAAATGTTTGGGACAGGCATATATCTGGAACTGGAGAGAGTGGGACAGGATATTTCAGGGTCTATTGGGGGCATGGCTAAAGTGCTCTACACGTCAGCAATCCTTATCAACATAACAAACCATAAGGAGCACACAAGTTAGCATGAGCTTAACTCACAGCAGGAACTGATTAAGTTTTCAGTCAGCCCAAGGACTACAGGAGAGGAAGAGAGGATAGAACACATTGGTGTCAGAGATCATGTCTACACTACAGTGCTACATTGGCAAAGCTGTTCCAATACAGCTGTGCCATTGTAGTGTATCTGGTAAAGACACTCTCCCATTGGCATAATTACTCCACTTTGGCAAGAAGTGGAAGCTAACTCTGCAGAAGAGCATCTGCCAATTAGCGCCAATGTGAACGGTATGAAACTTGAGTTGCTTGGGTAGGAAGTCACACTCCTGAGTGACATAAGGTAGATCAACTTGAGTGATAGTGTAGTCCTGCCTGAGAGCAAACTTTACCCTTGTCAAAGTGACAAGTAGTCCTGTGGCACCTTATAGACTGACATATGTATTGGAGCATAAGCTTTCGTGGGCAAAGACCCACTTTGTCAGATGCATGTCAGAGGCAGGTATGAATATGCAGGCCAGAATAAGGCTAGAGATAACAAGGTTATTTCAGTCAGGGAGGGTGAGCCCCACTTCTAGCAGCTGATGTGGAGGTATGAATACCAAGAGAGGAGAAACTGCTTTTGTACTTGGATAGCCATTCACAGTCTACGTTTAATCTTAAACTGATGGTGTCAAATTTGCAGATGAACTGTAGCTCAGCAGTTTCTCTTTGAAGACCAGACTTCACACCTGTTAGTCTATAAGGTGCCACAGGTCTCCTTGTCGCTTTTGCAGATCCAGACTAACACAGCTACCCCTTTGATACTTTACCATCATCCTCACTCACCCAGACTAAGCTCTGCTTCCCTGACACTGGAGATTTAGCTGAAGAGGTCTAACAGGAAACAAACACTCATGCTGCAGACAGTGAATGTTCCCATGCACTAATACATCTGGGGGAGAGAGAACAGGTTATTCTATTTCTTGCACAAGCAGCATGGAATGTCTGTCAAAAGCTCTTAGCAAAGACTTAATTCTGGCCTCTGAAATTTCCAAGAACAATACTGAGAATTCCCCTACCATTCATGTAATTTGCAAATGAAGAAATAGAACTAACATCCAGCAGCAATCCTTAACATTCAGCTATTTGGGGAGAAAATGTAGAACATTACATTTGTAGCAAATGAGGCAGGGATTTTGCTCCATTCCTTAATGTGATCTGGGGTTTCTCACTATTTCTCTTAGTTAATAAACCCTGTTTTGAAAGAACCATGCCATGTAACCTGGGTTGCTTTATAAGATCTTCCATTTGCTCTAATTGTTTTCTCTAAATCCTGCAAAGTCAAGCACTGACATTCTCTCACTGACTTCTGAGTTAGTCTGCCAAAACAGAAGAAAAGCAGATAAACTGGGAAGATGGAAATCAGAAGGGAACAGATGGGCTCATTTGCATATAGCAAGTCTAAAAAAAGACAAAAGCATCACACAAATTTATAGAGCTGCTGGAAACTAGAAATTTGGTGATTACATAAAATGATGCTTTAAAATCTTTTCACTAAAGATCAGCTTTCTGTGAGAAAGAGGAAACTTATGAAATCAGCAATGGGTCAAGAACAAGTATTATATGCAGCTAGAAAAAGCCAAGGTTTAATTTGCTAGATGTCTATAATTATGCAAAACGCCTGGCGGTGCTAAAAATCTGATTTCCCAACCTTTACTCATGTTAATGAGCACTCTTTGTGTACATCCAATAGGATGGCTAAGAGGAGTAACTAGGACATGGCAACTGCCTCAGTCTCCCCCACTGTCAATGATCTTCCCTGAGCTGACAGAATAATTTGATCAAATCAATAAGAATCGTTCCCATCCTGAACAAAATAAAACAGAACAATTAAACTGTCTTCCAGGCCTCCCTTAGTATTAACATGTTTACAGAGGTTTTTATTCACTTTTCTGCAAAACATTCAAGCAACTAGTTTTTGTGCCCATATTTAAGAAGCTTTTATTCATCAAATCTTTTTATCTGTGAGCAAGTATATTCATGTATGAGCTACTGCACCTAACACAGGAAGAAGTGCTGGCCATGGCATAAATGCAATTACTTGGTGGGAATGAAACCAGAGTAAGTTGAATTTAAAGTTCAACTAATACATCTGGTTTAATGTTTCCCTCTCCAAGCCAGGAGACAGCCCAGCTATTTATATTGGTTCCAAATACAAAATATTAATCCAACTATTTTAAAATCTGTGATGGACACACACAGGTAAATATAATGTACTGTCATCTCCAATAAAGAAACATTAATATCTCTAAGGTCTGCTTATCTCCTTATATCTTTTTCTCTAAAATACTCTTAGCTTCTTCCAGAGATTTTCAATGCCTGAATGACTTATTCAAAGTGGTCTACCAAATTCATGGTCCACTTTGGTCAATTTCATGGCCATAAAATTTAAAACATTGTAAATTTATGGAAATTTAAAAATAGTAAATTGTACTGCTACCCTTACTCCTGCATGGCTGCTGGTGGCCATGCTGCCTTCAGAGTGGGGTGACCTGAGAGCTGCAGCTGGCAGACAGGAGTCCAGTTCTGAAGGCAGAATCAATGTCATCGGTAGCACAGAAGTTAATATGGCATGGTATGGTTTTGCCACCCTTACTTCTGTACTGCTGCCTTTAGAACTGGGCCCTTGGCTAGCAGCAACCAATCTCTGGCCACCCAGATCTTAAGGCAGCACCGGAAGAGTAAGGGTGTCATGGTACACTATTGCCACACTTACATTTGTGCTGCTGCTGGTGGGGCGCTGTCTTCAGAGTTGGGTGCCCAGCCAAAAGCCACCACTCTCCAGCCACCCAGCTCTGAAGGCAGTGCAGAAGTAAGGAGGACAACCTTTAAAAATCTGAGTTCAGTCAGTATTGGCCAACAGAATGTGTCTGATTAAGTGACCTTCTGAAGGCATAATTTCTTGAACGGATGTAAATTCATGAGCACTTCAGGGACTTGATTCACCTCCTTCTGAATATGAATAATAGTTGTCAGCCTCAGTGCAGGGAGAGAGCCGGGGCCTATGAGTTTATCCTACTATTCGGAGCAGGATACCTTGTGAGATGGATCATATTTTATTTCTTAACAGTCTTAATTCTGTTGATCTATTTTCGGCTCATTTATAATGTCCATTGTGAGCTGTGTTTCAAACACTTATTTCAGAGCATTCTTTCAGCTGCCTTTCAAAAGGGAGGCTGTGGCTTGTTTCACTCGACACACACACTGTTCCAATCTCTATAGTTTCTACTTGCTAATGAGCAACTTTTGTGCAAAGGCAGCATCAGTCTCTCTGTATAGAATCCTACTCTGAATGCCTGCCTGTCCAATGTGTCTCTGCTCTACCTCTCCTTGCTGTGCTTGGAGAAAAAAAATGGGAAATCAGTGACAGGCAGAGGGATGAAAAGAGAAATCAGGAGATATTTCTAACTTGTTGTCTTCTATAACCTGGAAATACTGAGTGGAGATGCTAAGGTACAATTTCAAATTCCCTTCCAATAACTGACTCTCATACTTAAAAAACAACAAATAGTCTGATAGCACTTTAAAGACTACATGTTTTGTTAGTCTTTAAAGAGCTACCAGACTATTCGTTGTTTTTTAAGTTTATCTTATATTCATGATTGGTTTGTTATGAACTCCAGCTCTACTCTCCATTAGGTACCTGTATCTTGTTATTGAATTATATATAGCTTGAGAAACCTGCCAAAACACTAATTTAATAGCAATAGATGTAATGATTTCAAGAAGAAGAGGGGACATTTCCTATGCCACAATGAAATAATTTCTTCAGTATTTATATAAAGTCAGTGTAATCATTACCTTTGCTTGTTTTGCTGCCACTTTAAAAATAATGCATACAACTCAAATCAAGCAAGCCTTGTTCCACAAGCAGGTTGATTTGGGGGAGGGGTGGGGATAAGTGTGTAGTTTTCTCTACAATTAAGTATCTGTAACATGTTTATTTCTGAAATGTTTTTTTCATTGGAAAATGCGGGTGCATCAGAACTGAAATTGTTTGCAGGAAAGTGTCTGTTTCAATGACTCTCCCAATTAAAAAGAAAAAGGAGAAAAGGAAAGATTCTAAAATTGTTAAAAATTATGCCTCATCATTTTTTCAGTGAACATAAGAATGGTCATACTGTCCATCTATCCTAGTATCCTGCCTTCTGACCATGGCCAGAGGAAATGAACAGAACTGGTAATCATCAAGTGAGCCCTTTCCTATCATTCATTTCCAGATTCTGGCAAATATAGGCTTGGGACACCATTCCTTTCTATCCTGGCTAATAACCACTGACAGACATGTCCTCCATTAATGTATATGCTTCTTTTTTGAACTGTATTATAGCATTGGCCTTCCCAACATCCTCTGGCTATGACTTTTAAAGGTTCACTTTGTGTGAAGTAGTACTTCATTTTATTTGTTTTAAACTAGATGCCTACTCATTTCATTTAGTAATCCTTAGTTCTTATTTTATGAGAAAAGGCTCGGGTGGTGGTTGGTTATTCAAAACAACTTTGTTTAGAAATTTTATTCCATTTATACTTAAGGATATTTTTTAAAACACACAATCATAACAAAACATCTCAAAATTATCAGAACATTTCAAGTGACCCAATCCAATTTTTTAAAGATAATTAGTTTTCAAAATTTGAGATTAGCTTTTTATTCCAATTTTGGATTTTTTTTAAATTTTGAAAATCCACCCAGGACAGAAATACCATTTCCCACACAGATCTACCGATTTATTCTCTTTGGGGAGTTTACTTACATGTTCATGGAAAGCATCAATTTTCTAAAGTGACTAGTGATATTTTGATACCTCTTTTTTGGATGCTCAACATGAGGCATGTTAAAGGAACCCAATTATTAGAATTATCCACCATAAATTAGATGATTAATTTCTTACAGGTGTCAAGATGTGTGTGGGGCTTAAGGAAGTATCCAGGGCTGGCCTTACCATGAGGCAAACTGAGGCAGTCGCCTCAGATGCCAGATTGGAGGGGCACCACTAGGACCCAGCGTGTAGAAAATTGTGTCTGCTGCAGGTGCATATGCATTCTCTCTTCTCTAGATGCATAGAGATGGTGGAGTGCTGTGCTGGAGGAAGGAGGGCACAAGAGACATAACAGGCAAGCAAGGTGGGATAGGGGTGTCATTTGACCTCCCCACCTCAGGTGCCAAAATGTTGTGGGCTGGCCCTGGAAGTATCTGAAAAAAGAAAAAGTCTGGAAGTTGAAGCTAGATACATTCAGGCTAGAAATAAAGTACATAACCTTAACAGGAGGAGTATTGACAATTGGAGAAATATTACCTAGATGTAGTGGATTCTCCATCATGTCAATGCTATAAATGAATATTGGATGCCTTTCTATGAGGTACAGTAGATCAGCCAGACATTATAGGCTTGCTGCCATTACTGGATGAGGTTCTCTGGTCTGTGCTACACAGGATGTCAGATTAAAAGATCATAATGGTCCCTTTAGACCTCAAAATCTATGAAAATGCAGTGTCATTGTGGACTAGCTCAAGGACGAAGGATTCATGTACAATAAGTATATACTACTTGTAACCTTTCAAGTCAGCTATTGCTATTGGAAGAAATGCTTTGTCTATGTCTATAGGTAAAATCAGATAACTTCGTAGCTAGATTACTATTTTAGAGTACTTTTGATTTATGTGTTACAAGTCCCTTGCTCTGGTGAATCCATTTAAGGTTCTCTGCCTGTTATTTTTTTTCCATCATGCAATATTACTTTTTTGTTTGATACAGATTTTGTACTGCTTGCTTCACCAGCTGTTAAGCTATTAAATTCATTCTTTGCATCCATTATAAAAGACTTCAGTCCAGTAACACTATGATTTAAATATTTTCAAATCTGCCTAATGTATGTATCATAGGTGGAGTCTCTATGCCTGTATTTACTTGCAGTGAAAAAATGTTACACACTTGCAAAGCCAGGGTAGATCCAAGATCATGCTGTCCAAAGCAGAATTGAAGTTACTTTGAATAACACACTAACCTTGTGTTACTGAAGTAGGGGAGAAGAGAAAGAAGATTGAAAAGATGAACATATGTGGGATAGTTAGGGCTGAGATGAGGACCTCAATTACACAAAAGAGTAAAAAAAATTAAATGCTAGTTGTTGGGATCAAAATACGATTTAAGCACAATTTAGAGAACAAAAAAGGATTGTCAGAAAGATTTGGTAGCTAACCTGTATTCAGAAATATTATTTAATAGAGGTAGGAAACACAGATGTTGGTATGGGCAATGCAGAGAAAAAGGATCAGACTTTTTATCACACATTTCAGAGTCAGCGAACGCTGGTAGACTACTTCCAGGATAAGTAATTTTCCTTCTCTCCAAGTGACATTTCTGTTTCAATTTTAAAAGACTTCCATTGAATTAGAAATGTAATCAATCAGAAGTACATTTTAAATGCACCAACGCCCTTTTAAACATATTTTAGATGCCACAGTTGCATCTGAAAAGAAGGTGGCAGACAGAATGTTTCAACCCCATGACTGGCAAAATGCAAACTGAGCATTGTTAGCAGAAAGGCCCAGGAATCACTTGCTCTAGAGCCCCAAGTGCCCTGTTACCCCAAAAGGTAAACCTTATTGAGGTAGAGAGAGTAAGCCTGGAGTGCAGTGCCTGATGCAAGTCCTGAAGCCTGAAGCACAATCAGCAAAACCAGTTCATGCTCTGAGCTAAAGTCAGGCTGTGTCACCAAGCAGATCCTTGCTTATAAGTTCTCTGTTCAGCACATTAACCTGGGTAAAGGCACATAGTGCTGCTAAAACACAGGCACTCCTCAGGAGTATTAGGTCCAGGTAGGAGGATGGGTGGAAATGTTTTGTTTGATCCAGAAGGTTCAAGGTGGGTAACTGACCATGTCCTGGGTATAAAATGGAACTTGTCTGTACCAGTGGATAAGAGAGAATCATAGGAAGAGAACTGTCTCCAGCCTAAGGAGCAGCTGCTGATTGGGCATTATCACAGGCATACATGTGTTAATGTTCTTTAAAGCAGGGCTACTCAACATGCAGCCTGCAGCCCGTTTATTTACGGCCGACAATGCGGTTTGGGTTTACACGTGTCTCAACACACGGCCCAAGGGTGGGATCCTTTGAACATGGACTCCACTGGGGACACGTTCCACAATGGTGATTCAATATAATGGTCTTCTGTTGATATGCATTTTAGTAGTTAAATTCCTGGACTATCATTGCTCGTTAAAAGTGCTGTTATATGGGTGGAAATCAGATAAAAATTACATTTTATTAATATCAGCAGAACTGACTTAAATGGGGCCTGCATGTTGTGTAGTCTTGCCTTAATCTTTGTATTCATGCTGGTCAGTGTGAAAGAAGCTATTTGCATATATTTGGATATATATTTGTGTATATATGCAAATTAAGTTACGGCCCTCACTATGTGATGTGAGTATCATTGTGGTGCCCGGGGCTTCCAAAGTTGAGTAGCCGTGCTTTAAAGTCTATTGGGCAATAGCACTGTACTTCATCAGCAATAAAGCTAACTGAGTGCCTGTGCCTCCAAACCGAGTCTATGGTCTTTCTGGGTAGTATTATCAAGGTCTGCTAAACTGACTATCTGCAGGGATGCTACAGTATAAGCAGAGAGCATACATACATGCTAATTGACAACACCTGTCAAATCAAGAATGGGGCAAGTAAGCAGCGCAGTAGGGGGCAAGTTTACATTTCCATTCCCCACATTTTATGGTATGTGGGATAACAGAGAAATTGATTCTTTCAGGATGTCACCATTGAGATTTTCATGAGAAATATGCTCTTCTGTAAATATTGTTAAAGAACTGCAAAGATACATAATGAATTACAGTATTAGTAAACTATAGTAGCACTATATTGCTATGACTACCCATCCCACAATCCATCCAGTATAGTTCCTATCACCATTTAACAAACACCCTCCAGAAAGCGCAGTATTATCCTTGATGGCCTGCAGCATGCACTTTTATGGCAGTATTTCTTTTTCACTCAGTTCTTTTGTAAAGACATTATCTTTTTCCAGCCTATTGTATAATAGGGAAATTGGTATAGCCTGCTCAGG
The DNA here is from genome assembly GCA_030068395.1 of Apalone spinifera. Classification (NCBI taxonomy): domain Eukaryota; kingdom Metazoa; phylum Chordata; order Testudines; family Trionychidae; genus Apalone; species Apalone spinifera. The sequence goes on from JANRFK010004149.1 coordinate 149,635,878, forward strand.
TCACAATAAACATCTGAAAAACAGTTGTGTTCCTTTTCTTTCTTAGATTAAGGAAAGTGATAACTCTTTACCTGATGAAACTAACAGATTAAGCATATTGTAGATTTGCTTAGATATTAACAGATGATTGGAAAATAAGATCTTCTGATTACAGGCCAAATTCTTATTCAAACACGTAGTCCCACAGAAGTAAACGGGAGTGTTTGCATGAGTCACGTGAGCTGGAAATAGTTCTATTTTGCCAGGGAATTTAGAAACAGCATAAGAAAAAATAGCTAGGTGGCTGTTCATGATCCCATTGGGATCGTGATGATGATTTGCTGTATAATTTTGGGATTGTGTCAAAGTGAGCCACTCTTTCCCTTTATAGTGCATTTCTGAAAATGCTATATAAATATTTACAATATAGCGTTCTAAAAAAACCCCTCAAATGTCGCACACCATGCAAATGTGAAAAGCTCAAAATGTCTTTGTGCTGGAGTTATCAAACCAATACTAATTCACAGAGAGAAAAGGGCATTCTATTATATCAGTCCTAATGAATACTGTTTTCTAAAACTTCCCATTGTGGAATTGTTTGTCAGATCACATTTTTCATCATTCAGTTTAAAATTAGCAGTGGAATATGCTTACATCTGGGATACCAAAAAAGAAAACTGCTACCACTTTTCTTGGCATTACCTATAACTGTTCCTTCTAGAATTCAGGTTTTTATCCAGCAGTATAGAACATCTTTAGATTGACTGCTTTATTTGCCTCTAACCCTGGACTGCTGTTTTTTTACTTTGATTTAATATAATTTGGCTACTCTGTAACTGACCTTCATAAACACTATATAGCATTTTTCTTGTATGCCTGAACAACCTGATGCCCATTTCCTGTTTTTGACAACTGGCATATGACCTTAAAATATGTCTAGAATTTTTGCTAATTTTTGTTTCGGGGAAATATCATAGATGCATTTACCTTACTATAAAAAACCCAGCAGCACAGAGTCATGGGCAGGTCAGCAATTTGACCTTAAAAGGGGTTTAGGCTGCTGAGCTAAAAATAGCAGTGTAGTGAGTCAGGCTGGAGCCTTGGCTTTGAGACCCCACAATGGTGGAGGGTCTTAGAATGGGGGCTCCAACCCAGGGCTGGCCTTACTATGAGGCGAACTGAGGCGGCAGCCTCAGGTGCCAGACTGTGGGGCGGCGCCACTAGGACCCAGAGTGTAGAAAATTGTGTCTGCTGCTGGTGCATACGTATTCTCTTTGCAGTACCATGAGAGGAATAGAACAGGAAGAAGGCAGAATTAAGACCTTTCAAAGTTTTGGCCCAAGCGAGGGGGCATTGGGACATCATTTGAGCTCCCCACCTCAGGTGCCAAAACGTTGTGGGCCGGCCCTGCACCAACCTGACAATCTATATCACAACTTTATAGCCTTGCAGGATGAGCTTCACAATCAGCTGACCTGGTCAGTTGTGGTCATGCTATGGGTCTTTTATTGTAGCATAGACACAGTGTCTCATTCTCTCAAGCCACAATGGTAACACATACACAAATATAGAAAACAGCATAAAATGAAATTCTAAATTGTTCTGACTAGCTCAGGAGTCATTATTTTCAGCCCAACACCACTTGACAGAGTCTTTGCTGTGGTAGAGAAGCAGTGGCTAAACCAAAGGAGGGAAATGATTACATCTTACTGGTTCTGTTTGGCTCTCTTTCAACCCATGCCCTGGCAGTGACTCTTTTCTCATATGTCAATGTTAAGTGTGTTTACTTATGTCAGCTCTTTTATTAAAATCAACATGATGACGCAAGCGGAAGTAATGGAAATCAGATACATAGCATTCCATTTCTCATTAAATCAGAAGGCTAATTTTCAAAAATGATTATATAATCTCATCTAATGCAGCAGTCCATTGACTCTAATGGAAACAGTATTAGACCAATGTGGAATGCTTCTGAATTTCACCACATCTGCCCATGAATAAAACTGGTAACTGGATTGTCATACTAGCATATATCTCAGCATCTAGAATTAACAGCTGGGAGCAGAAATTCTATTTTATAAGTATCACAGCAACTTTGATGTAATCTGATTCACGGTTCTTAGATTAGCAATACTAGACTCAATGGTGTAAATATATATGAAGTCCAATGATGTGCATCCTCAGTTTCATAATTCCTTGCCTTTGACAGTTTTGGCATCATCCTTGATAAGATTATGTTTCATCACTTAATGAGAATATGTAAATGTGTTTCACTGGTTCTCACTGCATTCTCTGGCTTTCATTTAAAATCAAATTTCTTCAATGACAGTATTCTATTAAAGCATTGTCAGATAGTATCATGAGCTCTGAAATTAATGTTATTGAGTACGTAAAGCAGATCATGTTGAGAATCTCCCTTTACAATATCGATTGCTATTTTTTCTATGAGTTATAAAAATTGATCTAATTGCTTACAGAAATTCTCTCTAGTTTCAAATGCCTCTATAACCACTTGGTTCCTTTTGATATCTCTGCATTTTAAAGACTAGAAACAAATGCTAAGCAAAACATGCCTCTTAGCCTACAGTTTTTAAGCCTATGCTTCAAGCGTAGAGCAAATGAAAATGCCTGAAATATACCACTGACATATAAAGTTTATAATAGAAATGGCAAGTCAACCTTAACTATGGCATCGGCATTCTAAATGTCATTCAGTGATTATTCAAATTCCAAATTAACTTATAAGTCTATCTTCAAGGTGACCTGGTTTTACAAAGGTTGTCTTCAGTATTTAAGTCACTCTCAATTTTGTTTGCCATGAACCATATGTTAATGTCACAGATATTTTTAGTCCACATAAATGGCAAAGAGAATCTGACTTTGTAATGAACCACACAATTGTCTGTGACTCTTCAGCCAGACTTCTTTTAGACAATTGTCCTAAGATGTTTTATTATGGAGGTAACATTAAATGATTAAAGCTCAGCAGAAAACTCACGATTCTAAGTAGAAGCCTTTATTTAAAATATTATATATAAAATACTAGAAGACACAATGAGAATGCTGACTGAATACATTACTGTTCTGTGAAAAATCTCTAGTGTTTAGTAAAAGATGAAGACACAGACCTTCTAAAATGAGCAATTTCAAAAACAGAACACGCCTTTTATTATCTCAAAACTATTCTGGCTTTCTCCATATAAAAGATGCAACTTGTTGAGGGCACAGTTTAATGACAAAATCATTATTTTATGTTTTCAAAAGAACATACATATCCAATAAAAAATTGATTAAAATGTCTGGGGGAAAAAACCTTACTGAGTTATGTCCCAAAGATATTTCACCCATACTGAATTTCATATTATTAGTTTCTTGTCCATATTTCAGTTTCTAAGACCCTTTCCTGACTAAGTCCCTGTGAGACCTGAAATGATTTCAAACATCTCACTCCTTTTGTCATTGATTTTTTTCTTTGCTTACAGTACTTTATCCAGTTTTCAATGTGTGAACACTATTCCTATGAAAGACAATTTGAATTCATGGGTAAGATTTCATGAAAAGCTTTGTTAAAAACGAAATAAAGTCCACTTACCAATTTCCTTTTGCCAATCTGTAATTATTTGAAATTAACAATCAAACTAAGTGAATGAACCATAAGATGATGAGAATTACTCTGACATGCCATGAGGAGATTTAATTATTTTTTGAGGAATAATGGTAGTTTGAACCAAGAGGTTTGGTTCAAACTAACGCGTCCTGGTGCGCACTTCCTGGTTCGAATCAGCTGTTGAGCGGAGTGATGCGCCAGCAAGATCATGCTAATGAAGCGCGGAATATTTAAATCCCCACTTCATTAGCAATTTCAATCGCCTACATTTGCATCCCTAGGTCGAACTAGGGAGCAAGTGTAAACATACCCAAAGCAACGGTAGCAAGGGCTGGAAAGGGGATAGCCTCCCAATAATTTCAATGGAAGTTGAATTGGGTATACTAGTGTAGATTGCCAATTTTGGTTTAAAAAATAAGTCTGCAAAGTATTACTTAAACATTGCCGCTATATTTTAATCAGAGTTTAAGCCTGTAGCACTTAGGGAGGGGCATGTCCCCCTCAGGGTCAGTGGGAGGCCACTCCACCCCACTGCTTAGTCTCTTGGGGAGTCACCCTTGGCATTCAGCTCTTCAGGGCTGGTGGCAAGTCAATGAACAGTCCAGAGCCCGGGCCCCTGCTCAGGGAGGGCAGCAAACAGGTATACATTTCTGAGCCCCAAGCCTCAGTTCAGGGCAGGGCAGCAGAGAGTCCCAAAAGCCAAGCTCTTGCTCAGGGTGTGGCAGCAGGCAAACAAACAGTTCAAAAGTCTTGGTACATGCACCCAGCTGGGTCCCCTTGCTTGGGCGGTGGTCTGGCAGGTGCAGGCTGCTGTGGAGTAACAGCTGAGGGGGGAGACTGCCACCCAAGGGTGTGGTGGCAGGGGAGGCATGGGCCCACACACTCCTCTGCATCCCAGCCCACGGCCCTAGTCGCAGCAGAACCATCTGCTGCTGGGTCAGTGGGGATCCGCTCCGAAATGCGCTGCCCTGGTTCTGACTCAACCAAACCCCTGGGCTTCTTCCCTTCTCCCCCATGGGAGATACCTGAATCTGGTGCAGGTCTTTTGGGCTTTGTAGGTCTGGAACCCCTGGTCAGGCAAGCAGTTCCTCCAGGTCGCTGTCCAGTAGGGGCCCTGGTGGCCCAGGCCAGTCCTCCACCTCTCCTGGGTCCAGTTTTCTCTCTGGGTGCGCAGGGGAGGCTTCTGGCTCCTTCTGTCATTGGCTTCAGACTGGCCTCTCTGGCGGGCCTTTTATATCCCTGGCCCCGCCTCCTGGCTTCCGGTCAGATGGGTCATCAAAGCAAAGTGCTCCACACCAAGGCTCTGGGAAGGAAGCCTCCCCCTTGAGGTCAGTGGGCGGCCACTCCACTCCCTTACACAAGTCAATCAGTTTTTCACAGCACAGTTTTCACACTGAGAATAGTAAGGATGGGGAAGATTTAGTCAAACTGGGAAAGTCATTTATGTCTCTTGTCATTTATATAAACCAACTCATTTCTGCAGAAAATGGAAAGTGTAAAACTGTTAATTGGTTCAGATTAAGGAAAATGAGGTTCTTGACAGAGTTCATTAAAACAGAAGAGAAACTGCATATAAAAAGTGAAATGAAGAAAGGCAAAAAGTGCAGTTGCTTAGAACCAAAATCCTAGCAGACATATTCTTACCTGTATGCCTAGTAATTTAAGAAATCCCCTTTAACCCTAATTGGAATTACTCACTTAAAATCCCAACACACGGTGTGAATATGCCTGTTAGTTTGCATTCTCTAAATATTTATTAATAATTCTGTTAATGTCAACAATTAATGTTGAAAAAAGTCTGAAAAATATAAACACAAGATCCGAGACTTAGTATGGAAACATACTTCTGTACCTAATCCACCACACCATAGCCTCCACAGATAAGTTACATGTGGAAGAATTTAACTGTAGAGACATTTCACTGTGGAATTCAATAGTTGCTCACACATCCACACTTAAAAACATCTCTTTGAAACAGTTCTACCCTGGAAAAGTGATTTGAGAAAGGACACCATCTCACTAGATATGCTTCTTATAGGATGGTTATGATTTTTTCTTCTAATGCAGCACATCCAACACAGTCAAAGATGAATTTGGCTGTGTTGGATGTGCTGTGTTAGAAGAAAAATGGAAAGATGAATTTCATTCCTTCTGGTGACCATTATTAATGGAATCCTATTCCCCATCTTCCAGTCAGTAAAGTTATGCTAAATGTTCTATAAGAATGATCAACACACTAACAGATTTTTCATTTTTTTCTATGTGGAATTTGATATACATCTTGGATAAATATTACAGACGACTGGAATATGGCTTTGACCACAGCTTCAGTTATTAGCTATTCACTACTTGTGTAGAATTAGTCTCCTAAATCACATTGCATTTTTTCAGCCTTTTGATTGAATGACAATTTTTAAGACAGATACAGCCTGCAAATTCCCTGTGATTACTCATGAATACAGAGATTCACACAAGAATAGCCATTCCCCAGTCGTCACACTTACGTTGCATAAAAGAAAAGAGGAGACAGTCATGTCTCAAAATTAAATTGAGAATTTATGAAATTTTTTTCCTACTAATCAACCATCTCTAATTTCTCGATTCCCCCTTAATGTGCAGTGTCTTCCAGTTGTAAATAGGAATGTCAAAATATTTTTCAAGACTTACAACATTTCTTGTTTTCAAGAGATTATACACATTAATTTGCTACAGAAATAATGCTACTTCATATCAATAACAATAACACAATGATATTGTCTTCCTTTTCGTTAGTTCCAATAATCCTTCCCGCTAGCTCCAGTTTTAACAGAAGTGAAACTCAGCTGACATCAATTAGTTAAATTATGCTAATATAAGTGAAAGACGAATCAGACTCTGTATCTGGCAGTCTAAAATAAGGCTGGCCAAATCCTCATTTTAAAACAACTTTTAGCATTGTCTATTACTTTTCTGACTTCTGAGTATTTTTGGGTTACTAAGGTAAGATTAGACATGTCTTTTGACACCAATGAGGTTTTTCTCAAGTTCACTTTTCAAAAAAAATTTTTTATGGTCTGAAAAAATTGATTGTTCTAATACAATTTCCCATTTTCTTTAGTTAAGAAGGCTACTGAAGAACTGATAAGCAACTGCAAAAGACATCAACCAGTATGTTTATGTTCCAAAATGTTTTCTAACAGTTATCCCCATGTAAAACAAGTTAATATTGTAACAGAGCTATCAGTCAAAAAAATGACAAGACTGAACTGTTTCCTTTTATACATGAAATAATTGTTATGATTATAATGAACTTCTGTGTATGTGGTTGTGTGTGTATATCTACTATATATTTGAGAGAGTGTGTATGTCTGTCCATCCATCTGTCTGTGAGCCTGTTTAAGAACACCTCCTAAATGGTAAGAACTAGGATCACCAAATTTGGTATGCTGCTTCCTTTTACCATAACTTACAGCAGGTAAGGGTTTGGTTTCACTAGGGAATGTGCCTGGTATGTGAATGTTCCTCATAAAATGGAAATGGAGAGGTCTGCTAACAGCTACAGTTATGCTGTATAATGAACACGGGGAGAGGAGGAGGGGGGAACAAGGGGCCAGAGATGGGTACCAGGACTCCTATAACACCCTTTGGGGAGCAGGGGGCAGGGGTTGAGAAAAGGACAGCTATCTACTATATATTTCAGAGAGTTTGTCTGTTTGTGTGTGTCTGTCTCCTAGCTGGGGGACATGTACCCCTCCCCCAGCTGTGCCTGCTGCAGCTGCAGAAGCCATGGACTGGTGCTTCTCACATGTCAATAAGCTGCTATAGTGACAGAGAACTGAGGCTGTCCTCTCTCATGGGGCAGCCTGCATACTGAGTCCCTCATCTCCAGCCCCACCTCAAAGCAGTGATTTTAATAAAGAAAAACAAAAAAGTATTTCAGTTAAGGACCCGAACAACGCTGGGTAAATCCTCCTCTAAAGATCTATCCATTATTAGCTGTCAATTCTAAATCACATTAGAAACCACTTGCTAAGCTTTCTATTATATCTTTCCAATATCTTTGCAATCTCTGCAATTTGCTGTCAGCAGCTGCATTCAATCACTTAGATATCTGTGTCCGTTCTTGCCACAGTAGCTCAGAGAGATGTATTACCAGTATACACAACTGAAAATACTAATGATGAGAATATTTGTAAAAGCAGGAAATTTATAGACCAGACCTTTCTTTATAATATTATTGCACATAATCAAGTTGACACTTTGCTGAGTTTTAGAGGGAAGTGTAAGTGCCACCAGCCTGTGCAGACAGAAGAAAACTTGAGGAGAAACTGGGTTCTGTGGGAGGATGTAGTGAAGGGGCAAAAATATTGGCCTTAGAAGCTGGGGAAGGATGACAAAGAAATGGTGGGTGTGGGGAAACAATTTGATGAGGAAGTTTAGAGTGACACACTTGAATTGGATGTGTAAGTAGATTAGGAATTATTGGTGGAGGAGGGAAGGGAGTCAGATCTGATGAGAAGACATTTAGCGGAAGAACTGGACTGACTGGGTAAAGGGACTTGGATAAGAAGCTGGGGGAAGAGGTGTAGCAATGGGACAAAGTCACAACTAATATTAGACGGAGAATGGAGAATTGCCACACTATTTTTCCCCACATTAAGTGCACACTTAATGAACAGTTATTTGTTTTCTCCTCATTGTTCAGTGTGTGGCCCCATGCCTTGTTTACTGCACACTATTCAAATCTGGATCTGAAGTTAGAATTATTAAATTTCCTCACAGCTTTTCTGTGGAACTCATCACTATAGTATCTGAGTGGGTCATAAATATTCATCAGTTTTTCTTCCTAGCCCTGGTGAGGTGACAACAGTTATCCCAGTTTTACAGACGGGGACCTAAGGCACAGAGATTGAGGTCAGAAAGCACCACTAATTTGGGGTGCCCTATTTCCAATGCCACGGCCTGATTTTCCATAGTATATAGAATCATAAAGCACTTTTTATGAGCAAAAAACAGCTCCTGTTGACTCCTATATAGCTGTAAGTGCTTTAGAAATTCTGCAAATCAAATCTAAGGGTCTCACATTGGCCACACAGATTCAGGGATCTCAAGTGGGCCACATAAAAAATGACCCCATATGAAGAGCTTGCTTTAAGTGACTGTATATGCTTTGTATGTACCATTTAATAACCTCTGTACGCAATGTGCCCTGAGTGTTATCATTTGAATATGAATAGCATGCTGATCAATATCATGGTGAAATGTGTGTAGCAATATTATGTGTAAAGTTATTAATTTCTCCTGAATAAGCACAGTGGGGCATGTTTAAACCTATGTACAGTACTCCCAATTAGGCAGTAATGGGTAAGCAGGCTTATTGTAAGCAATAGAATGAGTGTTTACCTCGATTTGCATATAATAGTAAACAAAGGTCCAGCACAGAAGAGTCAAAGCAAACGAGCTTTCAGCATGCATAAGAGAAAAGAACCTGTTGGAATATCTTTCCCCTCCCTCCCAGACTCCGCATCACCCTCTTAATTCTTTGAACGAACTTTGCTTTGAGTGGTACTTTTCAGAAGAATTTACTTCAAAAGGAAACTGAACTATAAAAGTGAAGGGCAAACACTCCAACTATTCTCTCTCCCATCTAACACAAGATTTTGAGGGCAGGTCCTGACTTGAGAACTTGGTTATCCCTTTTTTGTGAACAGGGGGTAAAAAAATTTACCTTGAACCAAGTCCAGTTAGTTTTAGTTACTGTAAAGCATTTGATCTTTGCTTCTCTTATAACCATTTCTGATTTTAATACTTTATTGTTATGCTCACTTAAAATCTTTGTAGTTAAAGAAACTCACTTAATTCTTTAATCAAAACTAATCCAGTGCTTCATTTAAATGGAACTATTTCAGTAACTCCAGTTAAAGGGGCAACAGCTCTCTAACAACTGAACTGTCCAGGAGAGGGCTGGGCTGGGTAGTGTAGAACAAATGCTTTGTGTGAAAAATCAGAATATATTGATTACCCTGCAAGCAATAACCCAGGGTGCTACTGTGGCTGGAGTATTGCTCACAGGCTTCTGGAGTCAGAGTGACTGGACCACGATGTGGAGGAAAACAAGTCCTCACTCTGTGTTTGTAAGCAACAAGTCAGAGGCAGTTTATTTGAGCAATTGCAAGGGAAGACTGCGGTTGGACAGGGGGTCCCCCTTCTTTAGGCAGATCTTCAAAGTACAAGCAGTAAAAGACAAGTATATATACCTTCCCGTTACATACATCAACGGCTAATGATTATCTATTTGTTTATACAAACTCCTTCCAGACACTTCCTTATCTCAAGGTTCTTGCCTAAGTCAGCATTCCATCCTTATCCGCTAAAGAGAGAGGGAGACAGCATCTCTTACAACTCTTGCGCAGTTAGGGTTAGGGTTAGCTTGTCTTGTGCTCCACTTCTAACAAACCTGAGATGGCTATGCACAAATCCCCTTTTTTCCCTTTTCCTGCTTCCACAATGACTATATACAAAGGCTCTTAAAATCTTAGGGTCCTGCTTCCACAATATCTATATACAAAGGATCTTAAAATCGTAGGGTTCTGCTTAGAGACTAAGTGGCAGCATGATAGAGGTCTATAAAATCATGACCGGTGTGAGAAAGTGAATAAGGAAAAGTTATTTACTTACTCTCATAACACAAGAAGTAGGAGGTCACCAAATGAAATGAATAGGTAGCAAGTTTAAAGCAAACAAAGGAAGTACTTCTTCACACAATGCACAGTTGACCTGTGGAACTCCTTGCCACATGATGTTGTAAAGGCCAGAACTATAACAGGGTTCAAAAAAGAGCTAGATAAATTCATGGAGGATAGGTCCATCAATGGCTATTGGCCATGATGGGTAGGAATGGTGTCCCTAGACTCTGTTTATCAGAGTCTGGGAATGGGTGATAGGGGTGGGATTGCTTGATGATTACCTGTTCTGCTCATTCCCTCTGGGGGACTGAGCATTGGCCACTGTCGGAAGAGAGAATACTGGGCTAGATGGATCTTTGGTCTAACCCAATATGGCCATTCATATGTTCTCTTAGGGTGTGAGCTACATGCTGGTAAGCTGCTTTGAAAGGCCCAGATTTGGAAGCTATATCCACAAAGCATTGTGAGGCAATCACAGTGGCAGAGCAGGTGGCAACAATTCTTCACTGGCCTGTACTGCATCCCAGATTGTGCTAGTGTTTTGCTCCTTCTCCTTTGGGAGAAGGAGAGAGAGGTACATTCTCTAGAGTAGCATTAAACTGCCTTAACCATTAGATTATTCTTTTTCTTCCTGAAATCCCTTCTCTTATTCACTGTATATCTTTTAGCTTCTGTAACAAATGAAGCAGGTCTCCTGTAAAAAAAAAAAAGTATGTCGTCATGCAGTAAGAAATTAACATAATGCAGATTGGACATTCAGCCTTAATTCTGGCATTTCCTCACTTTTGAGAGCTTAATTTTGCAACCTTAATGTTCTTTTAATTAGGTATTTATGTGGTATTAAAATGGTCAACATATTTTCCAGAACTCAAGTATTTTGTGTTCAGAATTCAATAATTAATGCACTAAGAGCAACATACTCTATCAAGTACTACAGTGACCATTATGGACATGTGTGCTTCTCTCTCTCTCTGTTCATTGTTACACTCCTAGAAAAGATATAAGAAGGATGAAAATAATAGACATTTGGGGTTTTCTGGATTACTTTCTAATCTATAGAGTTTAATAAAGATCCTTTTTCTTGTATTGGAGGATTTTTGGGGTGTGTGGGGGAGAGGACATCTTTTAGAATTCTACAGCTAGTGTGTAATTCCCTATTTAATTTACAGCAAGATTAAAACCAATAGAAAATACAAATGTTTCTTATTTAAGTTGTATGGGTTTTCCCATACGTGCAACCATACAGAGAAAATCATCCACTAAACTTGTTTAATATTGGCAAAGGTTACAGTTAAGAGACAAAAGGAGTTTTGTGCTTAAATCTCAAAGCTAGTCATTCCCTAGCTAAGAGAAGCTATGGTGAAAGCTATATTGATAAATGCTGATATGAAACATTGACACAAGCAAAAGATGGGCACAAAGCTTTGTGAACATGTTCCAGTCTAAAGTAAAACTGGCTTTTGTTTGCTAGGCATAAAGGGGGAAGGAAAAAAACATGTTAAATATGACATAAGCAAGAGTAGCTGTTAGAATTGCAAAGCTTTTCCTAACATTTTGATTTTTTAACAGAAATAAGCAAAAAACCCATTACCAATGGACAGGGAAACCTTTCTAAATTGGCACAGGATCTTATTGGAAGTGGCCTGAATGAAAATAGGGACTAAAGTCCTCATCCTGCAAAACTAATTCACATTTCTCATCTGTACATTTTCTGATGTGTACCCCTCTAACACATCAAGGTAACAAAAGAATACACAGTCACAGGCAAGATTCTACTTTCAGTGCTGTCAAAATAAACACATGAGCACACGATCACAACTCCCTACTGCCAATTCTGCCTAAGAACAGTCAGAAAATCAGCCTCAGGGGAGCTGATGGCCTGTGTGGACTCCTGGGCAAGGGGTGAGAGAGAGAGAGAGAGAGAGAGAGAGCGTGGGGGGGGAAGGGGGACTGACTCTGCACTCCCAGAAGGGGTGGAGCCTCAAGTCGAAGGGGTAGCTGTGGACAGCCCTCCAGACTGGAAGGGGTGGAGCCTCAGGTAGAAGAGGCAGGTCTGTGAGCAGCCAGCAATCTGCACCGTCCAGAGCATGGTGCACACCCCAGCTGTCAGAGCTGCATGGATTGTATCACATGGAGCTCCAGCAGTGATTTAAGGGGCTTGGGGCTCTGGTTGCTGCTGCTGCTGCTGCCACAGTAACAGCAGTGGCAGCCAGAAGCCCCATGCCCCTTTGAATAGCTGGGTCTTGGAGCAATTGCTCCCTCCTATCGGCAGGCCTGATCAGCCTCACCTGATTCAGAATACAGAGGAGCATTCAATATGCCATTTCCAATCTGAGCAGTTTCAGGCAGGTTTACTGTATTGCTTTACAGAGAGGAAAAAAGCCCCCCAAAAGCCGAAGTATGACTTAAAAGACTACATTAGACAAGTCCCTAAGTGCAATTTTTAAAGAAAGAGCAGGCAGTTATACAACCTCAAGGCAGACAAATACTTACACTGAAAATCTGACTACTGTATTAGGCAATCTTTAGAAAAATTGGAGTCTATCAGCTAAGATGTTCATTGAAACCTAAGGGGTATAATTCTTCATATAATTCCCTGCATCCTAGCAGGCTCCAAAGCAGCTCCTCACCTGTTCTGCAGGAGGATACCATACCTTATTGCATCTCCAACCTCTCCCATAGGTGACTCTGAAATTGCAATGTAGCTAAAAACCTTAATGAGAGTCCATGGTTGTCAATATTCATGTGTCAAAATTTTCAACTCCTTACAATAGTAGCTTTTACTTAGGGAGACTGTTTGACTGGTTACATTCTCCTCCCTGACATACTTCTTTCACAAGGGAATGTATTATTGTAGACACATTCAGGAATAAATGCTCTGTAGCAATTATGAGCCCAAGGAATGAATGAAACTGATTTACATTTTTGGTGGAGGGGGTTTTAAAATAGCTTCCATGTAAGATGAAAGGATCTTCCTTCAGAATGAATCCAAGATATTCAAAAGATGCTTCCATGAAAAAGCACTTCAATGTTTGTATTGATTTTCAAAATATATTGTGATGGTTTTTGCAATCTTGCTTTACCTTGCCAGCTGGCCAGAGACGGGATAACAAAATTCTTCCGTTTGAATGGGTCATTGCCGAGATATATTATCCCCAGATGACTAACTTTTACATCCAAGGCCATAAACATACTTTCAATATAGTTACATTATCCCTCAGATAGTACCCATAGATATGAATCTTGAAATGTTACAAGCGACTTATAGTCAGATATCTCAAAAGAGATGTGTTTAGGGTAGTGAGTTCCTCAGGTCTGAAGTGAGCTTTTTTTCCAGGGGCCTCTGTAACCATTATAAATAACAAGAGCATTGCATTTAAAGTTAAAACAAACAAAAAGGAAAAAGAAAAAACACTCACACAATCTCCCTCACTAACTCACTAATTAATAGTTAATTTATCTGTCTCAATATCTAGCATTTCACCAAAATTCTTGTCCATAATAGGAAAGTTTGTTCAGTCAGGAACATCTTTAAAACAAGAAGTGACAATGAAACACACTATGCAGTGCTGGATAAAGGTCTAAAGATGTAGTACTAGCATGCGTGAGTAGTATCCAATCCAGTACTACATTTCTCTTGTGGCAATAGATCATAGAGGAGTGTTCATTGTCACAATCCGGGTTTTTTTTCCGTGTTATTATTAGACTGTTTGCTGGTATATTTGTGAGAGATCACGTTTCTGCAATTTACAAACCCCACTTCAACTTCATGATCAATTGTACTGGCAAGGTACATGATACTGGAGCAATTCAGTGTCCCAGAAGACAGTCATTTTATAGTAACCCAAAAATGAATAGTCGGTCTAATTTTCAGAATACTCCCTAAAGCTGAACCAACTTGCTTTCTCTAATATCCACAGCCCTTTTGTCATTCTGCCTTTAGCACACATGGCACAGACTTTAGTTTAAAAAACCTTAAGGATCCTGGCCTACACTGCTGTGGTGTAGCTGTGCTGCTGTAGCACTTTAACACTATTATGCTGACAGAGCTTTTCCCACCAGAGCAATCAATCCCCTTTTTGAGAGGAAGTAGCTATGTTAGTGGGGAGCAGCTCGCCCACTAGGGTTACCAATCCTGATTCCTGCAGTGGATTCAAAGGAAATTTTGCTTTTTGAGTTTCACAGGCAACTGACATCTTGTTTGCAGCTGTCAACTGTGAATCCTTTTTAAACAAGACCTCTAAGTCCTGAAAAGTCATCAAACCTTTCCCTGTATATGGACGTCATGACTCTTCAGCTATATCTGTGCACTAGAACCCATCAGTGTAGAGTTACACTGCTTTAGCCAGAGCACTAGGAGACACACAATGGACTAAATCCAGAAAAGGATTTAAGCACCCAATTCTACTTTCAGTAGCAAAGTCTAAATTTTAGATGCTCAAAACCCCTGTTTGGCTGCCATCTACCACTGTAATGTTAACCCTGAACAGTGAACCATATGGATAGGATGACATCTATAAACTATGTAAATCAAAATGGTGTTTGTGGACTGAGGGACAATTCAGGATGGAAACCTGAGGAGCTCTTGCCGCCAAAATCACTATCTGCACACAGCACATGGCTGTGCACACTGCACCACGGTGCTACACACAGCACGAAAGTCTGCACCCGGCTCTAGTTTTGCACCCAGCACTATGCCCTGCTTTGCACTAGAGACCTTTGGAGTTTTCCTGCCTTGAACTCTATAAAATCTAGAATCCTGAGGAGATCGGGTCGGCAGTTTATTGCACCATCTTGGAGGAGGAGACGTCCTGTCACAAGAGAAGACCGTGGTGAAGGCCCAGTCTAGGTGACAGACCTACCTGATTCCATTCCTGCCACCCTCAGGGTGCTTCGGCTCACACTGTGGCTATAGCCCAGTAATAGTGAGCCTTGGCTACCTGTTTGCTCCCTACATCATCGGGACTCACAGAGCATCAACATTGCTTGGCACCTGCTGTGGTGAAGGCCCTCACAGCACCTAGAACCACTCTGACATCACCCACAAACTGCACGTCCGTCCGTGGTATTAGCAGCGGTAACATCTAACTGAGTATCTCTCCACACCCTCAAGGACGCCTCAGTGATCCTCCCCTGACAGCTGCCTTAAGCTAAAGGGTAGAAGGTCCTGACCATCAAAGCCGCCTCTGACGGACTAAGTATACCATTCTGCTTTCAGTCCTCTCTCCTATGTTCTTTTATTTTAGAGGGTGAGGGGCCAGGTTATCAGTTCGGTGTTGTGTTATTGTTATTTGCCTGTTGTATTTCAATACATCTTTTATTTAAATTTAAACTGATATGTGTCCGTGTTTATTCAGCGGGACTGGGGTTAAATCCGCTGGTGACAGATACGGTGGTTTCCAGGCCGGACCTCCTTCTGGGGACAAAGGCATTTTAACATCTAATCAGAGCAGGCCCCATTACATTTCGTTTACTAGTGTGCCTTTGCTGATAACAATAAGGTTAGGTCTACACTAGACCTTGGAAGGTCATCTTAAGGCACGTAACTCCAATACATAGAATACGTAGCTAGAGTCGACTTACCCTAAGCCAAGCTTGGCAGTGCCATATAGCAGGAGGCTGATGGGAGCAAACATTTCTGTCGACTTCCTTTAAAGGTGCCAGCTGGAGCTGCCCTCAGCATTCCATTTACGGGTCTAAATAGAATGCCAGAATGTCGATCTCCAACATGGCAAGTATAGACATGCCCTAAGTGCCTAAATTTCTGCCAGTGGGAATGTTTAAAACTGCCTAAATCTTGATGCCTGACTGTTAGCTCATGTGATAGCCCTCAGCAGGATCCTCAAAATAGGCATTTCAGTACCTAGCTTGCCTGCGGGGCCAAATCTAGTAGGTATTCAGTGGCTAGAGCACTCAGTCAGGATGAGAAAGACTTGATGTGTAAGTATCAATGGAGCTGGAGTCAGAAGGTGGCAAATGAAAACACCTGCATTATCTTCTCACTCTGCCTAGTATGGAGCAGGGACTTGAATCCAGGTCTCCCACATTCCAAGTGAGTACCAAAACCGACAACTAACAGAGTTGCTCTCACTTTCCTTCTAGCCCAATTTTTAACATTAGACATTTACACATTTTTAGGTACTTTATACAAAGGGGAATGACTAAAAGGAGAGACTGACCTGTCCTTTCTATTCCTCGTCCCGTTCCTTCCTGCTCTTTTTGAATGGCAAAATGCTCTCTTTTTATATAGAGCCTACAAGTCTGTTGGGAATTCTGTTTACCGCACATTACTTTGCACAGCTCCAATTACTAATTTAGTGTTCAGAGTTTAGCTTTCAAGCCTTTTGAAAAATTATTAATCACAGACCAAGAGATGGAATTAAAAAAAAAAAAAGCAGCCTGTTTGTTGCTTCCGGCATGTTATACTTTCCTCTTCAGCAGTTTGCTTGTTTTGGTATCACTAAAATACTAACCAAAACCATGTAAGAAGTAAAGTTTATGCAGAATAACCCTGATCTTACTGAATTCAACATTTTAATTTGTATATTTGTTTAATGGGTTCCTACCACAACCGGAATTATTGCTTTAGATTACACTCACATCTGCGTGAATGTGAATTGGATTTAGCCCTCAGATAAACCTCATTTGCCCTTTTTTGGTTGTTTCAGAGGGGTAGCTGTGTTAGTCTGCAACTGAAAAAAAATTAAAAAACAACAAATTGTCCTGTAGCACCTTAGAGACTAAGAAAACAATGTAGATGGTATCATGAGCTTTCGTGGGGCAGAAGTGGGTTGTCCTTTGAAACAAACTGACATTAAAATATCTGAAAATTGTTAATCAAATATTTTTCAAAAATTTCTAGTTTTAATTTGTGTTCACCCTTCCCCTCTCTGCCCCATCTCTTTTTGCCACTGAGGCTATGTCTATAACTCCGCCATGTCCACGAAATACGTCTGCTCTTCTGCTTTTTTTTTTTTGCGGAAGAGCAGACATGCTCTTTTGGAAGCCCTGTCTTCCTCCTCCCACGCGGAAGAAGGGCTCTTCTGAAAATTTGCATACCTTTTTCCGATAGATCATTGGAGTGTAGACATAGCCTGAGTAATAAAATGAATGATGTACAAGTTCACAATGTCTACCATACATACAGCTCATTTCTCCTTTTTGCTTCTTTAACTTATTTAATAGTTCTGCTACTTTGGCAAAATGTTACAGATATCACTGAAAGAAAACTTGAAACTAATGTTTCTTCTCTACAGCTTTTCAATATGTCTACCACATCTGAGAAGCTGAAGAGCAGCAGAGCTGAGATTTTGAGGCTTTTTTCCCCCCATTTTGTACATTTGTTTGCCCTAGTTTCAGCCTATTTAAATAGTATTGCCAGCCAAGCAGTGAAAATGCATTAGGCCCAAGACATCGTGCAATTGGTTTAAAAAAATCTCATGATTTTCAAGATTAAAGTCTAGAGTGTTTTCTTTTTATTTTGCTTTCTGATTTTTTGCACTTGAGGGTTCACATTTCCAAGAGTTTCTACACAACCAGTCGGCTTTTTTTTCAGTGAAAGCTTAGAGTCTCACCTAGTCACAGACCCCAGGAGGTGAGGTTGAAGAAAAGAGCCAAATATCATGAGAGCTGGTAACATGGGGCACTCAGTCGGGTCAAAGGTCTCACCAGGGTAGCCATGTTAGTCTGTAACTAAAAAAAAAAAAACCCCACAAAAAACAAAACCAACAATGGCGCTGTAGCACCTTAGAGATTAACGAAAACATATAAATAGTATCATGCACTTTCATGTTATTTGCCATCTAAAGAAGTGGGTTGTGCCCACGAAAGTGCATGATATTATTTATATATTTTGTTAGACTCTAAAGTGCTACAGGACCATTGTTGTTTTTTAATTTTTTGGGGGGACAAAAGGGTATCCTACTAACTTGCTGGAAAACTCTAGCTTGGGTCCCCTAAATAGGCAGAAGTACTAGCTACCATTGGTGCTATGGGTCTCAGACTTTTTTCTTCTCCAGCCTCTTCAGAGCCCAAAATAAAGTCTGAATGCATCTCTTCCACAGGCCTCCCCTGCCTTCCTTCCTTCCTGCATATTCCTTCTATTCGGAACCACAACCGTCCTGGTCACATAATTCTTTTCGAAACTATAACCACACCAAATGCCTGGCCTACCCAAACAGGCAGTCTTGCAGCATCTGCTTTTAAAGAGATCTGAAAAATCTGTTAAGTTTGATATGACAAATACTTCAAGCCTTACTTTTTCATTCTTGTAATATTATTTCTTATTTTCTATTTCCTAGCTTGTTTGGTCATCTCAGTGTATTTGGTTTAGGAGAGTCAAGGCTAAAAGAAGGGCTAGTCAAACAAATTCCACCCACTCTGTTTTTTCTATTGAAAACTGGATTTTTAACAAGAGACGTCTTCCCTTGAAACTCTTGTTTTTAAGATTTTTTTTTCAAAAGTTTGCTGAAATGCTAAAGGTTTCCTTAATACACTGCCCTCCCCCACCATAACTACCCCAGACATGTGTACATGCACACCCAAATTGTTCTCCAATCAGCATTATTTAAAACCTCAAACTGAATGTCTATTTGGTCATGCAAAAGCTGTCTATGTTGCAGGACAATGGAGCAATCTGCACTGGCTACATTCGTTATGTTTACAGTCAAAGGACAGACTGTACATGGAAATATGACAAGGAGCCTCTTCCTTGAGGCTAGAGTAAGCCAGAGTAGACAGCAAGCTCCTAGAAAGTAGGCATAGCTAGACGACAGAAGTTTTTAGGAACTCACCCTACTAGTACCAATTCAAAAAAATGTTTTCACTGAGTTCACTGGGAATAGATTCAGAACATTAAACAACATACGGGTGTTGCTTTCTTCATGGATTATGTTTTTTAAGAAATCTGTTTCCATTTACTCTAAATTTGAACTTGGAAGGAGGAAACTTAATTGTATAATAGAGAGTTGAACTAAATGTCCTTACACAGTCAGTATATTCTTTTCATATATATCTATATGCACTGTTTGGAACAAATCCTGACCTCACTGAAGTCACTGAATGGCAAAACTCCCATTGATTTTAATAGCATCAGGATTTTGTTTCCTTGTTAAAAAAAAACGTACAACCTTCATTGTGCAAGTTGTGGTTCTGGACACCTGCTGCTCCGCTGCAGAACTCTTTTCTACCACCCTCATCTCTTCTCCTTGCATATCCTCTATCTTGTCTTGCCTAATTTTTTTCCTTGCATGGAATCATTGATGAATACTAACAATAAAGCACTCAACAGGACCTAATATAGTCAGGCTAGATTCATTTGTGTACCTTTGTGCCACTAACAAACCTTTACTTGGTAATTATCTCAAATGCTGTCCTCTCATATTAACATGCCCTGTTAACTAAATGACAGCAAACTAAGCTGGGAATACAGCCACTAATTTAGCTGGGCAATTAAATTAATCTTTTAAATTGTCATTGTTGAACTATTTAAAGCCTCTCCAGCTCTACCATGGGGAAAAAAAGGTCTGTGACAGATTTTAGTGTTCATTGTACAGAGAAAAAGTATTGTTCTGGCTAGTATTTTAGATTTAGGAACTTTTTTCAATCCTTATTAAAGACAGATTATAACAAATGATTAGGTTCAATTGAAATTCACAGCTTTCTCCCTGTGTGGCCAGTGGAAGTCAGCCATCTCTCCTAGGTGCAGTTTTTGAGGTCTGTATATTTTCCATTAATTTTAATGGTTTATATTGCTGTTTGTCAATGAAAATATATTATTCTGAGTACAGCAGAAATGGCTACATACAGCAGTGTAATCCATTCATTTATATTCTTTCAGTTTGTTATAATAGCATTAGCTAGTAATATAAAAGCACTGAGGTGAACAAGATGACCTCACAAGACATTCCAGGGAAAAAAGATCCTTCAGTGACAGACACTTTCACATTCAACACTGGAAATCATGCAGTCCTTAATTAGTAGAACCAGCAAAGTAAACATTACCTATGAACTTATATTAAGACAGAAATATTTTATAAACAATCTGTTTTTGCTTTCATCTATTTAGAGAAGAATTGAAATGGGTGCTAATGTGCTTCCTATCAATTCTTTACTGCAGACACTAAGATACATGGGGAAAAGGGGTGAGAATGATATTCTTGCATCAGAGAAGCAATGTGTTTCAGTGACTCAGGCATAGAAATGGGACTCATGCAACCAGAGGTTGGTTTTCTGGTACAGCCACTGCCTTGCTGGGAGATAATTAGTATGTCAGTTCCCCCTCTGTGCCTCCAATTTCACACTCACCCTTTGTCTGTTTTGTCTATTTGGATTGTAAGATGGTTGGAGTAGAGACAGACTTGTACTGTTTGCGCACGGTGCTACACAGAACTGGGCCCCAGTCTTGTTTTGACCTGTAACAGTGTTCCCACATTAGTATGCTGCCTCCTGTCTAGACTGAAGAAACTAGCTCCCATGGTACCTATAGTGCCCCCTTTTGCTTTCTGCTTACTCCGTAATAGCCTTTCTTCTGGTAAATTGGCTCTTCAACTAGGTCACCATTTTGTTTAGCCCTTTCAAAGTCCAACAGGCAATCATTCAAATGTCTTCTTTTGATGAACCACTGTACAGCCACTGGCTGGTAGGGAAACTACACCCCCGTAACAGGTTCCACCCCATACACCCTACAATCAGCAATCCAGGTCTACTCACTTCACATTCTGGGCTATTTCCCTGGGCCTAGGTTCTTCCTTACCAAATATCTTTATTTTCTTGCCTAGTTCTGGGTTTATCACAGAAGCCTGCTGTACTAACCATGAGCACTTCACTCCTTGATAGACTCCTTATACTAGGTCAGGGTTTCCATACTTATTCTCTCCCTTAGACTTTCTCCTTGTCAGAATCTGTTCTGAATCCTTCTGTCAAATGGATCTTTAGCAACAGGGATTTGTTTCCATATTGTTGTACCTGGTAAGTACAGAAAGTACACGAGCTTTTTCAGTAAATTAAATGGAAAGATTATTGTTTTTGCCCTAAGCAGACAGTACAGATCATTCCCCAGAAGATAAATGGAGAAAGCAAAATTCAGCAAGAGATTGAGCACTTGTCAAACCAAATTGAAGGCAGTAGGCAGCAAAATTGGATTTTCTTTTACAATAATATGCAGTTCATATTCTACCATGAATACTGTAATATGTGCTTTCTGATATAATATCTATGACCCATTTCTAGAACTATTCCTCACATCTTCAGTATATTTTCCTATATCATAACTCAATGCATAGTAATGTTAAGATATTTGATTTTCTGAATAGTCTTACGGATATATTGTCTTGACAAGAAAAATAGTATACCTAAGATTCTAATGTCATAGAAATCTGTAGTAATTCCACCCAACTCAATGATATTATTCCACATTTTCAGATGGGATCAGAATCCGTCTCTAAAGAGATATATTGGCCAGATCCTTGACTGATGTAAATTCATGTATAGGCACTGAAATCCAAAGCAGTTATGCCAATTTAAAATAATGAGATCACTTCAAATATAATAAATAAGGAATGTTAGTTTCTTCACAAAATTTAGATGCTACGTAACCCACCATTGGGGAGAAATGATCTATAGGATTCAGTTTGTTTCAACTACAAGAAAAAAGATCCAAGATCTGGACAGAGGAACGTACAGAAAAGGAATTCACATTGCCTGTAGTTTACAGATGGGAATGTGAGGCATGGAATTAAGTGACTTGCCCAAGATTACAAAGGTTGTCAGTAACTGATCCAGGAATTCAACTCAGATCTTCTAGTCCAACGCTAGTATTTCAGTCACAACAGCATTCTTCTTTCTCAATTGTGATGAGACAAGTGGCACAGATACAGATATAATTATTTTTTAAATTAGGATCTGGATTTACAAAATTGCAATCTCCTTACACATATTCTCTAGAAGCAGTAGCATTAGATAAGAGGGCAACAATCTAAAAGGACCATGGTTAGTAAGTAGGTAGGTTCCGATTCCATACGAAGCAGTAGTTTTCAGAAGTTTATATCTTCAAGAAATACTTCTTGCTGAATTTGGCTTAAAAATATCACAACCAGAAAACACTGAAATGTTTGAGTCTCAAAGAGTGATAAAAATGCACAAAAAGTTCAGCCTTAGGGAATGCTGTATATGATCCATATCAGATGATACTTAATATGAGCTGAAACTCACACTGTACAAATTTTATTTAAATGATAGAACTCAGGGAGCTCAAGAAGTACATTACAGTCAGTAAGAGTGATGTTATTGACTTCTTGCTCAAGATCTCTGAAATATGCTTCTTAAGAGCAACTAATAAAGCAAGATAGCTGGCACAGGAGCCAGCAAACAGAGCTGTAAACAGGGGAGTTTGAGTGGGAGTTCTGTTGGAGAAGTTTGTATTTGGTTTTGTATTGGTATTGTTTGAATGTGTAGAGGCTTGCAGGGGCAGTGTTCTGGGAGAGATGGTGAGCCCTGATTAGGGGATGGGGCTTCACTGATTAGGGGTCCTATAAAGGTAGCCTTCTAGTCAGGCAGTGGCATAGATAGCTGGAGTGGCACAGGAGCCAGCAAACAGAGCTGTAAACAGGGGAGTTTGTAAAGGGAGTTTGGATATTGGGACTTGTTTGGAGTTTATTTTTGCTGTGGAGGGGGTGTTTTGCTTTGTTTTTGTGTTCACCAGACTAATAGGATTTTGGTGAGAAAGTAGATAAAGCATAGAGGCAGTAGTGGCCATGGCCCAAGTAGTAGAGAACACAAGGAGGATGATTGGATGTGGTAGCTGCGGTATGTACATGATTCTGGAGGGGTTACCTGAAAGGAGTTTTGTTTGCATGAAGTGCCACCTGATAGAGCTGATGGAAGAAAAGATCTGAGGACTGGAGATGCAGGTGAAAACTCTAGTCGAGTTTAGAAGGGGGTTTGAGCAGATGATGGAGCAAAGGCATGATGTGGCTGAAGGGGAAAGTTTAGATATGCAGATGGAAGCAGGATTAAGGGCCTCAGAGGGGGCCTGCTGAGTGAAGAAAATGGACAGTGGAAGCATGTGACTAAGAGAACCAGGCGGAGGAAAAGATGGGTTAGTGAAGGAAAAATAGAACTCAAGAATAGGTATGTGGAGTTGGAGAATGAAGAAGGGGTACAGCAGGTAGATAATGAAGATGGAAGGGTAAGGAAGAAGAGAAGAGTGGTGAGTCCCATAGATAAAGGGGAAGAGTTAATGGAGACAATACCAATAATGAGCATCAGGAGGATACAGGATGGGTTAAAGAGGATTACAAGGGAAAACAGGAATGGCAAGGACTTGCAGCCAGAGGAAGCAAGAGCTAGACCAGAGAATCGCATTGTCACTAGGAAAAGGCAGGTCTACGTGACTGGGGACTCCTTATTGAGAAGAACAGAGAGGCCTGTAACCAGAGCTGATCCAGAGAATAGAAGGGTGTGCTGTCTGCCAGGTGCTAAGATACGGGATGTGGAAGTGAGGTTGAAGAACAGGAAGGAATCCATTGATCATCCTTCATGTAGGAACAAATGATATGGCTAGATTCTCGCTGGAACGAATTAAGGGAGATTATGCTAGGCTGGGGAGGACGCTCAAGGAAATTGAGGCTCAGGTGATCTTTAGTTACATTCTGCCTGGTCCTAGAGTAGGGCAACTAAAATGTGACAGGATTATGATGATCAATAGATGACTTAGGCAGTGATGCTATAAGGAGGGCTTTGGGATGTATGGTCACTGGGAGGCATTTATGGACAGAGGACTGTTCTCTCGGGATGGACTTCACCTAAGTAGGGAGGGAAATAGACTTCTAGGATGGGCCTGCTCAACTGATTAAGAGAGCTTTAAACTAGGAATTTGGGGGAGACGGTTGGGAAATGTCCAGG
>JANRFK010004149.1:149662124-149686787 GCA_030068395.1 Apalone spinifera
GGGTGAGATTGTGTGGCCTGCACTGTGCAGGGGGTCAGACTAGATGATCATAATTGTCCCTTCTGAACTTAAAGTCTATGAGTCTATAAGATTGACGGAAGTCCCTTTTAGGCATTTTCTCAATGTTCATGTAAGGCTATTCTGAAAAAGTAAGATATGTCTTATTTTTTCCTCTTCTGAGTAAATTAATTGGTTTAATATTTAAGAATGTTCTTAGTTCGAGTTTAAAAGAAAAAATGTGTACTGAATTCTGATCTTTTCCGTCATTTGAACACATCAAAATCTGTATCTGCATCTGACCTTCGATGATGAATTCACATATTTGTGAGAAATGCTTAACTACATTCATTTTTTGATTGATTGAAATTTCTGTACAAACCAACAAGGAGAGCCATGGTTTCATCTTACTGGTTTTGTGGAACATGTGGTGTTGGTTTACTATTTGGTTGGTTTTTTTTCTTACCTTCCTCTCAAGCATCATGTATTGCTTACTGCTGGTGGCTGTTTACCAGAACAATGGTCTCATTTGTTTTAGCACATTGCAAAGTATTTTCCTACATTTGGAAATAATTTGGTCATTGCAATACTTAATATGTTATAGCCTTATATCTGTTATTCTAATCAAATGGTAAGTAAACAAAAATATCCAATATGACTTTAGAGTTGGCCCCAAACCAGAAAAATCATGGATCAATTCATATTTGACTAGCTGTCACCAGAAAAATAAAGTGGTCATTTCTGATAATTTATTTTAGCAAGTTATGTATACCCTAATCACACTGTTGATATCCATATTTTAAAGTGCTTAGATTTCAGAGCTAAGATTGGAGTTAATATTCATAATCATCCTTTCTTGCTACTTACAGTGGATTGTAGCTGCTATCATTGCATTGGAAGGTCAAAGATATGTTACTCCATCTGGATTACATAGCTGCTTGATGTATCTTACATCACATTTCTGTGCCATCCCCACAGTAAGAGACTGATGGGAGCAAACGCTGCCATTGGCTCCTCTATTAGACCCACTAAATAGAACCCCAGAAGCTTGACTACAGCAGCAGCAATCTTCTGCATAATGTAGGTGTATCCTTAGGGTATGTCTATGCTACAAACAACAACCCATGATTTTGAGTCTCAGGTTTCATGCAGGTTTCATGCTGCAGCTTTGATTATGAGACTTTTCATCCCACCAGTTTTCAGGGCAGGGGCTACAGCCCAAACAGGAATGTTTACTGTGTTATTTTTAGCCCTGCAAGCCTGAGTCAATGGTCCTGAGCTCACTGCTGTGTATTATTCTTTGCAGTGTAAACACATGCTCTTCCACATCATTACTTCTGGACATACCACTTCCAAAAAAGCCAAACTCACCACCAAGCCTCAGCTTGTTAACTGAGAGATTGGAACTTGTGAGGTGCATAAATCCATTGAGAAAGATGTCCAATTTAAAGGAAGGATAGGTTAACGCAAAATTAGTTTTGGATGCATATTTGGTGTTCTTGGAAAATCTTATGGTTTTGCTCTGTTATGTCTTGCAGTTCCCTTTGAGCACCGAGTGGCTTTTGCAGAAACCAGTAGAAAGGATGTCAGAAATGCAAATCCAAAGCTACACACTGTGTGGGCCACATTTTCAGAAGAGTTTAGCGCATGGATATTTTTTGAGAATCTGGCCATGTGTGTCACAGTAAGGACTACTGAGCTCTTCTGAAACTGTTCCCATGTTTCCAACCTGCAAAGTTCTGCTTTGTAAATTAATGGGCTTAATTCTCCATCTTTCACTTTGTGCAATCGTTTATACCCGTGCCAAGAGGATGTTATTGCCTACCAACGCAGAGAGGGAGCATTTTACACATACTTTGCATTTGCATAAATAACTACACAAAATACAAGTCAGTAGCTTAGTGAGCATGTTATTTTATCTGACAACTAAGTGAAAAAGCCCTGTGCTTTATTCCTCTTATAGTTGGTGTGCTTAATTATGATCTCATAACCACAGAGTAAATGAGGGGCAACTCATTGGAGATGCATTTTTGCTAAAATCATCATGGGTGAGAACAGGATCAGGCAAGGTATGTTAAGTTAGAACATTTGTGGTAAACTATCTTTTAGATCATCTATAATATATGACAACAACTCTTCACTCATCCTATAATAATGTAGATGTTCACACAAAGGCAAATGACACAAACTGACTATTGAGCATAAGGAATTTTTGCTCTCTAGTTGTATAAATAAATTAAACTCGAAACTTAGTTTTAAGGACAGGGAATACGTGATTATTGACAATAAATTATTAAGCTATTCCCCAAAGTGGAGGATGAGAATTATGCCAGAATTTACAGAAGCAGAAAGCAAGAGCACATGCAGAATCCTTAATAAATTGATCAGTCATATTTTGAAATGAAAGCTTATCATTGATTCTTTATGGTGGGATGGGTTTTCAGGGACTGGGAAAAGAAAAGTTGGAGAGAGTATTTTGCATTGTAAGGTATTGTTTCTGTTCCTTAACTGACAAGCAACCCTATAAATCACATTTGAACAAATTTTGACAGTGAATATTCTTAAATTGAATGCATCTCATGCTGCACCCACAACAAATGTAATAAAATGAAAATTAGTCTATTACCTGTGGCTCAGAGGTCCAAGTGTTATCAAGTCCTTAAAATATTACAGCAATTACATTAGAAAATGTACTAGCAGGGACCTCCTTTCTATACTGGTATTGTTGTCTGCTTAAATGAAGCACACAAGATCTTTTATAGGGGAAAAGGCAGTATGCCGCATTTAGTGAGAATACAACAGTTGCATATGCTTTTCAACACATATACACACACAAAACATCATGCATACATAATCCTGTCAGATGATGTCGTAGTTACCAGTCCAGAGTCTGTGTCAATCTAGTGGCCAACTAGATCGAACACAGGGGGAGCAGGGCCTTTGTCAGTCGCGAGCCGATGCTCCTCTGGGGATGGTGGCAGACGAACCCAAAGTTCCATAGCAAAGCACATTGCTTTTACAATCCTTTTCTCTGTTGAAATCCATGGATTCCGCTCTGTAAGCTTGTGACCGGAATGTTATCTTATTGATGTCAATCGTTCCCAAACATCTTCCAAGGCTCATCCTGTAATCAATCGTCTTTTGGGGGTGCCTGCTCCGCTTCAAGGCTTGTCAATCTGTCACTCTGCCAATCCTCTTGTGAGTAGGGGGTACACATCGATGGTTATAGATGGCTTCTCTGCAGCCAGGTCATCTCGTCTTCTGTCCTTCACCCATGCTCATTCACGCCCCTTCTCTGGCCATCTGGTTCTAAGCAGTATAACTTTGCATCTTATCTCGACATATTCATACCCACATGAGCAATGTTACGAGGACTTTTGAGATTACATAGATCTGCATTGGGCAAAGCAAAGAGGCGTTGTAAATCAAGCAATTAAGGCTTCGGCCTTCAACATTTTTCTAAACTTATTAACACAGACACAATACCCAGAACTGTCTTTCCACTTAGGCCCATTTACTAAACTCACTTTTAGGGCAAAGGGATAGACATTTAACTAAAAGGACTTAATTCAATACAATATTAAACGTATATTGCTATATTATTGCTACATAATTAGACTACATTACTATATTGCTAAACCTAAAATACAAATATAACAAAGAATAAAGCTTTCAATCCTAACAGTGTCATCACTTTTTCCATAATGTTTCCTGTCTCAGCCATCCCCCTTCTCTGAGGTAGGAAATCCCTCTCTTCATCTCTCCTCAGAAATTGATTCCACCTTCCTCCGATGATCTCTCCTATTTTTCCACTCGATTGGTAGTCTCACCCAGGATGTTCTCCAGGCTTGAGCCCTCTAGGTTCTCCAGGAGGGATTCCTCTTCTGACATTCACTGTCTTAGTTCCTATTTCCCCAAGATGGATGAGCACACCTGCTTCTACTAACTGAAGATGACTGGAGCTCTCCTCCAGAGAAGAGGGCATGTCTTCCTCCAAGGCAAACTCAAACCGCTGTCAAGATTTCATAGACCCTCCACAATCACCAGGGAGATATACGGAAAATTCATGTTCATTTCACATTCACCTACTCTTTCTTGGCCTCTTGTCTACCCAGTCATAATACACACCACATTCTAACCCTTTCAGCACCTGGCCAAAGAATTGTTCACAAACAATATATAATATTTTTAAATAATTACTTAAGATGTTTCCAAAGAACAAATTCATCTGAGGAAATCACAGCCTGATTGGATATTCTGGAAGTAGAAAAGAAGGATAAAATCATTAGATATTTATTTGTTATAAATCCTTTGGTCAGGGCTACTCAGTTAAACACAGATGACAGTGAACCATCTGTCATTCTAAACTGAATAAAGACAATTCAAAATATTGCATGGGCTTTCACTTTGTTTCCTATGGAACCCAATGTAATATAATTCAGGGCACTGTCAACCTCACAGCCTGACATTATGTGATTAGGGTATCAACTAGTGTATACTGGTGTAGCTCCATTGAAATTGGTGCAGGTACATGCATTTTCGCCAGCTAATAATCTGGCCCTAAATGTATCCATTTAAATTAGATTTAAATAAGACTGGTAAATTCTAAATCAATGTAGTAGATTATTCATGACAAGGTACACCACTATAAAGCCACGTGTAAAAGAACAGGTATATCATTGTAGGACTTGTCAATGTCAGCAAGGAACTATGAAAGGGAATGAAAGTCATTAATAAAACCTAGAAAGTAAATCTGATAAACACTGATATGCACAAATGTATTTTTCCAGAGCCCAGTGGACAATGATACATAAACAACACAGCAAAATGAAGAGTATAGAAAAACCTAAAATAGCAGATGATTACATACAGTACAAACTTTGAACTTGTAGGAATCTGTCACATTATCTTCCTTGAAAAGTAGAGTAGGCTAGCTGAAAAGAAAACAGTCAATAGTTTAACAGTATCAGAGAAAAGACAAGAGGCACCAGTGGACAAATATTGATTTTGTAGATCATGGAGCAGGGGTGGGCAAGATACATCTCACAGCCTGGATCTGGCCCACCAAACCACCACATCCAGCCTGCGGGCTACCCTGCCAGGACCTTGAGGCACACAGCTACCACTGTTTTCAGTGCAGGGCTGCTCTGTGTGGCTCTCTGCTAAGGAGGGATGGGGAGGCTGTGTGTGAACTCCCTACCCCAACCAAAACTCGGCTCCTATTGGCCAGAAACAACCACCAATAGGAACTGAGAGATTGGCCTGGAGGAAGAGGGGCAGGACAAGCCTCTCCCTGCTCAGGCTGAGAGTCACATGGAGAGAGCAGCCTGCAGTTTTAATCAGTCTGGGGCTGCAGCAGGCAAGGAGCCCAGCCTGTCTTGGGGGTGTGGCAGGACTGCTTGCTGGGAGATGCTTAGGTAAGTGCCTCCCAGCCAAAGCCTGCCTGTGGCACCATTGTCCCTCCTGCACCCCAACTTCCTCCCCCAGGTCATCATCGAAAACCTTTGCACCTCCCACCCCAGGTCACAACTCCCTCCCAGAATCTGTACTCCTTCCTACATCCCTCCCCCAGGCCAGAATCCTCTCCTGCATGTATACCCCTACCCTGATCCTACATCCCTATCCCCTGACCCAGGTCACAACTCCTCCTTCTCCCAAACTCCCTCTCAGACCTCACACCATCTCCTGCACCATAGTCCCTTACTCCATGCACCCTTCTGCACCCAACCGCCATCCTCCACCCCGAACCTCCTCCACCAAAAAGTGTGTCCTTGACCACTTTCCAAATTCTTGGAGTGGCCCTCCACCAAAAATTATCACACACCCCTGTCATGGAGTCTAGTCCCCATATAATATTCCAAAAGAAGTTGCTAGGAAGAAAGATCCACCAAAAGAGAGAAATTTGCTTTCTGAGAGTTTTCTGATTTTATATGAGTAAATATTCTCTCCCAATGAAGAACAGTGCAGAAATTTAGGGCAACAGAAATTTATTTTGGCAACAGTATATTGCACATTGCCATAACCCTTACAGTGTGTCTTTTTGCCAAAGCACATCACATATTTCAGGATTTCTTCCAAGGGTTTTTATTTTGTTTTTAGGAATATTTTTCTATGATTTTCTATGATTTTCTATGATTTGGCCATGGACAATCTAGTTTAATCAAATTGTATCCTCTTCAAGTTGCATATTTTTGCCCTACATTCTAATCAGGTTTTCCATTAGTGTAGTTGCTACAAGGTAGAAGAAAGGTGGCAAATCAAATGTCATTGACAGATTAGACTTTTGTGCAGAATAGAAAAAAATAAGGAACCATTAATTATAGATAAAAGCTGCAACTTGAATAATTAAAACTACAAAACAGGCAGATAGTCCTCCCAACAGTTACTGTATGATTTCACAGTAATTCCAAAAGCCTAGGGAGATACCAATATCTGTATTGGAAACCCACACCCTGACCCTTGCTGATTAATCTTAAATACAGTAGACTTCCAATAATCCGGAACCTTTGGGAACTAGGTGGTGCCGGATTATCAGATATCCCAGACTATCAGGATGTACTACAAGTTGGTTATATATATATATATATATACACACAATATATACTGTATATAAAATGTTTTTAACCCTTTTTATTGTAGCACAAGCACTGTCCAGAGTCACACAATGCCAGTGGCAGACTGACTTGGTCCCATCCAGTTTTGCTCGGTTCGGCTGCTGCCTTGTGACTCGTTTTTTGCCAAAGCTCACTCACTAGGCTCTTGCCATTCTGATGCTGGACTATCAGGAATGCCGTACAATTGGGTGCCGGACTACTGGCGTTTTACTGTATTACAGAAAGATTGTGAGTGAGCCAATGTCATTAGGTGGTAGTGTGATATTGTGCCTGACCAGTAGTCAATTTACAAGCATCTAGAAGATGGTGATAAGTAACAGTCAGCATGGATTTTTAATGAACAGATGTCAAACCAACCTGATAGCTTTCTTTGACAAGGTAACAATCCTTGCAGATAGAGGAAAACAGTAGATGTGGTATATCTTGACTTTAGTAAGATTTTTGATACTATCCTTCTCAATAACAAACAAGGAAAATACAACTTAGAAGCAGCAATTTTAAGGTGGATGCACATGGGGGGTGAGTAATGTAGACAAAGGAAGGCATTTCCTTCCCAAAACTGCCTACATGTCCTTGCCACTGGGGAAGGCTGGAGCTGTGGGACAGCAACACTGCTCCCCGGCTACTTGGAAAGGCTGGGGCCATGGTGCAGCAGCTTGCCTCTCCAGCCACCTGGACCACTGGGGAGGTCTGTGGCCACAGCGTGGCAGAGAGATGCAAGTGTTTGAGAAAATGACTTTGATAAGTTATATAAATCAATGAAGTACAAGCATGGAAGCCCTGTATAATTTCCCCATTTGTGAACTACACCAAAGGTACATAACTTTTACTTTATTTTGTTATTATTTAGACAGCTGGCTAAGCTGTGCAGCATCTGAAGCTTTGATTTATTTTTCTGCAAGGAACACACTAAAATGATGATAAAACAAAGCTTCAGATACTGTGGCACAGCTTGGCCTGCTGCCTAAACAGACTGCAGCTGTGACATGCATAATCTCTCCTTAGCATTTAAAAGTGTAAAATACTAAAAGTAGGAAATTACGTTTTAGCTCTCTCAATCCCCTTGGCTTCTTCATAGTACCCAAGGCAATTTCCTCCAGCTCCTGTGCCCTGAAGCAGGGGTAAATGCATGCAGACTGCAGATTGTGGGAGTGCTGTGATACTCTAGGGAAGGCACATGAAGGGCACATGATGTATTTGTCAATGGAGAAAACATTTCAAGTTATTTCTTTTTGAGTAGGTTGAGAAGTTATAGTTCTGTCCCATGAAAACTTTGCAAAAATGAAAATCTGTCAGATTCTTTTTGCTTCACTTTACATTTCACATCACACAACCATTTTTCAGCTTTCAGCAACTGAAAACCAAACTGGGCCGGGCAGGTTTGGGAGGATGCTGAAATAAAAAATTCAGTTTATGCTTGTGCAAAAGGAGTTTTTGTTTTCTTTTGATAAAACCAAAATTTTCTATTTAGATTAAAAGCTATTTTCAGGTTAATCAAAAAAAAAAAAAAAAAAAAAAAGAAAGAAACAATACTTTTGATGGGAAATTATAGACCAGTTCTAAATTTTGATTAAAAATAAATAAAAGAAAAATAAAGAGAAAAAAGAGAAAAAGGGAGGAAAGAGAAAAAGAGAGAAAAGGAGAAAAGAAAGTGAGAGAGGAAAAAAAGAAAAAAATGCAAAAAAAAAAAAAAAGAAAAAGAAAAAGAAAAAAAGAAACAACTCAGGAGCTTCACAGCCCCAAATTATGCACCTGATTTTTTTGTTACACAAAGTTAAATCAAGACTGGCTCCCCTGAAATCAATGGAATATTATTAATGTAATATCAGTTAATGTGAGAGGAGAATTTGGTTCTGAGAGTACAGCATGGCTTCTTGTATCATGTCTCAATTATTAAAAGTGGGCCAAATTTTTATCTCATTTACAGTTTTATAAATTAAATATGGAATTACACCACTGCAACTGGGATCAGAATCTGACCCGCTGCTTCCTTTATTAGGGATACACATATATCAAGTTTCTTAAGCTATGGAGTCTGATTCTCCAGGGGTGTATTTACACAGTGGCGTTATTTCGGAATAACAACCGTTATTCCGAATTAACAATGTGAACATCTACACAACAATTCCGCTATCTCAAAACAATTTTGAAATAACTGATGACTTATTCCAACTTCTGTAAACCTCATTCCACAAGGAATAATACCTATTCCAAAATAGCTATTTTGAAATAGCTGTAGTGTGAACACTCCACTGATGCTATTTTGAAATAGCTCCTCCCTACGGCCATTCAAACCAATTACTCCTCAGTACCTCTTGGGGCTCTAAATTGAGGTAGTGGATCCACATTAGAGAAGCCTGCCTCAGACTAATTTTGAAGCTTCCCTGTAGTATAGATGTGCTATTTCGAAATAAGCTATTTTGGAATATTTCTTCTGGAATAGCTTATTTCGAAACAAGCATGCAGTGTAGACTTGTGTGCCTGTTTAGCCATTGGTTTCAGAGGAATTACACCAATGTAAAATAAGGTAATTAAGTGATTCAACACTACTTAAATTTCTTAAAAAGATAGGGAAAAGAGGTAGTAAAAATCTCACTGAAGTCAGTGCAAAGCCTTCCAGAGACTTCAAAAGGAGTTGTATTTACCCTCATGCTGTAGCATAAAATAATTTATCAAATTGAAACAACTTGCTCATAAATAATCTTTCTGCATCATCAGCTCTTATAAATTTATAACTACATGCATGTTTTTGTTCATTGCATTTTCCTGAGAAGATACAGTAGCCTGAGGCAGTTTTGTTCTCCTTTCTTGAATGCAATGAATTCAGCCTCAGGGTATTGCAAAGTCTGATCAATATTTACTCAGCAAGAGAACTGTAACATGAATAAAAACATTTCTAATCATACAATGCATCTTTTTGACTAGAATGCCTGACCTGTTCTGGAGCAAGATTTAAAGTATTTAATTGGGGGTGGGGAAAAGGGAAATAATTCAGAGCTTTGGACTAGTTTATTTAAAAATTTGTAGACAATTTGTATTTGTACCCATTCAGAATATATATATTTTCCTGCCAATCTATGCAACTATTAAGTACTGCGATGGGGGAAAAAAAACCACTCCTGCAAATATGCATATATTTAAACTTAGCTACTTCCTTACAAAATCTTTAAACTAAAAAGTATGATGGTAAATGGACGTACTGAACTAACACAATGACATTTTTGGATTCCATTAAAGATAGCTGCATCCTTGCCAAAACCATATTCAGAATAAAAATGATAATACCAGGCTTTTTTATGTAGCTGGATACCAGAATATATATTTTGGTTCTTTTACAGTGGAAACCTTCTGTTGATTGGTACTGCACTTTGTTATGTTAACTCTAGTTATATTGATATTAGTTGATATTTAGTGAATATGCATTTTTTTTCAAATGCAATTTTCGTTTAGCAATGAATTTAAGAGATCACATAAGGTAAAATGAAAACTGAGGTAACCACACAACATTTAATTTAATAACACTTCTACTAAAAAAAAATTAGGTTGGCTGAAAAAAAGAAAATGTTATTTTGTTTGTTTCGTAAAAATCTGTGTGGTTTTTCTTTTAAATTTTGTGTTTCATTAATTTATTTTCAAATCATGCAAAAATGTTCCCTCTTAGCAAATTTTTAAACTTCCACTTGCCCGGGATGTATAACTTGTTTCAACAGATGATTGAAATAGGTTTAGTTTTCCAATTAGTATAACAGACGAGTTGATTTTGTGTCTTGGTTGGTTCATCTTCATGCTGATTTTACAGGGTTGATTTAAACTCTTTGATGAGTAAAGTGTGCAGTAAAAAACAAACTAGTTTTTTCTAGGTAAATTGAGGATTGGGCATGCCAGTGATGTTCTTTGAAAAGGAGTTCATATTCTGATTGCAGGACAAAAATTAAGTAAAAGGAATGAAAAAAGATTAAGGAATGAGAAGAAGAAACCCTGGAGTCAAACACTCCTATGATTTTGTGTCTGGGTTGGATTCTAAATCCAGTGGGCAAATTCCAGTTCAGATTCAGTTGAATCTTGTGAGGAGAGCTAATGTCTTAAGATTATTGTCATTTGAGGCAAACATCTTTCAGGAATAGCTGATGAGACTCTGACACAACCAATTCATAAACCTGATTTTCTTTAGTGCTCAAACCCTAATTTAAACAGGGAGCATATTTAGATGAGTCTTTAACACAACTTAAATATGTGTACTGTTCAGAAGATATAATGAATATTTTCAGGTGGGTTCTAATGTTGACAAAATAAATGCTCACATTCTTAAATAAAATGTTATATTAAAAATCAAAGTCCTATTAACCTATGCCCAGACCACTGACCATACCTGGTAACTGAAGATTGTATGAACTCATGGTATTCTTCTTCTTGTTCATTTACTTAGGGTTGAAGGATTCATTTACTTTATTTTCCCCTTATAATTGAAAATATTTTGGCACATCTGGATATTATTGATCTCAGAGGAGGCAAAGGTAACAAAATACCCGAAGAAAAATACGTCCATGGCATTTGCAGCTTGAGCATGATCAAGAAGGAATAGACCTCTCTTTTACAGTAAGTCTATTTCAAAATTTTCTGACTAATCTGCAGAAACAGAAGACACATTCCAATATATTTAAAATAAACGATACTTCATGGATATTTCACAGATATGGATATATTTTAAATAGGCTTAAAGTATGCTGGCAGTCCAAGACTTCTATGGCATGCTCTGAGGCCTTTCCCTGAATTTTTGGACATGGGTTGTAAGACAGAACCTCCCCTCCCCCCATGCTTTACCAAATGGACTTAAGGACACAAATAAGCATAATTCAAAGATGCTTAGGACAAATTGCCTCATGTAACCTATCAATCTTAATGTCGTAATCTGCAGGGTCTATATATCTTATTTTGGGGTACGTATCATTCTTGTGTGTAAAATTAGACATGTAGAGAATGGAATGCTTTATGTTTTCAAATGTGTGAACGAAAGCCATCAAGGGTGTTTCCGGTACTGAGACTTCTCAATGTGGAGGTAATCACCCCTTTAAACAGTGTCTTTTGTCTTTTAAGTCTTAGCAGTGGTTGGTCTTAGGAAGTCACATGTCCACCTCAACTGGTAGAGGCAGACCAAGTAATTGTCCATGGAAAGGTGGTATCTATAAAACAATAGGAAGCTAGGAGTTTCTTGTCTTTGGCTGGCATGCCACACCCAAGAGGATGATCCAAAGATGCCAGAGCAAAGGAATTTCCCTAGTTTGAAGGCTTAGATAGAACAAGAACAGTTTTAGGATGAGTTTGTAATAAGTTTGTACTCAGGTTTTAGTGTTAGAATTAGTAACGTGTTTTCTGTTATTTTAAGTTTGTAATCTATTTTCATCTGCCTTTTCTCACTGATAACCACTTAAATCCTTCTATTTGTACTTAATAAAATCACTTTTATTTACTATCATCAAGCCCAGTGTAAATAATTGTGACCTGGCGGAGCAATCAAAGTGTACATACACCTTTCATTTAAAGGAGGCTTACCTAAATAATTAATTTGAGGTTCTGATCCCATCTGGGGGAGTGGTATCCCAGGAAGCTGGGCCTAAAGCTACATTTTTCGTGGACCTGAAAAGTTTCAGTGTTTGTACTGCTCCTCAGGGGGACAGTGATCTCAGCTCTGTGCCATGGCTGGAGGAGACCAGGGAGTTGGCCCCGCAGGACCAGGTAGCAAGAAGCCCCATAGAGCAGGAAGGTGAGTGGCAGTGGTCTTGTCAGCACCCCAGGAAGCATGTCCAAGGGGTCTTCTCTGACCTCACCCCATCACAGGATGTATGTGGGAATCTGAACATATGGTTTCATCCTGAGTCTAGTAATGGAGCCAGATTCTTCATTCAGAATGCAGAGCATGTTGATCTCTCCATACCATAGTCTACTTGCCACTTACCTCTCTGATACCAGTGCAGCTGTTTCTTAATTTCCCTTCAGTTGGCTCAATGATCTCGAGGGAATAGGGTGATTTGCGTGCTCTGCCCCATGGGCAAAACCAACTTTTCTCTAATCCAGGACAAAAGAAAAAAATCCACACAACACAAACAGACCTTCCAGAATCAGTCTTTTGGATCAAAAGTGCCATCATCCTTCAGTCAGGAAGTGCACACTCCCAGGGTGTGTGCACACTCTGTGTAGAAGAACTCTATGGATTCCATTGTCCTGGGCCGTGTCTACACTGGCAAGGGTTTTTGGTGACACAATCTGGAGAGCATTCACATTGCAATGTGATAAAAGTTGCAATTAGTGCCCAGTTTTGGCAACAAAAAAATGTCAGCTCTGTAAGGGACTTTTGTCTCTCCCCCTCACTTTAGTGTTGACAATCGTGCAATGTGTATTATAGTATGTTTTTCTGTCAAATTTATTGAACTCCAACATATTTCCCACAATGCCCGATTAGCCACTCTGGCCAGCGCTTTGAACGCTACTGCTTTACATGTAAACAGAAGCACCTCTTCCGCCTGCAAACCCCAGGAACTTTAAAATCCATTTCATGGTGTCTGGTTCATTGTGACGCCCTCATAGTGTCTTTTCAGGGAACCAGGTGTGGCTATTGTTCAAGACACACTTCTGCTTGGAGTATTCCAGAACTTTAGTATCTTATCAGTGTGCAGGGCAAAGAATCAGTGTAATCACAGCTGTGAGTGACCCATGGGAACTGGGAAATGTAGAGTCACATTTCTTGAGTCCTTTGTGCAAAAAGGTCTGATCAAGACACCTTACAATGCAGAGCCAAGATAAAAGAATTCCAGCAGGTGTACCAGAAAGTGAAGGAGGCAAACAGCCAGTCTGGTGCTGCACTCAACATTTTTATAAATAACTGGATGCAATCTACAGCCAAGGAGAGTGTGGATACTTCCCATAGCACAGCATCAGAAACAGAAGTTATCCCAGAGACAGCAGCCACTAATGAAGAGATGGTAGTGGATGAGGAGGAAGAGCTAAGTCTGGTGACAACCTGTGCACCAGGCAGCGAGGAATTGTTCTCAAGTCCCAAGTTTTATGAGGACTCTCACCAACTGTACATGGAGCATGAAGCAAGGGAAGAGATGCAGGGTCAGTTGCTGTGCCTTGAGGGTGGGGGGGAATGTAGTGCAGGTGGTGGCCATGTGGGACAGAAAGTTGCTCAAGTGCAACCAGAGGAGTGGGGGCAGCAGCCATGCAGGGTGGTAAGTTGCTGTATATTGCATTGGGGTGGGGCGGGGATGGCATGGCAAGTTGCTCTTGCAGCTGGAGTGGCGATGGCGTGGGGTGACCAGAGCTGTCTTTCTATGAGCTGACTAAGCTCTGCCTGGGTCTGTGTTAAGTCTAAACAGAGCATAAATGTACACAAAGCTATCAGCAGAATCTTGCTGGGGGAGAGTGTCAAGCTTTGCCTGAGGTACTTACTAATTTTCTCACAAAGATTCTGTGGCAGGGCTGCCATTTCCCAACCACCGTGATATGACACTCTCCCAAATCATTCCTCAAACTGTGCTGCTGGAACCAAAGCAGCACAGTGTTTGGCTGCATAAGGAGGGGGTACCCCTCCCCGCCACACTCACACACACACACACACACACACACACACACACACACACACACACACTTGCATGCAGAATTTGAGCCTGGGTTTGCCTGTTAACCTTCAGCAGGGATATGTCAGCGAGAATAATGGCAGCCTGTGGACAAATGTCAGATTATTACAAATTGTTTCCATGGACTCCTGCTACAACAGCAAGGACTGTACTTTCTTGAGGACCCACAGCCAACTATCTTCCCCCTTTTCTCACCTTTAAAACTCACCATGATCAGAGGGTGTGGAGAGATCTGTGTTTGCCTCTCGGGTAACAAGAAAAGTAGCTAGTTTTGTTCAGAGACTTGCATGTCAGTAAAATGCTACACTATTTACAGGAAGAGTACAGTCACTCTATTGTTAAGATTACTTTTTCGGACGAGACCTTGAGAAGTCAGGCACATTCCCCACAGACAGACTTCATCAACTAAGGAAGAAACCTCAGAGGAAAAGGGAAAATCTGGTCAGGGATGTGTTGTGGCATTTCAATGCTTCAAACAGAGAAAAAGGAGCAAAGAAGAACTAGGGAGATGCAAGTCAAAACAGAAGCAACTGAGCACATGTTAAAGCTCATGGAAGATCAAAATGAGATGCTGAAGCATCTTATCAACATGCAGAGTGAACAGAACCAAAGGCCTCTGTCAGCAAATGCAACTCTTTTCATAGCAATGGTCCCTCTACACCTACACATCACCCTCTATGGCTGCAAAATTCTTTATCCAGTAACTGTCCCTTTATGATCACACATTTTCATTTTCACAATCAGGTAATGTTTTTTTTTCAGCACACTCCACTCCCCATCAAAGCAGTGGTGACTTAGACAGCTGGACACTAACACCATTGTGAGGTTTTCCAATATCCCTTACCATCTCTTATCACTGATTATCATGATTGAAAGACATCAATAAAGACAGATGTGATGCAGCTTCCTTTTGAAAGCTATAATATCCCTTGGTTTCATGGGAATACTCTGCTCAGGGTAAGCAGTGGGATGAGTCTTCCCCTCATTCTCAAAGTGGTTCCTCAGAGCATTCCTGATATTGATGACCATCCTATGGGCTCCTCAGACAAGACGAGTGTCTGGCTGTTCAAACTGTGCATTCAGGCACTATGTCCCATTACTCTGCCCATGGGCAAACACTTCATCCTTACTCTCACATAAATTATCTTAGCAACAGCATGCAGTCACCACCTTGGGGATATGATCCTCCAAAAGCTCCAGCCTGCCATAGAGAAACCTCCATTTCCCTTTCAATCTGACAAAGGCACATTTAATAACCACACAGGATATACTTGGCCTGATATTGAACAGCTCCTTACTGCCGTCCAGGAGCCCCATCTAAGGCTTCATGAGCCAAGGTTGGAAAGGGTAAGCCACATCATTTAGCATCTCTATAAGCATTTCCACATCCCCGCTATAATTTTCTGGCCAGAAAAAAAGTCCCAGCCTGCAGCTTTCTGTAGAGGCCACTGTTCCCGAAGATGAATGCATCATGCACCTTCCCGGACGACCCTGCATTTATGTCTGTGAAATGCCTAAAGCACCTGAAGCACCATAGAGAAGTACCCCTTATGACTGATGTACTCCAAGACAATGTGGGGTGGTGCTACAATTGGAATATGTGTCATCGATTCCCTGGCAAGTTTGGAAAGCCCATTTCAGCAAAGTCAGCTGCTGTGTCATCCACATTTCCCAGAGTCACAGTCTTACACAGCAAAATGCTATTTATTGTTCTGCACACTTGCATAAGTGCTGCCCTGATGGTCAACTTCTCCACTCCAAACTGATTTTTAACTGAACGAAAGCTGGGAGTCACCAGCTTCTACCAAACAAACGCAACTCACTTTTCTAACAAGAGCAGCTCTCATTCCGGTGTCTGTGCACTGCAATTCAGGGGCCAGATCAGCACACAGCTGCAGCTTCACACATCTGAAAGTTCTGTAATCACTACTCTTCATCCCACACCAGCATGACAATGAGATCTCACTGCTAAGTGCTGGTTTCCATGGCCTGAAAGCAACGCACTACTGTGCACAGCTGCTCTGTGACAGCCACTTTGCTGCTGTCCCTGTCACTCACATTGCCATCTGCATCTGGGTCTTCTTCCTCAGATATTAAGTGCATAAGAAGCTGTTCCATGTGCATAGATCATCATGCATTGCAGAACACAATGCGGGAGAGAAGTCTGGGATCCATGACACAGATGCTAGAGTTTGCAGCAAGGACTGCCATTCAAATGGCACAAAAGTAAGCCAGAAGCCTTGGGAGGGCTGGGAAGCAAAGAGAAGGCTCGCAGGACATTTTTCACCCTTCCCAAAATGCCCAGCACTATGTTGTGTGTTCTCACAGTGCTTAGCGATTGAAGGTGATGCCAGGCACTATGGGATGCTTATTACTTTGCTACTTTGCTCTGTCTCAATGGGGAAGCTAGCAACATGGACATGATATGTCAACAAAGGGTGGCAGAAAAACAGATGTGTCAAGTTTTTAGTTCTGGCAACTTTTGCATCTTGACAGCTCTTTCGGCGCTAAACCTTTCCAATGTAGACAGCCGTGGAACCTTCACCTGAAGTCAGCAGATATTCAGATATCTTTGAGGCACCATTTCCATGTCATGTGTATCTCAAGAAAATGATAAAAAGAAGTTATGTGGGCATTTTTAATTGCTTTTGAAGGAAGGAGCCTCAGTAATTAATAATACTTTATGAAGAATAATATATCAACTGAATATAAAAATTAGGGGGAAAAAGGTATGCTTTCTTTTACAGAAAGGATGCTTCACTCGCTTGGGCACTGCCCTAGGCTTCAAGAGGCCTCGGTTCAAGTCCTTTCTCCACCACAAACTTCATTTCTGACCTTGGGCAAGTCATTTGATCCTGGACTACACTAGGGGATACATTTCAATTAAGATACGCAATTTCAGCCAAATTCATTGCATAGCTTGAGCCGAAGTATCTTAACTTGAATTTTGGCCCTGTCCAAACTGAGGGAAGTTGAAGTAAGCACATTCTCCCTTCAACTTCACTTACTCCTCATAGTCTTCACTAGACCCGCTAATTCAAAGCCCAGAAGATCGACTGCAGCTGCTTTGATCTTATCTGTAGTGTAGACATGGCCTTAGTCCCTTTCTGCCTTCATATCCTCCAAAATGGGGAGAATGGGGGAATATAAAGACTCCATTCGCAATACCAGTTATTATACACCACTTTGGTTCATCCAAACTAATCAGCCTTCAACATGTATACTGAGTTGGTGGCATATGGAGAAAGTAGGGAAAGATAGGGGATTTTTAGTAGATTGTGTTATTTGAGGTAACAGGGACACAAATGGGGAGGAGAATATAGTAAAACAGATGGAATAAGGGCAAGCCAATGAAAGCAAAGGAAAACACAAAATAGACATAACTTATTAAGCTTTATACATAAGAACATAGCTTCCGGAGTGAATACCTCTCAGAGAAAGTGTGTTTTTTGATGTCAGATCTCACACCGACAATATGCTCAATGCGGGATTGAGGATGAAATCCCCTCATCCTTTATCCAGATAATTTTTTTTACAAATTATATCCAGTAAATACAGAGTATTGTTTCTATGATTGATCCTTGTCTATAAAAGTTAGTTTTGTCAATGTTAAGGATTTTTTAAGAAACATTTCCTAACTTTTTTTTAAAGATGTTTCAGTGACTTGGCTGCTTAGAGTATGATGGTGAATTTTGGCAAATATCTACTCTTGGAGTCAGAGGAGTCACTTAAAATTTGGCAGAGAAATAGGCCCTAAGCCTCTGTTATGTTTTTCAGTGATCAGGTAAAAATGTATTATGATCTGTCAAATGTATAGAGATGTAAAGAGTCAACTCTGCATGCACACTGGATTTTGTAATGCAAATTGTAACAATCTGTTCTTCTTTTGACACTGCAGATATGTGCAGAACTTAGGAAGTGTCACAAGGGCTTGCAGTGCATTTCTTTATGCTCAGTGAAAGATGTTGGGTTTCAAAGGAGACCTGCCTCCAATAACAGAAATCTGCAGGATAGTGGGCTTGAAGGGTCATGTTCAGGGAACAATGAACCTACACAGAATACAATAATAATAGTCAAGAGCACATCACCACTGTACTTTATCTTCTTCACTTACTCCCTTTTTTGTTCTAATGTCAGATCCTGATTCTCTAACCATCATCAGGTCAGGACAATGGTACACAGGCAAACCTCTGTATACTTCTGTCAGGGTAGCTGCACATCTCTTGGACAATGCATCCTATACATTTGCTAAAACTTTGTTCCAGTGACAGCAGAGGAAGATTTCCAAAAGCACAACGAACAAGTGGGCACCAATAGCTCGCTGCAACTTCATGGGTCATAGCTGTCTTTTTTTTTATTTGTGCTTTTGAAAATCCCCCATGAATTTACAGTATTTTAAAAAGAAAAGAAAAGACAGAGCTATGCAGAACCTAGGTGAGCTCTGTAATAGACTTCACTATGGATATTATCATGCCAGATTTATTTGCCTACACAGATGGTTGAAAACATATAGATAGAAACGGTGTCTGTCTATTTTTCTGTCAAGGAAAAGAAAGCAACAAACTATTAGCTGCTGACTGTTTGAAGTTCCAATGTACATAAACATGATCTTCTCTAATATCTATATTGTTTTAACAAATTTAACATCTGTTGGGCCATGTTCCTTTTAGTTCAAGATCCTTGAATGCTTTTTAATACCTTATTTATATAAAATAAATTGTTCTGTTGCACTGCTATAACAAATCACATTCAGAGTATGGGGATTATTATAAAAGGGTTATTTGAACTGAAACTAAGACTTCAAGTCAGAATACAATCAAGTCAATTTCATTCCTAGTATTATTGAATTAGAAAGCACATAATCATTTCAGTTAGTTGCAGTGCTTCATTGTCTGTTTCCCAGCAGTCCTTCAAACTACATTTAATTGGAAAATAATAATCTAATCTAATCTATCTGAGTGCATCTGTCTGTCTGTCAGTTTGTTCAAGAACTCCTAAATTGTAATAGCTAGGACCACCAAATTTGGTATGCAGCTTCCTCTGACCCTAACCTAAAGCAAGGTCAGGTTTTGGTCATGCCTGGAAAATGGGATTGTTTTCCATAAAATGGAAAGAGAGGGGGCAAAGAAGGGAGGGACATGATTCTGAGAGAGGCCAGAGGAGGCATCTTC
The DNA here is from genome assembly GCA_030068395.1 of Apalone spinifera. Taxonomy (NCBI): domain Eukaryota; kingdom Metazoa; phylum Chordata; order Testudines; family Trionychidae; genus Apalone; species Apalone spinifera. The sequence goes on from JANRFK010004149.1 coordinate 149,681,541, forward strand.
AGCTCAAAGAATGGCAAGCAGGGCTGGGGCTCCACCATCAGCCTGCCACCAGATCGGGTGAGTAGCTTCCCCGACCCAAACTCAGAGTCTGTCCCCACATGGACACCCTTCAGGCCTTGAAGGGACCACTGGAGGATGGGACAGCCACCAGAGCCTGGCCACTGCCAAGAAATCCTGCAGGCACTGGAAAAGGGAAGCTGGAGTGGGGAAGCCCTCAGAGCCTCCCCCCTACCCCAAACAGCCTGAAAGCCAAGGGAAGGCCACTGGAGGCCAGGGGCAGCCCCTGGAGCCTCATCCCCTCAGACAGTCTGTGGGCCATAGAAGGGCCATTAAAGCCTGCGTTCCACAACAGGCTGCAGGCCATAGGGGTGGGGCACTAGAGGCCAGGGGCAGCATTTGGAGCCTGTGCCACCAACAGCTTGCAAGTTGCTGGAGTGTGACAGCCCCTAGAGCCTTACCCCTCCTCCCCTCACAGCCTGCAGGCTGTTGGAGGGCACTGTAGGCTAGGGGCAGCTCCCAGAGCCTCACCTCCAGCTAAACAGCCTGCAGGCCACAGGCGGACCACTGGAGGCTGTGGGCAGCCCCCAGAGCCCAGATAGCCTGAGGTCATGGGGAAGGGTTTCCTGAAGACTGGGGGCAGCTCAAGGAGCGTGGCCAGTCCCCAGGAACACCCTCCCCCCCCATTAGGCTGCAGAATGGAGGGGTCACTGGAAGCCAGGGGTAGCCTGTGAAGTGCCACTCCCTGAAACCAGCTGCACGGCAGCAGGGGCAGCTGGAGGCTGGAAAGAGCCCACAGACCTCTATGCCTTCCCCCCTTACAGGCTATAGGACAGAGTGGCCACTACTACCTCAAGCAAGCCCCGCGAAACATCTTAAGGTTGGGGGAGGGAGGCAGCTATAGTCGAAGGGCTGCTCCCTCAACAGGCTGCAAGCCAGTGGGGAGTAGATGGAGGCCATTGCTGGCCCATGGAGCTCAATCCCCAACTAACAAGTACACAGACCCAGATTCATGGGAGCCACTCTCCAGGGAGTATAACTTTGGCCTCCTGGGAGAATCCACTGCCAGAGCTACACCACCCTTGCTGCCATAGACAGCCCAGTTAAGTCCCCCTCTCCCATTTCCCTGCCCTGAGTCCTGCACCTCCCACTTGCCTTAACTTCTACACCTCCTTCATCTTGAGCCCCCCCTTTCTTCTCCCTGACATGAGGCCCCACCCCATGCCTTATGCTACCCCCACACTTCCCAACCTTCTACCCTAAGCCTCTGGCCTCTACTACTTCTTATCCCTGGACCCTCACTCTAGTCTTCATTTTTTTTTCATTTATTTAAAAAGATAATCATTGAAATAAACCATGTACATTTGTCATTTATTTAAAAAAATTACTTCAGTTAAATACCCAGTCAACAGCAGGTACATCTGCTAGTAGTAAATAATTGTGTGAAAATAGATGTTTTGAAAAGCTATTCCAACAAAATATGACTTAAAAATGACAGGCATTAAGAGAGGGGGAAAAGCACAACATTAGAGCACCTAACAATACAGCTCTTAATGCTATAATCCAATTGAGGGTCTGTTGCTTCAGAGCTAGAAATCTCGTTTTTTCTCCTTTTCTTTTTACATTAAATATCTTTTTGCCTTCCAAACTTGAAAAGTTTCCTTTCTTCAAATGCTTCACCAGTGGAAATATTTTACCCAATTGTATTCACTTAAGAGCATGTAAAGAATATGACCATGATGATGCTAACCTAGATTTATTTCCAGTGTACACGTCGGCTATGTCTACATGGGAGCGCTATTTCCAGATACTGTAGATATCCCGAAATAACTATTCCACATCTTTTGAGCATGCCCGTTATTTCACCCCAATATAATGGGCTCTCTATTTTGATATTCCTATAACCTCATTCCACAAGGGGTAAGGGACTTTTCAACATAGTGATTTATTTCAAAATAAGTGTTATGTAGAAGGCACCAAATTTCGAAATAAGCTATTTTGAAATTGACTTGAAATTAGTTACACAATTTGCATAGCTAGTAATAAAAACTTACTAATAGGAAAAGAAAGAAAAATGTTGATTAAGAACTTTTTAGAATTTGATGTAAAGATATTTACTGTTTTAACAGATAATAATGTTTTAACATTTTGAATTCAATATCTCTCATTAAAAATATTATCTAACTATGCAACTATAAATCAATTATAAAAATTAAAATAAAAATGTTTTTCAAAATAAAAAAAATAAATTTTGCAAGCTTAATTTTATTCCAAATTGTATATATAAATTTTGATTCTTTCTTGGTTATTAAAATAATTACAAGAAAACAAATTCCTTTCAGTGTTAAACATTTGGTCCATTTTTACTATCTGTCCTGGAATATCAGTTCCGGAAAGTGTTTATATTATTTCTTTAATCTGTGGATAAGTATTTTACATTTTAAAACATACCTTTTTTGTATTCTCACTTTGAAGAGGATGCAGGTTACTCTTCAAATGAGCTGGGCAAAATTTTTTAGTGATACTGAAAACTTTCACAAATTCATGGCAGCTTTGCCAAATAATGTCAAAGCAAACAAACTGCAAAAAATAAAAAATGTTTTGTTCTGACATTTTCAAAATAAAACCCTTCATTTTTTTCTGTTGAAAATAACTTTTTTTAACTTCCAGTTTAAAATGATTTTTAGCAATATCATTCACATTTAATTTTAAAACATGAAAAATGTAAAAAAGTACTCAGAATCAAAATTAAATATTTCAAAATACAAGGCTTTCCTTTAAAGAAAACATTTTGATTCACCAAAATTTTAGAAAAATATAACTGAATTCAACCGGATTTTTTTTTCAAAATTGCCAAAGAAATCTAATTCACTCAGCTCCATTCTATGAAGAAGTATAGCTAGCTCCAAAAGTTATTTCTGCATGAACCAACCACCAGGTCCTGAGTTGTGCCTACACTGTGAAGAGTATGGGGGTGAATATTGAAGAGCACACCATAGTACAATAGTGTGCTAACTTGGTGTGTACCAGCAGAATCCACACAGAGCAAACGGGTGGACAATAAGCACCCAGCAGGCCAGACACTGTTTGCCAGGGTTAGCCCTTGGTGGGCCATCAATGTTTTATTTACCTGCACATCCACAGGTACAGCTGAGGATCACTGTTCCTGGCCAATGGGAGCTGCGGGAAGCAATGTCTCAGTTTATGCCACTTCTCGCATCTCCTGTTGGCCGTTCATGGTAAACTGTGGCCATTGGGGCTGTACCCGCAGATGCACAAGTAAATAAAGCGCCAGTAGCCTCCAGGGGCTAACCCTGGTGAACTGCCTCTGGCTTCTTTCCCACTCCTGAACTAAAAGGTACCTTGATCACCTTAACAAAGTCATATTTGAAATAAGATTATGTTAACGCAAACTAGGTATCTTTAAGTTCAGGCCACCAGCATCCAAAGAGGAACAGCTGAAGTACAACTCCTTGGTATGCTCTTTAATTCACATCTCTGTAGTGGGGAAGTCATAGGATTAGAAAATAAAATGCCCATTTCAATGAACTAGCCTTCCAAATGTATTTGAAAGTTTTGTATAGTTTCACATTATCTTGATGATTTATGAAAGCATGATGCTGATCCCATATCATAATGCTCCTAGTTTCTCTACCATCTCTAATTGATGGTATTATAAGGCAGAAACTTTTAATAATACATTTCTCTTGTGATCTGAGGGAAACTTTATTTTTATTTTTAATTAATAGTACCTGAGACTTTGACTCATGAGTTCAATTCTTTGACCTTACTTCTTTGAAATGATATGCTAAGATAGATACAGTCAGGTGGGAATACATTTTGAGCACAGGACAGCAAAAATTAATTCTTACTCAGAATTCACCTGCCTCTCAGCTATCCATTTACAGGACAGACACACTGTAAAACATAAGAAAGCACTAAAAGGCATAAACAACAATAAAAGAAAACTGGGGGAGGGGAGGAATGCACAGAGAATAAATCATGATCTCATGGAAATCCATAGGAGTTTTGCCATTGAGGTAAACAAGATTTTATCCAGAATTTTCTGTCAGGAGATCCTTTAAATTGAGGTTGCTATAAATAGTTGTCTTGATTTTTTAATTTTTTAGTTTCTTTAATGCCCCCTTCACTCCTCCACTTCCTCTGGTGGGCAGAGCCAGGAGGATCATGCCCCATACATCATTCCAAAAGCAGTGGGGCAGGACAGGAAGGAGAAATATAAAAGGACTGGCCCAGCACCACAGGTGCTGAAGGAGACAGATGCTTCTTCAACACTGCTGCAGTGGGAAGCCAAGAGAACTTCTGCTGCCCCAGGGACCAGCCTGACCTTCTAGAGATCCCTGCCACGCCCAATTCTGAAGTGCTTCTATTGCTACCCTTGGCATTGAATCCTGGGGAGATAAGGAATAATCCCTAGACACAGGTACACCCAAGTGGAAGTGTAAGAAGTAGGCCAGGGAAACCAGGCAACAGTCTGGGTATGTCTAGACTGTATGAAAGTAGAAAGAATTATAATGTAAGAGAAAGATGAATTATACTGTAATAATAGAATAAGTTCAAGGAATAATGTTTGTCCCTGAACAGGAAAGAGAAGATTATGTTAATGTTTGTAGGCATGCAGGATGGATCAGAGTGGAGCCAGGTGTGTCTGGGATAACAGGAAAAGGAACATTAGGTGTTAGGCAGAAAGTAATTGAGATAACCAGGGAGATATGGACAGTAGATTGTTGAGGCTTGATATGGAAATGAAGATACGTGACTAGTCTCATGGAAATCATGTGAGTTTTGCCCTTTTGTAATCTTGTTAATTTTGCTTTCTTTTGTCTGCATAAATCAAGGGGTTTGAACCTTGTATGGTACTCACATTTTCTGGGTGTATTAGCAGAGCGGTCTGGCAAATTTGTGAGTCCTGTGTCTCACTTTGATAACTGCATCCCTCTGTTGGCAGAGGGATGCAGATTAGGCAGGTCAGCATTGCAAATGAGGCAGGGATTTAAATATCTCATGCCTAATTTTCATAACAGTGGCCACCATGTTTTGCTGACTCAGAACTTTGTCGGGGGAAAAGTGGCAGTCTAGAGGGGATCTGTTGTGAAAGAAAGCCTTTTTTGACAGATCCCTTATGCCTCCCGGGGCCGCAAGAGGCGGGCGCCTGCCTGATCTAGGGCGGAGATAGTGGACCTCATCCAGGTTTGGGGGGAGGCCTCCAATGTCCACAATCTCCACACT
>JANRFK010004149.1:149686887-149708863 GCA_030068395.1 Apalone spinifera
CCATCAGGAGTGCCGGACCATCAGATGCCGGACGAATGGAGTTTTACTGTATTTTTCATAGACACTTACGCAGCTGAGAAAATATTTTGAGGAGGGAGAAGTTATCACTGTTAATTTTTTCTTCTTTCCTTTTATTATTGCTACCCACTTTCTAAATGCAACACAAATCACTTACAAATTCAGCAGAGTACATTTCCACCAAAATTTACCCTAGGTTTTTGTTATTTATAAAGTTATTGTGAAGGCCAACTTATATTATGTATGATTAGGTGCCTAGATTGCCTAATTCTTGTCTCTTTCCAAGTGGTTCTATCAAGCCAGCAACTCACTCCACTTTGAATTAATTATCATAGCCAGGAGATGGTCTTGAAAAGAGATAAAATAGATAAGGGAGGAGGAGCAGATGACATGGAGCACATATAGTTTAATTTTAACATTATTGATTGGGTTGAAAATCCAATTCCTTGTTAACAGAGGGTTTTTTTTTAATATAAAGCCATTAAAGGAGCCTATTCCTGAACAAAGTTACATCACCAGAGAAGAAAAATGGAAGGAAATGAATTAGTTCTAAGTGCTGTGGCTTTGAACTATTGAGTAGCAATTAATGTATGACATTGATAGTTTTGAATACTTTCAAAACTCTCTTGCAGAAGAAGCAGCTGTGAAATTACACCCTAAAATCGAGCCTAGGTATTAATAAATGCATGAGAATTCTGAAAGCTTACTTATATACAAGGAATCCGAGTTTATCCAAAACATCCAACAATTTTAGTGGCATTTGGGGGTGAACCAGGAATGCAAGATCAGGCCCAAAAGCAGTGTGATATGGTCTGGCAATTAATGTAGCTGTTTTTTATTTTAAATGGATGCCATAGGAAAGAGAAATAACTATTTATGGTTAAGAGTATTAATAAATCATAGGGCAAACACATCTATCAAGAACATCAATGTAGTCTAATCATGGGGTTAAAATAATTAATCTTTTTTCTAATACTTCAGCAGAGATGTAGACTGAAGTAGGATTTACATTTTTATTTTTATGCTCACTGTAATACAAAAGTACCTGTATTTTTAATTTTCTTTTCAGCCTTCTCTTTGTTTCTGAATTTATATACCAGAAAGGTGCATAAATTCAGGGCCATTGCAAAAAGGAATGAGTTAAGGTCTAAATTTTTAATTTTCCACTTCATTACCAAATTGTATCCAAGTCTCATTTATTTCAGTGTCATAATTTTCTCTAGACAACGTATTATATTTAGTATTTTTCATTTTATTTAGAATATATTAATAGGCAAGGAACATGAGAGAAATAATTATTTAATAATTACAAATAATTTTCTGTCTTCCAACTAAGAGAAAGAAAAGAAAAAGAAACACAAATAGTCTTAGTTAATCTAACAAGAAAGGGTATCATTCCAGACAATTAAAATGATACATTTTGCTCTTTCAAGAGCCAAGAATATTATATACTTTCAGCAACATTAGAAGAACATCAATAATCTGATTTCTGAAATGCTTCAGGATACTATTATTCTTGATTTCTCAGAGCTATATATTTCATTGAAAAAACTATAAGTAGGCTAAATACTAGTTGCTGGACACATTTGCTATATATTAAATGCTATAATAATAAATTAAACCAGATAAATATGTGTTCATCCTATAAGGATCTGTTTTGAGCCCAGAAAATGAAGAAATTCAAAGATATAGTAATGGAGAAATTGTCCTCTAGTCAGTCAGTGGCTTAAATGTAGGGGCCAGGTCTCAAGGTGATACAACTATGAAAAATTACACCAGATAATAATCGGATCCTTTTTGTTCCAGTAACTCGTGCTCCATATGCCAATTTCCTTTCAGGAGCTTTGGCCAAGAATACACAATCTCGATTTTCATCAGATACTTCAGTAGCACAGTGTTGTGGTGTCTGCATATGCAGAGATGAATGTCTAATTCAGTGCTCCAGGAATCCTATTTATTGACAGATGTAGACATTCATCTGTCACCAAAATGTTACCATAAAATGATCTTGTGACTCCGTCCTGGAGCATGACCTATTTGTAATGTTGTCAGGATAAATAAATGGGAAAAGTCCTAGTTTTGACTGGGCAAAAAAATACAAAATACATAATTTTAAATGGGAAAATTATTGCACACATTTTATTACTAGGTTTTCCATTAAAAGGGTAAAGAAATTGACATTAATTCAATAAAACACAGAGAGAGAGACGATAAAAAATTACAGTTTGTACTCCCCCTCCCAAACAGTTGCAATCATACTAGATTAATGGCAATCATACTAGATTTTTAAAAATAAATCAGTGGTAAAACTCCACTGTCTTGAAAGGCTGCTGCAGATTTAAGAGAGTCAACCTAGCGCCTTATCTTTTGTCCATTTCAAGGAAGAGATTATCAACTAACTATGTAGGGTACCATGTTGTACTCCATATTTCATTAATGTTCACCCACATGCTATGATCAGCCATTGGATTAATTCTTCAAATATCTTCTCCTTTCTGGAACTTTCCTTCGCTTAATATTGTATGTATCAGCCTACATTTGTTCCTGTGTTTTTCCTACAGGATCCATCCTTCCCTGCCCTACTTTCCTTTGCCTCAGCATCAGACACTGTTCCAAACCATTCCATCTTTCTAGATTGGAAGGTACCAGGACCCTCCTGCCCTGACTGTGAAGATGAGTCAGCAGAAATAACTCTATATCTCTATGCAAGTTTCTGAATTTTAGTATTTGCTATCCCTGAAACAGAACTACACAAAGTAAAACAACAGTACAATATTGTATTTGATGATATCTGAAAATTACCCATGATGAGCTGGTGTCAGTTACAGTGGCTTATGAAGATAAGTTACTGGTATTATTGTTTGAGCTAGCAGCCTCTAACATGAGCTTTACTGAAAACTGACATTCAGCAGCTTCTCCTTCTGAAATATCTCAACCTATAACTTCTCCAGAGGCCATTTCAGGCAGTGTGATTAAGCTATATACATAGTTTAAAATTCTCTGTGACTGAAGTGGAATTGGAAGACAACCTGCCAGACAATGTAATGTAACCTTAGCTAAAGCAAGGCAGACAAGAGATTCTGGTCAGATAAAGGATAGCAGGGTTCTTATTTCACATCTCTAGGCACTACTAAATTAGTGTAGCAGAAGTCTTAGCTGAGATATCTATTACACCTGTGGGGCATTTTCTAGCGCCTCTCTCCAGTGCTCTACCTAAAAGTCAAGACTAGAAAAAGTGGATAGAACTTGTCAGCTGCTGACATTTACCTCTGTCTGTTACTGGTAGTAACGAAGATACTTGTTTGTACTGATGTAACAGTTTAAAGCTCTGTGTTGTTTCCATCTTTTCACATTTTCCCCTGACTCTTGTTCCTAATTACTTGATGTCAGTTTCTACTTAAACTCAGCTACTCTTGGGATGTAGACTGAGTAGGCCAAGCAATTATTATTTGAAGTGCTCTGCTAAGTCTTGTATTTGTTGAAGACCGAGGCCTGGTCTATACTAGACCTGGCAGGATGGCATACCTTACACCGAGCTGCTTCAATGTCAGCACTGCAGAAGGTGAATGGGAGCACATGCTTCCGTTGGCTTCTCTAACTCTTCACAGAATGAGGAGTAACAGATGCCTAGACAGGCTGCCCTCAATATTCGATTTATGGGTCTACATTAGAGCTGCTAAATCGCACGCTAGAAGATCGACCTTTGGAGGGTCCATCTTCTCTCTAGTGTAGACATGCTCTGAATGTTTGTGTGGCAAAGGTGTTTAGTGATTTATGTGAAAATTAGTTTCAGTGGCATATTTGTTTCAGTTCAATTCCAAGTACAGTACATGGGTCCAAACACTAAAACAGACTGAACTTTGAGCTTTTGTGGGCAAAAAGAGGAAGTGGGTTTTGCCCATGAAAGCGAATGACTAACATAGCTCCCCCTGAGACTTTTTCCAGTTTTATAATAGCTTAAACTATGTTGCTGGATGTGACCACCCAGAATTCTATAAATATCTGGATCTGCATCTGTTTGCAGCTTGGGGTCATCACTAGTTCCTGCCAAATATCCCCACAATCCAGAAGGAACCTCATGTGTCCAAGAGGTTTGTAGGAAGGCTGAGGGAATCGCCTGTATATCCTCCTGCCATCTGCTGCTGTGAAACAGTTCTGGCTCAGAGCCATGATGGTGCAGCATACTGGAGAGAAGGGGGCCAGGGAGTATGCCAAATAACTTATTTTTACTAGTAGGGGAGATGTAGAAGGATGCAAAAAAAGTAAGATCATTAATGCTTATATCTTATTCTTCCTTCCCTTCCGAGTTTTAACACCATCTTAACTCTTATTTCAATGGGGTTACTCCTGAGATACATCAGTGTAAGTGAAATGAGAACTGAATCCATAGAAATGTATATAACTTCACAATTTCCCTTTGCTATCTCCTTCAGAGAAACCACCCTTATTGTGCCATTAGATAAACCTGTGCAAATCCATCAATCAAAATTTTGCACTCTATACATCAGAAGTAACTTCATTAGCTTAACCTAAATCACTATATGCCATATGCTGGAGAAAATCACTATATGAAAACAGCTATCCTTAGTGATCTGGTGCACAACAAATATGATTTGACACGTGTGATGCCCTGTGGATTGTGGTTATTATTTTGATAGCACTATAAGTGTTCACATCACTTGACAAAACACAAAAGCTCTGACATTCATTGCCCTGAAAAACATACAGTCTAAATTGGTTGTAACAATACAATTAAAGGATAATATGTATGGGTGTGGGGGGGGAGAGAATAGACGTACACATAACTATTGGAGATGTGTAATGCCCTAGAGATGAAGTCAGGGAACTTAAAACTGAGGTGGAAAAGAATCTAGGGAAATTATGTGAATGCAATGACAAGAGAAGATTTTGGTACTAGTATTTTGGTCAGTTTCACAATTACAGTAATCACTGGTCATGGAGGCATAAACCAGATTTTTCATTCAGAACAAAAAAGAAGTACTGAATTTTAGAGATGTTATAGGGTATGTCTCCATAAGCCCATGCTGAGCTCAGACTATGTCTAGCTCCCCTTGTGTCTGCACTATAGATGCTCTATCCCAAGGCATGGACCCAGGATCCCAGGATCTTTTAAGGCTGGAGCATCTGAACTTGAGTTAAGATGGGACTCAGGATCCGAGCACAATGCTTTGTAGTGGAGGTACAACCCCACTTGACTCGGGTTCTGGGAGTCAGCCAGCAGTATCCCACAATTCCATGGGACAACTTCCTTAGTCCTTTCTATCCTAACTATTTGCAGTCTACTGTACCACTCACCACTCCATTTCCAATGGGAGCAGTTCAGGTCAGCATTAGCCCATTCTTTTCCTTTCACTGATCTGTAAGCATACTCAGAAAGCCTCCAGGGTTTGCAACAGAGAGCAAACTTATCAAGACTTTGCAAAGCCAATTTCTTTCTGGTAAAGTGCAACATGAGCAAAGTTTTTCCCACAGTACAACATGGTCCTATGGATATGGTATCCATATTGTGGGGAGTAGGAAGGGACGTTAAGAATGGGTGGAGGGATCAGATCTGGATACTGCAGTTTGGATGCCAGAGATCTAGGTTTGAGCATGGGTTAATAATAAAAAAAAAAGTACAGATAAAATACAATTTAGAAGCTCAAGCCCAAAGCTCCCTAACAGGCCTACATTTCAGCACAGACATCCATAGAAAGGAAATTGATAGGACCTTTAAAGAACCTGAACATGAATGGTGGATAATACAAAGAAGTCTGCAAGAGAAAGTTGAGGTTGCCAGCCACCTTACTAACCTTTATTGATGGCAGAAAGGGCAGTGCTATTATCAGAGTCAAAGGAAAGGGTGTGAGGAACAAAGGGTCAAATGTAATGTTAAACTAAAGAAATCATGTGAAGCCCATGGCCACTTAAAATTTAAGAGATTAATCAAAATCCACATTTCCCAACAAAACTAGCAGGATAGCAAACACTATTTTCAAGAGGTATTATAGAAAATAGAGAATAATAAAAGAAAATAATAAAGAACTATGGAAATATTATTTGACCAATGCCTCTCAAGAACTTCAGTTTGCTGTTTGTGTGGTTGTTCAAACTCATAAATTGCTTTTATTGCTGGGTGTTCTCTACAGCTATTGTCCTTTGGCAGGTATTTTGTAGGCCATTAAAAAGCAAAGCACCACATGAGAATCTAAAGTGCATGGTGCCTACTGCTGCAAATCTTGAAACAGTCACTACTCCCTGATGGTAGATTTTTCTTTTTTCCCCAAACACACTCCATATCTGTGATTAGAATTTGTTCCAAAATCTAATTTTCAAGTGGTTTAATTGTTCAATCCTGGGAGGTGGTATTATTTTCCATTAGCTCACTTTAAAATTGTGTCAGTTATTCCCAGCACTTTACAGTGAAAAAATATGTACTTTTTAGCAATCATATCTTATTTGAAAGGAACCTTCAAAGGTACAAGATAAGGATTTAAACCTTTAGCACACCGTGGATCATGTCAAACTCCCCATCACTATCTGGCCGGGGCTGGGGAAACTAGTGATCCAACCAATGGACCAAATTTAGTGATGAATCCTTGTCACATGTCGTGTGAATCAAGTTGTGCATTCATTAACAAGAATCTTCACTGCATATGTTAATATTAGTACTAGTTATCAAGACTAGGAATTGGAACTGGTACAATAACTGCAGTATTTCCGTAGTTGTTTTGCTTTGAATGAGACTAGTGATCTTTCTCAAACACAATGAACATCTTCTCTTTCAAGTATAAAGACGACAAAAGGGACTGAAGAAAGTTTTGCTGACTACTGTATATACAATCTTAGAATAATGTTTAAATAATATTATGATGTAACATCCTGCCAAAATCACCTCTTCATTTAAAATGCACTGTATGTACCACAGAAGAGATTAAAGTTTAAACTGCTAGCATAAGATAAACAGGATAATTGATTTGAATAAGTGATTTTATTCATATAGTTCACTATATATCTTGAAGATATTTAGTCTGAGATATTTAATTGAGCAGTTAGACATTGATCCTGCATCCACTGAAGTCAAGGCAAAGTTCTCATTGACTTGAAGGATGTAGGTAGAAATGGGCTATAATTTAGGAAGTTTATCCAAGAAGTTAGGTGAATTGAACAGAGCAACAGAATTTTGCAAAATATTACAATTTTGTTTGTCCATTTTTCAACTCTCCATTTTACTTTTCTGAATTTTGCTTGTTTTCTTGGTTATTTATTCATTGTTTAATTTGGTATTTAACCTAGATGCTAATCTTTAATGACCCCCGAAACAGTATAAAACTTACACAGGTTCATGGCTAGTTTCTCTTTTTTCCTCCTCCCAAAATGTTTTAGTTCTTACACTAATCCGAACCGCCAGTTTGTCTGAATCCCTATTTGTTATCGGAAGTTCACTTGCTCTCTAACAGTACCTGACTAGAAAATAGCAGATATTTAACTCAGCAAGCTACCAAGTGCCAGAAAACATCTAAACAAGAGGATCTCTACTATTATAAATTATGGAAATAACAAAAAAATGGAATGAACACAGATGATTTAGCTTTCAATATGAGGAATACTATGCCTAAACTTCTATGTGCATACAGTTATAGAAAAAATATTCTGTTTACAGTAGCAGGCTAGTATATTATACTAGTTGCAATAGCATGACCCCATAATAGCTCCATTGAATTCTCTAATTTTAAAGGTTTTTGTTCACCTTCATTGCTGTAAGTATAGCACATTGAACAAGACTTCAACCAGAGTGATGCTTTTTTTGATAAGTAGTAGTTCCAGTCCAAAAGCTAATATATATAATAACATGAACTTGTTTATCAATTCTTCTATGAGTTTCCTATTAGGACTAAATTTTACTTTTCAATCTTTCTGACAAATACATGTAAAATATATTAAAGTATTGTTAAAAATATAAGCAGCTCTGTTTTTGCAGAACTGTAGCTACCAAATACAATGTAGCTTCCTCTGACTTCAGTGGACTTTGGATCAGACTCTGGATGATTAATTAGATCTTTCAATGAAGAAACCTGAACCTTTCATGATTCTTTTTCTCTCCTATCTTGCTCCTCTTCATTTTCTATTCCTTCTAACCACTTTTCTTTGTATTTGCATTTCTCAGTAACGTGGTGATATAAGAATACAGTGTTTTCCTGTCTTCAACTTTAAACTATTATTTCTGGTGAGGATAATCTTGCTGGATTGGAGTTTGGTACAAATTTAAGAACCAATAGCAGACTCCCAGATGATAATTTAAATGATGTGATAAGGTAGGATACTTTTCAGATATCTGGGCCTTGGATCATTCGGGGAGTTAAGATCTATAAACACCCTACACTGCAGTCAGAAACAAACAGGAATTCAGTGCAGAGAGAAGATCTGTGTTTATACTATTCAAGATGGATATCTGTATTATACACTAATTGGAACTTGCTGGTAGTATGTTTGTTATCTACATGCAAATTAATATAGCTATAAATAGCTACCACATCTCTTATTTTAGTGAATTATTTATTTATTGCCTAGTTAGTTTTTCTTGCTAGTCTTATTGCAAACAATAAAGTGTGTATTTCTCTTTGCATCTTCTGTCACTTTCCATCAACTAGTTCCTTCATATAAGATAAAAGGCAAATGCCTGATAAACTATAGCATATTTCTATCATGTCTGTGATGCCTTTTCTTTTTCCTGTGGCCTCTCTCATCCTAGGAACTGAATAGATTCATCCTTTGTAGATCTATTTGCAAGTTTAATGTCTTCTGTTTTCTGTGACATTTGGTACACAACAAGCAAGTTCCATAAAAACACTCAAGGGTAGCTCTAATTTATTGAAAATCCTTTACATTTTTAGCCCTGTAGGCAATTCTTTGTAGGATTTCAACTGTAACGTAGTAAAGCACATGTGACTCTCTGATCACTCACTATCTACACCAGCTTCTTTTTTATTTCTGAAGCATTTTCTTTTCACTACAGAGGCAGGCCCAAGGTTATGCTTATAACTTTGGTTTGCTTAGCAGTTTTAACAAGACAGTAGCGTGAATAACGAAAGTTTTTATTAGAGTCGGTTCTAATTATCATGCTAGTGAATTTTATGCCAAAATAAGGCTTTTTTCAAAACTGCAACAGTTCACAAAAATTTGTGGACATCAGTTTCTCAGATTGTGAAACTTTCTGGAATTTTTATCAACATTTTTATTTAAAATTTACAATTAAATTTGTTTACTAAAATCAGATTTCTGGTTATTAACATTTTGAATCCAGGGGGGGAAAAAATCAAGAAAATTTTCAAAAAAATGAAGAATGAGTCCATTTTAAATTGTCACAGAGAAACAAATTTGAAATTTCAAAGTTTTTTATGAAATATTTTCCTTTTTTTAACTAGCTCTATTTTATTTGAGCACATATATTTACTTTCAATGCACCTGCAACATGAAAGGAGTATGCATGGTTCAGGGTAGGAGAGAAGATGATAGACAAATCACTGAACTCCAGAATGAGATCATCCTTATTCTTCTAAATACAATTCATTTCTATGTATAGCTGAACATTTTCATTCTGATTTCCAGGTAAGAAAATTGAAGCAGTTTGATTTACTTTGGTACCTTGCCTGAAATATATTCTGAAAGAACGTTTTAGAAATAAAGTGGTATATAGTGAGAAAGAAAACTCTCACAAGGAATTTTCTTTTGAAATTATTCCAGTGCTTAAAATTAAGTGTACACTCTGTATAGAAACAGACATGTCAGGTCCTATCTTCTGGAGCAAATCAACAAAGTCTATTGATATAAAAAAACTTTTTGATCTAGAGACTTGAGAAAACTTATTGAAATTAGCTTGAAAAAGTTTCATACCTCACTCCAAAAAGACTGACCAATCTTTATTAGAAAGGAGACCTTCCCACTAGCAGCACTGCTCAGCATTTCCATGCTGGCCTCTAGCAGGAACTTCCAGAGACTCCTGTAGGGATGGTGAGCAAATAGCTGTGTTATTCTGAAAGAAAGGTACAAAACTAAATTAGAACCTCCCAGGCATAAGTGAAATCAGAGAAGTTAAGGAATTAAGTGATATAGTAGCTGAATTAAAGACTGGGATGGAAACGACAAAGCAGAGAGTCAATTATATAAATAATGGTGATTCTCTAGTAAATAAGGAAACTGACTTGTGAAAACCCATGTGTATTTTATTCTAAGTGAGAGAGGATATTGATGTGATCAGAGGTTGGGTACAAGGTACCCGAGAGACAATCCTTTTGAATTTAGACAGAAATTGTTCAGAAGTTTTCCTGCAAGACAGAGAGATGCCCATATGCGGAAATTGAGAAATTCCACAGAACTCTGACTTGGGCTAGGTCTACACTTGCACTTCATCACAAAAGCTTTGTTGTTCATGGGTGCATGAAAATAACTGCCCCCATGAATGACAAGAGTTTTGCATGGCAAGTGAAAATGTGATTTTTTTTTTAAAATCAACATGTTAGAATGAATTTTAGTGGAAAATTAAATGTGTGTTTACCCCCACTGGATGTAAGTACTAGTATATTTCTTTTGTGAAATAGGATCCTGAGGGTTCAATTATTAGCCCTCCTCATGCACGAAAAAGATTAGAACAATTAATCCAAAGTATTAGGGGTGAAATTGTGTTTAACTGTAAAATATTTTGTAACCTAATGATGAGTAAGACCAACGTGGAAAACAAGAGCAATTAGCCTGCATGAGTGATATTTTTTCTAGTGTAAGTATATAAAATATTAAGGAAATAAAATTAAACATATTATTGCTGCTCATGAAGCACAGTTAATTAGCTTAGATGCACTGGAAAATATAGGTATTTATTTATACTCCTTCAGTCATGGTAAATAAATCCATTAAAATATCATTTAAGCAAGAGTGTATTAAAAATGTATTATAATAGCATATTTTTTCCTCAGTTCTCTCTCCCAGACACACAAACACACTTAATTTTCTGCAAGCATTATAAACTCTCCCCTCCCCCCCACACAAAAAAAAACATTGCTAAAAATTGTTTCGCTATGATAATGCCAGACTTCATGTGGTTTCCCCCATTGGCTTTATCTATGTTTAGTTTTAACCATTATTCTTGATGTAAGTCATTAAAAATCTTATAATGGGCACATTAATAATGGCACGGTATTATAACTTCTTCAGTGCAACAGGAATGAAACCCAAATTTGTCCTTTTATTTAATTTGTGGCATATGAATACAGACTATTATTAGATGATAAAAAAGATTAATATAGGTACAGAGTGGTGTTATGCACATGAAAAATCTATTTTAAATATATATTATTATTTATTTATTTGATCAAGTAGAACAAAGCTAAACAGTATAGTGTATGTTTTTGTACGGGTTTAATCAGGTTTTGTACAACCCCTGCTTTGTACAGATGGCCAAATAGGCAGAAATAGGATTTTGTTATTTTGTGTGTATGTGTATATAGATAGGTAGATAGATAGCTAGATAGATGCATGCTTCGTGGTTTCATTATAATGAAATTCAGTTCAGTGACCCTAATCTTTGGAATAGCAAGTCCCAAATCTTTCTGTGGGAAAATACAAGCTATAGGAGACTTGTAGACAGAAAAAAGGTAAACAGAGGAGAGTACAGCTAACATGACAGAGAAGAAAGTAATTATCAAAGTAAATGTAAAAGGGAAAAAAGAGAAGATAGGAAAGAAAACAGAAAAATACACCCTGATTTGTATTTGAAAGAACTGTCCACAGCACAAAGAATCATAACTGCACCTTTATTCTGAAAGAGGAGATCAGTTTTGACACCTATGCATGGCCCCGCATATAAAAACTGACATTGGGTAGGATATAAACATGGGTTGATGAGACAATCTGAGGTGTACAGTGTCGGCTGCAAATCATAACTATTAGCTTGAATATGCAGAGATGCCACAATGGACCCTACATTCCACATATGTGACCCTATGTTTTTGGCATGCAAAACATTCCTCTTCCAACACTCAGCTGAAAATGTGTCCTGCTTATGGGATATATAGAATTGAATTGCACATTAAGTTAATCAAGATCACTACGTGCTAATTAAATACATTACAAAAACAAATATGCCATTAGTAAAATGCTATAAATAAATATTAATGATGAAGTCTAATTGAGGATATAGTGCTGGTAAAAGCCTTTCATTAAATGCATTTCACATCATCTGCAGAAACTCTTGTAGAAAATTGCCTCTGCTCCTCTCTCAAATTGTAGTCTGACCCCCAATCCAATGTGCTTAAATAAATTGCAGTTCCCATCAGATCAAAAGAAGTGTAATGACAGTTTTTATAGTAATCTATGCGAGTTGAATATGAAGCATCTAGGGATTTTTTTTTTTAAGACAGGACTTAAGTGTGACCCAGGTGGTCCCTAGGTCTTGTGCTTGCTCTCTGCAAACAGCAAATTACACTCTGTATGTGCTACTATGTTTATTTCTTTATTTAGAACTGCTAAAGTGAAATCTAAAGTGAAGAGTGAATTAGTGTGAATAAAGTGAAATGAACCTTGCAGAATGGCTACCAAATATGTTTTTTATCAATAAGATGTGGATGTGATAAGCAAACAAGTCTGAGGACACAGGATCAGTTATCATATTAACCATACATTGTTACCTTTGGATCCACTAACTAAATGGAGCAGTTTTGCAACCACGATACAAATGGAAAAATATATTTACTTGTGTTTCTGTCTACACTTTGAGATGCTTACAGCTACCATAAAGATGGTAAGGAAATCCCAAGGCAGACTGTGATATCTCCAGCTCAAAGATACTATATTGACTGATGCAGCAGAGAGAAATATGGGGAAAGGCTGGGGACAGTTAGCCTTCAACTTCCACCTATGGAAGACACTGCTTAGGGCCAGGCTACTCAACACAGGGCCTGTGGGCACGGCCTGTCTGTTTGCGGCATGCGGTGCAGTTTGGGTTTCTTCTGTGTATCTTTAATTAGAGCTTTTTGCCTTTCCAAATAAAGTTTCTGCAGTCTATGGGGAGGAGGGGGGAAGGAGTTAAAAATCTTTTATTTTCAGTGATAAAACTGGAAAGGCCTTGAAAGATCTGTAGCAAAGACAAGAAGCTCATCTTTAGAAGATGAATCCTGAACCACAATGCAAAAGCCAGAATCTCTTTAAAATAATGGGGGTAATGTTACTTTGAAAGCCATATTTCAACTTCAGAGAAGTTTCCACACCAAAAAACTTGCTGTAGAACAGTGGTGGGCAACCTGTGACCCATTGGGGTTCTGCCTGTGGCCTGCAGACCCCTGTGTGCCCCCTTCCTCACACGTCTCTAGCACACTGGGATACTAGAGCCCTGCACTTCCTTGCTCTTGCCCTTCCCTCCCAGCACATTTAGATTGTCACAAATCTGCTAATTCACACTCTATCACCACTCCTGCCCCTCCCTCCCAGAGCTGGAAAGCCGCAAATTAGCTGTTCCCAGTGTTCTAGCTCCAGTGAGAGTCATGCTCATCCAGGGTGCAGCCACCACCAGCTTCCCGAGGGGATGGAGCTGGCAGCCTTGGAACATAGGAAGGATAAAGGGGACCCTGAAGCTAGGGATGCAATTGGCAGTGCTAGCAGCTGGTGGTGATTAAGCAGATAGTGGAGGGCTGGAGCCCTGCCCACCCTGGGAGCAGCCACCTCTAGATTCACGAGGAACAGAGCTGATACGCTTGGAACATAGGAAGGGAGGGGGGGGACCAGGGATGGAATGCAAAGCATCAGATTCATGAGGTGCTGAAACTGTTGAGAAGGCAGGGGAGGAGCAAGGAAGTGTGAAGCTGAATGAGTTAGGGGCACATGGGGGAGGGTAGCGCACAGGGAGTCCATGGACCACATGAGGCCCACTTACTAATCATGGTGGCCCATCACTGCACTAGAACATGTAAATTTATCTGAAACTAAGACATTGTATATTCCTTTTCAGTGGGGGTTGCTTTGGATTTTTTTCAGGGGAAAAGAGTTTTAATCTTTCAAATGCCAGCAAATTATTATTCTAGTTTTTCAAAATACAAATAATTTATTCTGACAGCACTGCATTGTGTCTTAAACCACCATAATTCTATGAGTTGATTCAGTTTATATCTTTTCTCCTTCTGAGTAAATATAGTTCCTTCAAGAAGCTTGATACATGAATTGCCCGTTGCTTTGAAATACATCAGAGCACTGGAAACCAAATATATGGTATTCTTATTTCCTATGTATCTATTATTTGAAGTGTAACGAGGCTTGGGAAAAATCCAAAGCCATCACAACTAACTACTCATATCCTCAGTTTATTATAAAATAAAAAGCAGTTAGCAAATCCAATCTGGATGATAATTTATCACTCAGTATTATTAATAAAAAGACTTCAGTGTTATTATTGCTCAAGAGGTAATTTCTTTAGAAAATCCTAGTGAGCCAAAGTTGAAGACAATGCATAAAACTGCCAAAAGCACTTAGGTGACACAGATGCCTAAATCCCACTGAAGCTCGATGGGATTTAACCATGTCTGAAAATTGTACCCATCTATGAAACAGATTCTGAAAGTATTATAGACACTAAATAGTACTTACTCATACGAATAGTTCCTACATTACATTTTGAATAATTTGCATGTAAAGTTTTGTTATGTGTTTTTGTGTATGCAAGATCGGGACCTTTGAAAAAAAAGTTTAAATGTCTGATTATTTCTACAATTACCATAATATTCTTTTGGATACTATTGCCTCACTCCATGACAGAATGAAACAAGAGTCAGAGGCTGCAAATGACAACTATGGGGCTACGTCTAGACTGCATCCCTCTGTCAACAGGGATGCAAATCAAGCACATCAAAATTGCTAATGAAGCAGGGATATAAATATCCCACGCCTCATTAGTGTAAACATGGAAGCTGATTTTTTTCAAAATAGAGCGCTTTCAAAAAAACCCGGCAGTCTAAATGCAGATCTGTTGAAAATAAAGCCTTTTTCGTCAGATCCTGTATTCCTCAAAAAATGAGGTTTACAGGATCTGTCGAAAAAGGCTTTATTTTCAACAGATCTGCATCTAGACTGCCTTTTTTTAAAAAAAACTCCCTTTCAAAAAAAGCGGCGATCATGTTTATGCTAATGAGGCATGGGATAGTTAAATCCCTGCTTCATTAGCAATTTTGATGTGCCTAATCTACATCTCTTTATCGACAGAGAGGTGTAGTCTAGACACACCCTGGATTGTTTGCTTACTAAATCTTAGGGTAACAAGACAACATTCTACAAATATAGTAGAAGCAAGAGAAAGACCACGGACAGGGTAGGCCCATTGCTTAGGGAAGTGGGGAAACAATAACTGGAAACTTGGAAATGGCAGAGGTACTTAACTTCTTTGTTTCAGATTTTGTCAAGAAGATTAATGGTGACAAGATGCCTAACATAGTGAATGCTAGTGGAAATGGGGTAGGTTTAGAAGTTAAAAAGAAGAAGTTAAAAATTACTTTAAAAAGGTAGATGTCTTAAATCACCAGGGCCTTATTAATGAATCCTAGAATACTCAAGGAACTGGTAGAGGAGGTATCTGAGCCTTTAGCTACCATTTTTTTAAAACTATGGAAGTTGGGACAAGTAATACTGCTTATCTACAGTATCAGCTTGTGCATATTGTCAAAAGTACTCGATGTAGAAGTTCAGTCGGTTGTTGTGAGCATAAGGTAAAGCCCATGCAGAATCTTCCTTCTTGTGGTGTTAATAGGATGCTATCTGTGGGTCAAGGTGTTGTTCAATGGAGTGGTGGAAACATTCCCTGTATCAGAGACAGCAAAAGTAGGCTTCTAGTTCATCGTGTATATGGGAGTTGTGGGGCAGACCCTGAGATGGCCCAACAAACAAGTCTGCCCTATGTGCATAGCTGGATAGATTAACAATGTTAGTGGGTGAGTCTGGGGTATCAATGTTGTGGGCCCTTGCGAAATGTAGGAATTCAATACTTTATTGTCCTTTTTTTAAAAAAACTGTTGAGAAGAAAAATGTGGGTTGTAAACGGTTTCTCTTGTTTTAGTAAAGTCTAGCCATTGTGTGGAAAGTTGATTTTGTATGAGAGTCTGTAGATTTTAGAGCTCTTTCTTGATCATCCTGTTTGCTGTACAGGATGCTGATCAAATTATTTTGTAATTTTTTCTGTGTGGGGCACAGTTTCTAACTGTAGAATGTAGATCGTAAGGGTTCAAATGTATTGGAGATAAGCCAGGCAGAGTACTCCAGTGAGAAGCCAAAATTCCTCCCAAACTTCCTGATGCTAGTGGGAAGCTGATTCAAGATTTTCAGTGGAACGGTTTCTGCTAGGAAATACTGATTTGATGGAATCAAAGATTTTTGACAAAGCTATTCAGGACTACATGCCAGCACCTACCATCATTGTCAAGGAGAGAGTTTTTGAAAAGACTTATTCTTCTGCACTCTGCAATCAGCATTAGAATAAACTAAATCAGCCCACAGAAGAGGCTATTATCAAACAGTGATCCAGTGAAGCATTTAATCATTTGTGTAACATTAAGAGCCTGAGTAGTTCCAATAAGTTATGTGCTTGATTAACTGCTCAGTGGATCAGAGTCTAGGTCAGCATTAGAAATAATAATGATTTGTAGCAAATAATGAGGTCACTGAATGCAGCCTCTTGTTCCAGTCACAAGATGTCTACAAGTCATATGCAAACATATTGATTAACATTATTCCCTGTGTAACAGATATTTTATAAGTAGAGCTGGGGCTGTGTATTATTCTTATTCTGTGTACTGCAAGTTGCTCTTACATTTTTTATGAGACCCATAATGGCACTGTTCATGGTTGCCTGAACAAGTTTAACACTGAGAATTGGGTTTCTGACATGACTTGTCATGTGACAAGTTCAGAATTTGTTTTCCTTGAATATTCTCCTATAAATATTTGCTCTTTATGCAAAAATCCTTACTAGTAAACTCATTCTCTATGGATATTTGTAAAAAGTGGACAAAATATGTCATAATTCAATTGAAACAAATGCACTTTCCCCCTCTTCATTTGAGTAGTATTCACTTTGTTTAATCAACACATTATCTCATTTTATGGTATTGCCCACAGATCCAAGTATCAGTCATGCTCCAAAAATTCAACATGCTTCAGTCAAAGAGGGTGCGTCTATACTGCACCCTTAGCTCAAAATAAGCTACACAATTTGAGCTACTCAAATTGCATAGCTTATTTCAAGTTAATTTTGAAATAGCTTATTTCGAAATTTGGCCCTGTCTACACAGGACCAAATTTTGAAATAAAGAGCTATTCTGAAATGTCTCTTAATCCTCATGGAATGAGGTTTACAGGAACGTCGGAATAGAGCACCCATTATTTTGAAAGCTATTTTGAAATAATGGGCATGCTGGCAAGATGTGGAAAATGCTATTTTGGAATATCGGAAGTATCCTGAAATAGTGCTGCTATCTAGATGCATTCTGAGAATCCCTAGATCTATGGCACAAGAAAGAAATGTTGACAAGAGTAGCAAAGGAACAAGTAGAATTTAAAGAACAGACCTCATATTTTCAATATAGCTAAGGAAAATGAAAGAAATGGGAGATGTGGATCACAAAGTAGAGAGATTAGATAGCCTCAAAATTGGTTTGAGAATCATTTAAGCTTTACTCACTGGTAATGTGAAAAAGACAAGTAATCTTAAAATGAAACTGTACTATATTTAGAAACAGATTAGTCTCTCTTTCTCTAGTACTACATCAGGCCATTTTGACTCAGGCCTAGGTTTAGGATGGTGTAAAACCATGTCGCAGCAGGCAGTCTCAGAAAAGATCTCACTTCACTATTAGGGGCACAGCACACGCATTGGCCATTATATAGGTGGAATAAAGCCATATCTCTACATGCTTTGCACCCTCCCACCTTTACTAGGATGCAGTGCACCCTTAAAGGAGTGTCCTTGATTTGGTCTATGCGTAAAAATTAGATGAAACTAGTTACATTGCTTAGCTCTGTGAAAAAGTTTGTTCTGTGTGATGTAGTTTGATTAACCCACCCCACGGCATAGATATAGCTAGGTCGATGGAAGAATTCTTGTTTCACCCTAGCTATTGTATCTTGCATCTCTGCTGTGGCCCCATCTACTGGTGTCCCTGGCAATTAGCTCTTCAACCTCAAAGTACCCACTGTTAACTGATGTCTCACTCTGTTATTTGTCTTCTAGTTACTGGAGGCCATGTGTCCCTCCTGACCCACAGTGCCCTTCCCTTGTGCCACTGCTCTATGGCAGTGTCTCCACACACTCTGGGGTCCTCTTTCCCAGGAAACCCCAATCCGCTATCCCCATCTTGCTTCAGTGATCCATTGCCAATCATCATCTAACCCCTGCTTCAGGAGCAATTTAGTCTGAAATAGTCACTCATCATTGGCAAGGGGTGTGGACCTGTTGCCTTTTCCTGTCCTTGCTGCCTCTCTCAGCCCTAATACCCTCACGCTTTGGAAGCAAGACCTCAGCTTGCCTGGCCAAAGCTCTTCAGTTCTGTGTACCTTTCTCAGCACTTCTTTGCCTGAGGTACCTTCTCTAATTTACCAGCAGCTGGTCCTTTCTACTCCATAGCTGGAACAAGAATGTACTCTCCTCAGCTCCAGAAGCCCCTATTTATATAGCCCCAGCTATGACCTAATTGGCTGATACGAGTTGCAGCTGCTTGCTCCACAGGCTCAGCCCTCTCCCAGGACTGGATTTAATCCTCCATAGCGCCAGTACAGGGCAGATTCCCCATCACAAATCTATACCCCAAATCTATCAATATTAACAATACTTCACTATATACATGCATAGCAGTGTTCCCTTTAAGTTACACAGCTTCACAAGTGATTAACCAGCCTTGCCCAGTCAGTCAGCTGAGCCTCTGACTGGGTGGGGCTGATTAATCACCTGTGAAGCTGCACTGACACACAGCTTAGAAGGAACACTGATGCATAGACTTACATATTATAGTTCTGGACCAATACTTACATATATTATGTGGGGGTATGTTAGAGAAAATATACAGTTATGCTGTATACTTACTTTATAACCTATACCACATGTATATTTTGTGTATTATCATATTTTCTGTGTTTTACAAATAAAGATCTCTTTAATAAAATGTAAAAGAAAAATTCTTAGAATTTCTGACCAAATGCTTCAGCAAAAGAGTAATGATCCATCCGAAATTTCTATTATGCATTATGGCCCCCTTGCCAATAAAGTTGATCACGCCCTTTAAAAGAGAAAGAACCAACACTACATCTTGGTTTTCAGGTGTTGGAAATGAGCTAATTCCTGTAGGTTTGCTCAGGATTAAAACCATCTCCCCACTGTAAGTGAAAATTCTACATTTTGCACATATTTAATTTTTTATGGAAAAGAAAAACCAAAAAGGCTAAATAAAAAAGTTTAGTTGAAAAAATTAAGTTTTCAGGACCAACTTTGATATTGACACACACACACACACACACACAGTTTTAAAAAAATCTCATTCAATTTTGACAAGTTTCCTGCCAGCTCTAACTCGGATTAATTATATAGAACTCAGAGCTCCAAGAGGACCTTCTACAAGTGGTTCTTCCTTTTCATTGGATACATTTACACAACATTTAAATGTCCTTAGCTGGCCTATGCCAACTGACTTGGTCATGTGCTTGCAGGACTGGGACTTCGGGGTTGTAAAGCTGGTATAGATGTTTGGATTTGGGATAGAGGCTGGGTTCTGAGGTCTTTTTCTCTCACAGTCCGAGAGCCTGGTCTGTGGCCTGAGCCTGGACATCTGTACTGCATTTTTATAGCTTCACAGTTCAAGCCCTGAGATCATAGGCCAACCACAAATATGAAAATGCAGTGTAAACATACCCTTTCACCTGCAGTAAGACCTCCTTGTCATGTGAGCCTGTACCGGATATGGACTGGTCACTGAACTTGCTTATACACAACAGATATGCTCATCATAAGATATTATAATGCTCTGCAATGTATTGCTGATATTGGTTTAAATAGGGTGTTTTACACACTGTGACACATAGTGATTCGACCATGCAATACAGTTTAGAATTCCATTACATTCTCTCATTCCCTGTTGGAAGATTTCTGAGGCTTGTGGGAAGGATGGGGGCTCACGGAGAGGAAGTAGGGTCAGCTTGAGTGCTCACCCCTAATCATTGCACATCTCTGATTATTAATGTATCCTTACTCAGAGAACGCTTTCTGAGATAGACTTGACAACAAGGGCATGTCTTGACAACTATGAAAGAATGGTTCTGTTGTGATACATTGCAGGAGAGGCCTTTTATTCTCAGGACATAATCACTTGTTTGGGACTGAGAGGACGACAGGTTGTGATATTTTGTTATAATTATTTGTATTACCCAATTTATTATGGTTTATAAAGTATTTTGAAAGCTCTAAAACTTAGTGGGTTTTCTGATTGTATTACCTTTCTAAACTGGGACCTAGAGCTAATATGCATTGAAAATTAACTATAATCTGTTTTAAATTACTAGAAAAAGAAACATGTCTTGATCATGGAGTGGAACCAATGTAGAGTGAAGACTGTGATCATGAAACTCCATGTAGAGTAAAATTTCATGCATTTTGAAGTACTTTCTCTCCCCTTATGATTCATGGAAAAAATGACTCGTTGGTTATGGCTGTCAACAATAAGTCCCCTTTCTCCCATCTGGCTCTCATTCAATTGGTGCTGAAAATGGCTTAGCTACAAGTGTAGAGGGGGCTGATATTTTCCAACAAATCTTGCTAAACAAAGCATTCCCCCAGGGGTCTAGCTCTTTCCACAATAAAATAATCAGCTGAAGTGAGGAACAGAAAAAATTGCTATTGGCAAGCATTGTTCAGAACAAGTCATTTTCCTAGTCTGCATTAGACATAATAATGATGGCCTGGTCCATACCAGAAAGTTGTACCAGCAAAGTCTCCTTTTTTCAGCACAGCCTAGAACCTAATATTGGCGCCTACCTGCACTTTTCACAGCATATTTACTCCCCTTTTTAGAGTGACATAGGTCTCCTGACAGTATAATTCTACCAGTACATTATTACTGTGTATGCACGTATAGTGGTCCAGTATATGCAGACCTACTCTCACAATGCATCAATGCACTCTCACAATGCATCAATCCTTTCAGAAGTCACCTATCTGGTAGCCTATTTTAAAGTTCAGGAATCACTACATTTTATACAGACGGCCACAATTCTCTCAGAGGATTCTAGCTATTCTGAAATATAACACAAACAAACACTGATGTGCCTACCCACCATGAAGTATGCTTTTGCCTATACAACTTGACGCTATGTGGACACAAAGCCTGGCATTAGAGGACAAGTGTGAGTGCAGAGTGTTAAATAGTTCACTTTAGACAATGCAACTTTCTATTGTAGAACCAGTTTCACTCAAGTATCATACAATTAGAATGTTGCAATTTATCACCTAAAACAGGGATTGGCAACCTATGTCTCATGAGTTAATATGGCTTACTAGGGAGCCAGATATGGCTTTTTTGGAGCCCCAACTCAGCTTCCTCTCCCAAAACTCCCCCTTAGCAGAGAGCCAGCGCTGGTGCTATAGCCTCACAGCCCCCTGCAAAAATAAAACACCATCTTCCTGCGGGAGGTGGGGAGAAAGCGTGAGGTGAACGTGTGCTGCCCTTTTCCTTCCCCTGGTATGGGGAACAAGTGGAACCAAACATTGTTCCATGCGCTTCCCTTTTCCTTGCCCCAGGACACATTTCCTACAGGCTTCTCCCTGCAAATCCTTCCTGGAGGATTCCTTCCAGTGAACAGGAGCAGTGGGAGGCCATGTTACATGGTGCCTGTGAAAACAAGTATCCCTCCACCCCCTTATGCCCAGACACTGCACCTTCACCCCTTA
>JANRFK010004149.1:149711718-149735447 GCA_030068395.1 Apalone spinifera
GAGCAGAGAGAAACAGCTGTCCAGGGAGAGCCCTTTAAGTACGTGTCTGAAATGGCCGCTAGCCTCCGCCCCCGGAAAGGGCTGGTGCCCTTGTGCCCTCTACAAAATGGTGGCGAGCTTCTGCTTTTGCGGAAAAGCGCGCCGCCAATGTAGACGTGCTTTTCCGCAAAAGCGCATCGTTATAACGAAAACACCGTGCCAGTCTAGACGCTCTTTTTCCGGAAATACTTATAACGGAAAACTGTTCCGTTTTAAGCATTTCCGGAAAATCATGCCAGTCTAGATGTAGCCCAAGGGTATTACCACCTCACTCTACTCTGCCTAAAGCAAAAGAGAAGAGGAGCAAATAAATTAGTAGGGTATTATAAGGGACTGTCAGAGAAGCAGCCCTGAAAGGAAGGAGGAGTTTCAGTAGTGCTGTAAATGCTGGGAATTAATATAAGCCCTGACATGAGTTAGAAAGTGAAGAAGAGAGATCTGTTGACCAGTAGATTTTTTTCTATTGTGATGGAGCTGCAGTGAAGCTTTTGTTTGAACATATTATTAGTGGCCTAATTCAAAGCCACTGAAGTCATTGGACAAACCTTCACACCCTTCTTGCACATTCTTACTATAATTCAGCATGAGGAGAAAGTGATGAGAGAGCTGTTGTCCTATTTCTTGATCTGTGTCAAGCAAGGCAGGATTAAATTTGGGGTTAATTCCCCCAAATAAAACACTTTCAGCTTCTGATTGTAAAGTGAATTGAAACAACATGCAATCTAAAGAAACTATCTTATAAGTGAAGTGTTAAATTGCTCTTTGTAGCTAGTGGTATAAGAAAATGGTTATCTGGGCAATTTGAGAATTTGTTTCGAGTGGACAAAACAAAGACTGTTGTCTCAACTCTAATGTAGAAATTTATGCAATTATTTCACTGAAATTAATTAGATACTTAATCTTTGCCGGGTATTTTGTTAACTAGGCTAAAATAGCTCCTTCTTTTATAATACCATACAAAGAAATGTTAAGGTGGCATTTTAAAAGGAATGTGATTTGATGTTTTATTTAGATCTGGATTTCTGCGGAGCAGATGACAAGCACAATATTGCAAACCACAAATATTCAAAATTCTTGGGTCAGCCCATCTGAAATCATCATGTTAGTTTAACAAATCATGAGAATGTTTAAAACAACAAATGTGATGTTTTTTTTCTTTCACTTCTGTTTTTTAAAGCTTTTTGGGTGCACATTTTCAAGCTTTTCTCTGCACACTAGAGGACTATAGTCTAATTTGGGGGGGGGGAGGCAAATTAAGGCTGTTTTGTTTTTTGTTTTTTTTTAACAATGAAATTACTCCAGGAGCTGGGGCTTGGAGAAAAAACATTATATCACAAGATTCATGTTTAAATCATGCAGACACTTGGGATATAGTTGCTATTTTCATTTCAGACATGTATTTGAGGGGAGCTAGTGTGGTTCCCTCTTGTAGGTTTATGGATTTTTTTTGTCCTTGATTTATTCTTTTGGAAAATACCTATAGCATCAATTGAAAATGGATTTCCCTTCCACAGAACAGTTGAAAAACATTTAGTAACATTATCATCATTCTCAATGTCTATTATAGCTCAACTGAAACTGGCAGGCTTAATCTTTAAATTCTATAGGCTTTTCCCATAATGGGGTATTTGACATGTCTATACGAAAGAAGATATTGGATAAGGATATTATAAATGATTCCCTTCTGTAATAGGAAATGTGGGTATTATGTGTTGTTGCTTGCTCATTGTTTGTGGAAGAGAGTCAGTAGATACTTACTGCTATTCTATAACACTATCAAAAGGTTTAGGATCCAATCCCGCTCCACAGTAATTTACATAAGTTTCACCATTTACATCAATGGGAGTAAGAACTGGCCTTACTAAACAAACATGTTTAGTGTGAAATGGGAAAGGGGGCTATTTTTCCATGTATGCCTCTTCGTTTTGGCCACAATATCAGCAGCCAGAATGGTCACCTTTAAACAATCAATATGTGCCAACATGCAAGGGATGGGGCAGGGATGTGAGATATAGCAGCTATTTCTCTTTACTTATTCCAGGGAAATATTTTCAGCAGTTCAGACACCATAGTGTGCTATTCGTTATCATTTTTCATATTGTGATATGAGCCCAAGCTATAGACCATTAAGTTAGGTGCTACCAAAACACATTCAAAGTGACTTGATCAGAGTCTGTAAGTACTTACATGAGGAACAGAAATTTGATAGAGGATATTTCAATCTAGCCAACAAAGACATAACAAAATATAATGGTGGTATGTGAAGGCAGCCAAAGTCAGACTAGAAATAAGTGCATATTTTCAACAGTGAAGGTAATTAAGCAATAAGACAATTCAGGCTCACCAATGAGAACAGGGGCGAAGGTGCAGTTGCCCAGGAGCATGGGGGGAGGAGATCGCTGCTTCCTGCCCACCCTCACTCTATACCACTCCCAGAAGCATCCAGCACCCCCTTCCACAACGAACTCCTTCCCAGAGCCTTTAGGCTAGATTCCTTTCCACCCTAAACTCCCCACCCCAGCCCAGTGAAAGTGGGGGAGGGTGGGGAAGATAGAATGAGCAATGGAGAGAGGAGAAGGGAGTGAATGGGGATGGAAACGTGGAAAAGGGTAGGACAGAGGTATGGGCTCAGGAAAGGGGCTGGAGCAGAGGCAGGGGCAAGGATTTGGGTGTTTGTGTGATTAGATAGTTGGCTATTCTATTGGGTGGGGCATATGGAAGCTCTGGCTGAGCCAGAAGATCATGCCCAGCAGCACAGCCAGCAGCTCGCTGGACACTAGCCAGCACAAGAGTAGTACTGCCAAATGTCAGGAAGACCACCTGCATGCAGGTGTGGCTTGTGCATCCATGGGGGCCCATTGGCAATTCTGCGCTGGGGCTCTGAATTGCTGTCGGTAGGCCTGCCAAGACTTTGATGGATTCTGCATTGCTAGACATTTTAAAATCAAGATTATGTGAGGGTTTTTTTTCTAAAGATATGCTCTCATTGAATCAGGAATTAATTCAGGGAAATCCTATGGCCCATGTTATGCAGGAGGTCAGATCAGATAAATCCTATGGCTTTATAATTTATTATTTTAAAACAAAGAGATGGGCCTTTTCTCAAGGAATTTGTATCCATTGACAGACTTAGATTTTTTAGGAAAGCAAATGATCATTTTAAGTATCCTCTCTGCATCATAACCTTCCCATTCTGCGAGGGATATACTAAAAGCATGACACATAGTAATGATGTGGACCAAGTTATATGATAGCTCCAGGTTAAAAAAAAAAGTACACATGCTCCAATACCTATGTTACATCAAGAGTCATTTTGGCTGCTGCCCTGCTCTTGAGCTGGGGAGCACAAAAGCTTTGAGTCATCTTCTCTTCTCTCCCCTTTGCTGCACCAAATACGAGTTCAACTGAGCTGTGGATTAAGAATGTCCACACCATTGGAGTCAGCTGAAAGCATAACTATAGCAAACACATCTGATGTATTTCTGCTTCCACTCCTTCTCATCTGTTACAATGGCATTCTGCCTGCTTATAAGTTGATTGGACATTTTCCCTGAGATCATTTAAACCAAGGAATAATAGTTTCCCTTAGGCTCAGCACTCTAAGTGTCATCTGTTCTGCATAAAATTTGACTGCCTGTTAACTATGAAACAGTGGCACCTCATTCTTCTATGCATTTTTCTCCCCCACTTTTCCATCCAATAACCACTTATAAAAAGGGAAAGAAGAGAAAACCTCTGAGACGTGTGGAGAAGGAAGGCATAATGTTCACCAAGTACATTCCAGTCTGCAAATTAAGAAACTCATGTGGAGATCATTCAAAAATATAAGCTCTAGGTATTGTGCACTCCGTGCAGATAGGCCCACGGGTTCACAGTCAAGCACTAGCTGCATGGTCCACCTGACATTTAGGCAGTGTTGCCCAGCGAGCTGCTGGCACGGCCAGGGCTTCCACACACTCACTCAGAGGAATTGCCAACTGCCTAATCACACAAACCCAAAGACTCTTGTCTCGTCCCTTTCCTGGATCCTCACCCCCATTCTTTGCGCCCCCCCTGCCTTTATTACTTGCTTACCTACAAACTCACCAGTCTGGGTGGGAAGATTTGGGGCCCAGGAGGTAGTGTGGGCTCTGGAAGAGAGAGGTTAGGTACAGGAAGGGGTGCAGTCTCTATGATGGCATTTGGGTGCTGACTCTGGGCTAGGGCAGAGGACTGGGTTGCAGGAGGGGTGAGGGGTAGGGCTCCAGGAGGCAGTTGGGGCAGGGATGTGGGGTCCAGGAGGGAGCAGGAGGGCAGTGCTTACCTCAAGGGTCTCCCAAAAACAACCAGCACACTCCTCTGGCAGTGGCTCCCAGGCAGGGGTCTCTGTGCAGTGCTGCTTTCAGTCACCACTCCCACAGCTAACAGTGGCCACAGTTCCTGGACAATGGGATCAGTGGAGTCAGTGCTTGGGGCAGTAGCAGCATGCTGGGACCCTCTCCTTGCCCAGCATCTGTAAAGACTTGCCAGCCACTTCTAGGAGTGGTGTGGAAGTGACTGTGGGGAGGAAGCTTGCCTTAGCCACACTGCTTGTTGGTGGTGGTAGTCAGGGGCAGCTGGGCCCTTTTAATTCTCCCTGAGG
The DNA here is from genome assembly GCA_030068395.1 of Apalone spinifera. Classification (NCBI taxonomy): domain Eukaryota; kingdom Metazoa; phylum Chordata; order Testudines; family Trionychidae; genus Apalone; species Apalone spinifera. The sequence continues at coordinate 149,716,379 of JANRFK010004149.1, forward strand.
AACCACTGAATGTGCAAGTATCTTTCTGTAAGACTAGAACTGGGGCATGAGCAAAGAATGTAGCAGCAGTCCGTAGTCTGAGTCAACTTTATAATAAAATTAGATTATTTTACAGATTAGATTATTTTATCAGACAATGGACTGTGTTTCTATTGGAGGGAGGTGAAAAGGTGAGCAAAAATTAATGCTGCAATGTCAGTTTTGGTAACCATCATTCCAGTGAGATACTTACATCAAACCTAATTTTAAGCATGTGAACCATGCTATTCAAATCATTGGGCCTGATCCTGAGCACCCTGACCTGATCTAGCAGAACATTTCCTCCTCTTCCCTGCTACAAATGTATATAGTCTTGATACTGAAGACAACAGAATTAATGGTGTCTAGCCTTTATTGGATTTTTAATTTTTTTCTTCCAATTTTTCATGCTTTTTCCTACTCTGTAAATCTCCAACTTTGGAAAAGTGACAGAGTAAGCAAAGGAAAAATGAAATACTAACTCTGCCACTCAGTAAAGCTCAAAATTTCCTGAACAGTTTCCCAGTTCTTTAAGACTGGGAAAAAAATTGATTAAAAATTAAACAAAATTAATTTCTCTTGCATTTGCTTTGAGATTTTCTCATACAAATCAAGTAAAATCATATTTTTCTGCCAAAAATATTTTAATGAAACCCCACTTTTGAGTAAAACCTTTTTGACCAGCTCCAGTGATAAAGTTGTATGCCTAAATTATGGCTACATTAATCTTCTCAAATCCTCTGTGGATTATATAGTTAAGTATTACTACTCATAGTGTATTACTGTGAAGGGAAAACCTTTTCCCTAGGAGATGACCACATCTTTTCTGAGACTGTCTTGAAACCCTCAGATAGCTTTTAATCCAAGATTTGCTTAGAATCATATTGTAACTCATCTGCATTTGTTTCAGAACAGAAATCCAGAGGTGAAAGGTTCTCATTATCAGTCCTTTGAGCCATCAAGTCTCCCAGTTAATCCCACAAATTTAATATGCCCATGCATATCTATGGATGAATGAACTTCAGATCCATTTGGATACAAAACCATTGTCACAGTTCAGATAATCACATGCTCATGTCATATAATTCTTATACTGTCTATGGACATGCTCAGCAACAGCTGAGCCATTACTACATAACAGTGACACTTGCTGATTTCAGGAGCAGAAGCTAATATGCAATGAATGTGGGCTTTATTTCTAAATTATTCACGTATGTTAATATTTGACTCTTGCCTTCTTATGTATTCTTAAAATTAATTTGCTATCACATCCAGACACATAAGTTATGGCCAAGATTTCAAAGCCATATAGGCGATATAACAGCCAATTCTGTAGGTGGCTTTCAATATCTTAGCATAGGTCTTTCAGTTTATATTTGCTAACAAACCATTTGAAAAACAAGGGGCTGGTAACTGTGGTGAGTAGGAGTAGATGGCTCTTGTTTTACTACCAACACAGAACTGACAGAAAGTATGCCACTTGTATTTTGACTAAAATCTCTGATCTTACAATAATTCATGACATATTCTCATCATATTAGCATCAAAAAAGAATAGGGGTTGGGAGCAACCTTGAGGAGACAGCAGGTCCAGCCACCTGTACCGAGGCAGGATTAAGTAAACTTAAATCAAACCTGACAAGTGTTTCTTCAACCTGTTTTTAAAAATGATGGAGATTCTATAACTGCCCCCCCAATGGAAGCTTATTCCAGAGCTTAACTATGCTATTTAAAAGTTTTTCTTAACAGCTAACCTAAATCCTCCTGCTGCAGATTAAGTGCATTGCATCTTGTCCCACCTTCAATGGACATAAAGAATAAATTATATGCAGGACTGTGATCAATAGCCCTTAGCATATTTAAGGCTGCTAGCAGGTCCCATCCACCCCTTTCCTCCAAATAGTCTTCATTTCTCAATACTAAACAAGCCCAGTTTTCTTTAACCTTTCCTCACTAGTCAGGTTTTCCAAACCCTTTTTCTCTCCTCTAGACCCTTACAATTAGTCTACATTTTACCTAAAGTGTGGCACCCAGAATTGGACACATTACCTTAGTTGAGGTCTTTCTGTTGCCCAATAAATTGGAACAAATACTTCCCATGTCTTACATATGACATTATTGTTAATACAGCTGTATCACATTGTTGACATTCAAATTTGTAATCCATTATATCCACAGATCCTTTTTCAGCAGTACTACATCCTACCCAGTTATTTTTCCTTCTGTAGTTAGGAAGGAAAAATCAAAGGCACAAGTGTAAGAATCGTCTTTGAATTTCCTCTTGTTAAATTCAAACTCATTCTCCAAATTTTTCAAGGTTGTTTTGAATTCTGTTTCTGTCTTTTAAATTTGGGTGTCATCTGCTAATTTTATAAGCATGCTTTCTACTCCACTATCCAACTCATTAATGAAAATAATGAGTACCACACCCGAGACTGACCTTTGCAGTATCCTGTTAAGGTGCTTCTATACTGCATCCTTAGCTGGAAATATGCTATGCAATTTGAGCCACACAAATTGCATAGCTCATTTCAAGTTAATTTTGAAATAGCTTATTTCATAATTTAGCGCTGTCTACACAGTGCCAAATTTCTAAATAAACCACCCTTCCGAAACCTTAATCCTTGTGGAATGAGGTTTACAGGGACATCGGAATAGCATTCCATTGTATTTTGAAATAAGAGGCTTGTTTCAAAGGTGCAGAATAGCTATTTTGGGATATTGGAAGTATCCCGAAATAGTGCTGCAGTGTAGACATACCCTTAAATATGCCCTCCAAGTTTGACAGTGAATGATCAATAACCAACCTCTGAGTACAGTCTTTCAAACTGCTTTATAATAATCTAATCTAGACCACATTTCCATAGTTTGTTTGAGACTGTCATGTGGGAATATTTCAAATGCCTTACAAAACCAAAATATATCCTGTCTAGTGTTTCACCTTTATCTACAAGACCAGTAACCCCATGGAAGAAGGAAAATTACATTTGTTTGGCACCATTTTTTCTGGGCAAACCCATTCCAGCAACTCCTTTTAACACTGTTATGAACTAGACACTTACAATTGATTAATATTTTGTTCCAGTAACTTTCCAGATATCCAAGTTGGCTGATTAGTCTATAATTCATGGGATCTCCTTTGTTCTCTTTTTTAATGATCAGTTCCTCTTCAGTCTTCTGTGATTTCATCTGTTCTACAGAAGTTCTCAGAAATAATTGTTAACGGTTCCCAGACTGCTTCATCTAGTTTCCTAAATATCTTAGGATGAATTTCATAAAGATCTGCTGAAACATTCTTTAATTCATTCTTTCCCTATTTTGGCTTGCATTCCCCATCCCCTGTAGTTAAAATTAGTTGTGTTGATTATTTGATTACCATTAATGGTTTAATGGAAGGCTGAAGCAGAACAGGAAATAATCACCTCAGCCTTTTTGATGTCATCAGTTATTAGTGCTCCTTCATTTTTAAGTAAAGGAGCTACCTTTTTTCTTGTCTTTTTTTTCTTGCTCCTAAATCTTTAAAGAACCACTTATGATTGCCTATTACTAAGTATCATTCAATTTGTATCTTCCATGCTACACTGAGCTCTTCTTCAGGTCTGGGACAGGTATTCAGTATCACAACTAAACATAAGGTAGATCAAAATGTTTAGCATAAGTAAACACATAATATAAGAGACAATGCAAGTTGAAGTGGCCCTTTCACCTCTCTCATAGGACAAAAAGGGGGTATATTAGGTTACAGGTTGTAATCAGCTATATATTTAGTACCTTATTTAGATCACGATTTTTAGTGGCTAGCAAAGTTAGGTCTTAAAACGATCATTTTAGATCTAGTATAATTCTGCTTATAAGAACAATGAGGAATCCTGTGTTACCTTTTTGAGCTGTGAAAGCTTATGCCCAAATAAATTTGTTAGTCTTTAAGATACCACAGAACTCTTTGTTGGTTTTGCAGCTACAGACTAACATGACAACCCCTCTGAGACTTGTTTGCTTATAATGGTTACACTAAGTGCATTGCCACCAGCCCTACTCCCCTTGACCAATACTCTTTCTATTCATTAGGCTTTAAATAATCTTGGCCATTATTTGGCATTTGATTAAACAGCAAAACAATAACTATGCGTACCAAGAAAACCAATGGACATCGCAAAAACATTTCATTTCATATATTTATATAACGACACTATACTCGTGGCTGCTGAGCTCTTTTTTATTTGGTAAAGAATATGTCCGCATTCTTCTGGACTCACTGAATACAGAACAATTAAGCCATGCAGAAAACTTTGACTATGAAATCGGTTAAACATTGCAACCATAATTACCATATAAAGAATTCACTGTTTTCAACTACCAATGTTGTTTTTCTTTGTTTAGTCACAGAATGATTATTTATATTAAATATGCAGCAATTTAACATCTTGCTAATGAACTAGAGTTGAAAGAAGTCTTTGGTCTCATGTTAATAACCTCTGTAAATAGTATTAAGTGATAGTCATTACAGTATCTTCATTGCCTTCTGGGTGGAGCTCAAGGATAATCTGCTCCTTAAATGATGTGGGCTGTAACACAGTGTTCATGCATGTTGTTCAGCAAGACAGCTGTGGCCTTAAATGTTGAAACAGTGTTTGCTTACTTAGTGACAGGATGCTGTTGAAATAAGAGTCCAGGTGCTTTATTCATTCTAGGCATTATGTTAGTTTATTCATGATGTATTTATTATTAGTATGACATCCCTCTCAATTAACATTTACAGTGATGTAGGAGCTCAGCACTCATCAGAATTAGACTATGTTTTCGGAGTTCAGGTTGCTAACTGTTCATGCACTAATTCACATGCTTTTTTGGGCACTCTCATATTCCCACATTAAGTAAAATAAATGTTAATTTAAATACTTGGGTTGGATGGCACACACCAGGCATCTGAGTAAGCATTTTACCATTTTTAGCTGATAAAATATTGGTTTTCCACTGAAAATTAGGTCTCTGCTTTTCTTGTATGTTTTCTATCTCAAATAGTGATGCAAGCTAGCATCAAAAGAACATTCATTCTTGTCTTTCTATTTGTCAACAGAATGGAAACTCCTTTCTGGACACCTTCTTCTTAGAGCATTTCATACATTGCAAGTTTGGAGCATTTGAAAGATTGTAAGCTACTCTAGTCAAGTAATAGGCTACTTTTTGCATGGGGGAATAGCTGAAATATCAGGACTATACAACATTAATTATATCTGTTTTTATCATGTGAATTTAACAAACAAACAAAAAAAACCCCTCAATTAGAAACACAACATACTTATTACCTTGCTCAAGGACAAGTATCTGTGAAAAATCTGATTAAAAGGTGGTAATGTAAAAGGCTTTCTTCATCTACCATTTGATCTAGAGGCGAATCTTATTTAAATTGCATTCTAACTCTCGCTTATACTCAAGGTCCTTGAAGATGACATTTTCCTAACAAAACTAATCTCCAAAGTGTATTCTTTCTTTTTGGTTAGTGCCCATAGGAGAACTTGTTTAAGTTGCCATGTCATCTTGAACTGATTTTTGAAATGTAAGTTCATTTTGCATTCCCCCCTTTGTTTCTTCTGTGTTATTATTGAAGATAAATAAAATATATTTTTAAATTTAACAAGTGCCTTATACATAAAGTGAATTTGAACATGACTTCAGCTTTGATCAGCTTGCATAAATGCCCCTTCAATCCTTCTCTCCCTATTGCTATATTTAATATCCATAGAAGAGTCTTGCCTTCCATTCCTCTCTCACAACTTAACTCCACTACAATCCAGGAGTTGTCCGAAAAGATCCTGCTCCTAAAACTATCCTATTTCCAATAAATGCCTCATGTAAACTTGGTCCAATTAATGCCTTTTATTCCTACTACTACACTGTTGCTGTGAAAAATCTTGCAACACTTCTATTAAACCTTGAAATGCTTCTCACCTCCTCTCAAAGTCACAGAGGAAACAGTTTTCCATATATGCAAGATACAGAAGTTCCAGTTTTCCTCTCAGTTACACTGGTATAAATGAGGAATAACCTAATTACAGTGCTTAATTTGTGCCAAAACTTGCCAGGCCTGTCCTCTGGAACCACTAAGCTTGGCACATCATGCCTCTAGCACTTCCGGGCTTGCTGTGTCAGTTATGAAAGAAAAATAATCACTTGTGTGCCAGCACCTCTTTCACTACAAATTAAGCAATGGGATTGCATTAGTGTAAGACATCACACCCCTAAATCTCAGGGACATAACTCCCCTCTGTGATGTAACTTGGCTGATAGCCCAAAGTGCAAGAAAATGTGGAATGAAGATGTTGCTCAGCATCTATAGACCTTCAAAAAGATAGAAAACTGAGGTAGAAAAGAAAGAAGCTGGATAAAGGACTTATTTCATATGAAGCCTTTCAATGCTAATGGCTATGGAATATATGATCATATGTAGTTATGAGTGAAAAATCATCCTAGGCATTCTAGACACTGTAATCACAGATTGTGGTAACTCACACCTCAACAAAAATTTAAGGTGGATAAATTAAGCTGATCGTACAGTCTAGCAATTTTATATCCTTTGGTGGGTGTAACAAGGTATATCTAGCATGCTGAATCAGCAGGAATTAAGTAAATATTTTCCTCCATGGGCCCATGCTTAGAAAGAATATAGGTCAACAGAAGATCCTCTTAATCTTTTTGAGTGTGTTATCCTTGAGAGATAAGTCATCACCAATGTCTCCAATGAGTTTACAATGCATATTTAGATAAAAACAAACAATTATGACAGAGGGAAAATAAAAACATATGAACCCCAGTAGGAGAACTCTTTAACCTCTTGGGACTCTTAATAACAGATGTAAAAGTATCCAAGTATCCATCCTTTTACAAAAAACCCAATAAACCTTCTAAACCAGACTATAACTAGAAACAGGAGAGCTGCAATTCATTTATAAATTTAACATGATCTAATTAGGACTGAATAAAGACTTAGCATGATTCTCTCTCCACACAGGCAATTTCCCCAATTCACATTCCACCATCAACTTCTGGGAGTGAACCTTGTTAATACTGGTCCTACACTTGGTAAGTAACTCCCTTCCTTTGGTATGCTGGTTTTATTTATATATCTTTATCTATCCATCCATCTATATGTATATCTCCCCACTTCTGTGATTTCCACTCATGCAGCTGATGAAGTGGTTTTGACCCATGAAATCTGATGCCAAATACATCTGTTACAAGGATGGTAACAGTGACAAGATAATGAAGTTGCTTGGGTTAGTTATGCAAATAACTTGATAGTTCCACTTCATTAAAATAATATGTTAATCTCAAATTAGAGACTATATGCTTATGTTGCATTATATCCAAAGAGACGGATATAAATATACATAAAAAACCTAGCTCAACTCTGTCTAAAAATACAAAGTCAATATATACCATCGGGGGAAGAGGGGCATGAAATTATCTGAGTGTATTAGTTAAATGTGCATCCACAAATGGGAATGTGTGTTTTGGGGTGGCATAGAAAGGTTGAGAATGGAGTGTTTCATGATGATGTATATGCCAATATAAAAGGCATGCAAATTGAGAATTAAGTTGAATTCCAAATAGCAGAGGAGATGAAAAACTGTGGAGAAGCAATTTACTTATGCCAGCATCAGCTAACTCAAACATGAACAATTTGAAAGAACTGTCAAAAGCTACAATATTTCCATCTCTGTTTCCTAAGGCAAGTAATGTGATTTAGAAATGCGTGAACCTTTTATATTAATCTCATTGGGGAAAAAAAAAGGTTTAATATTCTTTTTTTTTCCTGTGTGTTTGCATGTAGCATTAAACAAAGATTTTGCGTAGTCACATTTATTTATCATTTGTTCCTAGAATTCTGTGTCAATCTTCATGATAAGCCCACCCTTCAGTTTTTGCCAGGCGAACAAGAGCATTTTCTGCAAGTCATAAACAAGGAGCAAATCTTTTCTCTACTCCCTGGACAGGGAGAGCAGAAGAATTGATAGAACTGAAGCCACAGCTTTGTGATGGCTACCAGCATCCTAGTGTGAAGGGTTGAATTGGGGGGGCAGATCTTGCAAATGAAGCCCACTGCCAGAGCACTCAGCTGCTCTGACTCATTCCCCCAACAAAGCCTTCAGAGACTCAGACCTCATGCTCATTGCAGCAGCCTATGTCTGAGATGGAGATGGATCAGAAGACACCTAGTAAGATATTTCACTGATCCCACAAGAACTGCAAGATAAACTGCGCAACTGTTTTACGTGACCAGGAACCTCCTATTGATTCTCAGTATAACATACTAACAAGGTTTCCAGTGTGCCCTTGATCTCGTTTCTTTTCCTGCTCCACACTTGTTCCAACCTGTGCCAGTTCCTATTCCTTTTCCAGCCTGGCCTGAGCTCATTTCCAAAACACAACAACCTTGACAATGTTCTACTCTGATCCTGCTCCAGTCCTTCATCTTCTTCCTGACATCCATGCCCTCAGAATGTCTCCAACCCAGCTTCAACTTCAGGCTTGAATCTGGGCTCTGATTTGCCTATGGACTCTCACCTTGATTCTGACCCACAACCTGGCTGCAGATCCCAGTGTTGCCCTGAGCTTGTTCCTGACTCTAAGTCCAGTTTCAACCATCATTCTAAACACATAAGAACGGCCACACTGAGTCAGACCAAGTTCATCTAGCCCAGTATCCTGTCTGCTGACCGTGGCCAATACCAGATGCCCCAGAGGGAGGAATGACAACAGGTAATCCTCATATGATCCCTTCCCTGTCACCCACCTCCAGAGAAACAGAAACTAGGGATACCATTCCCACCCATCCTTGCTAGTAGCCATGGATGGACCTAACCTCCATGAATCTAGCTAGCTCTTTTTTGAACCCTGTTAAAGTCCTAGTCTTTGCCAATCCTCTGGAAAGGAGTTCCACAGGTTGACTGTGCACTAAGTGAAGAAACACTTCCATTTGTTTTAAACCTGCTGCCTATTAATTTCATTTGGTGACCCCTAGTTCTTATATTGTGGGAATAAGTAAATGACTTTTCCTTACTCACTTTTTCCATACCGGTCATGATTTTATAGACCTATCTCATATCCCCCCTTAGTCTCCTCTTTTCTAAGAAAAGTCCAAGTCTTTTTAATCTCTCTTCATATGGGACCCATTCCAAACCCCTAATCATTTTTGTTGCCCTTTTCTGAACCTTTTCCAATGCCAATCTATCTTTTTTGAGATGAGGCAACCACATTTGTATACAGTATTCAAGATGTGGGTGTACCATGGTTTGATATAGAGAAATAAGATATGTTTTGTCTTATTCTTTATCCCTTTTTAAATTCCTAACATTCTATTTGCTTTTTTGATTGCCATTGCACACTGAGTAGATGTTTTCAGAGAACTATCCACAATGACTCCAAGATCTTTCTCTTGAGTAGTTGTAGCCAAATTAATCTTAACTATCTTGAGCAGTTTGGTATCATCTGCAAATTTTGCCATCTCACTGTTTATCCCTTTCTCTAGATCATTTATAAATAAGTTGAATAGGATGGGTCCCAAAACAGAGCCTTGGGAGACCCCACTAGTTACGTCTCTCCACTTGGAAAACTTACCATTTATTCCTACCCTTTGTTTCCTGTCTTTTAACCAGTTATCAATCCACGGAAGAACCTTCCCTCTTATCCCATGATAACTTACTTTACTTAAGAGCCTTTGGTGAGGGATCTTGTCAAAGGCTTTCTGGAAATTTAAATATACTATATCCACTGGATCTCCTTTGTCCACATGTTTGTTGAACCCCTCAAAGAACTCTAGCAGATTAATAAGGCATGATTTCCCTTTACAGAAACCATGTTGACTTTCCCCCAATAATTATGTTTATCTATGTGTCTGACAATTTTATTCTTTTCTATAGTTTCAACACCATCCATGATGGCCTACAATTTATGCACTAGCATCTGGAGATGAACTGCATGGTCTGAATTCCTTCTCTCTCTAGTATACAGATTAGTTTCTTGAGCTGAGCATTAGGCCTTTGAATTCAGAAAGTCCCTGAATAAGGAATTCATATTCAGTCTAATGAGAAGTTTTCAGCAAAAAATTGATATCTTTGAGGGATGGGGGAGCTCTGATTTAGAAAATGCAAATATTTTCAGCCAGAAATGGCCTCAGAACCACATCATTTTGGAAAAACCAAAATAAATTAAGTATTGAATTTTTAAAAAGATGAGAACAAATACTGCAGCCTTTTGTTGGCAGAGACAATGCAAATGAAGTGCTCATTAGCATTTGTCACTCTCTCATTTACACATTCTCTGCTGATGCTTTTTGCAGAAGAGGTTTTTGAGCAAAAACAAGCAGTGTAGATGGGGCCATTTTGCACAAGATCCCTTATGCCTCAAAAAAGGAGGTATATAGGATCTTGTACAATAGGGTTTTTTTTATGTCAGTGTAAACATAGCCTCAGTGATTCACAGTCTCACCAAGAGCTTCAATGTTGCGCTCCCATGTTCTAGATGAGTGCATTAACCACCAGGCCATGCAGTCAATCCATCTCCCTCTCTACCAAGATAAACTTAAAAAAAATAACAAGGTACCTGTACCACCTTAGGGCATGCCTACACTTGGGAGTTATTTTGAAAAACCTCCCCTTATTTAGAAATAAGGCAAGCGTCCACACTACCAAACTTGTTATTTTGAAATAACTCCTGCTGGTGAAGAGAAAAGCTTATTTTGAAATAGTTATTTCAGGGCATATTATTTCAAAATAACTTATTTCAAAATAGCCTGGTAGTATAAACATAGCCAAAGACTGACTTTATTCCGAAATAACAAAGACATAACAAACGAAATAACAAAGCCTACATTGCAAGCCATTATTTTGAAATAATATTGAGCTGGAGGACTTCTTACTCAAACTCCTGTAACCCTCATTTCAGGAAGAGTAAGGGAAGTCAAAGGAAGAGTGTTCTTCCTTTGACTTCCTGCTGTGTATACAGCACCAAAAACCCAATTAAGCTACACAATTGATGTAGCTCAAGTTGCATAGCTTAATTTAACTTTTCGCTGTGGTAAATACATGCCCTTGGAGACTAACAAAAATATATAAATAGTATCATGAGCTTTCGTGGACACAACCCACTTTACCAAGAGAGATTAAGATTAAAACTGGATCACTCACCTGAGATGTGGACACTCAATTTAAATACCTGCTTGAATCGGGCTTCAAACACAGAGTTATTGGCTGTTCTGGTCAATCTCACATTTTTGTTTTGTCCTCTTAAAAAAACAAAACAAAACAAAGTCTAGGTTAGCTTTCCATGCAGATTCATCCCTTCCTATCCCCCAAACATTTCATTTTTTGGCCAGCCTTAGTTAGTGATTTGTTTTAAACATTCCTGCATGCAGGGTAAAATACTATTAAAAATGAACATTTAGTCACTGGTGAGTCAACTAGTGATAAATCAACAGTCCAATAAAGTAGATGATTTAGGAATAAATTAAACGCAGATGTCTTGTCTATCTTATATTTCTGAGAGTTTTTGGCATTATCTTAGATTATATAGAAAAGAGATTTCAGCTCTTTCTCCCTCTTTGCTTTCTTCAGCACAAATTATCTAGTCTTAAGCATTCTGTCATGTTGTATAGTACACTGACATTTCCATCAGAAGGTAAATAAAACTCAAATTAATATAAATGTCTTTGCACCTCACATTTCCTGTCACAGACACTGAAATATCAATCTGTTACGCTTGTATGTAAGCATCAGCAACCTTTTTCATTACAACTTAGAGTGCTACAGGATAATAAAGAAAGATATATACATTCAGAAATGTGTTGAATTAGAAGTTAATCCTGGGAATATTGTGAAAACAATTGATATTGGATGCCTTTTTACATATTATTATACAGTACTTTTCATTTAAAAAACTTCAAAACACTCTGTATTGAATCTATATTTCACCTGCAGTAAAAAAAATAGTTTTGTAACAACTAGATGGATGTTCTAGTTCTCAGCTGACCAATATTAAGCAATCTTTCTCTACTATATCAAAGAAATTAGATGGAAAACCCAATAGTTATCTTGTGGAGAAATGTTGCTTACATCATTTTGCTGAATGGTTTGTCCTGTGACAGTCCTATATTAAATAATTCAAAGACTAGGCTTCCAAATGAAATATTTTTAGAGCTCTTCTCCACACATTTTTCAACTTGCAGTATTAGGAATAAATTATCCAGGGTTTTAAACTCTTTTTATATAATGCCAAGACAGAAAGTTTTATGTCTTTGATTTAATTCCAACACAGAATTCCCTCCCTCCCCCCACCCTTGGGTCCTTTTGGACCTAGCAGTCTCAAGAGGAGGCTATTTATAAGGTCAACTTTTTAGAACGCTATGTATTCAGTGGAATAAGAATAATTTGAACATCTACTTGTTTCATCATTACAATATATGATCTGCATGTGTCTCTTGCAGCCAGAACTTTTTGGTGAAGAGGAAGTGAGGACATATGTAGTCTGAATGTGTAAGATTTGTAATATGCATTTTATATGCTCACAGAATTGAGTAGGTGGTTTTGCCAGCATTTTAATTCACTCCTATAGAATCTGATCCAAATCTTACTGAAGTTCATAATATTTCTATTGCTTCCAAAGGTGTTGCACTGAGCCTACTGAGTTCATATTCTTTAGTATACAGATTATAGAAGGTCAATGTATCTACTTTCTGCAGTTTTTAAGTCCTGGTACTGATCATGCATGTGAGCTTAATTAAAACACAATGATATCACATCATGTGGTCCCCTTTTTGTAGTGCTTAGGCAAGAACTCAGAAAACTGACTCCCTGTAATGCCATCCAATCTCAGGAATCTTTCCATCAAGGTCTGAAGCTCACAGCCGTTAGTTACAGCTCAGGTGCATAACATCAAGCCAGCCTCTGCACTTTTGTTTCTAATGTTTGTGAAATAGATGTTTAATAAAGACAAGATAATTGGCAAACTAATGATCCATACAGACTCCCAGAGCTACCATATCATGAGTAGAAGCATCTGTGTGTTAATGTTTAACATTAAGATTTTTAAAAATGAAATGGGCTAATGAGTTGGACAATAAATGTATTGAAAGAAAACAACCACATTCCTAAACAGTATTTGGCATTTTGCTTCCAGGGTTTAATGTTATGTTAAATTAATATCATTATGTATTACTGTTTAGCAGATTCCTTTAAACTATTACATCGAAGATTTTTAAAACACATTAAATTAAATCCTTAATTTTATCTTAAAGCCACAAAATAAAGGATTTGTCTTCATGGCATAATGTCAGTCAACAGTTTGGATAGTAACAAGTTGAAACTTGATTTAGTCCTAAGTGGAGCGCAGAATCTGTTCCAAGAGATAAATATAATTGGACCACTTGGAAATAGTGACCATAATGTAATAAAATGTAACGTCCCAGTGGTAGGAAAAAAACCTCAAACAGTCCAACACTGTGGAATTTAATTTTAGAAAGGGAAACTACATGAAAATTAGGAAGTTAGTTAAACAGAAATTAACAGGTATAGTGACAAAAGTAAAATCTCTGCAAGCTACACAGAAACTTTTCAAAGACACTATAATAGAGGCCCAACTTAAACATATATCCCAAATTTAAAAAAACACAGAAAGAGAACCAAAAAAGTGCCACCGTGGCTTAACAACCAAGTAAAAGAAGCAGTGAGAGATAAAAATACATTTTTTAAAAAGTGGAAGTCAAATTCTAGTGAGGAAAATAGAAAGGAGCATAAAAATTGTCAAATTAAGTGTAAAAATATAATCAGTAAAGCCAAAAAGGAGTTTGAAGAACAGCTAGCGAAAAACTCAAAAAGTAATAGTAAAATGTTTTTTAAGTACATCAGAAATGGGAAGCGGGATAACAACCAATGGGGACTTTGGATGATCGAGATGCTAAAAGATGATAAATTCACTCAAAGATGATAAATTCATTGAGGAGAAGCTAAATGAATTCTTTGCTTCAGTCTTTCTGGCTGAGGATATTGGAGAGATTCCCAAACCTGAGCCATTCTTTTTAAGTGACAAATCTGAGGAATTGTCCCAGATTGAGGTGTCATTAGAGGAGGTTTAAGAACAAATTGATAAACTTAACAGTTACAAGCCACTGGGATCAGATGGCATTCACCCAATAGTTCTGAAAGAACACAAATGTGAAATTGTGGAACTATTAACTGTCATTTGTAACCTATCCTTTAAATCAGCTTCCTTACCTAATGACTGGAAGATATCTAACCTGATGCCAATATTTAAAAAGGGCTCAAGAGGTGATCCTGGCAATTACAAACAGGTAAGTCTAATGTCAGTACCGAGCAAAGTAGTTGAAACTATAGTAAAGAAAAAAAAATTGTCAAACATAGATGAACATAATTTGTTGAGGGGAAGTCAACATGGTTTCTGTAAAGGGAAATCATGCCCTACTAATCTACTAGATTTCTTTGAGGGGATCAATAAACATTCTGACAAGGGGGATCCACTGGATATAGTATACTTAGATTTCCAGAAAACCTTTGATAAGGTCCCTCACCAAAGGCTCTTAAGTAAAGTAAGTTGTCATGGGATCCTTTCACGGATTGATAACTGGTTAAAAGACAGGAAACAGAGTAGGAATACATGATTTTCTGAAAAAAATAAAGTTTTCAGAATGGAGGTAACAAACGGTGTCCCCCAAAGGTCTGTACTGGGACCCATCCTATTCAATTTATTTATTTATTGTCTAAATGATCTAGACAAAGGGGTAAACAGTAAGGTGTCAAAATTTGCAGATGATACCAAACTGCTCAATATTGTTAAGGCTAAAGCAGACTGTGAAGAGCTTCAAAAAGAACTCACCAAACTAAGTGACTGGGCAACAAAATGGTAACTGAAATGTAATGTTGATAAATGTAAAGTAATGAACATTGGAAAAAATAATCCCAACTATATATACAATATGATGGAGACTAATAATTTAGCTACAACTACTCAAGAGAGAGATCTTGGAGTCATTGTGGATAGTTCTCTGAAAACATCCACTCAGTGTGCAGAAGCAGTCAAAAAAGCAAATAGAATGTTAGGAACTATTTAAAAAGACAAAAAAAAAATCTTATTGCCTACATATAAAATCATGGTACGCCCACATCTTGAATACTGTGTACAGATGTGATCTCAATCTCAAAAAAGATATATTGGCATTGGAAAAGGTTCAGAAATGGCAACAACAATTATTAGAGGTTTGGAACGGGTCCCATATGAAGAGAGAATAAAAAGACTTGGAATTTTCAGTTAGGAAATGAGGAGACTAAGGGGGGATATGATAGAAGTCTATAAAGTCATGACTGGTGTGGAAAAGGCGAATAAGGAAAAGTTATTTACTTATTCCCACAACATAAGAACTAGGGGTCACCAACTGAAATCAATAGGCAGCAGGTTTAAAACAAATGGAAGTTTTTCTTCACTTAGTGCACAGTCAACCTGTGGAACTCCTTTCCAAAGGATTGGTGATGACTAGGACTTGAACAGGGTTCAAAAAAGAGCTAGATAGATTCATGGAGGTTAAGTCCATCAATGGCTATTAGCAAGGATGGGTGGGAATGGTATCTCTAGTTTCTGTTTCTCTGGAAGTGGGTCACAGGGGAGGGATCATATGAGGATTACCTGTTGTGTTCTCTCCCTTTGGGGCCTCTGGTCAGAAGACAGGATACTGGGCTGGATGGACTTTTGGTCTGACCCAGTATGTTCTTATGAAGAAATTGTAAAACATGCCATCTTGCATCATTGTGGGGTTGGTCAGGTTGGTAATAACATACATTCAGCCATGAAAAATATTGTTTGAGTTTTAAAAGCTAAATAGGTGTATGAATATGGAAATGTGAACATAACTTTGAATTGCACAGATCTACATCCCTTATTTCAAGGCAAAAATTAATGTAACAGATTTGAGTCACAATGGACTCAATTATTGGTGGCACCAAAGTGCCCTGACTCACAGTGACTTGAAATGTTATGAGACTGGGCCCTATATCTATAATAAATTTAATTTGAGCCAAATTTGACCAGTGGCCAAAGTAGTGAGAGTTTCCATAGTTCACTATGTGATCATAACTATTCAAAATTCTTCTCCAAACCCGAAGTGCTCATCTGCCATTGTCTTTTTTCAGATTGGTCATATCACTTGAATTTTGCTTACTGAAAGTGCCATGTAAAGAACATAACACTAGTTCTTTATTAATTTTCTCTGACATTTCTTTGGAAAATTTCAATATTGATTATCTCACCTCATTTACTGACCAATTTAGACAACGGTTGTTAAAATATTTGTTTCACTTAAAATTAACAACCAATAAAACCCCTAAATACTTAAATGTCTTCTTAAAGTCCTAAAAGAACATTGGGTTTCCACACTGGTAGATGTCAGAAGATCCCAGATTAAATTTAAAAAAACCCTGGGGTTATCAATAAAACCTTTCACTTTTCCATCTTATTAGACATGTTTCCAATTTTAGAAAACAATCTATGTCTACAATTAATTGTTAATTCAGTTCTCAAACCAAAGCCTCAAAAGATTACTTGACCTTTAAAAACATTTAAATTGAAGAACTTTAATTAAGATATAGTAAGTATAATTGCACTATTAGAAGTTACAATATAATGTCATTTATTTCTGTTTAAATTTAAAGTTGTAGGAAATAGTTATGACCAAATTCTCTGCTACTGTAAATTGATACAGCTGCACTAGCTTCAATGAGACTACTCAGTGTACAGCATGTAGTCAAGTCTTTGGGTCTTAGACTATAAATTCAGCCTCAAATGTCAGTTTTATGCTGTCAAAGCAAAAAACCAAACAAAAATTCACAAGACAATTCCCTCAGTTCGCAAATGGCCATATTTCATAGAATCACAGAATCCTAGGGCTGGAAGAGACCTCAGTACCAATCCCAACTAAATCATCCCAACCAAGGCTTTGTCAAGCTGAGACTTAAAAACGTCAAGGGATGGAGATTCTAACACCTCCCTGGGTAACCCATTCCAGGGAATTAAAAGTACTACTCCTGAATATCATCACTGAAAGACTTTCCCCTCCTTTTGTGTTTATCAGTATAGACTATGCTAGTTGCAGGTGATCTTTGCAGGTCTTCTCTTTATCGCTTTCAATTTTCATCACCAGGAATGTTCTAATTTATGAAACAGCTGCTGTTGATATAATGCAAACACATATAGTTCACTACCCTCCTAGTGAAATATTTTTTTCCTAATATCCAACCTAGACCTCCCCCACTGAAACTTGAGACCATTGCTCCTTGTTCTGCCATCTGTCACTACTGAGAACAGCCTCTCTCTATTCTCTTTGGAACCTCCCTTCACGAAGCTGAAGGCTGCTAGCAAATCTCCTCTCACTTCTCTCTTCTGCAGACGAAATAAGACCAAATCCCTCAGCCTCTTCTTGTAGGTCATGTGCTCCAGCTCCCTAATCATTTTGGTCACCCTCTGCTGGATCCTCTCCAATGCATCCACATCCTTTCTGTAGTGGGGGGGGGGGGGGGGGGGGGGGGGGGGGGGGGGGGGGCAGAATTGGACGCATTACTCCAGATGTGGCCTCATCAGTGCTGAATAAAGGGGAATAATAACTTTTCTAGATCTGCAGGCAATGCTTCTCCTAATGCAACCTAATATGCCATTAGCCTTCTTAGCTACAAGGACACACTGTTGATTCATATCCAGCTCTCATCCACTGTAAACCCCAGGTTCTTTTCTGCAGAACTGCTACTTAGCCATTCAGTCCCCAGCCTCTAACAATGCTTGGGATTCTTCCGTTCCAAGTGCAGGACTGCACTTCTTGAACCTCATTAGATTTCTTTTATCCCAATACTCTAATTTGTCGAGGTCACTCTGGACTCTGTCCCTCACCTCCAACATCTCTACCTCTCCCCCTAGCTTAGTGTCATCCACAAACTTGCTGAGGGTTCAATCCATCCCCTCATTCAGGTCATTAATAAAGATGTTGAACAAAAATGGCCCTAGAACTTTTCCTTGGAGCACTCCACTTGAAACTGACTGCCAACCAGAAACTGAGCCATTGATCACTACCCGTTGGGCCCGACAATCTAGACAGCTTTCTATCTACTTTACAGTCCATTCATCCAATCCATATTTCCTTTACTTACTGGCAAGAATATTGTGGGAGACCGTATCAAAAGCTTTGCTAAAGTCAAGATATCACATCCACTGACTTCCCCATGTCCACAAAGCCAGTTACCTCATCTTAGAAGCTAATCATATTGGTCAGATCTAAAGACCGTCTAGCCCAGAATCCTATCTTCCAACAGTGGCCAATACAAGATGCTTCAGAGGGAATTAACAGAACAAAATAATTATTAAGTGATCCATCCTGTCGTCCCATTCCAGCATCTTTCTGTCAGAGACTTAGGGACACCCGAACATAGGACTACATTCCTGATCATCTCTGCCAATAACCATTGACATACCTATTCTCTGTGAACTTATTGAATTTTTTTTTTAGCTCAGTTATAGTTTGACTTTGCACCATCCTCTGGCAATGAGTTTCACAGGTTGACTGTATATTATATGAAAAAGCGCTTCCTTTTCTCGGTTTTGCTTGTCATTTATGAAGGAAGGTAAGTTTAATGTGTAATTTTAATTATCACCTCTGGTTAGTTTAACTAATAATTAGAACTGAACGAATAATGCATAATAAATAATGTTTAATATTGCCTCTTTTTATAAATGACAACATTACTGAAATGAGTATTCCAAATAGCCATAAATTCCTTCAGCGGGACACTATCATCTGCAGATTCTTCATGGATAGTTCATTACTAATGTTCCAATCTTGCAAGCAATACTGTTGAGCTCAGTATAACATGTATATATGTAATTGTAAGAACATAAGAATGGCCGTACCGGGTCAGACCAAAGGTCCATCCAGCCCAGTATCCTGTTTGCCAACAGTGGCCAACACCAGGTGCCCCAGAGGGGGTGGACCAAAGACAATGATCAAG
>JANRFK010004149.1:149743513-149754885 GCA_030068395.1 Apalone spinifera
CATTTGTGCTGGACATATTTTATTTAAAAATGAAGCCTAGCTCACAAGGCCCCAATTGGGGCAAAGCCCCCACTTGGCCACAGCATCATACCACCATCGCATTTCCACACACACCTCAATCCTGAGCCTATCATACACTGGAACCCCCTGCCCTGAGACTCTCACATCCCCAGTCTTCTGCCACAACACTACTGAACAATCTACACACTGCTAATCTGTGTCCTGAGCCCATCATACTCCCAACCCCCCTGTTCTGAGCTCCTCATACACCCCAACCTGAACTCCTGCACCCTCACATCCACAAGCCTGTGGTTTGCTCAGCACCCCAACACTCGACCTGACCCCAACACTCTCCAGCCTGGAGCCCCCTCCCTGAGCCTGAAGCCTCTTCTCCACCTCTTCCTGCACCCAAATTCTCTCCCAGAGCTTGCACCTGTAATCCCTTCCCACACCCAAATCCCTCATTCCCACCCCAGAGCCCACACATCCTGTCTCAACCCAGTGAGAGTGAGTAAGGTCTGGGAACAGCAAATGATGGAGAGGAGGGAAACAGAGAGGACGGGGCCTCTAGAAAAGGGTGGGATGTTAGGGCTTGCCCTGACATTTAAAAAGTGATCTTGGGTGTAAAAAGATTGGAGACACTACTATGGTAAAAAAGTTTTAATTTTCAAATTTCATACCATGAAATGCAAATAAACAAATAAATAAATATATATTTTGCCTTTTGATGTGTAGTGGTACCGGTTCGGTTGGTGGGGAGGCCAAAGAACAATGTAGAAGGCAATGGAACTTTTTCAAACTTTCTAGCACGCTTGCAGGAGTGTTTGGGACTGTTCTGTCGTGAGAGTAGGTATCCGGTCTTGTGCGGTTACTGGTGGTGGGGTAAATATAAGGCAGCACGCGTCCATACTGTCAAAGTTAGACTCAGGACTTGCAATTTTGTAGACCACTCTGTTTTATTAGCAAAGCGCTTCGCCAATACAACCAGAAAAGCGAGACCCACCATCCCAAACTTAAGCCACTGTATTTATACAGATAAAAGGAGAGCGACACAAAGGATTGCAAAAGGGGGTGAGCTGACAAGATTACCTCGGGTCAGTCACGTCCCCTATTTCCTTATTAACTCTCACCAATCTCCTGTTAATGTCTCACTATCACCCTTAAGTGGAACCATTGTCCTGTGCCTTAAGATCCTCCTTCCTGCTTACACACAAACAACTTTACCTTAACATCTCTCTTCCTGCTAAAGGAACAAACAACATTACTTTAATTCATTCTACTTTTACAATCCCTCCTTTTGGTCAAGCTACGCCATGACTAACAATTACATGGTCCCACATACCAACCATTCTTTGTCTCTTTGCTCATCAGTGATATTTAGAATAATCATATTTGCACTCTGGTTTGGGGCAACGACCTGTGTGATGTGCCTTACACAATTTTGGACACAACAGGAGATTAACTGAAAGCACACAAATATTATTAAGATTCCAAACAGGATAGATAAGGCTCCCTGAAACAACCAGCTTCCTATGCCAGAGAAATTGAACAGATTACCTAGCCTAACTTGGCTCTTCATGGGGAAGATATGCGAACTGTTCTAAGTGTCTAGCGTGATCTATTACATTATTGGTGTTGTCAGGTATATATACACAACATTCTCTTCCAATGAGAACACAGGTCCCTCCTTTGGCTGCCAGCATTATGTGTAATGCCTGACGGTTTTAGAGGGCCATCTGTCAAATTGCCCGTTTCTTTGGCGAGGGCTCTTAAACTTTCTCCGGTTTCATTTGCCATTATTTCAACTACTGCTTATAATCTCAGGAGTCTTTTTGCATGGTGTATTACTCCACCAAATGGGACAAAGGAACCGCCAATAGCTTCTTCCCAGGTTAAGGGGCTTATATTATTTACATACCATTGGGCATCTGATAAGTCCCTTCTTTTTCGCCTGAAATTACGGAGGCAATCTCATGGAAAGGACTCTAGTACTCAAAATTGTGGGAAGAGATGGGCAGGATAACAGATACCTGACCAGTTAGGTGGTAATACGGTACAAGCTTTGGTCCTGCAAACCCAATGATGCCCTATAAAGGCAGGAAATGGTCGGTTGCACCCATTTGTCATATAGGTGCCTGCAAAGGAGGAGTAATATCCCCCAAAGGGCACATGGTGATTCTCCTTTCAAGGAGTGGTGTTATTAGCAGGATATTGAAAGATTGTATTGTTCTCATTAGGGTTAATGAAGGGGGAGCATGAGACTGATTTCTCTGTTTGATCCCAAGTTGAGAAGAAGGTCATATCCCCATACCTGGCCCGCCACTCTTTAGTTTTGTTCGAATAATCCCATATACCATTGGTTACAATATACTGAAGACAACTGCTCCTCCCCAGATTCAGCTCTGTCCCATTACACACCCAACACCAGTGACCTTTTCCCTCCACCACACTTATCCATTTAGATATATTTATTCCCACCACTTCCCAAGTGTCATTACTGTTCCATGTTTTGTTAAACAGACGAAGTCCTCCAGTGAGGTCTGGGAAGTTAAGTGGGATTGCCAGGTCAGGAACACCAGCTTGAGAGTGGGTTGGGATGTGGCTGCAGACCCAGCAATTAGAGATAGTAAGAGTCTGAGCTATCCACACTTGCTGTTGGACAAAAGAATTGTCATTGTGGATTCCCCAACCTCAAAACACCAGCAGCCGAGGAACAGGCACCACCACAGGCACATGTTGGAGGCAAGGCCCTTCTGGTTCTGACAACCTCAACTGAGGGAACTGCAGTCGCGGTTTTACGTCCACCAGGCAGCAGGTGCGAGGCTCGCTACTGCTTCTTCTTGGGGCTTGCTTTAGGTTGTCATCGGCCTCTGACAACCCTTACGAGAGTGTAGATTGTAAGGTATTGCAGGCTGTTCCTCTGTGTCTTCTTCTGGAGTCAAAGTGACTCTGCGAGGTCCTGAGGTTGATGGTTAATTGGCTGGGGGCGGTGCCTTCTTACACTGCGAGGCATGTATCCACGCTGTGATGCCAGATAGCTTAATAGCCATCTGGGTAGTAAGCAGTACCTGATGAGGGCCCTTCCACCGGGGCTCCAAGGCATGTTTTCGATGGTGGTACCGTATGTAGACTCAGTCACCTGACTCGAGGTCATGGCAAGCATCAGAGGTGGGTTCTGTCGGCCAGGCGGCTTGGACCTGAGAATGAAAGTTGCTAACAGCTTGCATCAGTCCTTTGCAATATTGGAGGAGTGTACTGTGGGTCAGGTTCAGGTCTGGGACTGGAGTAATGGTGGCCATAGCTCGGATAGGGTGTCCTATAACTATTTCAAAGGGACTCAAATTATGCCTTTGGGATAGGGTGGATCGCATTTCCATAAGGGCCAGTGGTAAGGCTGCTGGCCAGTTTAATCCTGTAGAGTCACAAATTTTAGCAAGCTTATTCTTTAGTACACCATTTCATCTTTCAACTGCACCTGCACTCTGAGTGTGGTAGGGACAGTGCAACAGGTGTGGGATATGTAATACATGGCCCGGGTGCTGAATAATTCATCTGGTAAAATGTGTACCCCTGTCACTGGACAGAGTGGCAGGAATTCCCTTGGCAGGCGGTGCCTTCTTACACTGCAAGGTATGTAACTATGCTGTGATGCCAGTTAGCTTAACAGCCGTCTGGGTAGTAAGCAGTACCCGATGAGGGCCCTTCCACCGGGGCTTCAAGGCATGTTTGATTCAACATGCATTTGAATATGCATTTGAATATGATTCAACAAACATTTGGCAACAGATAATGAGTCAGCCTTATGACAAGGAAAGGCTTCAATCCAGCCAGAAAATAAACATACCAGAACCAAAATATATTCGTATCATTGACACTTTGGCACTTGTACAAAATCAAGTTGCCAATGCAAGAATGGTGCTTGGGGCAGGCCCCGGAACCCGAGCCACTTTAACAGGTTTACCAATATTGTGGCTTTGGCAAGTGGCACAGGCTTCACAGTGATGGGCTGCAAAAGAGCTGAAATGAGGCACCATCCTGCCTTGGTTACAGCAGAGACCATCCCTCCTTTCCGACATGAGAAACACCGTGGAACAGGGTGGCCAGAGACGGGTAGAGCGAAAAGGGGGCCACAGAGGCGCCAGTAGGTGAGCACCAAAGGGAATCAGGGTGCAGAGTGCAACCTTGGGCAGCCCAGGAGGCCTTTTCGGCTTCTGGGGCAGAGTCTTAGAGCAAGGCGAGATCAGCGAGGGACGGCAGTTGCATAGAAACAGAAAGATAACCTAGAAATGCATCTGGGAAGGGTTTTATGGCTGTGGCACGCTTAGCAGAAGCGTCAGCCAATGTGTTGCCCTTAGCAACGTCTGTATCAGCTGTCGAGTGGCCAGAACACATAACAATAGCTAGGGCAGATGGAAGTAAAACTGCATACAGGAGAGCCACGATATAGGGACCATTTTTAATAGGGGTGCCGGTGGAGGTAAGGCAACCCCAAGCTTGCCAGATGGTGCCAAATTCATGGACAACCCCCAAAGCATATCGAGAATCAGTATAAATGGTGGCGGAGCGTCCCTCAGCCAAATAACAAGCACGGGTGAGGGCAACTAATTCAGCTACCTGCGCTGAGGTGACAGAGGGTAAAGGTTCTAAGGTTTCAGAGAGAGACACAACAGTGTATCCTGCAAGGAGACGACCTTGGTCGTTTTGAAAACAAGAACCATCAATAAACAAAACAAGGTTGGAATTAGAGAAAAGGACATCAGAAAGGTCGGAGTGCGGGACAGCGACAGCAGAAATGGTTGCAAGGCAGTCATGGAGTTCACCGTCATCGGGCAGAGGAAGGAGAGTGGCAGAGTTTAACTGAGAACAACGCTTTACAGTAATATGCGAAGCTGACAGCAGTAAAAGTTCATACCTAGTGAGGCGAATGGAGGAAAGGTGGGTTGTGTTACGTTGTAGCAGGAGAGTTTCTACAGAGTGGGGGACCATGAGGGTAAGAGGGGAGTGGAGGACAAGGGATTCAGACATTTTGACTAGGCATGCCGCGGCAGTCACAGCACGCAGGCAGGGGGGTAAACCCTGAGCAACAAGGTCCAAAGTGGCAGAGAAATAAGCCACTAGACGATTTTTGTCTCCATGCACCTGAGCAAGAACTCCAAGTGCACAACTAGATTATTCATGGCAGAAAAGGGTAAAAGGCTTACAATAGTCTGGTAACCCTAAAGCCAGGAGCAGAAACCAAACCTAGTTTGAGAGACACACAAGCTGAGTCGGCCTCAGGGGGCCATGGCATGGGGTCAAGCACAGAGAACCGAGTGAGTTCCTGGAGTGGCTTGGCGAGAGAAGCATATTGGGAGATCCATTATCTGCAAAATCCAGCCATGCCCAAAACCTTTTGGATCGGACGTGGAGAGTGTGGTTGGGGAAAGTTAAGGATAGTTTGGGTGGGAGAAAGTGTACAGGAACCATGGGAGAGGAGAAAGCCAAGGTACGTGCCAGAGGGTTGACATAGCTGTAGCTATAGCGAGAAGCCTTGTGGCCCTTGTTTGGTAGGGCAGTCAGGAACACTAAAGAATCAGTTTCTGAGGCAGATAACGAAGGGGAACAGAGGAGTAGATCATCTACATATTGGACCAATGTGGACCTGGAGGGGAAGACAAGGTCAGCAAGGTCTCGGGCTAATGCTTGAGAAAAGTAAGATGGGCTTTCAGTATACCCCTGTGGGAGTGTGGTCCATGTATATTGCTACCCCTTGTAGGTAAAGGCAAAAAGATACTGGGAGTCAGGGTGAACCGGGACAGAAAAGAAGGCAGAACACAGATCAACAACAGTAAAATGAGTTGCATTTGGCGGGATAGAAGCCAGAATTGTTGCTGGGTTAGGGACAACAGAAAAGGTGGGTATAACAATGTGGTTAATGATGTGAAGATCCTGAACAAAATGCCACAATTTTCCATCAGCCTTCCAAACTGGAAGAATAGGGGTGTTACAGGGGACAATAATGCCTTGCTCCCACAGGGCCGACATGACCGGAGCATGAGCCTGCCTCTGCTTTGGGATATAAAGGGTATTGAGACAGGCAAGGCAGGAGTTTGGAGGAGTCAACAGTAATGCAGATGGGGTCAATATTTAAACGGCCCACTTCTGATGGGTGGGTTGGCCACAGAGAGGACGGAACTTGTGAAATTAAGTATTCAAGGAATGGGATCAATGGGCAACAGGGGATCAGAGTGTGAAGGGGAGTTTTGGGCAACAGGGAAGCCACAGAATCACACAGAGAAGACTGGGGAATTTGCAAGTAAACACCATCTGGGGAACAGTAGATGGTACAACCAAGTTTACATAACAGATCCCGACCCAAAAGGTTCACCAGAATGGAATCAGAGAGGAGGACGGTATGATTTGCAGAAAGGTTCCCAACCTGAACCGATAGAGGTTTTAAAAGGGGATAAGGGGCTTGGACTCCCGTAATGCCCACAGCAGACACAGTTTTTCTGGAGTAGGGAACTGCAGGCAGGTCGGCAGTATGAACTGCAGAGAGTGAAACTCCCGTAGCAACAAGGAAAGGGAGAGAAAGATCATCGATAGGCAAAACACACTCACCTGTGGGAGTGAGGGGTAGTAAGGGAGCTAAAATTTCCTAAGGTTCCCCGGCATCCCGGCATTGTTGTGGAGCAAAGTAAGGCTGGGGACCAGCCAGCTGTGCCAGCCGAGGGTCTAGCTGATTGCTTACAAAGTTATTAGGCCAATGTGGACACTCATTCTTCCAGTGTCCGGGCTGCTTACAGTAATTGCAAACATCCCCAAAACCTGAAACATCCCCAAAACCTGAAGTTCCACGATGACTCCCTTGACCACGTCCCCATCCTTGGAACCCTCCCTGTCTCTGGTATTATCTGCCCCGCCTCGAATAATGTTGTATTTTCAGGGCCATTAACTTTTGGGAGGCCCCTTTTCCTTTTAGAGTGCAGTGGCAGTGCTCTGCCACTGCTTGCAATTTGTCCATTGTCTTAGTCTCCCATCAAACACTTATTCACTTTAGCATGCTACCAACAGTGGGAAGGAGACTATTACAAATTGATTTTTTTGTTAAAAGGGAGGTTGGATGATGGTAAAGAAGAGGTAGGGTATGTGAAGGTTTCTCAAAAATCAAAAGGGGTGTGTAATGCTGAAAAGTTTGGGAACCACTGGTCTATGGCATTGTCTCCCTGGGAATATTCCATCATAGCATTTTTTATTTTTAGAAATATTCATTAATGAATTGCCTAATCTGAAAATACAATATTGTTAAAGCAAAAATAAAGTTACATTTTAATCCAAACTCCAGTCTATTCAAAACTTTTGGGTCTCCCAAATTAGGGAGAGCAGGATCTATTTAATAAGTTTTCCAGTGCCTCTTGTTTTGAAGTTGTTAAACCATGCCAGTGTTTCTCAACTTAGGGGTATTTATATATATAAAAATACCCCTTTTTCAAAAAAAAAAAAAGTACCCCCTTTTTCAAAAAAAGTATAAGTACCCCCAATACCTACAGTTTTCAGACACACAATTTTTGTCCTACCATTGCAACACAGTTGTTTAAACAAATTAATCGTAGCCATGTGGGCGGTTAAATTTTTGGGTGTAAAAAGTACAAAAACGATAAAGTGCTGTAAAACTTAAAACAAAAATTCAGTTTTCTCCAAATTTCAATTGTGTTGACATACCCCCCCCCCAGACTTCTCTCAAATACTCCTAAAGGTACTTGTGCCACTAGTTGAGAAACACTGAACTATATCACTGAGCATATCTTTCCTGGCGTATCAATTTCTATTTTAGGTCTTAGCAAGAAAGCGGAAGGCCGAATGTCTGCACTAAGCAAAAAGTGGTTAAATCCCAAACCAATAAAATGCAACAATCAAAATTTTTTTTAATATTAATAAAGTTTGATTTGGATTCACTGCAAGCTCTTGAGAAGCTTATTGCTGCAACTAAGACTGTTTGACTATGCTTAATAAAGTGTGGTAAGTTAAGTAATCACTCCATTGTATCACACATTTTCAGATTTGGGCCACTTAAATAGCTTGTTTTTCAGAGGTCCTCTCACAAGCTTCAAAATTTTGACTTGATCATCAAAAGTTGGAAACATCTTCATGACAAAAGAGATACAATGCATATTTGCCTTTATGATTTGTTCAATGTTATCAAAAATCTCCTCACTAAGCAGCCCTGTAGGTAACATTATTCAGAATGACATGAAACACAAAAGAAACAAACCAAATCAAAACTACAAATGTTCTTTTCAGTGTGAGAGTTTTTATTTTTTATTTGATTCTGACAAGTATAGTGTTCCATCAGGAACGCAAGAAAATTTCCAACACCTGAGGCTTTGTTGTTAAAATCAAATGCAAGTTAAAAATTATTTATAGGTCCTTCTGACAATGCCATTACAAGGACACAGCTGGCAATACAGCTTTACACAATCATAACAAGAACCAAATCCTCATTGTTTTGGACTTTTTTTCTCATTTTTCCCCGTTACTGAAGCAAAGTCATTCAATTATCTCAGTCAGTGCTAGTGTAGTGAAGGGTATATAATCAAAATGATATTATCAACAAAATCTGAACCATTTTAGTAGGTGGCTAAACATTTGGGACCTATATTTCATTGATTCAGCCTTTGATACAGCACCAGAAATTATTAATATTTACATGCACATGATGGGGTGTATCAGCCCTGCACCGGGGAAGCTAGACCTAACCATGTTCACCTGGTTGAAGTCATCCCAGTCCTGCAGGGCATGCTCAGACTGCAGCCCAGATATTAAGGCCCGGAGAGAGGCTCAGTCTGGGCTGGCTGCTGAGGGGAAGAAGGTATGGCCAGAGCTCCTGCAGGCAAACTTCTAGAGGGAACAGACCTAGAGACCAGCCAGTGAGACATCAATGCTGCTGCAGGAGATCTGGAGGAAGGACCGTGGAAGGAGTCCAGCAGAGAATGGTAGCAAGTAGCCCTGGGTAGGAGACTGTATCCCGTGGAGCTTAGCATGTTGTGGTGGGATTCCCTGCTGAGCGAGCAATGTACCGTGCCACTGCTCATAGGGCTCTATCTGAGACCAGGTGGAATAGGAAGGGCCTACTTGACATACCAGACACACTTGACATTACATCACAATCTACATCACATCTTATTTAGAAAATACCAGACATTTATATATTCTCAATTTGTTTCTCAAACGGAAAGCTCAAATACTGGACTGTCCAGTTCAAAACCGGACACCTGGCACCATTATCCACCTTCCCCATCCTCAATCTCCAACCTGTGAGACCTGCACCCGCTTATTAAAGACTCTGGCTACTAGTCCACACTTTTGTTATGGGCTTTGGATGCTAGGCCACTCTGCCCCAGCGAGAGGGGCATTAGCTAAAGACTCCATCTACTAGGCTGCACTGCCACAGTGGAAGGGGCTTTTGTTACGAAATTTGTTTACTACACTGTATTGCCCTAGCGAGAGGAGTGTTTGTTAAAGACTCAGGCTGCTATGCTGCACTGCCTCGGTGGGAGGGGTGTGACTGTAGAACCGCAGTTGAGTTCCAGGACACATAGGGTTGGGCATGGTCTCAAGAACCCCAGAGATGTGACAACTCCCCCTGGAGAGGGATGAGTGCCGCACTCCGCAACAATGCACAATATTTTACATATAAGGTTTTAAAGTTCAAATGGGTAAAGCCACATAGCGGAACAATTATTTAACCAATCTGAGGCTTGTATTTTCCTGAGAAAATTGCACGTGAATATTTGTGTACACAAATGCATGCAGGTACAAAATTAAACTGGTTTTTTTTTGGAAATTTGCTCTTTTCATGTTAAAATTCAGAAATTTCAGTCTCTCGGCATGACCACACAGGTATAAAGGTCTGCCTGAGTACCTCTCATTTATCAAGCAAGCCGACAGACTCGCTGGGCCCCTGGGAAAGGAATCAGGGGGAGGGTCAGCTCCATCCTCCCAGAAGGGACAGGGCTCGGCAGCCAGACCATAGCATTACCTGGACCATGCCCCCTCAGCATGCTGCTCAGGGTATTGGCAGCAATTTGAAGTTCCAGGTAGCAGCGGAGGTGGCTCCAGGCCGATTTGACCAAGCATCTAACTTATTTTCTTAAATTTTGAAGTGGATGGACTTCACCTAAGTAGGGAGGGAAATAGACTTCTAGGATGGAGGCTGTCTCAACTGATTAAGACAGCTTTAAACTAGGAATTTGGGGGAGACAGCTGGGAGATGTCCAGGTAATCTCTACACCAGATTTTAACACTGAGAGGGAGGAAAACAAAGTAAGAAAGGATATAGCTGGGAGTAGAAGAAGGTACATGAGGAAAGGGTAGGGTGGATACTAGTCTAATAGGTCATAGTGGAGGTACAACGTCCGTGCCAAATTGGGTAAAGAATGTGAGTGAGGCCAAACAGCAAAAATTAAGATGTTTGTACACCAATGCGAGGAGCCTAGGTAACAAAATGGAGGAACTAGAGCTATTGGTCCAGAAAGCGAAACCAGATATTATAGGAATAACAGAAACATGGTGGAATACTAGGCACGATTGGAGTACAGGTATTGAAGGGTATTTCTGTTTAGGAAAGACCGAAATAAGGGTAAAGGTGGTGGAGTCTCATTGTATATTAAAGATGAGGGAGATTGTAAAGAAATAAAAAGTTATGGAATGGAGAAGACAGAGTCTTTTTGGGCAAAAATCACACTGGGGAAGAAAACTATCAGATCCTCCCTTGGGATAGCGCTTGGGGTGTGTTATAGACCACCAGGATCAATTTGGATATGGATAGAGACCTCTTTAATGTTTTTAATGAAGTAAATACTCATGGAAACTGCGTCATCATGGGAGATTTCAACTTTCCAGATATAGACTGGAAAACAAGTGCTAGTAATAATAATAGGGCTCAGATTTTCCTAGATGTGATAGCTGATGAATTCCTTCGTTAAGTAGTTGCTGAACCAACAAGGCGGGATGCTATTTTAGATTTGGTTTTGGTGAGTAGCGAGGACCTCATAGATGAAATGGTTGTAGGGGACAATCTTGGCTCGAGTGATCATGAACTAATACAGTTCAAATTAAATGGAAGGATAAACAAAAATAAATCGGAGACTGGAGTTTTTTATTTCAAAAGGGCTAACTTTAATAAATTAAAGAAATTAGTTAGGGAAGTTGATTGGACTAAAGAAATTATGGATCTTGAGGTGGAGGAGGCCTGGGATTATTTTAAATTAAAGTTGCAGAAGCTGTCAGAAGCCTGTATTCCAAGAAAAGGGAAAAAATTATAGGCAGGTGTGTTAGATGACCAAGCATCTCAGAGAGGTGATTAAGAAAAAGCAGAAAGCATATAAGGAGTG
>JANRFK010004149.1:149754985-149770583 GCA_030068395.1 Apalone spinifera
ACTAGATGATCATAATGGTCCCTTCTGACCTTAAAGTCTATGAGTCTATGAAGTGACATTCTGCTCTAAAGAGTGATTATATCTGACACCTCTCACTCAATAGCTCTTCTTGCTGAGTATATTCAGATTTATAACTGCTCACTTCAGATAAAAGATGGATTTATGCAGCTTTGTAAATTCCGTTGCACCTGTAGAGCTAGCATGGCTTAGACAAAAAGAGCATCAAGTAAATCATGAACATAACTGTTTAGCAAATTTCAGTCAATGAGTTATTCCTACTGAAATGCACATTAAATAATGGCAGAGAACACTTGTCACTGAGGGTCTATTTAGTCCTGGGGAACCTTACTTATCAGCGGATATGGATGTGATAGCCTGACTCTGACATGCCTTCCAGAGTTCAGATTGACTTTTCAAGGATGGTAAGAGTAGCCCCATTTTACTCTGAAACCAAGTACAGTTGACATGGAAATCATGATTATGGAATGAACAGTTCACTTCAGTAGAGCTATGTCTACACAACAATATTATTTCAAAATAACATAGTCCTTGTCTACACAGCCTGCAGTTAATTTTGACAAAGTCAAAGTACTGTCAAGCTGGAGGACTTCTTACTCTGATGCCTATAACCCTCATTTTATTAGCAGCATGGGAAGTAAGGTGAAGAGTGTTCTATTTTGAAGTAAGTGCTGTGTAGATAGCACCAAAACTCGAAATAAGCTACACAATTGACGTAGCTCAACTTGCGTAGCTTATTTTGCATTAAACCCTGCTGTGTAGATGCGCCCTGAGCAGTTTTGAAAATCACATACTATATGTGCAAGGTGAAGATCTGTTCAGTGAATGAATTTAACTTTTGAGATTCAGAATAGCGGATTATTTTGGACTCTTCATACATATATTTGGTTCTCAGGATCTTTTTAGGGATAGGAATGACTCAGGTTCAGACTGATTAAAATACTGGTAGGATTGCTAAAGGCCCCAGAGTTCTAGAACATTATTATGAAATATATCTTTCGTTTGTCATGCACAAAAGACCAAGCTGTGGGCTGGTGCTATGTTCATATGATCCATCAGATAGGATCAGAATTAAGATAGAAAATCAGTTACTGGAATGTAGGGGAAGAAGTTAACACCAAAGTCAAAGACCTGTCAAGAGAATGAACAAGCTCAGTATCTAGTGTAAACAACAACTGTTATTGACAGCTAGCTCAGAGGTTATTGGGAACAAGCAAAATAAATTAAGTCTGTTTTACAGGACTTGTTCCACTATTGACACACCAAAAAACGGACACATTATGATTGACGTGTTGTCATTGTTTTATTGCATTGCTTAAAGTGTTTGACTCATCACTCATTTAGTACCTAATATTCTGTCCTCACTGTGCAACATTTACGTTTATCACAGAGTTCAATTGCACTTAAATGTGATATGCTTTTAAAAATGAAGTTTATTAAAATGAACTAAGGGTTTTATATTCCATACTTCACAAAAAATCCATTCCCAGTCCTCCCAGAATCCACTTCTGTTTACTCTGGCTGGGGGCTTGAAACAGACTCTTAATGAGGTGAAATATTCAGTGTTCGTCATGTATTTATAACTTTGGAGATGAAGATAAGGTATAAACTGAGTGTAAGAGTGGATCAGGGACATGAAACAAAAAAATCCTAGAAGTAGGATTTCAGCCTTCAAAAAAATTCTTGTCAGAAACTATGATGTAACCAAAGATCAACAGTCAAGACATGGGAACAGAGATACAGCTAGTGTTTGGACCCCTGTTTAGCAGGGTTAGGAAAAAGAAAATTTAGCAACTACACCTACTGAATTTAGCAACTACAGCTAGGATGGACATGGTTCTGTCCCGGAACAGAATGTTGGCCAAGAAGCCTGAAACCAGGAGTGAGACCCTAGAGGAAGGTATAGAGCACGGGGGAATCCTGAATCTGGCAGCAGGGAAGGGCCCAGGGGAAACCTGGGAGAGATGAAGGTTGAATCTGAGATTTAAATCAGGCAAGTCAGGATATTCCCAAATATTGCACTGAAGATGGGCTCTTTCTTGGGCAATCAGCATATTCAGAGAGTGCTGGGGAGAGAGAGCAGTAATATATTACCTTCCACGGCAGGAAACAGCCTACTGCTTGTACTCTGCCCATTAGGGGCAGAGAAACAAAATTGAAAATTTAGTTAAATAGCAGCAATAGCCAGAAATATATGGAATAGCCAGAGAGATATGGAAAGTTTCTGCTGGTAGTAAGGTGAAGCTGAGAGGATTCCTGGGAGACAGAGAAGGTAGGCTAGAGTGAGCATATTCCTGAAGGCAGTAGGACAGCTGTCCAAATCCAGAGGAAAAAGATCACAATGACAGGCACTATACATTGATCTCTGCCAAACTGTTAAAAGGAAATAATTTGTCTGTCGAATTTGGAGAAGGAATCAATTCTGTCTATGAAAGCAAACACATGAAAATGCCAAACACATGCCCCTTTTCTTTTTGCCAGTAAAAGTATTGAGAGTTTCAGAACAGACACTGAATGTTTGTGATAATATACTGCTCAATCTCTTTCACGTTCCACATCTTAAAATTCACCCGGTAACTATTTTTGTAATGTGTTTTCCTCACAATGTTACAATTCAGCTGAATTTGCATATCAGGTAAAAGAGGTGGATTATTTAATCACTTGTTCTGTCAAGCAAGAGACTATTATTAATTATAGTATTCCAAGTGCCATTTAGCTTCCTAGCCTTCCTGGAGCCGAGTACTTTGCAGCTTTCATGAAAGGTCTGCTTTTTATTTACAGTACATGAAACCTTGGAAATACATCTTGTATGGTATGACTCATAAGCAAAATCACATATGTAATGCACAACACAAAGCTGGATGTCACTGAATGCCAAAAAATAACATAGCTCCAATATAAACACGGGGTTTAAAATTCTGTGCAAAGCAAAGCGTAACATATCTAACTATACTATCTCCAGCAATAAGTGGTTAATTAAAATTCCCAAAATAAAATGTTTTACTGAACATTCAGTATATAAAGTGTTCAACTAATGAGCTGAAGTTTCAAAGTCTTGAGTACTGCAATATTTTAAAGCATTTTCTGTGTCATAAGCCTAATGACTAAATGCTTTTATGACACTAAATCAGATGTTATCAACTGGACTTGCAGATTGGTCGGAAAATTCCAATAATTCAGTGTCTTTTCTGAAAAAGGCTACTGTATCCCAGACAGAAAAAAGTGTGTGTATGTAACAACCCAATATTTTCAGCCCCTCCCTCCAATACAGTGCTTTTATATCCATTTAAAGAAACATGACACTAATCCAGGCTGGGCCCTTCACTTTCAAAATATGGATGGTCACAGAATATTCCAGTTAGAATGGCAATAGAGAATAATGTGAACTCAATCAATCATTTTTACTGTAACCCTTCCACCAGGTAGCTCCGGAAGCAGCCAGGGCCAGATTGAATATCTAGGGGTTCCTTTTCATCCATCGAACACAGAACTGGATTGAGCGCCGACCCAGTAACCTGAGAAATTCACACACACCTTTGGGTGCCTCTGGGAGGCAATGCTTCCCTACTCACAAGCACAGAGTCTGAGCATATAAAAGAAACTTTTAATGAAAGAGGGAGAGAAGTAACGTGGCATTAACTTGGGAAAACAACGCAAACAGAGTTCATAACCAAACCACGAGTAAACATCCCAGCTCAAGTAGGTTCTTTGCCTCTCAGGCTCACAAGTCCAGCAATGTAAGTTCCTCCCATTCACATACCCAATTCTTCTTTACACTCCACTGACAGTTGCTGTCCTTGGTCAAGGCAGACCAGAGTACAAAGGTGATCTGCAGAGTTTACCTCCCATCCTGAGGGTGGGTAGGAGGCATCTCGCCCACTCCGCTGGTCACTCGCCATCCACCTGCTCGCTATTCTCTGGTGCTGCTTTGCAGTCTGCTCCTACCAGTTGCCTATTGGCCATTCGCCATTGCTCTCGGGGGCTGCCTGCTGCTGCTGCTCCTGCCCCTGCTGCCAACCACCTGCCAGTCGCCTGCTGGTCACTTGCTCCTTCTGGCTGCCTGCCAGCTGCCTCACTGGCCGTCTGCTGCTTCTCCTGCCGGCCACCAGCCAGCCACCTGCCTGCTGCCATTGGCCTTGTGATGGATTTGGCTCTGGGCCAAACCTAGTGATTTCAGCTTCTCAGTGATTTCAGCTCTTGGCCTGCAGCATAGCACACTCCTTCCCAAAGATTCCAGCATCCACTGGAACCATTTTAAAATAATAAAGAGACTCCTTATGGAGTCTATCGTTAGAACAATGGGGAGAGGGGAGAGAAACAGGATGAACCAGTCTTACAGCTCATGCCTAGAGTGGATGTAGCCTGCTGGTTCAGAGCTCTGCCCTTCCCCCACCAATTGACTTCACAGAGTCTGGAAGAGAAAGCCCTGTCCATCTGAGATTCTTTACAACAACAGTGTCTCTCCTGCAAGCATTGGTGGTCATATTTTACAATTCCTGCATTTAGGGTTAACATGGCTTGTGACCCCCACAACAGGAAAATTGGTTACAACAGGCAAAATATTATTCTAGCAATCGAATATCTATCAGGCTTAAACAACTAAGTGAACTGTGTTTACATAACCACATTCAGGATTTTTTTCCCATTCCAGCTGGCTGCAATGGAAGCATTAATTCAGACCCTGTTTATATTACATATGAGCTCTGTCCTACTCTACCATCAGCCAATAACAAGAAAGAAGTGTGTAGTCAATTTCCAGCTCAAGAAATCTAACACACTATGTACTGTGTATATAGACTCCTCTAGAAGAGATTTAAGCGTTCAAGCTAATTTAAAGACAGATTATTGTTTGGATTTTCCAGTAAGTGGATATGGACAGAAGTCTGTCTTTAGTGTTCAGAAATAGGTTTTGAGTTTCTGCTAATCAATCAGATATTAAATTTGGGAACACAATATGAAAAGCCAACCTATCAAGAATTTATACAAATGCCAGTAACATAGTGATTTCCCAAATCATGGCACTATTATTTTCTTTCCAAAGGAAAATAGAAAACACAAGAACATTCTGAATGAGAAATCAAAAAGTTGACAGTTTAGAGAGAAGATGAATAAGAGATAAGATAGATGTAGATACAGTCCAAATGCTTAAGAGCAGATGATTAGGTTTATTTTCCAATTTAAGGTTAAATAATTTTATTCTGAAAAGGAATATTGAACAAAAGCAATTTACGTTCAGATGTCTGCTATCTATGTGTCATGATGGAATGAAGAAACTCTTTGAAATAATATAAAATTGAATATTTAGTTAAATAATGGTAAGACAATAAATATAGGAATCCAGGCAATCTAGTATGGCTTTTGGTATGAGACCAGTGTCTAATTTAGATTAAAAAACATGGACTATGCAATAAGGAGTTAAATCAAAGTGGAACTTCACTTCACCGATGAGAGAATAAAGAAGCTATATTTCAGACAGCTGAGATGCCAGCAGGACAAAAGAACAAGCTAAAAGAAAACACAATATAATAAATGGGAACTGAAGACTAAACTTAAACGCTATCTAGCTGATGATAAATGAGGAATATAAAACTCACCTGTGAAATGTTACAATAAAAGCTGGTATGACCGTGGAACAAATTTTCTTTTACACAATACATAACACACCAGAGTAACAGTTGTTAGGTATCATCATTAATGGTAATGGACATCATTGTATTTTATGAAATAGACACAGAGTAAGCCAACTGTACTGCAAGTAATGCAAAATTTATGTTGAATGGTAGGCTATCAATGAGTAATTTTTTTTACTTTATTTTAATTGAATACTAGTAAATATCAGCTTTTTGGGAACTAAATGAAAAATTATACACAAAATAAATCAACACTTTTACTGTACCCAGTCTTGTGAAAGTTGGTCAAAATCATCAGATCTCCATTATTCTCTCTGAGATTCCAGATTAGGTCAATAAAGCAAATGGACAGACAGTCAGATGTAGCATTTGAAGCTTGTTCTTCCTTATTAGAATTGACTATAGAGTTGTCACTGTGAAATCTCTTCTTTCCTCCTCAGCAGACTTCAATGCCACTGGAGTTGAACTACATGAAATTGCTAATTTTAGATCTATCAGAAGCCACATGAGGTAGGAAAAGCACAATAAACAAACATTGTCAAAGTATTTCCAAGTTTAAACCAGAATGAAATTTAATTATCCACAAACTCTGTTCACAGCTAAGGAGATAGAACTAATCAAATGAATAAATAAGCACTAAACCAGGGTACTAGAAATCCAGTTGTTGAACCAACATA
This sequence comes from Apalone spinifera, assembly GCA_030068395.1. Taxonomy (NCBI): domain Eukaryota; kingdom Metazoa; phylum Chordata; order Testudines; family Trionychidae; genus Apalone; species Apalone spinifera. Next base: position 149,761,311 of record JANRFK010004149.1, read on the forward strand.
TTAAAGATAATTTGTGAATCATTCTGTCTTCTCAAGACAAAGCCACAATCTTCTCCTCCCCCTTAACTGTTTTGCCAAGAAAATAAGAAAATAAGGCAACTACCTAGTGTTATATTGTTTATAGTTACAGAGTTTAGGAAGAAATTGTTTGAAAGACAGAAAGCTGCATCAGTTGCAAGTTTCCATTTTATTCCATAACAGAGAACTAGCTAGAACCAGCCAAAACTAGCTGGACTAACCTCTAATGACCTAACTCAGTTGCTATAACAAGAAGATCTATCACTACGACAACCCGATACACAACACCAAGCAACCATCTTGCCCAGTGGTGCTTAAAATGGCTCTTGAAGGACTTGTTTATACAGTTCCTAGACATGTCAGCCTGTCCCTGCTGATTACAATTGCATAGCTAGTCCTTTATTCTGTAATGCTCCTCTTAAGAGTTTCATGTAAATGAGCAGTAAATATATCTATCATGAGGTGGTCACACTGCCCATTTCAACCCCTTAACCTCTGACACCAAATTCCACTGTAGCAGTCTTTCATGGTTGGACTGCAATGGTTTAATTTTTCATCCCTGTTACTACATCTTAGCAGAGAGTATGACTGTGGAACCAACGGCATTTCTATAGTTTGTGCAAGCCAGAAGTATTAAGAGGCTAAGGTGACCTGCTCTCATTACTTCTGATCACACTGATATTTAACTAAGAACTAATGACTGATATATTTAGTATTTGTGGATTATTGTGGGGGTGTATTTTAAATGGTTGGTGTGTCTGACACATATCAGTAGCATTGTAGTCCAGTTCATGCTACTGAAAATGGAATGATTATTCTTAGTCAGACTTTAGAAGAACTTCGATCAGTGCCTGTAGATAATAGAATGGAAAATAATAGAATCACAGATTCACAGGACTGAAGGAACCATGACAGGTCTTCTAATCCAATCCCTCGTACAGGATTTTACCTAAATCCTAAACCATCCCCAATAGGTATTTGCTTAACCAGTTCTTAAAACCACCACCGAGGGAGCATCCCTAGTAATTTATTGTAGAGTTTAACTATCCTTACTGTTAGGAAGTTTTTCCTAATGTCTAACCTAAATTTCCCTTGCTGAAATTTAAGACCATTGTTTCTTCTGCTTTCCTCAGCAGATCAGGAAACTATTTAGCCATTCTCTTTATATTTTTACTTACTTCAAAACTGTTATATCCACCTACTAGTATTCTCTTTTCCCAACTAAACAAACTTACTAAATTAAACAGCAGAAGATGAACCTCTGGAGCACTTATCTGCAAGTAAGTATAGATATAGCTTAAGTGTACTTTGCATTTGTCTTTATTGAATTTCATCCTATTTATGTCTGACCATTTCTCCAGTTTAAGATCATTTTGAATTTTAATCCTGTCCTCCAAAGCGCTTGCAATCCTCCCTTCTTGGTATCATTGACAAACTTGTTAACTATACTCTCTATACCATTATCCAAATAATTTACAAAGCTATTTAACATTACCAGACCCAGGACAAATCATTGCCTTTATACCCTTTCAGCTTGTCTGTGAACCATTGATAAGTACTCTCTAAATATGGTTTTCTAGCCAGTTGTGCACACAACTTATTGTAAATTCATCTGAACTATATTTCTCTAGTTTAGTTATGAAAAATTCATATGATTCAGTATCAAAAACCTTACTAAAGTCAAGCTATCACATCTTCTGCTTTTCCCTACATCCACAAGGCTTGTTATCCTATTAAAGAAGGATATTAGGTTGGTTTTAATGTTTCTTTTTCCTGACAAATCCATGTTAGATTGTTACTTATCACATTATTGGTCTTCTCGTGACTTATGGATTGAGTGATTATTTGCTTTTCGGGTACCAAAGTTAAACTGTCAATAATTCTGTGATCTTTTGTTATTCCTTTCTTATAGATAAGACTTCAAGATTTACCCAGCACTGCTTGGTTACTTCAGGGAAGAGGGCTAGGGATGTTGGGGGTACAGAAGTCAGGGCAGTGGAAGGGAGTGAAGGAGCCAGGACTCGGAGGTGATGAGGGGTTCAGGGTTGGGGATTTGGGATAAAGGAGTCAGAGCAGAGGGTAAAGAAGGGCTCAGGGCATGGGGAGTGAAGGAGTCACAGCATAGGATTGGGAGGGGGGGGCTCAGGCAAGGTGGTGGGGAGTGGCCAGCCTGGGGCATCTGGGGGCTGAGCTGCTCAGCTGGTGGCTTCTCCTGATGTCCAGCCTACAGTATCTGGGTCACACTACCTAGTCAGCAGCTTCTCCCCATGGCTGGTTCAGGACGGTGGGGTGAGGGATGCTACCTGACCACTACTTTCTCCCTGGGCTCACACAGGGTGGTCAGTGGCTGATCCCTGGGACCAGGCCAGGGTGGTGGAAGCTGCACTGCCTGGCTGGCAGCTACTCCCCGGAGCTAGGTTGCTTGCTGCCTTCCTGTGGTCATTCAGAAATATAACTGTCCTTGCTATCACAGCCCTCCCTTGTCTTTTGTTTCTCTTCACTCACATTCCATTGTCCTGGCAGAACCAAACCCCCACCTTGCTTTGTTATGATCAGAGAAAGATTCATACTAAAATTGATGGTCCAAGCTCTTACCATTTAGGAGGAGTTCTTGAACAAACAGTCAGACAGACAGATGCACAATTCCTTCCAATATATAGTAAATACTATATTTGCCCTTTTCCAGTCCTTTAGGATTTTTACCATCCTTCATAAATTCTCAAAGACAATTGCTAATGTTTCAGAGATCTCTTCAGCTAGTTCCTTAAGTATCCTCAGACATATTTTGTTAGTCCCTGACAACTTGAATTACTTAGATATAACTAGTCTAAGTAATTCTTAACCTGTTCTTTCCCTATTTTAGCCTCAGATCCTACCCCATTTATACTGATGTTCAGTTTGTAAGTCATTCAATCACTGCTAATCTTTTTGGTGAAAATGTGAAACAACAACAACAAACTTTTAAAACTTTGACCATTGCTACATTTTCTGTTGTCTTTCCTTCCTCACTGAGTAATGGGCCTCCCCTTTCTTTCTGATGCTTATAAGGTGAAGTGTTTTCTTGTTACTCTTTATTTTCCTAGCTACTTTAAGCTTGTTTCGTGCATTGGCCTTTTAAAGTTTGTCCATACAGGCTTGTGTTGGGTTTTTTTCCCTATTCATCCCTCATCATTTGACCTACTTTTCACTTTTTGTACAACTCATTTGAATTTCAGGTCATTGAGGATTTCCTGGTTAATGCAGCATGGTCTCTTACCCTTCCCATCTTTCCTATGCATTCGGATACTTTGCTCTTGTAGTAGTCTGTAGTGCATTGTCTTTGTTCTAGCATTTTGCCTTATACCAATGCTTACAACTACAAATTTTATCATTTTATGATCATTTTCACCAAAGCTGCCTTTCAAATTCTCAACCACTTCCTCTCTGTTTATCAAAATAAAATCTAGAAGAACCTCTCCTCTAGCCACGTCCTTGCAAATATCTCCTTTCTAGTAAATTCTAAGTACTTGTTGGTTAATCTTTGACCTGTTGTATTGTTTTTACAACCACTGTCTGGGTAATTGAAGTTGCCCATCATTATCAAGTCCTATGTTTTGGATTATTTTTATTGGCTTTTTATAAAAAGGCTTATCTACCTCTTGTACCAGGGTAGGTGGCCTATTATACACTGATTCTGACATCACTCGCTTTTCTAAAATAATTCCTTTTAACTCTACCCAGATAATTTCAACAGGTCTGCCTCTCACTTCTATCTCAGTGTAAGTATATACATCTGATATACGAGGTAACACCTCCTCTCTTTTCCCCCTTGCCTATCCTTAACAATTCATGTCTTTCTGTGCCAATATTCCAGTCATGTAAATTATCTAAGTTTCTGGGATGACAATTATAATTGGGATTATTCAGTAGCTAAATTCCTTCTAAGTTTTGCAGCTATGAAGCAGACTATCAAGGGTCACACAGGTGCACAGCTACAGAGGCCTGGACTGGAGAGGAGAGAAGTAAGGGGCCTGTAGGGCTGCAGTAGGGGGCCTGTAGGGCTGCAGCGCATCTCCTCCAGCACTAGCCGACTAAGGGGAGTCCTCTCTCCCTCCACAGCAACACCTTAAACTCCTCCTTCCTGGCCTAACCCCAGAGCCAGCACCCCCAGTCAGAGCCCTCACACACCCACACCTAACCCTCTGCCCACCCACATCCCAAACCCATCATTCCCAACAGAATGCCCAGAGCCCAGGCAGAGTCCTCTAGACCCCCATATTCAAACCCTCTGCACTAACTCTGAGCTCCTCCGACATCCCTAAACCCTCATCCCCAGTGCCATCCAAATCCTGCACCCCTCAGCCTCACCCCTACTACACATCACCTCCATATTGCATAACAAAATTCATTCCAATAATTACAGGGAACGTTGTATACTAGTATTTCTAGTTCTTCCTGTTTAATCCCCATACTTCTTGCTTTACTATACAGCCATTTATGATGTTCATTAGATTTCCCCTCTATATTCCTTGCATCTCCTTGTCCCTTTTATTATGGTTCAAGTTCCCCTCTGATTTCAACCCTTCACCAAGATCTCCACACTATGGACATATTTGTAGGCTTTTGCCTCCATCAAACCGAGCTTAAAATCTGCTTCACTTGATCATCTAGTTCTGTATCTGAAGGTGTCAAAACAGGGGAAGGGGTAAGTGGACACTATCTCTGTTCAGCAGGCTTTCTTGTAAAATCCTCCTCCTCCCAGGGTCAAGAAAGCCTAACTGCCCTTGTTAGTGTTTACCACACTACTGTTTCCACCTTCATTCATTTTCACAGGTTACACCTGCCCCCTTGGAACTGGCACTCACCCATTACTTAGTCAGTACACATTATTCAGTCCTGACACTAATGGGGGGGACTGGACTAGATGACCTCTCAGGTGCCGTCCAGCATTCTGATTCTGTTATATATTTTCAATTGTCTTTGAAAACATACCCTCCCCTGAGAACAAGGTCAGAAATATAGCTTAGGAATAATGCTATTAAAGATCATCAGGTATTATTTAACAAGCAACTTTTAATAAAATTACATGTGCCTGATATTGCCACACACAAACATGGCACAAATATCCCGTAGCTTGGCATTCTGATTGCAAAAGGAGATTGTGGGATGAAACAAATCAAGGAAGACACTAGGCAAAGTTGACTAATACAACACAAAATAATACTTAAAGGTTAGCCTTCTCTAAAGGATAAATTGCCCCTAAAGAGGACAGTGTTTGTAGTGGAGAAATGAGATATCACTTTTGGACACTTTAATTCATAAAGGAAACAAACTTCTAATTCTTAGAAGTATTTATGGAGCAATATTGCAAGAAATATGTGCAGATTGTTAATAACTGAGCAAGCACAGTGATGTATGATGTCAGGAATCCATCAAGAGATAACATGGGATGAAATGCATCTTTTTTTTAAATCAGTAGACTAAAATCATCATACACAGTATTATGTAAAGGAGGATTTCAACAGATTAGAATATTTATATACTGAGAACTGGTAAAGTTATATTTATTACTGATGGCAGTTTGTCACTTGTGGAAGTGCAATGTAACATATGTTACAATAATATGAATGAGACTGTGAAAGTAACCCAAAACCCACATTGTCAAAGCCTGGTGATGATAATTAGAAGCTTATTTCTGACTCATAGTCATAGCAGCACTGGAGAAAGCAGCAGCTGAAACATGATACCTGCAGAAGCTAGAAACAAGCATAATGCTTCTAAATCTTTATGTTCACAGAAAGGACTTGCTTCCTTTGGAAAAGATATAGATTGCTCTTCCACCTGATGCAGTCCTTACAACTACTTTCTGTTGTGTGGCCAATAATCACAACCACACTAAAACCAATCCAGACAACTTCCCATTAGAACAAACAGTTCTGCCTGCAGTATTAGCATCACTCTTCTTGCACTTCTGTAACAGGAGCCAGAGTATTATGTCAGCTCGCTGGGATTTCCTTGTACCTGGAGAAAAGATACACTGGACCTTCTCTCCCAGGCAGATCCATGTTGGGACAGCCATCATTGGGCTGAAATTCTTCTACAGAAATGTAAACAATGTATAATTATAAAACTCTAGGTTTAAAGCCTAAGGTCTAACTCAGTCAAAGTCATAGAGCTGGCATCTGCCAATGTATGCACACATCAGTATGCAGTTGTAGTTTTCCATACAGAGTAGTAAAACTTTCCATGTAAGAGGAAATTTTAATGAAATGTAAAATGATACCATCATTCCTGTGTGAGAAGACTTGTTGATGGTCAATGAAGAAGAATATTTCTCAAGGGTAACAAATTTCCTTGTCTATGTAATGCCCTTGCTGGTATTTTGAAAATCCACAAAAGGTTCAGCAGACTGTAGAAATTTCTCATTTTGTACCTTGGTCAAGTTGGTGCAGTAGCTGCTAACAGAACATAAAATATAAATATAGACTGCACATTAATTAAGGGCCTCTAAAAGGCATTGTTATTCATCTAAAGTATACCTTTGCCACTATGTTTTTAGTTTTTTAGTTCACAAGGAAAGTTTACTTAATTTGTATGCAGTTACTTTGTAGATTCATTGGTGAAAGTCTGGAAGGGATCATTAAATCTTCTCCTCTGACCTATATATCACAGGTCATTAAATTACACTGTTATCCCTGTCTGAAGCTCAATAACTTGCGAGGGTAAATAGACAGTAAAAGGAGGTGAAGAGTTTGTAGACTTCAACAACTGTGGTATTGGCAGAGTACAGGCATGTGTGTTCACAGGGAATATTTAACACTGCTGAAAAAGAGCATAGTTAAGGTTTCATGGACACCCTTAACTTTGTATTTCCTCATCTAGGAGGAAACTCTAATGTTCTATAAAGGGACAACATACTATCAGGCAAACTTAACTTTCTGTTAATGTAGTTTTTTGCCACTGAATTTGCTAGTATTTTTCAAAGCAGGAAAAAAGATATGGTGCTGGTAGGAGTTAAAGTCATTTAGGCAGATGTACATGTGTCTCAGAATTAGCATGCAAGTTGGTAGCTTCTCTCCCTCCCACACATACACAGCCTATTTTTTGTTTTAAAAATCAACATAGTATGTCAGTTTAAGAGGGTTTAGAAAAGGTCTGCTTTAAACAGAAGCCATTATGTAAGCTGAGCTGTAGTGGTACTTATGCTCCCCTACAATATAGTTTTCCTTATACTTGTTAGAAGGATTCACATGATGCCACATTTGTTTAACAAGATGTAAATAATGAGAGGTCATATCAAGATAATCTCCTGTAACAATTCTCAAAGCAGTTCAGCCTCTGGAGTTTCTGATCAGGAAAGTGAAGAACTTCAGATGCATAGCCGCCATACACTTTCTCCATTTGCTGTACCTTGAGGATAGAATAGCATATGCACTTTTGAAATCTCGCTCTAGTCTAGATCCTCGAAAATCACTTTTAAAGTTATGTGACAGCATTAGTCTGCTTACTTGGATACAATGATGTTTTCAACCACCACCACCTGAGGGAATATAACTGGCAATTCACAGTTCTGACAGCATTAATTGCCGCTAGAAAAAAACTTGTTCGGGGTTTGGTTTTGATATTTTTGTGCTGGAAAACATGTTAAAATGGAAAAAAATTCTCCATATTATAGAGTTTTCACAAGGCCTTTCCTACAGCAGGTAAACCGTGCTGAAAAATATAAAGCTCACACCATATGAAACTGAAACAATTTTTTACGCACTTGGGATCAGATTATTTTGGCCGGTGTAGCAACACCACTTGTCTATGCTGAATGGCACATTTCAGATTTTTTTCTGGATACATCCTAGGAATAAAAGTGGGCTAGAAAACATGGCTGTTCCTCTTCTAAGTTGCATAAGCATAAGCAATACAAGTGCCATGACCACATTACTGACCTGCCTTAATTTATTACTCTGTAATTGAATGTGCATATCCACATAGCAGCTAAGGCTTTTTATGTCTCATCCACACTGAACTGTACAACTAAGTTTGTAATAAGTTAATGATTACATTGTCTGTGTCCACACATTTAATAAATGGCTAAGTAGCATGGTAACTAGAAGTACATCACCCTGAACCTATTCTAATATTCTAACAGCTAGCTGTCTTCCTATATATACATCACAACACTGAGTGTGGACTCACAATTCCCATATGTATGGCACCGTATCCTAGAGTACAATCTTTGTACTGTTCTCTATACATGTCCTTCATGCACAGAATTTTCATTGCAATCCATATCTGATATATTAATTTGTTCTCATTTTTGTTCCCATGATAAAGTTGGGTTAATCATAATTATTAACAATATTTACCATTTAATTATAATTAATACTACCTCAATTAATACTGAGCATGCAAGCCATCCGAGGAGCCTATGATGAGATGGGAGCTCATATCTCCCTATTAAGCACAGGTAAGCAGCAGTGGGCTGGGTAGTGAGGAAAGCTGCTGGGTTGGGTGAGGCAGGAAGGGGGTAGAAAGGTAGACACACAGATCATCGGAGCCATTGCTCTATTGAGTTTTCCACTCTTTTTGCTTAGCAGACAGATCCAAATGGAGATTCAAACTGCTTTGAGCTTCAAATTCAAACACAACCCCTTCAATAAAAATTCTTTATGGTGGACAGCTAATCAGTAATATTTTAGAGCCAGTGTTTTCAAGAGAGTTCAGCTTCCCATTTAAGCACCTAAAATGACCTGGTGTTCAAAAGAGTTCAGTATCCACCACTTCCCATTGTTCCCAGTGCAGATTCTTCACTGCTGCCCTGGCTGTCTCTGCTGCATTCATGAAGATGATTTCATTGGCTAGGCCCACTGCTAGTTGTATTTATGTACCTGCTGCATCCGCTTCCTTTCCAGCATCTCAGCTGTCATTCTAGACTTATAATGATGCACTAACAGAGGGAAAGCACTTCATATGAGTGCCTGGGAGTCACTGGACGCTATACTCATTAAACTGGCCAATAAGCTAAAATGCTCTCCAGCCCACCTATGAGAAAGATGACCTCCAATAAAGAGAGGGGAAAGAGAAGGAAAGAGAGGGAGACTGTTAAAGAATCATAGAATCATAGAACCATAGAGCTGGAAAAGACCTCAGAAGGTCATCAAGTCCAACCCCCTGCTCTAGGCAGGACCAATCCCAACTAAAGCAACTCAGCCAGAGCTTGGTCAAGCTGAGAATTAAACACCTCTAGGGATGGAGACTCCACTACTTCCCTAGGTAACCCAT
>JANRFK010004149.1:149770683-149787877 GCA_030068395.1 Apalone spinifera
ACCCTATCTCTGCCCTCAAGCGTATCTACCTCTCCCCCCTAGCTTAGTGTCATCTGGAAACTTGCTGAGGGCGCAATCCATCCCCTCATCCAGGTCATTAATAAAGACATTGAACAAAACTGGTCCTAGAACAAAACCTTGGGGCACTCCGCTAGAAACTGACCGCCATCCTGACATCGAGCCGTTGATCACTACCCGCTGGGCCTGGCCTTCTAGCCAGCTTTCTATCCATCTTACCGTCCATTTATCCAATCCACATTCCCTTAACTTGCTGGCAAGTATATTGTGGGAGACCGTATCAAAAGCCTTGCTGAAGTCAAGGTATATCACATCCACTGACTTTCCCTTGTCCACAGAGCAAGTTACCTCATTATAGAAGTAATCAGATTGGTCAGGCACGACTTGCCCTTTGTGAATCCATGCTGACTATTCCTCATCACTTTCCTCACTTCCAAGTGCCTCAAAATAGATTCCTTAAGGATCCCTTCCATGATTTTTCCAGGAACCGAGCTAAGACTGACCGGCGTATAGTTCCCTGGATCATCCTTCTTCTCTTTTTGAAGATGGGCACTACATTTGCCTTTTTCCAATCATGCAGGATTTCTCCCGATCTCATGATTTTTCAAAGAAAGCACAGAGCCTTCCTTTTTGCCACTGGCCCACATAAAGTCCCTTACCTCTGAGGCTGAAAGGGCTTATTTTCAATATTATCAATGGAAAGTGCTGAGCATTGGTCAATATTGATACAAATGCTCAACATTTAATAATTAGTTAGGTAGCCTAGGGAAGCTGGTTGGGTTAGAGAGTTAACAATAGGATAGAGAATCTTCCCCCTCTGTGTCACCAGTTTCAATCCAGCCTGGATCAGAAGAATCAAAATCATCATCTATACATTAACCTTTCCCCCCTTCCCTTAAACAAAAGTCAAATGTGTGGTTTCAGAACAGTGTCTAGTAATTACAGAATGTGCTCATATAACAAAACTTCTACCAGACCTGGCACTTCCTGGCATTTTAATACAGGTCAAGGACTGACTGGGAATAGGGAACGTGATTACCTCTCATTTTTATCTCTCATATATTTACATCAGGATTATGCAACTCTGGTATACAATGAGGGTAAACTTGCTCAACCACTGCCTAGCAGTTGTATGGATAAATTTAAGCTCCCATGCTGGTACCTTTTGCAAGTATTTAATTCACAAAGATATTAAAAATAAAATAACAAGTAGCTGACAAAGTTATTTCAGCACAATTGCCGGAGGTTACTATCATTTCCTCTGGCAAAACAGAGGAGCATGCATATTCAGAGCAAAAAGGGAAAAGGTAGCCAACTTGCACAGGACTGGTGATATGAAGAGTTAGTGCTAAATTTGAATTATGTTCTAATACTGTTTTTCCAATATTCATAATATACCTGTTTCTGTACCAATAAAAAATCTAGACATACAGTCACAATACAGATGTCACTATAAAGGACTTCACTGACCTTCAAGTAATAACAGAATAGCCTTTTACTTTAATAGACTCTAGCATTATTACAATTCTGTCCCGGTTAGCAGCAAAATGTGAGTTATTAAAATTACATATAGGCAGGTCAGCTGTGCTAGAATGAGGATTTTAAAACAACCAGAAAGAACTCCAGTAGATTACACAAATCATATTCAGTATTTGATAGGCCTGAACTTAATAGGAATTATTAAGTCCTTTTTAAGAGAACTTGCAAATGCAAAGTACAAATGTAATGACTGTATCAAAGTCATAGAGTACAATATATAAGAGGGTGGGTTTTTTTGTTGGTTTTTTTTTTTTTTTTACAGCTCCTTGAAATAATTTCCTTTTCACATAGGTGGCAAAACTAGTAGATTAAGACATATCACAACTCAGATATCATGCCAAGCTGGCAGTCTCCAAACTGTTGTCCTTGCATAACACTTCCCTACAACGTGCTAAAAAGCATTTGCAAATACACATGCTTGGGGAATCACAATCTTGAGCATATTAATGTGCTTTGCATACTGCACTGGGAAGGCAAAAGTTCAACTCTCAGTCAGATCAAACACATTCTTGTTATTTACCGTTCCTGGAGTTGCCATTTGCTACTAGAAACAGCACACTTGCTAGTAGCCCTCCCAGTGATTACAAAATTGAAAGCAACTTTTAATCTTTAATCCCACCACGACTTGTATTAATGATTTGCTTAGGTTTGCCTGCTGTGCACTATCACAACTCACCACCATCATAATCAGCCTGCTGAGTAGTGTCTTCTTAAGGTGGCAAGGGGATAAAACAAATAAAAAAGTCAGCGCCCATAAAGTATGCAGGGTACTTCTAGTAAGTAAGCCATGTTATGTTCTCTGCTCTAAATACCATAGCAGACCCATTGATTTCAAAGGGACTGGAGGATGAAACAGGATTGGCCCTGTGTTTTTTCTGAATAAATTCTATTTCCTAAGAAATCAATGCAACTATTGAATGATACAATGCTAAAGGACTGATGGTATCCAAATCTGATCCCGTGAAATCAGAGGACTCAGCCCCACAATGACAAAAATCTTAATTAGATGAGTAAACCTGATAACCTTTTGAATGAAAAAATCCTTTTAAGAGAGACGTCCCCTCTTTGAATTTGGAGTTGCCTAAACATTACAATTGCAATATCAAATCTGAACAGTCAAACTTGACAAAAGAACAGAGATTATAATAAATCATATCTAGACAGCCTATTTGACTGAAAAATGCCATTTATGAAAAGCGTTTTCTATTTTAATTTTTCCAGTTACTAAAGCGGTTTAGCCCTTTGAAAAGATGCCACAAATTTCAAACTTGAATATATTCAATCTCTCATTCAAAGAGAAAGACTTTTCTAAGGGAGAACAATCCAGATGCAAGCATGAACTGTGAAATTCCTTGGAAATGGTCTGATTGCTGCACTCTTCAAAGCAATTCCACATCTTAACACATTGTGTGTGTGTGTGTGTGTGCGTGTGCGTGTATTCTACAATGTAATTCAAAATATAACAGCCACAATAGCAGTAGTAAGAAGGTATCTACACTAGTTAAAGCCAGAATAAAGACTTCTGCACTCTTTTTCGCGTGCACACACACAAACACACTCACTCAGAGATTTCTAGAGCCTGAGCTGCATTGCGATTGAGCATATGCCACCCAAGGCAAGCTGGAAGCATTGGGCATAGCGCAGGAAAAGGCATCATTTCTCCAGGGTAGCTGGAAAGAAGCCGCTTTGGAAAAGGTGTAACGTGTGTGATTCCTAATGAAGTCCTGTCAGTGCTGTCCGGTACTTACATTGTGATGGGAGAAGGCTTAACTCACTGACATATTTAAATAAATATTTCCAGGAAAATGATGAGCTATGTACTGGTATTAATTCTGAACACTGCAAAAGATAGAGTGCGAACTATTGTCAGTGATAGACATATAAATTATGAGCGTCAATCTCCAGAATATTTTTTTTCTAGATAATAAAGCCAAAAGTGTGAGGTAGCAAGATTAGAACACTTTCAGCTGAATAATGTGACTTAATAGGAAATAATTGTACAGTGACGAGCAGCGTTCCCTCTAAGATTTTCCATCTGTGAGCAGAGTGAGTTTTGTCTTGTGCACCAATGACCCTGGACCTACCCATCCTGAAAACCACCAAGCTTGTTGGCCTCTGCCCCCAGCACATACTATGTGCATCCCACTGCCTGTGCCACCATCAAGATCACACACAGGTAGTGATATCTGTATAGGCCTGGCTAAGTGCCTACCCACCACACACCCTATAGTTGTGCCCAACACTGCAATCTGTCCCCCATATGCACCAGTATATCTGCCATGGCCATGCTATCTGTCCCCCAAACACAAACAGCCAGTATCTGGGCATAGGGCCTACAGCCCAGAGACTTGTGCCTGGCCCACACCTCATCTATTCCCACCTCCCCCACCATCTCCCAAAGGCCTGTGTCCAATGCTGCACCTTGCCCTCCTCCCCACCCAGAATTTACTTACACCCAGGACATCCCACCACCACAGATGACCGGTGCCTTTGCCCCCAATCTGGCCAGGTTTTGTAGCAGGACCCGCTGGCCTTGGCCCCACTACCTTCCCCGCTGGTATCTGCCTTGTCACTCTCCCACCTGGGCTCCCACAAAGCATGCAGCTCCTCTAGCAGCTGCCTGGTGACTGCCACATGACTCCTCCAGCCCCGGCTGCCGGAGCAGCCACCTGGAACTCGCTCCATGGGTCCTCTGGCCCCAGCCACTGGAGCAGCCTCCTCACACACGCCATGCTCCAGCTGCTGGAGCAACCTCCTGGAGCCAGCTGCTGGAGCAACCTCCTGGCTTCTCTGTCCCTGGCCACTGGAGCAGCCACCCGTGCCCACTACATAACTCGCAGTTACTCCAGCTCCAACCACTGGAACAGCTGTCTGCCACCTGCCACGCAGCTGCACAACTCTGCATAGGAGGTGGGCCAGGTGGAAATTTTGTCTGTGCACCCATGCAAATGCACAGAGGAAGCCCTGGTGACAAGGAATCATGATTAAAGTTCAAACATTTTATGAAGTCTCAAATTTTGATAAACCCAAAGATATTAATGTCACTTCTTCAAATCAGGCCTCATAAATCTATTAGAATTCTTAACGGGGTCAACAAAGCACACGAACAAGGGGGATCCAGTGGATATAGTGTGCTTAGGTTTCCAGAAAACCTTTGATAAGGTCCCTAACAAAAGGCTCTTCAGCAAAGTTCACAATTCTGCTGGAAGAGCCTAACCAAGTGGGGCTCCACAGGGGTCTGTTTTCGGACCTGTTCGGTTCAACATCTTCATCAACTATTTAGATATTAGCATAAAAAGTACGCTTATTAAGTCTGCAGATGATACCAAGCTGGGAAGGGTTGCAACTGCTTTGGAGGATAGGATCATAATTCAAAATGATCTTAGGAAGGGGAAGCACCTGTTTAGAAAGGAGTACTGCATAAAGGGATCTCTGGGTCACAGTGGACCACAAGTTAAACATGAGTCAATAGTGTGACACTGTAGGAGAAAAAGCAAATATGATTCTGGGATGCATTAACAGGAGTGTTGTGAGCAAGACACGAGAAGTCATTCTTCTACTCTACTCTGTACTGATTAGGTCTCAATTGGTGTATTGTGTCCAGTTCTGGGCACCACATTTCAAGAAAGATGTGGAGAAATTAGAGAAGGTCCAGAGAAGAGCAACAAAAATGATTTAAAGGTCTAGAAAACTTGCTTTATGAGGGAAGGCTGAAAGAACTGGGCTTGTTTAATTTAGAAAAAAGAAGACTGAGAGGGGACGTGATAGTGATTTTCAAGTATCTAAAAGAGTGTTACAAGGAGGAGGGAGAAAGGATAGGACAAGAAGCAATGGGCTTAAATTGCAGCAGGGGAGGTTTAGGTTGGCCATTAGAAAAAACTTCCTAACTGTCAGGGTGGTTAAACATTGGAATAAATTTCTTAGGGAGGTTGTAGAATCTCCATCTCTGAAGATATTTAAGAGCAACTAGATGGTACTGGGTCATGCCATGAGGGCAGGAGACTGGACTTGATGACCTCTCGAGGTTCTTTTCAGTTCTAGTATTCTATGATTCTATGAAAGTGAGCTGTCATGGGAAAAGAGGAAGGGTCCTCTCATAGATTAAAAACTGGTTGAAACAAAGGATAGAAAAAATGGTCACTTTTCAGAAAGGAAAAGAGTAACAAGTCTGTACTGGGACCAATCCTATTCAACATATTCATAAATGATCTGAGAATGAGGTAAACAGTGAGGTGGCAAAATTTGCAGATGATACAAAATTGCTCAAGATAGTTAAGTACATAGAATGAAAGATTTCAGAAAGGTTCTCACAAAACTTGGTGACTAACAAAATAGCATATTAAATTCAAAGTTGCTAAATGCAAGGTAATGCATATTGGACAACATAATCCCAACTATATGTATAAAATGATGGGGACTAAATTAGCTCTTACTACTAGAGAGAGAGAAAGAGAGATCTTGGAGTCATTGTGGAGAGTTCTCTGAAAATATCTATTAAATGTGTCAGTCATCTTCTAGTCTGGTATAATCAAAAATAGTCACCTCTTATCTTCCTCAGAAGTGTGGCAAACACTTCTTTTATTTTGCAGCTCATAATACTCATCCAGCAAAATGTAGTTCAAGACAGCCTTCTACTAGTTTCAAAATCAACTCTTTTATAGCAGCAAAGATCTTGAGCAGTCAGTTTCAGGATTTGAATCAAAAGAAATGGAAGATTATTACATCTAATGGTTTTGTTACATTTGACCTTCTATATTTCAGGAGGATCTTTCCTGAAAAGGAAGGAGGATCATTGTACAGAATTTCACTAGGGGAAAAAGGGTATTTCATATAAATATTTTTGAACCATCAACAAACTTAAAACATTTCTTAATGTGAAGTGTCAGCAAGTAATGGCCAAGTCACATCTGACCTACAACCATAAGAACGTTATTGACAGGAGATATTCTGCTTAAAAGCTATCATTTCCCCCCCCTTTGCTTTTAATATCAGTATAGTGGAGATTATATAACAAAATTAGGGAAAAAAAATCACCTCTTTCATTTCTGTTTTACCTATAGAGAGACTGCTCTTCATTTTTTCATTGTTTTAAATTATTCACTGAATAATTTCATGGCCTCTACTTTATTCATGGACAGCTCATTTCAAGAAGTCAGTATTTCTAATTGAGGATATTTCTATTAGACACATGAACTTTTATATTTCTGCTGTTTGATGTGGGGAGCATTGCTCACTAAGGATACTCATGATTCAAGTTAGCGCCCAGAAATATGTTACAATACTTGCTTAAAATTTACAACCCATTTCTAGAAGTGGCCACAGTTTGCTACAAACTGCTACTGTCTTGATTATACTGCTCTATAATCAAATATGCAAATAGGCGATGAAAGGAGCTGAACTATTTGGGGTAGTTCAGTTCTTGTTGCTTAATCAAAAAAATTTTTAGCTCACGGAGATTCAGAAAATTCCACAAAAGAACCCACCATGCAAATCATCAAAAATCCATCAAATTCTCACTCTATCTTAATAAATCTCTTTTGATTTTTGTCTAGATTAGCCCAAATCAAAATATAATGTTTTATCTCCTGGAGGATCTTTATTTTAGGACCACAGGCTACATATCCCATTCCATATTAAGAGAATAGGCAGGCTTAGAACAGCTTAGGAAAGTGTCTGCAAATGGAATGAGAGTTTTGCCTGCACAGCTCCACAAAGTTCTCACATAGGAACTCTTTAATCTTTCTCACAAGGTTTTCAGAGAAGCCAGTCTTATGCTGTCCACCGTGGTAGGATACCTTCCCATGCCAACCCACCAGTAAGTGGTCTGGCATCATTGAACCACAAAGCATTGCAGCATAAGCCCCAGGTTTATGGTCACATTCAGTCAGCATCTGCTCCTGATCATTTTCTGAGATTGAGAAGACTGATATCTGGCATGGCAACCTGGAGGAAAGAGAAGGGGAACCTATTAGCACTCTCACTGGGAAGCCACATGTGCTAGACCTGGTTTGAGTCATACACAGCAGCAAGCCATCTTGTATCTACCTGCCACACACACAGGCTCTTGCCATGTCTGGCCTCTAACCACGCCTGCCTGCCTCTGGACTAAGTGCATTCTGGTGCTCCCCTGAGAAGTCTGTGCCCCCACTATAAAGTACTCACTTTAAAGCAAACATTTGGCCTTGCACAGAACACATCATCTTTGGCTTTACAGAGATCTTTGGTGTAGGCTAACGGATTAGGGTTAGGCTTAATACAATGTATCTGCTGTGAAGTCTGCCCTTGTAACTTCTTTTCAGCTGGGATAGCAGCCAGCTCAGTGCGAACACCCTCTCATACATCATCTGCCCGCCTGGCTCAGATCAGCAAGAAAAATGGACAAGGAAGGACGTGTTCTGTGAATAGATGGATTCCCTCATGTAGGAGATATAGGAAGAGTGCCTGGACCAGATCATGACACTTTTTTCCTTTCTCCACTATCTTCCCAAATTAAAAACTCCTGTTCTATGCACAATAGTTTATTGCTTGAACTAGATAGATGGAGTGAAGGATTAAAGGAAAATACAGAGAATGCAGGGGTAACTTGTGCAGCCATGTGGCAGAGTCTTAAAAGAGGCCTTGCATAAAACTGTCCTTCAAGGCCTCTCTGATTTGCATAGCCCCTTTCTGTGTTCTCCTTATTGTGCTACTGTCCAGCTGCTCAAAATCTCTGGCTAGGTGCTTTGCCTTAGCCCCCCATTCTGCCAGATAAGTTTCCCCCTTGCTCTCACATGGATTATGGAGCACACAACCTGCTGCCACCACAAAGGGAATGTTGCATTCACTGAGGTCCAGCTAAAGTCAGGAGACTCCTAAAGCTTTCCTTTAAATGTCCAAGTGCATATTCAATCACCATTCTTCACTTGTTCAGCCTGTAGTTGAGCTTTTCTTTGCTGTGGTCCAGGCTGCCTGTGTATAGCTTCATGAAACATGGGAAGCAAGAGGTAGGCTGGGTTGCCAAGGATCACTATTGGTATTTCCATCTCTCTGATTCTGATTTTCCTGTCTGGGAAAAAAGTGCTACTGTGCATCTTTCGTAAAAGGCAGGAGTTCCAAAAGATGCAGGTGTAATGCACCTTTCCCAATGAGCCTACGTTATATCAGTGAAATGGCTCTTGTGATCCACCAGTGCCAGCAGGACCATGGAGAAGTGCCCTTTGTAGATGACGTACTCTGTGGCAAGGTGTTCTGGGCCAGGATGGGGATGTGCATTCCCACTGCACTTAGGGAACCACATTGCGGCAAAGCCATCCACTACGGTGTCCACTTTTTTCAGAGTCACAGCCTCCGTATCAGAATGTTATTGATCATCATGGCTACTTGTGTAACAGTAGCCCCCACTGTTGATTTCCCTACTCCAAATGATTTGCCACTGAGCAATAGCTGTCTAGCCTTGCAAGTTTCCATAGGGCAATTGCTACACGTTTCTCCATGGTCAGAGCAGGTCTCGTAGGTATTCTGGTACTGCCATTCACAAAGTTCCAGGAACGTGGCCTTCCTCATTCAGAAGTTCTGCAGCCGCTACTGATAGTCCTATGTGTGCATTATAATGCAGTCCCATCAGTCTGAGCTTGTCTCATGGGGCCAGAACTGGCACTGCACTGTATCCAGAGAACTGACTGGAAGCTGGTCTAGCCTCCGTGCCAAGCATTGCATGAAGCAGGGCTTCCTTGCCATGCCAAACCTCATCCTCATCCTCTTCCTGGAGGAGTGACATGCATATATATGCTCTCTGAATAGTGCATCATTAAGTGCACCACGACACAGATCACCATCACAATGGCTTGCTGCAATACAGGCTCTATGCTCACACTGCTATAGTGTCTGCACAGGTCACCAGGGCACCAAAAGGCATCAGCACACTGCCTCCCCACTTTAATTTCATGTGAGGTGGGATGGACTAGATGAGTGCTTATGGGATGCTGGCAACATAAGCCCCTCTAACCACCTGGTATACAGTTTTGGTCACAGTGAGCACAATGAGCATAGCCCAGAATGTAAAGCTACCCATGGTGCATTGCTCTCTGAGTCGATGGTAGGTTCCTTAATGGGGACGTACTTTGAACTACATTCGATTCTTCCTTGCAATGAGGACACAGACCTTAGACTTCATAAAATCGGGTGGTAAGAATTCGACCATATTAGATTTAGCCGTACCTCATAGTGTAGATGTGCCCTAAGAGAAACCAACAAAATCCCACGAAATATTGTGTGTTAACTCAAAAAGCATGAGGACTAAAACAAGTTTATGTTCTCTTGTATTAGCTATGAAAGTGAGCTTTTGTGCACTAACACTGTGCAGTGATAATGGCCTTGATCAAGTGGTGCTCTGCACAGAAAGAACAGATGCATTTTTCAGTCATACCCACACTGCTGTGTTTGTCCTGTTACTGAAACTACTTTTGACAAAAACCTCTACCTTTTAGGGGATAATAAAGGTTTACCATACATCCTGGCAATATACCTGCTGTTGTTCATATTTAAGAATGAATTTATTTAAGTATTTTGTTTATTGTATAAACTAAAGCATGTATGGCTGTATCCTCTCAACAGAAAAAAACAGTACTCCAAATGGGCAGCAGACAACTCCATTTATCAAACATGTAAAATTCTTAATTTTCAGTTGAATGAATTCTTTATAGTCGTCTTCTTTTTTTTTTTTTTTTTTTTTTTGGAGAGGGAGGGAGAGGAAGGGACCTACTGATTGTAGGAAGATACCTAGAGATAAACTGTCTGAACTTTTTATGAGTAGATTGCTGTTAGGCTTGATGTTCCTTTAACCTAACCCGCTGTTAACAGCATGTAAAACATCGGCCAAAGTCATTAGTGCAACTAATTAGGCAGGTAATGAATTGTGCTCTGAATATTTGAATTTTATTGCCTTGGAATAATAGAATATAAATTGCCAAAACCAGGTCAGTTTGGAGTCTTTGTACCCATCATTAAACCATCTGTCTGTATAGGAAAAAAATTGAGAAACTAAATTATCTCAGGCCAAAGTTTTGAAAAGTGGTCACTGATTTTGTGCTTCAGTGTTTTGTGTCCAGCGTGAGACAAAGTATTACAGGGTGCTTTACTTATCATGAGAATGGCACCATCTCTTGGTCACTCTGAGGTTTGCACACCCTCTGTCTCTCCCAGGTCTGCAGTGACAGGCCTCTGGCCAGCTCACTCAGTGCCCCTCCAAAGTCGCTTCTCCATAGTAGTCATAGGCAATTTCCTTTCTCTCTGATGCATATAATGCCACTCTCTGTGATCCAGTCCTCTAATCCACATTCCAGTGCAGGGATCCTTATCTCAGTAGTTATGGGCTTTCCTCTGAACTCTTACTGCTCCTTCTTTGCATTGCTTTCTAACACACCTGGTCTCCCTTCTCCCTCAGGGCAAACCAGCTGCAAACCCCTCTGCTCATTTCCCAGGAAGTGACTACTGCTTGCCTTCCTGCAGCCTTTCCTAATAACCCCTGCCTGATACCAGCCACCTGGTATTATCCAGGCCCTGCCTGCTCCTGCACAGCTGAGTCTACTCTCAATTAGTTCCCTGCTCCCTGGCTCCTCATCCAGGTGTAGCCTGTGGAGTTAATTGGACTGCCCAACCATCTTAATCACTTCCAGTCCTGTGCAGGGAGGATTTCAGGAACAGCAACACCTTTGTGGAAAAAAAGGTATTTGGTACCCCAAATTGGTGACATTGGCCATTTTTGAAGGTGGCCAATATGTTAAAACCACAGCACATACCATCGTAACCCCTCTACAACAAAATGGGAAAAGTAGGCAACTGGTGAACTCTAATGAACCACAGCAGTTGAGAAAGCAGATAGGGTAATTATGTACATTTAACAAGATGCAGAAAATAAATAAAAATATTACACTGAATGGAATAAATTACAATACCAGGAAGTATGATCTGTCAAGTGCCATTTAATTTTGGTTACTTCCTGTCAGAGAGAATTGTATACTATGAGAAATCACAAAGTTTAAGATTATTGATCATCATAAGGATAAAAGACTCAAGATGTGCACACTGAATTATGAATTTTTTGTATACAGGTTGAATTCAGCAAGACAAATATTCCCGAATATCATTCAGGAAAGTAGGTTTAAAAGATCATTGGTAACATATTTTCAGTTCATGTTGTGTCATCATTTTGACTTTAGTTACAGGTGTTCCTTTTTGAGACTGTAGGACTATCCAATTAGCTCTTTATTGTTACTACAGCAGTGTGTGCATATGTAAGACCATGTCTGTGATACAGATAAGGTCGAAGCAGCTGCAATCAATCTTCTGGAGTTCAAATGACATCAAAATTTGCATTAAGATACTTTGAATTAAGCTCCTCAATTAACATAGCTGAAGTTGTGTATCTTAATTCAAACTTAGCTCCTAGTTTAGACCATGAGTAAGTGGTTAGAACAGCTGTATAACAGTTGTTCACTTGTGTAAAACTGCTTCTAACAAGAGTCATGGGAGCAGCCCATTCAACATAGGGACTTTTAGACTTCTTAGAAAGATTGGTAAAGGAGTTGAATCCATGCGAACATTGACAATTTATGGGCCTGCCTGTGGCTTTTGTGCCAGGTTTTGATTTGATTTTAGTGCAGGTAGGAGAACCATTAAATCTATCATGAAAAGAATCACTGCAGGTCAGATCTTCAGCTAACTGCACTGCAGTTTGAGAGTACACAAATGTACCTATTTCCATCTAGTCAATCTCGGGCCTATGGGCCATATGTTACCCACCAGAGCATTTCATAAGGCCCACAGCCTGCTTCAATACAATATGCTAATGGCCAATTCATTAAGATTTTTGTCTTCATGTTTACATCATTTTAGTTAAGAGAATACTCTACATAGAAACAACTTATATAAACACATATGAAACAAGTTGAAATCACAAAGTTTAAAATATAAATCAATATGGGCGAAGATAAATCTTATTGAAATACATGGAATCTGTTTGGCACACAAATTTGTACTTAGTTTACGTGGCCCTCTGGTGTAATATAGATGGGCACCACTATGTTAATGCATTAATTATTCAGGTGCATATTTAATTTTCTTAATATACCTCATGATTCCTGTTGCAGGTGGCACTGGCTCCCGCAATCCAATCAACCATATCCTTAACATAGCATAGGGGAACAAACATGCTCTGGTAGCTCCCCACATTTTCAGTTGCTAGACAGCCAAGACTGTACATAACCCTTTGGGGGAAATATGAATGCAGAAGGATCTACCTTCTTTCCGCCCTACATACCCATAATTCAATGGTAGATAGTAAGATCTATCCTTTAACAACAATTTAAATTTTTTGTCTTTACATTTGTTTATTATAATCACCCCCAATAAAAAATGTTTTTAGAATGTTACCACAAAAGAGGGGCTGGAATCAGAGATTCTGTAGATAAATCTTTACAATGGCAATTTATTTTCTGCTTTTTATAGGATATTGTTCAGCACAGATTCATTTTGATCTTTTCCTCCAGAATCTATTAATTCTTAACTAAAATCTGATATCTTTATTCCTTGAGGTTGCCATAGCAACCTGTTAAATAAAAATAAGACAGCATGATAAATGAGTGTATTAATGTTGCATGGGAATTCTTTGTCAGGTTAAACATTGGTAAAAGAGATACAAGCTTTCAAGCTTACACTGACCTCATCGTCAGGTCTTGGAAAGGTAAATTCATGATGTAACAGATGTTTAGCATAAGCACTTGACATGCATTGAAGATCAAAGTACAGTGACCTTTGCCATTATAGGACAAAAGTGGCAGGAGGGTGGGTTACAAATGACTGTAATGAGCCATAAATCTAGTGTCTTTATTAACACCACAATTTTTAGTATCTAGCAAAGTTATAAATTTAAGATTCAAGACTCATCTTCTCAAGATTGTGTGTGGGTTTCCTTTGAGTATGAGAGATGTGGACTGATTGCTCATGAAATATGGTCCCTCGTGGATGATACATTTTTGTCTTATCACTTTCTGTGCGAGTTCTTTCGCATTCGTAGTGATTATCTCATTTCGCCCACATAGATATTGGGGCTTTTAAAGTGAACTAAATACACTGCATGTGACAGGTATGAATAGTTGTCATTAAGTAAAGTGCTCTGCATAATTTATAAAGTGATTAAACATGTATATGGACGACAAAAAATCCAGAGTTGTAAATACTAAAACCAAAGAAACACAATCCCTTTGTGTGTTTTGGAAAGGATATAAATCCTCATGTGCCAGGGATTCAGCCTAGGTTTTAAAATATATTTTGACACCTGTTATTGAAATCAGTAGGAGCTAGGTAGCTAAATACTTTTATAAATCTGGCTCCTAAATAGTTGTAAAAATCTGGCCCTTGATCCAAATTCTAACTGTGCGGTGGGAGAAGTAAATTATTTTAAGCACTTTATTGCTAATGAAACTGTTATCTTTGGAGTAAGTTATTAGAAAAGCATGTGTTTATTTTTTACCACTATTTTGATCACATTCCAGTTTGTGTCAATTCTTAGGGAAAGACATTTAGTCTGTCAGAAAGGTTGGCCTTTTGTCATGGTTGTCATGGAAGCAATGATTTCCATGTCAAGTCAGGTTTTATTTTTTATTGCTCTATTTCCAATTTCTATTGAAAGGTGAATTGTAGGGGCATTGATCAGTCTAGCAAGAGGGTCTATGTCTACAAGTTTCGCAGTTGTTTTGGTAGGTTATAGCCGTTATCTCGTGATACTTTGAATTAGTGTCTCCTGGTCTGTGGGAAGCTCATGTCTGATCTTTGTGAGGTGGGGCAAGGGGGCTATTTGAAAAATGGAAGATGTGGTATAGGAAATATTTTTTTTAGGATATGGTCCCTACTGTGTATGGGTGCTAATTTGTCAGTGATAACCCTACAGATTTTAACAATTCAGGCATGAATCATGATTTTTCCAACATGGATTCACTGACTATTTGTTATTCATTATTCATGATGCATTCTTGGACACCTAAGTCATATGGTATTTTATCAGCTTTGTTTTTGGAGAATTGAAAAAAAAATAAACCACACTAAATATTGGTAACTAGCTTAAAGAAACTCTCTTTTCCAAATGTTTGTATAAAACAAAAATTAATTCATCCATATATTCTGCAGCAGTAAATTCAATGGGGCATGCGCATGGTGAAAGCAAACGGTGGCTAGAAGAAAAACATTCTTAAAGAATTTCACACCTCCACTCATCAACTGCTTACTAAACATACTGCACACTTATGGCAAGCAAGTGACACATTAGGATTACTAGATGGTTTAAGGATGTTTCAATATTTTTCAAATTGAAGTCGCAGACTTGAGAAGAGTTTCATGATAATATTTTGAATTAGATTTATTTTCACTCTACTGTCATCTTCAAGTCAGTTAATGAGCCACATTTAACAGTGACGGATGAAAAAGACTTCTGAAAATGGAGCAGAGATGATACACATATTCCAGGAAATATTTAATCAGCTTTTATTCAGAAAAAGATTGATTGTAATGAAGCTGATTTCTAGAAGGTTAACTATATATGGCCACATCTAGACTGCAAGCTTCTTTCGGAAGAAGCTTTTCTGGAAGAGATCTTCCGGAAAAACTTTTTTTGAAAGAGAGCATCTACACAGCAAAAGGGTAACGAAAAAGTGATCTGCTTTTTCGAAAGATAGCGTCCACACTGATTGGATGCTCTCTACCATATAAGGCCACCCAGAACCAGTTCAGGCAGGGCATTAGGGCAGCAGTTGTTTCCGGGTGCTGTTGCCTAAGGGTAGCTGAGACACATGCTTAAAGGGACCCCATCCCCCGACAGCCATTCCTCTGCTTCTGCTGCATGCTTGCCTACTTTTCTGAGGGACAGCAAAGCTTTAGCAGTGTGTGCTCTGGTTGCCCAGCTTTTGGACACCACAGAAACTCCTTGCCATGGAGCCAGAGTGGCCTCTGGGCATCCGATGGCCCACACTGCCTTGCTGCAGTTTCTGCAGCTTTCTGTGAAGGCTGAGGTCCTGGCTCTGCATGAGCTTGACACCGAGCTCATCATTGAGACCCTCTCTCGGTGTGCAGGAGCAAGGCCCTGGCAACCACATCCCACAGTGGAGAGATGCTTTTGGAGACTGGACACCAGTTCCGACTGGTGGGACCAGCTAGTCATGGAGAGGTGGGATGACCAACAGTGGATCCAAACTTTCCCCATGCGGAATGCCACCTTTATGTAGCTGTGTGCCTGGTTCACCCCTGCCCTCCAATGAGTGGACACCCATCTGCGGCCCACCATTCCCCTGGAGAAGCAGGTCGCCATCACCGTCTGGAAGTTTGCCATCCCAGACAACTACTGGTCAGTGGGCAACCAGTTTGGCGTGGGGAAGTCCACCTTCGGGGCCCTCCTCATGGAGGTAAGGCACTCTCAGACTGCAGTCCCTGCACAGAAAAAGGAGGTGGGGATGGTGAGAAGGTGGGGGAGAAGTCCCACCCTCATACAGCCCTGAGAGCACTCACCTGAGGATCCTTCCCCACCCTCAGAGGATGGCTGCAACACATGAAGTACCTGGGATACCAGTTCCAGGGTCAGGGTGACCATGCTGGCCGTGTCCTGCTCTTCCTGAACTGTTCTTCCTCCTCTTCAACAGCAGGGGGCTATAGGCAGGGCATCTGGAGCAGCAAGTCTACCACCACAGCTGGGGAAAGGGCTTCACCACTCTCCAGGATTTGATGGAGCTCCTGGTAGTAGGGGCAGTCATGTGGTAGTAGGAGCGAGGCCTGCACTCCCTGGGCCTAGCGTAGCCCTGACGGAGCTCCTGCACCTTGCTCTGGACCTCTTCCAATATCCATATGTGTCTGTCTCTGTCTCTTTCTATCCCCCCCCCCCTCTTGGCCAGCGCCTTGGCCATCTGGCCATAGATGTCCATGTTTTGGCACCAGAAGTCGTGATCTTGCAGGGTGTCATCCTCTCCCCACAGCTCAAGAAGGGCCAGGATCTCCACCCCGGACCACGATGGCGCACAACATTTCCTGCCCCTGGCTGGGTCCTAGGAGCCCTGGTGGTGCTTCCTGTGAAGGTCAGGGAGGTGTCGGGGGGCTTGTGGCTGGGCCATCACTGCAAATGTGGGTGGCAGTTTTTAAACTAAGAGATGGGGGAAAGCCGATTGGTGCAGAGATGCACGTAAATCGGAGGGAGACTTCTCTTAGAGGAGAATCCATTGATAGAGATTCTCTAAGCTGTAGTCAGAAAGAGAGGAGGGGAGAGGACAAACCATGGGACAGAGCAGACAAACAACCACATTTAAAGGAATCCAATGCATCAGGGAAGGGCAGACAAATAAGCAGTGGCAATTTTTTAAAGTGCTTCTACACAAATGCTAGGAATCTGACTAAAAAGATGGGTGAACTAGAGTACCTTGTATTTAAGTAGGAGATTGACATAATAGGCATCACTGAAACCTGGTGGAATGAGGAAAATCTGTGGGACACAATCATACCGGGATATAAAATATATCGAAAGGATAGAGCAGGCTGGGTGGGTGGTGGAGTGGCACTGTGTGTGAAAGAGAATGTAGAATCAAATAAAATAAAAATATTAAATGAATCAACATGTTCAATAGAA
>JANRFK010004149.1:149790515-149816617 GCA_030068395.1 Apalone spinifera
GCGGAAAAGCGGCTGATTTTCCGCAAAAACTGGCCAGTCTAGACACAGCCAATAGGTGAATGAGTGTTAGATACACAATGTTCTCATTTGTGGAATCTTGACTCTTCGCCATTAACTTCTAAAGTCAGCAGTTAGGCTGTGTTTTAGGGATGGAAATGAGTGAGGGAATCTGGCTACTCTTTTGTTTGGGAGAATTATGTTAGTTTCATTATCTAACAATGAGATAGCAAATGTTTCATACCAATAAATAAGCACATACAAGCAGGATGCACTTTACATAAATGAAAATAATATACAGGAGAGAGAGAAATTCCACGGCTGAGAATTTTATTGAATCTGTAAAGAAATAACTTTAGATGAAAAAATATTTCTTGGTTTCTCTACTAATAAATCACTAGATTCAACAGCCATGAACAGTACAACTTTTGCGATCTCCAAAATCTTAAATGGGGAATGACGAAGCTTAATTCAAGACTTCCAATTTTTTAGGCCCAAGTATATTAAAATTTAGGGATGAAAGTGAACTGTTATGTCTTCTATCATTGTTCATCTCATTGCAGTGCAGTAACTATCCATTGATTGTAAAGAGTATGGAGCATATATGCGTGTGAGAGGACAGTAATTGGAAATAACCTTGAGGGGGGACCCCCCAAAATCCTAAAGTTAGCTCTGCATTTAAATACAGGGATACAAGAAGTTTAAATGTATGTTATTTTTTTTTGTCTTTCACTTTGACTCACAAGTATTTATTAGCCGTATTAAAAGCTTTTGACTTCAAAAAGATTTCTTATTTTCTACAGTACTAATTATTCCACATTCAATATTTATATAAACCTTCAATATTTCTGACAACACACATCATCAGGAGCAAAAAAAGCTACTTTTCTGTTTCTTTCTATATATCCCCTAAAGCAATTACTAAGGCAGTACTGTATGGACATTTTTTGCACTATTCAAGCATCTTAGTACAGCTAAATCCATAGTAGGTCTCATCAGTATTCACAAACAAAAACTAAAATCACCTCTTAAACATGTAATGTATACTCTACACATATTGTCCCTGTAAAAATATTGGATTACATTTGGTTTTACCATATTGGTTTGATTGCTCATTCCTTCCCCTCATAATTTTCACTTAAATAGGAACGTTTCAGCCAAAACACTGGCTGTAATTAAACGCTTATCATTATGATGTGTAAGGCATGGGGCAAACACTAGGTATTCGGCACTAGTCAGATCTGACATGTTTCTCTTAAGGAAGGTGTCTGTTACTATCCCATAATCATGCATACTAGTAAATCAGAGATTTGCTCATTTAAATACTTTTAAAATGGGTTTGTATGTGGCTCAAAATACATATATCTACCAGTTATTCAACATGATGGTTAGATTAAATATTGAACCATTTTATATACGACATATAATAATGGGATGATCCAAAATCCACTGAAATCAGTGGAAATTCTTTTATTGACTTTAGGAGATTTTGGATAAGGCATCATATGATTTTGTTTTTGTAAGATAGTACACTCAACCTTCACCATAGAAGAATGACATTTAATTGCCTCATTTATTTTGAAGACAAATAAAAAGTTAATTTACATTGTACCATGCCCAGTGATTGTGAACCACATAATCTACTACTATCCGCTTCATGATTTTTTAAAAAAATATATACATTTGGTCAAGCTCACACAGAAATAGATTATATTTACAGCATAAGCAAGTGGAGATATATTTGTAGAAGTCAAACAAGAAGATAAAACAACTTTTTTGTTGACACATGACATAAGATTGCATGCAGAATAAGTGAGCACAAATCCAGTTCAGGTTATTCAACTCCTGTCAGACATTAGAGCAAACATTATCATGTAAAGAACCTTCTTCTCTTTATAGTCAGTTTAGTTCTTCAGTTATTTTTGTGAATGCCTGAAATGGATTGCAGGTATGCTCTTCCTATGAACTGATCAAATGCTTAGAAGCAGGAATGTGGAGGATTACAGCATAAGAATCAGAAAAGGTTGATGGTTTTTGGAACCTTGGTGGTCAGATAGATGTTATCCAGGTCTTAATATGTAATAAAAGAGGAACTAGGATTGAAGCAGTTAGGTGCTGGGGCTCAAGCAATATTTTTACATTTATAACTGATGCAGCAAGCACAGAGGTGCCGGGGCTATGAACTGCCAATCACAAAATAATACAGGCAATACTATATTATCACAACACAAAAGTTATTTTAAAATTAGAAAAGTATATCTCCTGCAAAAATCAGTTTGAAGTGAACCAAAAATTGTGCTTCTTTATAAAGTGTTTTTTGTAAGATACCACAAGAGAGATGACTTTGTAGAATGTGCAGAGTAGAGTGGATGACACTAAAAACATGAACCATTTTGCTATTATGGATATGTGAAGTTACCATGGACAGTGTGGTATCTTTCACACTGAACGATATCTTATGTCACAGATCCAAGCAAGTGTTATATTCTGACTCCCACTAGAACTGCAATGATGGGAATCCAAGGCTCTGTGCTCTAGATCCCCGGGCTGTTTCAAGTTGCTGGACTGTGAACAGAGTCCAGGCACTGCTCCAGCTTCAGGGTCCTAGTCACATTCTCAGGATAGGCACAGACCATCTCTCTAACACCCCTCCTCCAAGTGTTAGAACCTCCTATCCAACCTCTCTGGACCCTTCAGACTCTATAGGACTTGAACACATCGATGTCCTCAGCACCTAATCCCAAAGACACGAAGCTTCTGATTTATAGCTTAACTCTCAGGAACATGCAACAGATATAAAACTGTCAACACACACACACAAACCTATGCACCCCCCTGCACCTGCATCCCCCTCCCCCAACATCTTTATGTGGTTTACTAGGAGATGAGCTTATGCACAGGAATTTACAGATTGTATGAAACAAATATCCACAATATAATGTCCCTTCCTCCCTCCCTTTTCCTTTGGGAGCCTGAGGTGGGGGATGGAGGTGGAGAGAGGAATAATCTCTGTTCCATTAGTTAGTGAGGCCTTATCCCTGCACCAACCTCCCCCGGTAAGTCCCATTATGGGCTCCTGCTGGGGTCACCTGTTTCTTTTGTACTGCATTTTGGGATTTCCCCCTGCTCACACACCCAATCTTGCTTCTAACAGGAGGATGAAGCTACAGCAAGTCCATTGTTCCAAGGTTTTATCATCCTTGAATGCTGATGACTCACCATTTTCTCTGACCAGGAAGAGAGATGACAACTCCGCTAACTCAGGGTAGATCCATAAACATACAGGCTTTGTATGACCCAATTTTATGATTGACTTTATGAAATTGTTTCACAATAAAGACATAGTAGAAACTCTGATTTGTCATACCTTACTTCACAAGCAAACCAACTGATTTCAATAGAACTGTTTCCAGAGTATGATACTACTAGAAGGAGTCAAGGTATCAAAATTCAGCACTGGGTAAATATTACAGTAAATCAAGTATTCATTTAGGGTAATATTTGGCTCTTAGTGTTAATTTTGTTAAATTATTTTACAAATATAACTACGGAGTTAGAGATACACAGATCTACAACTAAGAAACAAAATATGAAATTAAATGGAATTGTCTGCGATTTCATTTATTTACAATATTATCATTTTAAAATTAGCTTCACAACTGCATCCTACACAATATAAATAACCCAGGTAAACTATTTTTTTATTTCCCAGTTTATTTACTGGGAGAGTAGATTACATAACATGTTCAGAAAAGATTCATCCACTCACATCTATAATTCACATTAACTCAAGCAATACTGCAATTTTGGCTAATCTTCCTCTTTTCACTGTGACTTACAAATTGTTTTCAAGAATCTCCTATGGCCATAATGATAGTAGTCTACTTTTTGCGGGACAGACTCTGATTTACTAGATTTTATTCCTTTAAAAGAGAACAGAGACAGGAAAAGAACAGGACCATATAAACTGGGAGTTCATGCTGGGATTTCCCAATGGAAGTTAGCAGGGAAACATATCATGACCCCTTTCATTCATGAGTCTACTTGCATGGGGGTTTTGCAAATCCTTGTAAGACGGGAAAAAAGGGAATGAAAATAAGTAGATGGAGGGAATCTGAATAGGGTGGGAATGGGTGGAATATTTGTGCCCAGAGATGGATGGAAGGATGAAATGGGAAGACGTAATTCAAGTTTTATGCTTCTGAGAGGAAAGATTAAGGAAGAAGGTGTGTGGTAAAGAGGGGACAAAGTGGACTTTCCTATTCTAAGCAAGGATTCAATGGAAATGATTGAGTGGATAGCTGGATTTGTGTTGGCAGTCACATGTCATCAGAGAAATGAGAGTAGAAGTCAAATCCTGCTGTCACTAAATTCAAGGAGAGGTTTGTCAGGTGCTTCAGTAGAAGCAAGATGAATCCCATAAGCTGTAGAAAGACCAAATAATTATATCTAAGAGGGCTAAATTGTGCTCTCGGAGGGCACATTCTATTCTACAAAACAAAAGTAGAATTAAGATACACAACTTTAGCTATGTTAATTGCATAAGTAATGTCAAAGTACCTTAATTTGGCTTTTGGCACTGTTTATGCTGCAGGAGGGTTACAGGAAATGAGGGTTACAGGACCCTAAGAAGCCCATTATTTCAAAATTATTTTGAAATAATGGACTTGTTGTATAGACCTGCATTCTGTTATTTCAAAATAACGTGAGTTGTTTAGAAATGATGCTGCTGTGTAGACATGCCTTTACTCTAGTAATAGGATGGAGCAACTCTTTCAATATGTGCAAAATGTACAAGAAAGTGTGCTACCTTTCTGAATATTCTAATATTTTAATTCTATTCTCTGCTTCAGTTAGTGCATGTATTTGCTGTGGATATATCTTCCTTAATCTCTCTTTAATGGTGATTTTTTGCATAATGCATTGAAATCTAATTGTAACAGGATGTGAACTCTTGTTCTTAGTAAAATTAATTTCTTCCCGTGTACTTTGAGAGAACAAAGAGAACTTAAGCATCTGCCAATATTAAGTAAAATATTTTGTTCCCCATAATTACCATAGATAAATTGCTCCACAGGCTTTTCATTCTGAATATTTTAAATTCCAACTGACAGAGACAGGTTCCTACCAATAACAACAAAGGAGAAATATCACAATGGGGCTACTGAATAGCTGGATTTTAAAAATCTTTTTTTTCAGTTATTGATTTCCCAAGCTAATTAAAATCCAGAGAGCCAAGTTGCAAGCTTGACCTTCCCCTTCCCTCCTGAACTCTGACTCCCTTCAGTTTTGGTAGTTTTGTGTGAAATACAATTGCAATCAAATGAAATTTATTTAAATGATTTTTTTTCATTTTTTCTTTTAAATGAAATGAGTGCCTTACTGGATAAAGCACTAATTTTCATCTCTAAGAATTGGAATCAAATTTAGGCAAAATAAATGCAAGGTAAATCTTGATTGTCTGCACAATTAAAAGGTGGGCATGAACAACCCCCTTGAGCAACAGAAATATCAAGATATATTGTGCTTTCAAGAGGTCAATGGGTAACTTAAACTAAGAGATAATTCAACATTCATTCTGAGACAAATGGACTTTCCAAATCAATGTTCAGCTGATTTATTAAACAATGTAAAGAAATTGTCATCAACTCATTTGTGTTGTGTTTGGTGTGAGGATGAATAGCTCTGTTAACATCCTAAATCATAGATGACTGGGTTGGAAATTACTTCCTAGGTCATCTAGTCTCTCTTCTTTACTTCAATGGAGGAATGCCCCACCCAAACAGGTTTGTGGGGAAACTTCAGGATTTAGCGCTAATCTTACAAGTTTTATATCCAGACTGCTTTTCAATGCCTGTAATGCTGATGCCTCAGAAACCTACTATGGTAATTATTTCTCAGCATTATAAAATACTATTCTTAATGTGATTAATTTAAAAAAAAGGAAACCAAACAAGCAAAATTGAGGCAGAGCAATTAGTCCTTTTTTAGACACCATAAATCATCTCAGTCATACATTATTTCCTCAGAGTTAAAACAGCAGGATGACTTGGTCCATTTATCTCCCATAAATATATTTAAATCATATCTTAGAAAAAAGTTGAAAGAATAATCCACTAACTTATTCCCAAACTAGCTAGACTGAGTTGTCATTCCATCTGACAATACATCTACCCTTTCTTGTACTCATCCATACAGGTAATTTGCATTGTTGCCATAATATGGGTTGGACCTCCTTGGTCCAGCACCCTTGGGATCTGACTGGTCCCAGATGAGAGAATTTGCCAGCCAGGAGAAGTCATTTCTGCTCCCCATGCAACTAGCCCCATCCCCTGCCCTGGTGCCCCACTGGCTCCCCTGGGCAGCCCAACTAGGCTACATACTAGCCTCCTGGCTCCCCCTTAGTGTGCTGCCCTTCCAAGCCCCCCGCCCTCAGTGTACTTTGATTCAGGAACATCCGTGGTTCTTCCGGACCAGAGCTGTTGCCAGACCAGAGTGTCCTGGTTTATAGCCTGTTATATAACCTGTACTTATTTATATATGTATGTTTAGCACACAGCATCTTAAAAAAGGAAGTTACCCATTACCATGTTTTATGTATATATTTTCCAGTTATCTATATTTAGTGCTGGTACTATTAAAATCAATCAGAATTGTGTAACTGGATCTTACTAGCAAATAGTAAGTTTACTGCAGTAAAGAATAAAAAATATCAAAGAGTAAAAAAAAAAAAAAATCTACAGGCTATTACTCATTACTTCTCAGGTCCAGACATATGCCATTTTGTTCTTTAAGATAAAGGAGTGCAATTTGTGCTGATTCAAATTCATTTCATTCCCAATTTATTAGACAATAGGGGTTGTTAATGATTAGTCTATTAATGTCAAAGTGCCAGAGTAATAGGTGAACCTTTGAGAAATGTAATGACCTAATTGCTTTCCTTAGTCAACTGAATAATAGGCTTCAAATGGATTGTACTTAAAAAAAAAAAAAACTCCTGGGAATAAAACACATTTATACTGTTACTTGAACCTCAGATGAGAAAAATTGCCCCTGAAATATGGAGCACAAAGGAAATGTTGTTCCATGCCAAGCTTAAAGTAATTATGAAACAGATAAGTGCATTAAACTTTGTGGAATTGTCCCATATGGACACTATAAACTTTTGCCTCTTGCACTTTTATACTTGGAAGACATTTTAATCCAATGACACAGATTTTCAGCCCCATTAAATAAAACATATAGGGTATTCAATGAATTCATGTATGCTTCCATCTGTCACCATGGTGTTTATTAAGTCTTAATTATTTTTAGGAATGCAAAGAAAACTCACTCATAACATTTATCTTCAGAGAAAGATCATATGTACTTCTTAATCGATTATTACTTGCTGTATCACTATAGTTGCAATTTTAAAAACAGCAAACTGATTACAGGATAATTGTCATTTACAAGCGAGTGAGATTATAATTTACTAGCAACTAAATTTTTTATGGCTTTGGCTGTTGGTTCCACTTTACAGGCTTCAGTATTCAATCAGTTAGGTGAACAAAATAAAAGATAGAAGCCAACTTTATTTAAAGGCCTTTCCTTTGTTCTAACCTTACATAGCTCTGGTCTTTATTTTCTGTACTCATTCTTACTATAGAGCTTACTAGGAACATTTTAACTGTCTATACTTCATAGTCACTCATCAATTACATTTGTGTTTATCATTTCTCATGCAGGGTTTCATTATTTCGCAATAACGGGCTGTTATTTTGAAATAACTCCTGCTTTCCACAAGGAATAACATTAATTTTGAAATAGTTATTGTGAAATAGCGGTAGCGTGGATGCTCAGCTGCTGCTTCAAGGGGCTCTAAGTCGAGGTAGCGCGTCCACATTAATAGAGCCTGCCTCGTACTAATTTCGAGGTTTCCCTGTAGTGTGGACACGCTATTTTGAAATTATTATTTTGGGAGTTACTTCAAAATAATTTCCTAGTGTAGACATGCCACTAGCATGTTAGGCTAAACCCTGTACCTCCACTGGGAAGATGTGGTAGAAACTAGTAAATCTGGCTAATTGGTAATCCATTTAATGTTATAAATCATCCCAATTCTGCAATCCTTACTCAAATGAAAGCACTGAGATCACTCCTGTGAATAAAATACTCACATAAATAAGGGTAATTGAAGAGGGGAGTCCTCTAATATGGACAACACAACACACTGATTATTGAAACTGCTTTTGGAAAATATTCTATTGAAATGTGAACTGCATCATCAAAGTCATATCCTTTGCTCTGACTCAGAACTGTTGCTGCTGTTTAGCCAATCTTATTTCAGCTCAAAGAAAGGAAAACAATCCTTGGCATGTAAGCTAGCAATGGAGATGACATGCGTGACATTGTTCTTCCTTCTCACACCTCTCACTTGGAGGATTTCCCAATGATTCCACACAGCCTATTTTTAAGTTCCTTCCTTCATCTCTGGATCACAATGAATTGCAAGCCTTCCCCTAGGCTAGAAAAATAGATTATGTTTTTAAAATGTTTCAAAGTATACATTCTTAGACACTAACATAGACAGAATTTAACATCTTTAAAATAAAGGTGACCTGGTCATGACCAAAACTAGTTTTGGTATCTTAAAAGAATATCTGTAGCATAAGTGTTGCAATTTAAACACATGCTCATACCAAATTCAGATCATAGAGGACATTTATTTTATGTCACCTCTTCAGCTTCTCTCCTTTTAGTCTTCAAATACAAACTGACCCGGTTACATTGCTCTCACTCATTAAGGCAAAATTTGCATGAAAGGTATTTTTATATGCAAAAGGAGGGCTCACTACTGTAAACCCACCTGAGGCACATCCCCGAGCCAGGTCAGGTGGAGTCCAGTCAGGGAGCCAAGGGGAGCCACAGTGGACTATCTACCTACCTGCAGTGGGAGGAAGCTGAGAGCAGCCCCCAGATATGTCCCCACCCTTCAGTCTCCCCACCCAAACGAGAGCAGATGCAGTGGGCACAACGTGGTGCATACTCCCCTCAGCTGCCTGCATGGCTCTCCTGGACTAGATTCCAGTGTGGGAGTATGGACCTTGGAGCCTCAGCCCAGCCTGAGTGTAGAGCCTTGCAAATCTGATCTGCAGATTTTTGTGGATTGTGGATCTGATGCAGATTTTTGTATGTGCATTGGGCTCTAGCTACTGATCTTCATGAAAGAGATGGTAACTCTGCCTTATTATGAGGAATATTTGGACTTCTTTGTATCAGGTAAGAAATTACCTATGTGTCACTTTAACTCATATACAGAAGGGGAAAAAACACACTTACAGGTCTGTTTATTGAAACTCACAAATGGCTTGTTGTTGTCGTCATGTGCATATTTAGCATGGTAATTGTGGCTACATATGGACAGAAATAAATCTGGTTTAATAACGAGCAAAATCCTAGTTTTGGTAGGAAGAAGCAATGCAATAATGTTAACATCTAACAATTGTGATTCTTCATATATTTCTCAAGCTATTGTAGCCTGTCTCTCTCTGCAGATATGATATATATCTCTGAAGCATTTTCACAAAAGTATTTTGATTTTGCAAAGCTTTATATGTCACAATAAGCAAATAAGTCAGAGTTATTATTCCACATCAAAGGTTGTACCATAATTCTTGATGCAAAGTTAAAGTACTGACATTTGTTATAGGAGGGAATGGTTCATGGTTTCTGTCTCTTCTACATCTCTGCAATCTTCTGTCAGCCTGTGCTAATTTATAAATAAATGAATGAATAAATAAATAAATAAATAAATAGTGTTTCCTACTTGGAAGTTTCCAAGTAAAGATGGTAACACATGGTACTTGGCGGCTATACTTTTTGCTTCCAGCAATGAATACCAGCAGTCAAAAGTCCTTTAAGCTACTACTGAAGTGAGTCAATATAAAACTATAGAACTGAACAAGACATGTTTCTCTGCTAAAATTGTCAAGTCTTCAGTTTCAAAAAATTATCAAATACATTTATAAAAAAAAAATATTTACAATTGTTTTTCAGGTAAGGTAAATTTAAGGGAAAAATCCAGTATAATAAGCATTAGATATCTAACAGTTTTATATATTATGACTTTATGACCATCCAAAACTCAATTATTCCAAAATCTTATTTATTAAAAAAAAAATCACATCCCCTAAACTGTGTGTTCATCCATGTCCTGAAAATTCGTTTGCATCCCTAAACTCTTATATATTCTCAGGAACACGAGCAATGGTTCCAGAGCGCCCCCCCCCCCACACACACACACACCAGAGTCTGGTGATGTCTGCCACCAGCCCTGTATATTCTAAGTCTCCACTCCAGTTGAATAATACCTGTATAACAGTAAAAGGAGAATCAAGATGGTACATCATTCATTATGTGCAGAACACTGTAATTCATAGGCGAGTCAGCTAAGGAAAATTGGGAGTTTGATTAATTTAGTGGTTTAAGTCCTGAGAAAGATACACCTTAGGGTATGTCTACACTACAGAGGAAAATCGAAGCTGTCGCAGTTGATCTTCCAGGGTTCAAATTAGCGGTCTAGTTAAGACAGCCAATTCAATGTGATGGGGCACTGCAGTCAATGCCAGTAACCCTGATTTCACAAGGAGTAAGGGAAGTCAAAGGAAGAGCGTTCTTCCTTCCACTTCCTGTAGTGTAGGCAGCGCCAAAAGCCGAATTAAGCTACTTCGACGTCAGCTACACAATTAATGTAGCTGAAGTTGCTTATCTTAATTCGACTTTGTCCTGTTGCGTAGACATACCCTTAGAGAGTAGCAGTGCAAGCTCCCCTTCACTAGGTTGCCTTTGTTTTAAACTGGGTCCCAGAGCAAGCACTCTAGGGCTATGCCTACTTTTATACACCACTGGCAATGATGCAGAAAATGCCTAGAGCTACACATTGAAGCGAAAAGGAAGCTGTGTCCAAACTGCAGTGTGGTGCTTCATTTATCTATGAAAGGCTCTGGCAGAGGGGAGGCAGCCAGAAAAGCTTCATTCAGCAGCTCTCAACTGCAGAAAAGTTTCCCTGCTGCCAGAATTTTTCTGCACTCCCTCTATCAGAACCTTTCCCTGCTGGGGGTAAGTCTGTTCCTCAAGGAGAAAGGCTCCAGCAGCGGAGAGGAAAGCACACCTTGGTGGAGTAGAAAGTATTTGTACCCACATCCACATCCATCAGGCATGTCCTTACATGCTTAAGTCATGCCTTACCTGCTATACTACTATTTATGTCTATTCTTGGGGGAGGGGTTATCAAGTATGTACTCTACACACAATCAAATGGAGTGGTGTAGCTAATCAGGCGACCTACTAGAGACAAGCTACACGTATTAGGTTGTCTGATTATTATCTCTGATGCAGGCCCTACTTTTTTAAAGGTAATTCCATAGAAATGGTTAAAATGAGGGACTTGGGCATATATATCACTGTACAAATTCCAGAAAAGCAGTAAAGGTATGCTCCTCACTCCAGCTTACTAGAACTACAGCTCTCTGGGTTTTCTCTCCAGAATTATTAGCCACTACTCATCCATTCTCTCTTTTCAGTTGAAAAAAATCCAAATGTTTTAATCATCAATTTCGTCTTTCACTATTAAAAAAAAAAAGCTTTTCCAAAAGTTATAATCATTAATAGCAATATATCCTCCTAGGTGAGAAAAAATAAGACCTTGCCTACATTTGGAAGTAGCCATAATTTCAGTCTAATCACACTATTGGCATCCTTTCATACAATAGAAAAGGAAAGGCACTACTTTCACTATTGAAGCTTGCTCCTGAAATCAAAGCACATTGTCTACCTGACGATTTTATACTTTCCCAGTTCTTAGGTGTATATGAGGTCTATGTAAAGTTTCCACCACAATTTCTCTCAGTGTGAATAGTCACATTTTTCATAGGCTGTAAATTCATGCAACTTTTCAGTTGTAACTCTAATAGTATCATGGGGTAAACAAAGCCACGTAACTGATTCTGTTATAGGTTTCCCACATGAATGAGGAAAAAAGCAGTTTTTCTTGGAATGGCATTAAAAATAACATGCATTAGGTGTGAAGGTGTTTTTTTTATCAGAGTGCTATTTCCA
The DNA here is from genome assembly GCA_030068395.1 of Apalone spinifera. Taxonomy (NCBI): domain Eukaryota; kingdom Metazoa; phylum Chordata; order Testudines; family Trionychidae; genus Apalone; species Apalone spinifera. The sequence continues at coordinate 149,802,612 of JANRFK010004149.1, forward strand.
ATAGAGAACTTCACTCTCTATTAGCTGCCCAAGTTTTACACTGAAACACACCTTCATGAGTGATTTTTACCATCTAATGCCTCTAATTAAAAAGGTGCACTAAACAGTATAGTCAATTTCTTTCTTTACACTAAAAACTTGTATTGTTGTTTAGCCACAGTGTTGTAGCTAAACTGGTTCCAGGATATTAGAGAGAAACAAGGTAGGCAAGGCAATTTATTTTATTGGGCAGGCATTTGTTAGTAAGAGAGGCAAGCTTTTGAGTATATAGAGGGGTCTTCTCCAGGTCTGGGCCTGAAGATAAATTCTGTGAGAGCTCAAAGCTAGTAAATATGGAAAATTTACTAAATACAAAATAGTAAATATGGAAAATCAGACTAGTAAATATGGAAATATATACTTCAGTGTAAGAGAGAACAAACTGAATGTTCACAGTCAAATTTTATACAAAGCCATATTTTGTTAGAATAATTTTGCTGTCCACATGCTAAAAACAAGAAAATTATGAATTAAATATATGTGCTATGAACTCTTTGGTAGGCATGCAGTACCCCACATCTATGTCTGTTCAAAAACAGAGGAATAGGATAGTTATGTCTGGGTGACTCCATGTTAACTGTGCCTTCACACCTGTGTAGCCACCATAAAGAATCAATTTGCTGTCTAAGACATTTTTACAATCTGTGTGATTTAGTGATGGGCTTGATGGATAATCAGAATACCTCTGAGATTTGGAAAAATTCAGATCCAAATCTGAATTTTATGGCTAATCCCATGTCTAGTATTATCCAAACAATATGCAGAAAACTAAAACATAATATATTTGCCTCCAGCCAGTCTCCACACAGCTAATTTTGTCAGCAAGTTAAATCAGCCACTTGAATGGTTTAAAGGGATAATGGGATGTTAAATAAAACAGGGGAAGTCTCAAATAGATGTTCTGGGGATGAAGTTTCAATTAATAGTTAGAATGTGATGGGGGTGACCTAATAGACTAGGAACAGAAGTTCACATACGGTTCCCGAAATTACTTGAATTGGTAGAAACCAGAAGTTATTATCCTTTGAAAACTAAGTGAAATGAGTTTAGCATTGGCACAGTAAGACAAAAATACAACACAGTAACTGGCATCCCTAACAGTCTGTACAGAGACCAATCAACGTAGGTCCTAATTTAACCTCTGAGTGCTCACTGCTTCACTTCATGGCATATTGGTGGGGAAAAGTGTGCTGTCACTGCAAATGATGTACCAGTTCTGTGGAATAATAAAACTCTTCAGTTTCTACCACTCTGAATAGGACATTTTTAGCAACATTAAATAGTTGGTTTTATCCTGCCTGATCTGTCTATCCATCTGTCTACCACAGAATCCAAACAACTCTGGATCTTTAATGTAGTTTGCTTCATAGAACTACTATGGAGTAGGTCAGTTCTATTATCCCTAGCTGAGTCACAGAGAGATTAAGCAAGGACAATATTCTCCTGCCTAATTCAGGCAAAGAGACTAAATGGCTTGCCTAAGGTTACACAGGTAGTCTATCACAGAGTAGGGAATTGAAACCAAGTCTTTGACATTCCAGGCTAGCACCCCAAATAATGAATCATTCTTCTGCTCAACCATAGAGGTTGAAAAATATCAGAACTTACAGACACTCATGGGTATATATAATATTCACTCACACAATCTATCGGAAAAGTAAGGTAAGCAATGGGTATGAGAATTAATATGAAAAAAATAGATTAACAGGTGAAATGAAGATCTCTGTAAGCTTTAAGGAGGCCTTAACTAGAGCTCTGAATTTTTGAGGGATGAAGCTTTTTTCCCCCCACCAATAAATACTGGTTCATGTCAAGTGAAATAAGCAAACAAATATTTACATCCCCAACCTCATTTTATTTCAACATTTTCTGAATGACCTGGCTCAATTCAAAGTGATTTTTCATGTTAAACTTTTAAAATGGTTAAAAACTTAAAATGGAATATTTCATTTAAGATCAAAGGAAACATTTTTGACCTGATATAAAACTGTATTAATTTTTTTAACTTAATTGTTGTTATTTTTTTTAAATTCCTTTGGGGTTTTCCAGAATGAATTCTTAAATATTTTTCAGGTCAGCCAGCAAACTGAAAAAGTTAGTTATTGTCCAGCTGTATTGAAAGAAGGATAAGAGACACTTGGTATGGATTTAATCAGACCGCAACTTTATTATTAGAGGTCTGCCTGACAGATAACAGTGTACAGTGCAGGCAACCCAGTTTATTCTGTAATTACTGGTGAGTCTTCCATCAGCTCCCCTTCATTTTCCATCCAGGTCCCTCCAGCAAACACTGTTCAAGAAGCTCACAGTTTAAGGACAAGCAGATAGATAGTGCCCATAAACATAACTAGCACAAGAACAAAACTGTAGAATTGGCATAAAACAGAAGCTATGGGAATTGCTGATTCTGAGATATAAATTATTTTATGACAACATCCTGTGTTATGATTATTTTAGCTGCTTACAGTGAATGAATGCAGCTCTAAATTTTAGTAATGTGCAGTAACTGTTCCAGGAAGAAGGACTGCGAAACAGAGATGGGGTCCACCTGTCGATTAAGGAGAAGAGAGTATTTGGACACAGACTGGCTATCCTAGTGAGGAGGGTTTTTAACTAGGTTTGACCATGGCAGAGGACAAAAGCCCACACGTAAGTCAAATGTGGAGACCTGGAGGACAGATCTGAAACTGGGAGGAGCATGGACTGTGATAGCAGGGGTAAAGGAGAAACAAGAGTGAACTGATGGGCAAAATTAAAACTAGTATCTTAGTTTTCTATATACTAATGCAGGAAGTATGGGGAATAAGCAGGAAAAACTTGAAATTCTAGTAAATAAACACAACGATAGAAAGGCACCACAGAGACTTGGTGGGATAATACACATGACAGGCATATTGATACAGAAGGATACAGTTTGCTCAGGAAGGACTGGCAGGGAAAAAAAGATTGGAGTTGTTGTCTTATGTAATAAAATGTATAAACTCAGACTGAAGTTGAGATGGACGTAGGAGAGAGTTGTTGAAAGTCTCCGGGTAAGGATAAAAGGGATAAAAACCAAAGGTTACGTTATGGTACGGGGTCTATTACAGACAACTTAACCAGGAAGACGAGGTAGATGAGGTTCTTTTTAAAAACAGCTAACAAAATCAGTCAAAGCATAGGACTTGGTGGTGATGGGGGACTTCAACTATGCAGACATCTGCTGGGAAAGTAACATAGCAGTGCAGAGATTACCCAACAAGTTCTTGGAATGTATTGGAGACAGTTTTTTATTTCAGAAGATTGAGAAAGCTACTTGGGGGGGGGAGGATGTTCTAGAATTGATTTTAACCAATAGGGAGGAACTGGTTGAGAATTTGAAAGTGAAAAGCAGCTTGCATGAAAGTGATCATGGAATGGTAAGTCTCAGAGGAAAAGCTGTGTTAGTCGATATTGGCAAAAACAACAAGGATTCTGTGGCACCTTAAAGACTAACAGATTTATTTGGGCATAGGTTTTAATGTGTAAAAAACACTTCATCAGATGTGTTCTTCATCAGAAAAGATAATGGACAATTAAGGAATTTGCAAATATCTGGAAGATAATAAGGTGCTAACAATCAGCATGGACTTTTTAAAAACACATTGTGTCAAAACCAACGTGATCGCTTTCTTTGATAGGGTAACAAACCTTCTGAATAAGGGGGAAGTAGTATACCTAGACTTTAGTAACACATTTGATACAACCCAGTCAGGACTACTATAAGGTCTCTGTATAACTGGTTGGGTATCCATTCCCAGAGAGTAGCTATCAATGGTTCAAAGTCATGCTGGAAGGCATAACAAGTAGGGTACCACAGAGATCAGTTTTGGGACCAATTCTGTTCAATATCTTCATCAACAATTTAGATAATGGCATAGAGAGTATGTTTCCAAAGTTTGCAGATGATACTAATCTGGAAGGAGTTGCAAGTGCTTTGGAGGACAGAATTATAATTCAAAATGATCTGGACAAACTGCAGTCTTAATCTGAGGTAAACAGGATGAAATTCAGTAAGAACAAATATGAAGTACTTTACTTAGGGAAGAATAATCTGTTTCACACATACAAAATGGGAAATGACTGTCTAGGAAGGAGTACTACAGAAATGGTTCTAGGGGTCATAGTGGATCACAAGCTATATATGAGTCAACAGTATGATATGGTTACAAAAAAAGCAAATATCATTCTGGGATTTATTAACAGGAATGTTATAAGCAAAACGCAAGTAATAATTCTGTTGCTCTACTCTATACTGATTAGGCCTCAACTGGAGTAGTGTGCCCAGTTCTTGGTGCCACATTTCAGGAAAGATGTGGACAAACTGGAATAGGTCTAGAGAAGAGCGACAAAAATAATGAAATGTCTAGAAAACATTTCCTATGAGGGAAGATTGAAAGAAATGTGTTTGTTTAGTCTGGAAAAGAGAAAACTAAGAGGGGATATGACAACAACTTTCAAGTACCTAAAAGGTTGTTACAAAGAGGATTAAAAAATATATATTCTCCTTAACCTCTAACAATAGGACAAGCAGCAATGGGCTTAAAGTGCAGCAAGAGAGATTAGGTTGGACATTAGGAAAAACTTTCTAACTGCCAACGTAGTCAAGCACTGGAATAAATTGTCTGGGGATGTTGTGGAATCTCCATCATTGGAGATTTTTATGAGCAGGTTAGACAAACACCTGTCAAGGATGCTGCTTGGTCCTGCCATGAGTGCAGGGAACTGGACTGGATGACCTCTCGAAGTTCCTTCTAGTTCCAGTATTCTACCTCAATAATATCAATAGCAAAATGTGATCTGGGAATAGGGAATTCTAGGTGCTACAGTAAAACAAATAAAAGATCTTTGCCGGATTTTGTATTTCCAACCATGTTCCCTTCAAGTTAATTTGGCTATGCATTTTCAATTTATACACTTTAAATTATTAAATATTATTTGAAACTCACATAAACAAAAAACCTTTGCAATCACACAAAGTATTAATAATATATGTAAGCAGACTGAAATTTTCAGAACTGAAATATGCCTTAACCCACTCTGTTTATTCCCTATAACCTGAAATGAAGAAAAACACAATTCATTCATTTTATTATGACATCGGCTTGTTTATGAAGTGTAAAATGTTTCCAACAAGCTTGAATATGCCCTGGTGTGTGCTTCCACTACCCTTCTAGATTAATGTCACTTACTTACTTCCATCTTGTTTTTTTCTTGCCTTTTTTTCCTTTGTGCTGAAATTGTACTTACCTGTCAAAACACTGCTTTTAATGTCATCTCCTTCTCTGTACTAGTCTTTGCTGCACTCTTTTATACATTGAGTAAAATATTTGAAGGGAATTTTTATTTAGGTGTTATTGATACTGCCAAAGAATTATTTGCCAATCAAGTTCTCCAACTTCTTCCTCTTCCTATTTATTATTTTATGGTGACACCTAGGAAGCCCAATTAAAGATTATGAACCCATTGTGTAAAGCATTGAAGAGATTAGAGACAGGACTCTACAGGTGCTGAGCTAATCTGGAAATCAGACCCAGCAGCTTTAAAAGGATCAGGGAAAATAAGTGTGTTACATTGGACTGCAACCTATTTTAAACAGTGGTCTTGCATGTCTGATACGACACATTAAACTTTAGAAGATACAACAAGTCAGAGGACACAGTAAAGCATCACAACAATTAAAGTTCACAGCTATTAGCTTTCCAGCTTTTCCAGGTTTTCAGACAAAATGCAGCCCAGGAGTCAGTCATTTACTTTACTGTCTCACTCAGCAAAGTTTTATGGGATAAAGTGGAAGGACTGAACATGATTAGTGTTTGTCTATCAAACAGTGCCACTGGCAATATTACAATTTATTGCACTAATTAAATTGCTGAAAAAGCTTGTTCCACTGGCATTTAAAATGGAATAAGGATGGCGGTATGAAGGAGATTAACTACAGCAGCACTTACAAAATACTGCACCAGAAGGTCCATGCTGTGTATAATGTCACATTAAAAAAATCCCATGTGAGAGCAACTAGAAGATTAAAATACATCACCTATTTCAACTATGGACATCTAGATGTTATTCTTCATATTTCCTTAATAAATACGGGTGGGCACTAACAAGGAGGAATAACGGATCAATTTTCATTAATATAGTGCAATGTCACAAAGATCTGTGTCAGTATTATTTTTTAATAATATAATTATTAATGATCTTGAGAAGGGGGTAAAAAACAAGCAGGCAAATTCTGAGCTGAGATTAGCTAGGGCTAGAGAAGGCTGTCTGGAATTCTAAAAGACCTTATGTGGATATATTGAAAAGCTTTAGGCTGCTTAGAAAGGAGATGGTAGAGGTATGAAATAACAAATCATAGAGTATGTCAGTCAAGACATTTTATTTATCTTCCCTCATAATACGAGAATAAAGGACTATCCAATGAAATTAAAAGGACTACAAATAGAATAACTGAGAAGGATTTGTATTTACAAAATCTAATTGACATTTTGAAATAATTTTGACCAGCTATCATAGAGGTTAAGAACTTAGTAGATTCTGGCACCTATATGAACAACATTTGCAATTGCATTGTGGCATAAAATTTATATAAAAAAGGAAAGGCATTATAAACTCTTATGGTTCAGGGCATAAACAGACACTAATTTCCCGGGGCTAGTAAGAAGCTTTCTCTGTGGGCAGGTTATTCTACATAAGCTCACTATGGGGTTTCTTGCAACTTCGTTGGCAGCATTTGGTCCTGGTCACAGTCAGAAACAGAACAGACTAGTTAGACCACAGATCTAATATACTATAGAATCTCCAGTGTTCAGATTCTGATCTTAGATAAATCTTTGTAAATGTACAGTCACTCTACTGAAGTCAACAAAACACTCAAGTCAGCAAAATTAGTCTGGATTCATTCCAGGATACATCAGTTCTAAAACTGACCCAACCCTATTAAATGGAAAGAATAAAAATAAATGTTCTACCTATGAATTTGAACCATGCCATAAGATCAGGTATCTCAGAGGCAGCATTCATTCAGTATATAGTCAAACACACTTAAAAACAACATAAGAAAGTGATCTAGTATTTTTTCTTATGTATCCTGATATTCAAACAGATACAAATGCTAACTAATACCCCTGAATTGGCCAAGAAGGTATAATTCCAAAATTCATTCCACTTCATAGACTCACTGTCCCATTCTTTATCATAGAAGAAAAACCTACAAAATAATCAAGATTGTCATAGGATATACATTAAAATCTAGCTGCTAATAAATTGATCCTAAAGAGAGAGAGAGAGACTCTTTCTTAAGCAGAACTGAAAATTAAATAAATTAATGGAGATTGCCTATCTCCTAGAACTGGAAGGGACCTTGAAGGTCATCAAGTCCAGTCCCCTGCCTTCACAGCAGGACCAAGTACCACCCCTGACAAATTTTTGACCCAAATCCCTAAACAGCCTCCACAAGGATTGAACTCACAACCCTGGGTTTAGCAGGCCAATGCTCAAACCACTGAGCTCTCCCTCCCCCCCACATTGCAAATTCAGATTGCAGTGTGGTAAGCAATATCATATTGTGCTTAAAGGCTACCTTGAGGCTCATACTTGTTCATTCTCTACTATTTGCTGACTATCTTGCATCTCTTTGGAGCTATATGGAAATGAGGAGTATTCAGTCTCTCTCTTTCTTCCTCACCCAGCAAAAGCCCAAAATTTAACTCCACCATTCCAGAATCTTTTATGCCTCATTTTGGGAAAGCAACATAGTTATGACTTGATTCTGCAATTATTTATGCACTAAATATGTTTGGTTTTGGGAAATTAAAAGGCAAATGTTCATGCTGTATTTAAATGATTGTGTAGGACAGGGGGTTGGGTGTGGGCGCTCAGGGAAAAGGGTGAAGGAGTCAGAGCAAAGAATGGGGAGCTCATGGCAGGTGGTGAAGGTGCAGGAATGAGGGCATAGAGTTGGGTGGATGTGAGGCTCCAGGCAGGGGACTGGGAGGTGTAGGGGGTTCAGAGCAGGGAGGTGCAGGAATCAGGGCAGGGGTGGGGACTCTGGGCAGCAGACTCAGGCCAGGAAGCTGGCGGTTTGGGGACGCTTACCAAGGCTTCTTGCATGGAGACCAGGTTTGGGCTGTCCCATCATGACCGGCTGCTCCTCCTGTTGGAACTGAAAGTTTTATTCTTTTTATATTGGTATTTTAGGGTTAGTAATGTAAGGTAATATATAATCATATTTAAGATTGTAGTAAGTCAAGTCAAATCCTTTAGTAAAGTATATATCTCCTATATTTCCTTGTTCTAAAGTTTTAGTAAGTAAAGAGACAGGATCTCATATTGTGTCTGTTATTGAAGATTATGAGAATGTTAAAGGCTGAGGCCTTAATTGCTTGATTTACGATGCCTCTCTGTCTTACCAATACAGATGTTGATGTGCTGCATAGCCTTGAAAGTCCTTCTAACACTGCTTATGCGTGTGAGAAAGGGGAATGAATGTGTCGAGATAAGGTGCAAAGTTATTTCTCAAAACAAGATGGCCAAAGAAGGAGGGGGAGCAAGAGTGGGTGAAGACGAGATGACCTGACGGTAAAGAAGCCATCTATGACCATTGATGCGTAACCCTACTCATAAAATGATTGGATATTGGCAGATTGATGAGCCTTGAAGCAAGCGGGCACCCCCAAAAGATGATTGATTACAGGATGAGCCTTGGAAAATGTTTTGGGAACACTGACATAAAAAAGATAACGTTCCGGTCACGGAATACATTGATTTCAACAGAGAGAAGGATTATAAAAGCAGGGTGCTTTGCTATGGAACTTTGGGTTCATCTTGCCAACAAATTGATACACACTCTGGACTGGTAGCTATGACGTCATCTGGTGAGACTTTGTGTGTATGTTGTATGAGTGATTGAAAAGCATATGCAACTGTTGTATTCTCAATAAATGTGGCGTCCTGCCTTTTCCCCTATAAAAGATCTCCTGTGCCTCGTTTAAGCATAACACCACTGGGGTCAGGGCTGTGGCTGTGCTGCCCTGCCAGCAGTTCCTTCCCAGAGGTTTGGACAGTACTGCCCAGCCTCAACTGGCAGCTCCTCCTAAGGGGCCACCAAAGGGCTGCAGAGCACTGGAGTTCCCCCCCTCATCTAGTGCTGCAGCTGAGGTCTAGGAGGACAGGTTTGGCCTGAGGCTTTGGAGCTGGGGGCCACTTAGGCCAGTGCCCTGCAACATGGACAGCCCTAGCCCCAACTAGCCATTCTCAGTCATACGGCCACCAACCGCTGTGGTCACTCTGCAGTATCACTGTCTCCCACACTCATTGCCCCCTGTGGTCACTGAGCAGAATAACTCTCCCTGTTCTCAGACTCCTCCCTTTTTTGTGTTATGGAAAACAGATTCCAGGCACATCCCATTTTCCTGCCACAACCAAATCCTGACCTTGCTTTAAGTTGTGATTAAAGAAACTGCATTCCAAATGTGGTGGTCCTAGCTATTACCATTTAGGAGGAGTTCTTGAACAAACAGACTCAGAGCTGGATGGACAGACACACACACACACCCGCTTAATTCTGAACATGTGCTCTGTGCTGGATTGTACAAGTCATATGTTAACAAGGACTTCCATGAGTAATGTGGGATTCTCTATATTTTGTTGGTTTGGGTATTCCTCCCTCAGGATTAGCATGTACAAGCTTTACTCATCCTGATGAGTAAGTAAAATGCCGGGAATCTTACACTACTCATGGAAGTCCTTGTTAACATAAGGCTTGTACAATCCAGACCAGAGCCATGATAGCAATATAAGATGTCCGTTGAAGCTACAATTTATAAATTTACTGTTATTCCCGTTGTCCTTGGAAAGGATACATTTCCTGAAATGTAAGGATGCTCAATAGAGAAATGAAGACTCATCTGAATTTCTCTCAGTTCAAGAATTAATAATCAATGCAAAATTGTAATAGCATATCAGCTTGCAATTTTTTTACTTGCATCTAAAATATATCTAGACAGAATAGGTGTGATGCAGCAAAGTTCTTTCATGAAATTAGGTTTAAATTGAAGAGTAAATACAATAGAGTGGCTTAGACAACAATGATTTCTCTGTAGGCAATATGCCAAATTTAGTCAGTTTGTTTCCAATGTCTGTCTGATTTGATAAGAAATAGTAGTTACTGAGGTAACCTGATTGTGAGTGGCACAGATGATAGCATCAAAGCCTTTCTTTCCTCAAAATTGTATAAAAACATTTTGTGAAATAATTTGTTAAAAATATTCAAAAGTAAATCCATAATCAGACAGAAAATACATCAAATTTGAGACACTAAAGATTAATGCCACCTTTAATACTGCATGACTGTGGGGTGGCAAAGAGGTCTTGAATAATGGACTAGGATATCCTCAGAAGAATTCCCTGCCCCTATACAGGCCTATTGCACTTTAAAAAACAGCATATTAAACTTTGGGAAAGCTATTATTGATGTCAGCAATATACTACTATAACTGGCTTGAAGAACCCATCATTTACTTCCATTAGGGTAGCTTCTAACTTCCCACTATATATTTGTTTCTAGGACCCGATCCAGAACTTGTTGAAGTGAAAAGGAACATTTCATACATATTTCAACGGGCTTTGGATTAGGCTTTTACTGTCCATTGTAGCAGACAAACTAAAAAGAAATATAACTGCACAGAGAAGCTATTAGACCTTATACATGTTCCTCTCCCCAATGAAGTCATATCCCTAGTAGCCTGGATTGAGCATGCATGCATACATACATAAAGCAACATAATGGAAGGCTATTCAGTTTATAAAAATGTTTACACAAAGTAAAGATCATTCCTTAAAACAATAAAGAATGTAGGTCTTGTTCTCATTTACACTGAATGCCCTTTATACTTTTCCCTGGCAGAGTAAAGTGATTTTTAGATGACTGTAAACGTAAATTACTTCCATTTAAAATGATACTTTGCACTACCAGAACAGAGTGAAGGGCCTGACTGGAAATGGGAATTAGATTCTTAGCTCAACTGGGAATGAAGGCTTTGCATTCAAAACTCTAGAAAGAAATAGAAACTAGTAGAGTTTTGTAGACTTTCAGGCTGTGTCTACACAGGCCCCCTTTGCCGGAAAAGGGATGCAGATGAGAGAAGTCGGAATTGCAAATGCAGCGGGGATTTGCATTTTCCCCGCTTCATTTGCATTAACATGGCTGCCGCTTTTTTCCCGTCTTTGAGCTTTGACGGAAAAAAGCACCAGTCTAGACAGGGCTCTTGCGGAAAAGAAAGCCTTTTCCGCAAGATCTCTTATTCCCTTTTCTAAATACTTCTAAATACTTTTCTAAATACTTGTACCCTTTTAAATACTTGAAAACTGCAATCATTCATGTCCCCTCTCAGTCTTCCCTTTTCTAAATTAAACAAGCCCATTTCTTTCAGTTTTCCCTCATAGGTCATGTTTTCCATACGTTTAATCATTTTTGTTACTCTTCTCTGGACCGTCTCCAATTTCGCCACATCTTTCTTGAAATATGGTGCCCAGAACTGGACACAATACTCCAATTGAGGCCTAATCAGTGCAGAGTAGAGCGGAAGAATGATTTCTCGTGTCTTACTCTCAACATTCCTTTTAATGCATCTCCAAATCATGTTTGCTTTTTTTCCCCAACAGTGTCATTACACTGTTGACTCATGTTTAACTTGTCATCCACTATGACCCCTAGATTCCTTTCAGCAGTACTCCTTCCTAGACAATCACTTCCCATTCTGTATGTGTGAAACTGATTGTTCCTTCCTAAATGGAACACTTTAAATTTGTCCTTATCAAACTTCATCCTGTTTACCTTAGACTATTTCTCTAGTTTGTCCAGATCATTTTGATTTATGACCCTATCCTCCAAAGCACTTGCAACTCCTCCCAGCGTAGTATCATCTGCAAACTTAATTATCGTAATCTCTATGCCATCTAAATCATTGATGAAAATATTTAATGGAACTGGTACCAAAACAGATCCCCACAGAACCCCACTTGTTATGCCCTTCCAGCATGATTGTGAATCATTGATAACTACTCTCTGAGAATAGTTATCTAACCAGTTATGCACCCACCTTATAGTAGCCCCAGCTAAGTTGTATTTGCCTAGTTTATAAGAGGATCATGTGAGATCATGTCAAATGCCTACTAAAGTGTAGGTATATCACATCCACTGCTTCTCCATTACCAGGGCTTGACAAACGGTGGCGAAAGCCACTCACCAGCCCCGCACTGCGCATTCGCAAGAGCCACGCGCGCCGCCAGTAAGTTTGTCGAGCCCTGTCCATTACCCACAAGCCTTGATATTCTACCAAAGAAAGCTATCATATTGATTTGACATGATTTGTTCTTTACAAATCCATGCTGACTGTTATCTATTACCTTATTATCTTCCAGCTGTTTGCAGATGGATTCCTTAATTACTTCCTCTATTATCTTCCCTGGCACAGACGTTAAACTGACTGGTCTATAGTTTCCTGGGTTGTTCTTATTTCCCTTTTTAAGATGACACTGTATTTGCCCAACTTGAAGTCTTGGACAGTGTTTTTAAGAACAACCCTAAGAACCTCCCACTTTCTCCTTTTGCCATTTAAGTCAATCAATGGGAAGTTTAACAGTGTCTTCAGAAAGAGCAGGATTTTCTTTTTTTTGCATGTGCACCTTACATAATTCCATTCATTTGGTGATTTACATGAAAACACAGTAGGTTTATTCGATCAACAGAAAATTGGCACACTGCTACTGAAGAGAAGCAAACATTTGTAATGAGAATTCTTGAAGAAAAAACATACACTTTATAATCCTCTGTGGTACAAGTTGGCGGTCCTGTTCTTATTCCATTGACTTTCACTGCTATGAATTATGTACAACAACCACCATATTTAAAGTACTTGCATCATATAAAACTTTGGTGCACTGGTCCTTCTAACTAAATACAAATCTGGGTATACCTTCAGTATGCAAACGACATGCCAGAAATTTACATATAGCATAGATTCAATTCGATTTATGAAAGCATCTGATTAACAGACTCCTAATTTAGCAGAAAGTTTTATTATAGAAGGATTTGTTAAAACCAAATGCAGAGTAAGCAGATGGGGTAGTATTTTCCACATATTGGGTTCCAGATGCCAAAGTGACAAGCCTCATCTAGCAACCTGAGAGCGTCAGACAGAAGTATAAATGCGTTTTAAACACAAGCTTCAGAAATGAAGCCTCAAAAAGTAGTAAAATTAAAAAAGGATAAGACTGCTGCTGTAATACCAGGATCCAGCGTTCCCAGAAGCAGGAGAATGTCCAAGAAGAGTAAACACTGGCAGTTTTATTTAATACTGGTTAAAACATGATCAAAGCCAGTTTCTTGCACACAACACCATGACTACTCAAATTCCTCCTCCTTTCCAGAAATAAATCTCTCCCCCTGAAAAAACATCACTTTGCTTGTACAGGAGATTTCTAGTTTTCATTTTCAGTTTGGAATTGAGATGGCAGACTGTGTAGTGCTGATGAATATTAAACAGCTTGAGACTGACTGTACAGAACAACTGTGCCAATCTGGTATCATGTTGGAGTACACACACAGCAGAAACTAAGCAATCCATTTTAAACTACACGGAAGTAGATGCCACAGACTGGGAAGAATCAATGAACTTCTTTTATTTACTTAGAAGAACACTATCCTTCCCGCACAGCTAGTTTCTTCTTTTCTTTTTGTTGTATTGGTGGTACAATTTTTGGATTGATTTAATCTATTTCAGATGAAAATTTTCCACTGGAAAAGATTTCTAATCAGCTACATTTTCAGCTATATATCAACTTGAAGACAGAGTAATAGTAAGTGGGTTGGCTAGTTCTAGGAAGACCAGGGCTGCATCCAGACTGGCCAGTTTTTGCAGAAAATCATCTGCTTTTCCGCAAAA
>JANRFK010004149.1:149822727-149834540 GCA_030068395.1 Apalone spinifera
TATTCAATATAATATATTGAAGTGGGCGAGTGCTGCTTCTGACATTCCACTTTTACATTATTTAATAACTAATTTTTATGATTTTGACAGAGGGATGTAAATTAGACTCTTCAAAATTGCAAATGAAGCCAGGATTTGAATCTCCTGTGCTTCATTTGTATAATCGCGTCACGGCGCTCTTTCAAAAAAGCGCTATTTTGAAAGTGGAACCGCAATCTAGACATGGCTCTTTCGAAAATAAAAGCTTTTTTTGAAAGATCCAGTAAACCTCATTTTTTGACAAATTCAATGGCTTAAATTCAAATCCCAGCTTCGTTTGCAATTTCGAAGTGTCTAATTTACATCCCTCTGTCGAAAGAGGGATGTAGTCTAGACACACCCCAGGTGTCCTGAGTTCTACTCCACAACCTTAATCAAAAGACAATCCAACCTATCTAGTTTAATTCAAAATTTGATTTGTCAAGGTGAATACAAAATTTCACAGAATGTTCTGACACACTGTATAAAATAAACTGAAACAAGGAATGTGTTCAAACCCTCATTTTTTGAGCTTTCGTTTTATTTCACTGACCCCTAATACAGTGAAACCTTTGTTATCCAGCACTGTTAACCAGAAAACTTTGTTACCCAGCATTGCTCCTAGCCACAATACTGTCACATCTTCAGGCGCACAGGCCTGGCTTGGTTTACCATAATTGATTGGCTTAACAATTTTTTATTTAAGTAGTACTAATTTTCTTTAACTCAAAATAGAAATGTGAGACCAACTGCCTCACACTACAAAACTACCAATATTAAAAACTTGAGTGTTACTATTATTGTCCATTGGTTTTTCCTAGGTTGATGGGACCCTCAGATAACCGGAATTTTTAGATAATGGAAACATCCTAATCCCCAAGTGTGCCAGATAACACAGGTTTTACTGTACTCAGAAATTCTACTTTTGTTTTTGAAGGCAATATCTTTTTGGGGAGCTCTAATAGCTGAAGGGTTAAAGATGCACATATTTATAATTGTGATTTAATTCACCTTGTCAAAGAACCAAAAGAGAGATGTTGTGTTCTGAAAATAGTAGTTTTCAAAAACAGGTTTCCAATCAACTAATCAACCCTGGATTCAATTCCAAGTTGTACCATAGACTCCCTTTTTGAACCTGGGCAAGTCATTTAAAATCTGTGACCCAATTTGGTAAAGCAGTTAGGCATATGATTAAAAATTAGGAATTCTCTTCATTCTCATTGGCATATCCTTAAATGCTGCCTTCATTACAGAGGGTTTCCTGAATCAGGGCATCTGTGCTTCAACTCCCTATCTGTAAGATTGGAACATTACCACTACTTCCTTACTTCCAGCTTTTGTCTGTCTTGTCTGTTAAGTTTGTGAGCTCTTCAAGGGAAAGTGTGTTGCTAATTCTGTTCAGTGGAAAACCCCATGAGGCTATGATCTCAGAGCTGGAGCCTCTAGGACTCTACAATATTGCAAAGAAATAATGTATTTTCATTCAAATAAGTGTGTTTTTCTTTAAAAAGGAAGCCTCCCTCAATTTTTTCCTATGAACTTCCCAAAGATCATTTACGAAGAGCCCTACTCGGTCTATCCTCCATTATACCCCATTCTAACAAGCCCATTTCTGAGGTCACTGCCTGGAAAAAACAACCTCCTTTCAATCTTTTAACCAATTTGGTAGGTATTCTCAATTTCCCCCCTAAATCTGTCCAAGGTTTGGACAGACATTCCTAGGGGGATATATTAATGGACATTTCCTATATCCTAGTTAGGAGGCAAGATTGGAAAATGATAAAATTCAAGCAGAATCTGATCAGAAACAGTCAAATGAGTCCCATTCAATTACATTTTATAAAGGCAGATGGCTAAAAAGCGGCAAAAAATTTAAAGTGCTTATATACCACTGCTGGAAGTCTAAATAAGAAGATAGGTTAGCCAGAATGCCTTATATTTAGTGAGGATACTGATATAATAGGCAGTATGGAAACTTGGTGGAATGAAGGTAAATCAATGGGGCACACTGATACCAAGGTACAAAAAATATCACAAGGAGAGAACAGATCATGCTGGGGGGGGCGGCAGGAGGGAGTGGCACTATATGTAAAACAAAGCATAGAATCAAATGAGGTACAAATTCTAAATGAACCAAACGGTATCATAAAATCTCTATGTATAGTAATTCCATGCTCTAATAAGAAGAATAACACTATAGGGATAAATTACTGACTGCCTGACAAGGATAGTGACAGTAAAATATTCAGAGAAATTAAAGAGGCTATTAAAACAAAAAGCTCAATAATAATGGGGGATTTCAAATATCCCAATATGGACTGAGTACATGTCACCTCAGAATGGGATGCAAAGATAAAATGCATCGTAAATTACTGTGTCTTGAAGCAGTTATTCCTGGAATCTACAAGGGTAGAGGCAATTCTTGAGTTAGTGCAAAGTAGAAAACAGTCTGGTCCAAGAGGTGAACGTAGCTAGACTGCTTGGTAATAGTGACCATAATATAATTAAATGTAAAATCCTTGTGTCAGGAAAATATGACAACAACCCAGCACTGTAGCATTTAATTTCAGAAAGGGAAACTACACAAAAATGAGGAGATTAGTTAAACAGAAATTAAAAGATACCGGGCTAGAAATGAAATCTTTGCAAGCTGCATGGAAACTTTTTAAAGACATAGAGCCTCAACTTAAATGAATAGCCCACATTAAGAAACAAAAGAGAATAAAAAAGTGCCACCATGGCTAACAACAAAGTAAAAGAAACAATGGGAGGCAAAAAGACATGGTTTTTAAAAAATGGAAATTAAATCATAGTGAGGAAAATAGAAAGGAGCATAAACTGTGGCAAATTAAGTGTAAAAATATAATTAGGAAGTCCAAAAAAGAATTTGAAGAACAACTATCCAAAGTTTCAAAAAGTAAATAGCAACATTTTTCAACTACCTCAGAAGCAGTAAGCCTGATAAACAACCAGTGGGGCCATTGGATTATCAAGATGCTAAAGGAGCACTCAAGAAAGATAAGACCATTGCAAAGAAGCTAAATTAATTTTTTTGCACTGGTCTTCAGAGTTGAGGATTCCCATTCCATTCTTTTTAGGGGATAAATCTGAGGAACTGTCCCAGACTAAGGTGTCATTAGTCTTGTTTCAGAACAAACTGATAAATTAAACAGTAATAAGTCACCCAGATCAAATGGCATTCACTCAAGAGTTCTGAAGGAACTCAAATATGAAATTGCACAATTACTAACTGTAGTCTGTAATCTATCATTTAAATCATCTTTTGTACCATGTGACTGGAAGATAGCTAACGTAACGCCATTTTTTTAAAAGGGCTTCAGAGGAGATCTCAGCAATTACAAGCCAGTAAGCCTGACTTTAGTATTGAGCAAACTAGTTGAAACTATAGTAAAGAACAAAATTGTCAGACATGTAGATGAACATAATTTATTGGGGAAGAGTCAGCACGGTTGGTGGTGAAGCATGATTTCTCTTTTCAATCTACTAGAGATTTTTGAGCATGTCAACAAGCATTTGGGCAAAAAGGACCCCATGGATATAGTGTACTTAAATTTTCAGAAAGCCTGGGACAAGGTCCCTCATCAAAAGCAAAGTAAGCTGCCACAGGATAAGAGGAAAAATCCTCTCATGGACTGGTAACTGTTTAAAAGATAGGAAAGAAGGAGTAGAAATAAATGATCAGTTTTCAAAATAACGAATGGTGGACATCATTATTTTAACCTGCCTTGGCACTCATTAATGGATTTAAAAGTAGCCATTCTTCTACAATGGAATTTCACAAGCCAACTACAGAAATAATGTGGAATTCACTTTCATATACAAATTCAATTGTTTCCTTTGGCCTACCAGAGACTTGAACTGAATGATATATTATCAAACCTGCTTTTCTTACATTCAACACCCAATTGACATCAAAAGCTAAGCACGGGACACTTCCAGCCTCAGTAGCACTGGGACTACAATTGACAAGTACTTTTTTTTTCTTTTCTCCTCTCCCTTCTTATTCTGAAGCTCCCCCTTTTTTTCTCCACTCAAGCTCATCTCAACTGAAGAAGTGGGTTTTGCCCATGAAAGCTCATGATACTGTATTGTATATTATTCATTCAATCTATAATGTACCACAGGACTACTCATTTTTAAAATTATAAACTAACAAGGCTACCCCTCTGAGACTTTTCCATTACAGAATGTCTATTATAAGGTTACATATTTTGATGAGGGCTTGAGACTGTATTGGCAGTAGCAGTCAGAGCTTTCAACTATATTGTAGAAGGCTCTGGCACATTTGTTTTCATGTTTCATCTCTGCAACCATCAGTGTTCTCATATTATTTCCCTCCATTCCTCCAGGCTTCCCTCTTGCTGAATCCCTACAGTAGTGTATGAAACTGGAAAAGAACAACATTAAAGGCAGCAAGAACCAATTATGAATGCATCACAAATTCAAGGTCATAAGAAAATATAAACCATAAACACCAAAGTTTGAGTTGTAACTATCTGACTTCAAGGAGGAAACGACTGCAAGGAGGAAAGGCTTGATCAAATATTTATTTATCATTAATGGAAAATATTGATGTTTATTTTTAAGGATTTTTTTTATTTTTATCAATTTAAATTTTCAGTTTCAGGTGTTTATGGGGGAATAGACAATAACTATTTAGTGATGATTGATGCCAGGATTCAAAAAGTTAAAACCGTAAAACTGTTACAAACTGTCACCCCATATATCGATACACACAAAGCAAATATCTTTAAATCAATTTAATAAGTTATCAAGCAGTATTTTCATACTTTGCCTATCGTTAAGTTTCTGTTATTGATGGAAATGTCATTGTGTGTCTGTACACTGAAATCCACCTTTACCAATAAAAATCAAATCCCTCCAAGTGTAGAACATACAGTTAATATTTTGCTAGTTCTTGATCTTATAATACATTCTTGCTTGGTCAGAAAAGAGAGCAGAAGGAAGGAACATCAAACAACACATTTCATGTCTATACATTTCAGCCTCTCCTATAAAAAGTACAACCAACAGATCCAGTTTTGCTCTGCAGACTGGCTACATACCAAGCGTTTCATGAGTTACTTGGATACAGAAAGAACCTAAAGATACTTCAATTTAGTAGTGGCCAATAAGCAGCTTTGGAGCCACTCATTTCTAATCCCTGTCTTGGAAAAATATGTATGTCATTGGGGGCATAAAGGGAAAATATCTGGCTGACAGCAAAGGAAGGAATAACTCTCCAATATTTCTGCACGTGAAGGTGATGGGGGAGGTCTGCTCAGCTGAGTGACAGGAAAAGAGACAGTGGAAAAAACTGAGGGTACCTCCAACTACCAGAATCAGCACATAGGTCAGCAGTTGTGTGTGAACCAGTGAGGCCAACAATGTCTCCATTTCAATACAATTACAGAGATGACAGGCTTGTGAAAGTTCCCACAAATCCTGCCCCCCATTACACACATCCTGATGAAACTTAATGGGACTTGACTGCAGTTGGAGAGGTTGATCAGTCTACTGTGAATGCATGGAGGTCCTGAGGATTGCCTGACTGCACAGAGCTTCTACACAGAGATCTTCTGACTTTTGCATCAGAATTTAGGTCATTGAAAGCAATAAGAAATAAGGGGAATGCCTTGATAAAACTATCAAGTGGCATTGTTACTTAATACTGCACGATTACTGGGGGAAATGTGCATATTTTGATAATATAGGCCTCTGACTCAATTTGACCCTATTTAATTTGGTTAGCAACCATGAAGCTTTGAAACTAGTTGGTAGGATTTGGTCAATGAACATGTAGTGACCAGTTTCTATACTGTGATACTGAATTACACTATGGAACTTTAGATATTTCAGATAATCAACTGAAGCCTCACAATTTATATCCTTCATGGATCTATCATTTTTCTGGATCCTTGCCTGATTATTACAAGGGTGAAAGCACAAACTTCATTCTCTTCTAGATATTGTACTTTCAGCTGCCCAGATTAATTTTTATTGACTCACTCAGCTGTGTACAAAAGCTTGATCAGTAATTTTCCATGGTAAATTTCACAAGGCTGAGGGTCATAGGTCTTTTCTTTTTTTTTGGCAATAAAATGGAAACCATGCTGCCGCTGACTTACTGCTGTAGTGTGCCTACCCAGAATTTACTGTAACCATAACTAATTATAAAACAAATGTGGTATCACCCAGGACACACTTTTTAGATAAAATATTTGAAACACACTTAATCACGAAGTGCGGCTACTTTTTACACATTTTACATGGTAGCAAAAGATACAAAACATGCATTTGTTTCTGTAAAATGATACTGCATTTTCAGGGTAGACCACAGGATTAGTCTAAAAATCAAAGAACGCCACTAATGTGGTAGCATCAACAGTCACTGAAAGGGGTAATTTAGACAATTCGTATATTGCCTGTTCTTGAAAAGGAGTTAACAGCATCCACTGAAATCCAAAAGGTAAGTGGGCATGATTTTGAACAGGGAGTGATTCCTTTTTGTCTAGTGAAAGCCAGGTACTCTGTAAAAAAGGAAGTTTTGATTGGGATTTAACCATTGGACAAGGACAATTAAAAAGGGGTTTGACAGGCCACGCAGGCACAAGATACTTAATGTGATTGGGGGAACAACTGGTTTATGCAGTAACCTAACTCTCATTGCTGCTGGCTGACGGGGGGGGGGGGGGGGGGGGGGGGCAGTTTTTAAAATGGAAACAACATTAAGACAATGCTGGGAGCATGCCAGCTCAGGAGTGGAGGGGGGAAGTGGAAATAAAAGCTGGTGCTCTATCCAAGTCAAGACCTGGCTTCAGAAGAATCAAATGACATGGGACACATTTTGCCTCTCTTCGTGGACAATATGAAAAATGTTTATGTTAAAGCACTGGGAGTGAAGTGTCCTGGATTAAATTCTGGACTCTTCTACTTCCTGAGTAGCCGTCAACAAATCATTTAATGTAGGTGCCTCCATTTCCCTATCTATATAAAGGTGACAACATTTCTTCTCTGCCCACAGGCATGATGCAAGCATAAGTTCTTCAGTGTTAAATTCGGGTGATGGGGCCAATGAGCATGTAGATAGGTAGAAGTGGAGGACACGATGACTTTGTTCCCTCTGTAGAAGCCAGGTCTCATCTTGGTCTTTCCATCCCCTGTGCTTGCAAGAGACGATCTCCAGCACCAACAGCATCATGAGAAATCCCAAAGTCAGAAGATGAGCAGAAAAGACTGAAATCCTGTGTCATGGCTAGCGGAGCCCACATTGAACTATCTCCTTAGGTATTCCCTGACCTAACTGCACTGGTTACAGTGTGTCCAGGCCTAGTTGTGCTTCCTAGGCAAAGACCTTCTCTTGCCTCCTACAGTGGCTTAAAGCTGTAACCTAGACAACAGAGTCCAACAAACAGTAGCATAAGGTTCGCTCTCAGGATGTTTTCTGCAACTGCTCAAGTGCTGTGCTGCTGTGCACATCTGCATTTGTAACCTGAACTTTTCATTTGCAAATTTAAACATCTCCTTTCTAAAGTGTCTACTGTATGTAAATTATATCATACAGCATGCTACATATACATTTTTACAGGGTAATAAGGTACCTAAAGCTCAGACCTTCCAAGGCTGTTGGAAGCTGTGATATCTAGTTGGATTCAAGGATAATATGATTTTTTTTAACACTTTGCACCTACATTAAATTATCTCCATGCAGGTTAGGACCAAAGCCACACTATTGTTAGTGAAAAAGGAAAGAAAATCATCCTACGTATTAATGGTGTGAAGAACTGTTTCCTTTTTATAATTAAAGACTGACCTCTCTTTACTGACCTGAAAAGTTTTGAAACCCTGGAAGTTTTGGGAGAGCATATTGATTGCTTTAAATATTTCCATGTGGAAAATCCTTCTGTTATTTCATAGTTTTCTTTACGGACGATTTGCTGACATGTGGTAATGAATAGGTTAACACAACAAAGTACTTTTGTGCTTTGCTTTAAAATCATTGAAGTTACTTTTTAAAAATGATTTTCAGCTGGTTGGTGAAACAGTCGTGTAGCACATCTGAATATTTATAGCACATATTTGTACATCTAGGAATAAGGGATAGATTATGTCCTGCTTCCAATAGCCATATGGAACTAGATATAGCAGAAAGAGTGTAGATATGGTACAGAAGTGCTTAACTTGGGAGTCAAGTGTTTAGATCTTGCTGGGTTTGTGTAATCAGATTTCTGAAATCCTTGCTGATACCATGATAAATTAACGTGCTCAAGCAACAGGTAACAGAAAAAACTATTTTATGGGATTGGAAGTACCAACCCAATACATTTTATATTTGTTTTCCACTTAAATGATGGAGGCTATATTGAGTTAATTACTTATTATTTCACTTTGTAATTACTCTTTTCGAGATTAGAAGTACAAATAATAATTGTCATGAACGGCACAAGATATGTTTGTGTTCCTTCCCTATGTTACTTTCTTAAGCAAATAATTTGTTTGTTTTTTGATTAGTACAAAGAATATACTATATATCATTCTGCGAAAAGGATAAAGATTTGTTACAAATGCTCCATTTACACCACATTTGTACATTTGGCCTATTTCAAATGAATTAATTCTTAGGAAAGATTGTTTTCCAGTTGCCTTTCAGCAATCCAGACAGAGAAAGTTGTCTTAATGTGACTGACATTTTACCTACAACACGTACACATGGACAAAATCATATATTTGCATGTATAAGGGTACATCTACACAGCAGTGTTATTTTAGAACAACACATTTTGTTATTCCAAAATAACATAGTCCACACCTATACTACAAACAGTTATTTCAACATAATTTTGAAATAATGTGAGCTAGCGGACTTCTTACTCTGACTACTGTAACTTTCATTTTACAAGGAGTAAGGGAAGTCAAAGGAAGAGTGCCGTACCTCAGACTTCCTGCTGTGTAGACAGCACAAGTTGAAATAGCTTAATTTGGCTTTTTATCTATGCAATTGACGTAGCTGAAGTTGCCTAGCTTATTTCAGCTTTAGCCCTGCTGTGTAGACATGCCCTAAGAATAATCTGCAAGCAAATTATCTCTTATGTGTAAAAATATGCAGTTACTAATATAAATGCCAGGTTGTATGCATTTAAATGAATGCAATTGCAAATTTTACAACTGCATTTTCAGAGAACATTGCAAAATTGACTGTGGAATAGTAAGGATCAGCACCAATTGACCAACTAGGTAACTTTCCAGACACCATCATAGTCAGATACATTATTCTGCCAAAGTGGCATTAACTGAGGGGGTTCTATGCCTCAATCATCTGCATTTCAAATATTCAATTTTCATTTAAAGATTCCCCCATATGCTAGTACTACATATCCATCTTTTAATTTGAGACTCAAAGTGGATTGTTTTCAGTTTGTACATAGTCATCTGAAATGAGAATTTGTGGTCCAGATGATCACCTCATTCATATCAGTGCAATGCAAGACAAATCTTTTTATTTCCCTAGCATGCCCGGAGCAACAATGAAGGGTACAGACAGCTATGAAAAAGATTGCAGTGCTACACTGTATAATTACCCTGCTCATCCATGTAAGCAATCCAACCCTAAATCAATATTTGGGTATAAGTAACATGAGATGCTGTAAAAATGTGGGATTCTAGCAAGACAATAAATATTGAACATCTTTCTATCACAATCATTCATTTAAAAGAGAGTTTGACATGCTTGGGGCAGATACCCACAGCAGGTAACTTTTTAAGTCCAGTTAAAGTAAAAATTACATGCTGTCCATTCTGGCACTAATTTAGCATCCTAAACCACCCACAGTGTTTTTTTTGTTTGTTTGTTTGTTTGTTTGTTTTTTAAACTATTCTGTGAATTTTAATGCCTCTCTTTGCTGCTTCTAGTCTAGAGAAAATTCCTTATAAAAGGCATTTGAATTCAAAGCCAGACTGAAATTGTTAGTTCTAATCTGTATCATTCCTTAGTGTTTCAAAGGATGGATAGGTATTCCTGTGGATAGTAATTATAGAATTTATCATGGACCGGGGAAGGCGGTGGCTATTATCTAGATCCACAGTTTTGGGAAACCTGAGGTGAAAGGAGAAAAACTATTTCTGAACATTAACAGAGCTATCCATAAGGATTCATACAGAATATATCAGTTTAAAGAACTCAGGTCAGGTTCAGGCAGGAAGAGGGGGAAATGATGCAGAATTATTTCCAGAATGAAAGGGAATGGAAGACAGACATTCAAAGGAAATTTTTCAAAAACTGCAGCAATGGCATCTTACCCCTGCACCACCAGACCAATACAACAATGTAAATTGGGGTCAGCAATCTTTCAGAAGTGGCGTGCCAAGATTTAACTTTCCCCAACTGCCTCCAGGCAAGCCCTGCCCCCTCCCAGGAGTCCCCCAGGAGCAGTGCTGGGGCAAAGAGGGGCCAGAGGGCCAGAGTCAGGGCCAGAGTCCCTGCCTGGCCTAGCCCTGTGGCTGGGGCTCACCCTCACCTTCAGGCTGCGGCTCGGGGCTGGGGCAGGCAGAACCTAGGGCTCTCTCCAGCCCATGGCTGGGCACAGTGGGGCACTGGGGGAAGTGTCTCCCTGCCTAGAGAGAGCAGCTATGGCTTAGCTTGGGCCTCATTGCCCCATGGAGGCAGCAGCAGCGTGTGACTGGCCATGGCACCCCAATCTGTGGAGCAGCCCCAGCCCTGCCCCCTCCTGGAACAGGAGGCAGAGCCTGTAGTGGAGGGAGAGGGTGTTAACCCCTTAGCTAATGGGAGCTGCATGCTGCAGGGACACGGAGCCCAGCACAGGTTCATGCTGCCCGCTCCACTTGCGGGACTGCCTGGCCCATACACTATGCTACGCATGCCACACACACAAAAAAAATAATCTTCTTGCATGCCACTTATGGCATGCGTATCGTACATTGCCAATCCCTGATGTACATGAATAGAACACAAACTGTTTGGATTGTCTCCCTCCTCACCAAACCTCAGATCCACTGGACATCTTTCAGCAGTGCAGTTCCACTTCTCCCACTGCTTTGGAGTGTAAATTAGAATCAGTCCCTCCCCCCCGCAGGTACTGTAATCAGAGAATGACCTTGTTAACCATGACAAAAATGGAATGCCGTGACACCAAGAGTCACATGGGAACGAAGTTATAGTTATTGTCAACATTATTTGGTGGGACTAGAATGCTCTTCTGCCCACGCTTCCAACATTCACTTTTCCTGGCCATCTTCTGTAAGTGGTCAGGAATCTACTATGATAATCCATTAATCACTGAATCACCACTGAATTGCACTCTTTTGTGTCAACATGCTCCTGAGCTTTTTTGAAGGCATCAGAGTGGGCATGTGGGCTGTATTAATAGTTCCTATGTAGCTGGGGAAAACCCAGTTAAAATTCCTCTTTGATCACAGATCACTACAAGATATTATGTATTGGCTTGAAACCCTTCATGACATCATTCACAGCCCCCAAATGGCATTCCAACTCACCAGTAACTACTGGGGTAGATTTTTGGCAGTTGTCTATACGTTTCCATATGAAGATAGTGTTCCCCTTCATGGACTCATACTGCTACACAGAAGTTCTCTCACCATAATCATAGAAATAAAAGGCTAGAAGGGACCTTAAAAAGTCTATCATCCTACACGGAGGGAGGAAAATGGTACAATAATTCTCCTTGCTTATTCTGAAGTTCTACAGCTATGGGCTACGTCTACACAGGCACCCTTTTCCGGAAAAGGGATGCAAATGA
>JANRFK010004149.1:149834640-149910773 GCA_030068395.1 Apalone spinifera
ATTTGCATCCCTTTTCCGGAAAAGGGTGCCTGTGTAGACGTAGCCATGGAGTTCAACCAAGATCTTGAGAGCAATTAAAAGCTAGAAATGTATGGTCATAATCTAGAGCCACAAGCAGCATTCTGGGGCACAGTATCTTCAAACATCTCTATTGTCTCCTCTCTCAGGGAACTTCTTACTCCTATTCCCATAGTATCCTTTTACTTACTGACAGCCTTGCTTTATCTAGTCCCTGGTGGTCGCTGCCCTTTTAATTGACCAAACTGTGAGCACTTGTTCTAGCACAGGGAGCAAGAACATTCATGCTGAGACAATGCCTAGGAAATAATACTGCTACCTGGGCATTTACACAAGTTTCCCAAGGAATTGTGGAGGTTTGATCTCTAATTCCACAATTCCTTGGGACTATCAGAAATCTTTGCAAGTCTCACTGCTTTCAGAAGCTATGTCAGGAATTATAAGAAATACAGGGAACACCACTGCCCACTGGGTGTAAGCTGTGTGGCCACTCAGGAGAAATTCTGATACCGCCTAGGTGATTAGTAGAGTGCCCCTAGCTAGGCTTTTGCTATCTAGTGGTAGTGCACATTCACACATGCCTCGGTACACAACATTTATTCCACACATGGATGGAAAAGATTAAAGGGAACCAGGGAACATTCGAAGTAGTATACAATTATATTCAGAAGACAGTTGCACCTGAATGATGCTCAGTTTTGACATGCTGCACTGCACACTATTTATACTGTTGCTATCACACTTGCTTAAATAATACAATCCTGTAATGTAGTCTTAGCCCTAGAGATGCAACATTATCTTCAGAATTTAGAGGCTATTTGAGCAAAGCCACTTGCATGGCTATTCATATAAACAGTGACTCATCCCTTGTAATCAGATATCTTTGAAACTGCAATTTATCGTCATTTTGTTATTGCTTTATTTTATTAGTATCCTGAAATTACCAAATGTAATCGGAGACATAATAAATTGTATTAAATTAGCTCCTATGAAGTAACAACCTATATTTCATCTAAGCAATTATAAACTTGTTTGCACTGAAGAATTCTGATTAGCTGATAAATATTAATCTATATAAAATGACCTTTATTGGTATTTTGAATTTGCTAGACTTCAGAATTTGTAATGGTTATATGCCACTTAATGCATGGCATAGAATTTAAAGCTTCAGAGGGTTAGTCTGTAACAGGAAAAACTTAAAAAAAAAAAACAAAACCCTAATAGTCTTTAAGGTGCTACTAGTCTAACAAAACATATAGATGGTATCATGAGCTTTCATGGGCGCAACCCCTTTCAAATTAAGAATTTTTTTTATATAATTTAAAATCAAGTGGATTTTTTTTAGGTGAAATAACCTCCTCTTTCAATCCACTCTCAGTTCCTAATAAAAAAGAAAATTCTAGACATTTTTAAATAGGAATGTTCAAGCTATTTTCTTCGGTAAATATGAAAAGAAAAAGACATCTAATGTTCTTTAAATTACTGCAAGAGTATATGTTTTTTTTTCTATGCAGCACTGCAGTAAAATGTGCCCAGAAAAGTAGCACATATTAGAACTAATTCTCTCAGAAAGGTATGTGAAGCTACCTATCAATGCCAATGCAGACATACCTTTCTGAGGTCCAAAAGATCCTAGCTTCTTAGAAGGACTTGGTTTGTTTTTTTATCAGGGAGGTTTTTTTATAAATAATAATTCTGACTCCTCAGAAAAACATTTCCTTTTCTGCCATGAGACCACTAAAGAGGTAACATTCCTCCTATTGGTCAAAGATCTTCAGAAAACAGGAAGATATAGAATCAGAGGACTATGGAAATCTTGGGGAAAGGAATCAGACAATAAGTTAAAAAATTATTGAGATCCCTTCAGCATTTGAAGTCTTTGTAATTACCCACAATGTTCCCTGGGCAGCTAGTCAACACTATATGAATGGTAAATATTACAGAGACAATAATTTGACCAGATTAGTTATGAGTCAACCATGCTGGGAACAGAAAACTGTTATGTCTGTGATATGTATCTACTATGTACCTAATTCTCACAGAGAAACTTTAAAGTAAAGCATTTGATATGGTCTCACATGACTTTATCAATAAACTAGGCAAATACAACCGAGATGGGGCTACTATAAATTGGGTGCATAACTGGCTGGATAACCAGAGTAGTTAGTTAAAGGTCCACAGTCATGCTGGAAGAGCATAACAAGTGAAGTTCCACAGGATCAGTTCTGGTTCTGTTCAATATCTTCATCAATGATTTCTATAATAGCATAGAGAGTATGCTTATAAAGTCTGCATGATATTGAGCTGGGAGGGGTTGCCACTGCTTTGGAAAACAGGATTAAAATTCAAAATGATTTGGACAAAATAGAGAAATAGTCTGAGGTAAATAGTAGTTTAATAAGGACAAATGCAAAGTACTCCACTTACGAAGGAACAATCAGTTTCACGTATACAAAATGGGAAGTGACTGTCTAGCAAAGGGAATACTACAGAAAGGGATCTCTGGGTCACAGTGGATCACAAGTTAAACATGAGTCAACAGTGTGACACTGTTGAAGAAAAAGCAAACATGATTCTGGGATGCATTAACAGGATTGTTGTGAGCAAGACACGAGAAGTCATTCTTCCACTCTACTTTGTGCTGATTAGGCCTCAGTTGGAGTATTGTGTCCAGTTCAGGGCACCACATTTCAAGAAAGATGTGGAGAAATTGGAGAGGATCCAGAGAAGAGCAACAAAAATGAATAATGGTCCAAAAACCATGACATATGAAAGACTGAAAGAATTGGGCTTGATTAGTTTGGAAAAGAGAAGACTGAGAGGGGACATGATAGCAGTTTTCAAGTACATGAAAGGGTGTTACAAGGAGGAGGGAGAAAAATTGTTCTCCTTGACCTCTGATGATAGGTCAAGAGGCAATGGGGTTAAATTGCAGCAAAGGCAGTTTAGGTTGGACACCAGGAAAAACTTCCTAACTGTGAAGGTGGTTAAACATAGTATTGCCTGGGGATGTAGTGGAATCTCCCACATTGGAGATATTAAAGAATAGATTAGGTAAACATCAGAGATGGGTGCTTGGTCCTACTTTGAGGGTAGGGAACAGGACCTTGATAACCTCTCGAGGTCCCTTCCAGTTCTAGTATTCTGTGAAGTTGCATAGCTCTTTGTAGCGGTCACAATTTATTCTGTCTAGTTAAGCTACAGGGTGTTGCTTCTCTTACCTGATCAAGTGTAACCATTCAAAACAGTTGCAATTTTTACAATTGGTTACACAAGTCAGAATTAGGTTTCAGTGATTATTTAAGCTTTTGAGTTCAACATTCACTTTAAGTGTCCAGTCACGCCAATAAAGCTTGAGTACTGGAAGTGTATGTAAGGCAAGTGTGAAAAAGCCATGAGCTGAATGGAAGCTTGCTTTAGAATTTGAAAAACAGTGTTTCCCACTCTTTGCTCAGAGCCAGCCAGGGGAGGATAAGAGCTTGTGCAGAGGCACATGGTGTACAAGAAGATGATCTTGGCCTCCTGAAGTGAGAGTGCAGCAGGGAAAAATATCCCTGTCACCTGAGAGAACAATGAAAGACAAATCTTTACGCAGAAGACTCTTGCCCTGTCACTCCCAGTGAGTATTCTTATAGAAGGGCCCTTCAAAATTCATTGCAAGCTGCAAGAAAGACCCATTTTGTGTAAATCTTATGTTCCCAGTTTAGTTATGGATATAGCAGACTGAAGTATATATTCTGCCCAAAACCATTGGGGTGGCCCCAGGATTATAGAGGATTGAGAGGTGTCCCTGCCCTTAGTGGAAGGAGGTCTTGTCCGTGTCTGCTGCAGATCAGCTCCCTGATGTTCCCAGGCTATGTCAGCACAAGCAGGCCTTTGCAAACTCTCATTGTACAAGTAGCAATAGACACAGAGCAATCCCCAAATTCTGGGATCCAGAGGTGAAAGTAAGCTGGTGCATCCCAATGTGCTGCTCCAGCAAGAAGCAGCCAGCTAGTCGAGATGCTCTGCTGCAACAGAAGGCTCAGCATGTTCTCAGTCCAGCTCCTGGGGCTCTTTTGCAGGCTGGCATGCTAAGCAGCAGGAAACCAAACATGTTAACGGGGCAGGATGGGAGCAACCTCCCCACCATCCCGTCTGGGGTTCCCCAAGCCCCCAGAGTGCCATTAAGAGAGAGCAGGGGGCACTGAAGCCGCCCTACCCCCCAGATTAGTATTAAGATGCTGCTTGCTGCTGTTTCCCTTCTTGTTACTGTCAGGGAGTAAGAGGAGAACACAGTGAAATGATACGTGTGAACAGATAAGGTTAGTTACATCCTTCAGTGATTTTGTATTCTAGAGATTCTGCTGTAAATGAGAAGATTTTAGCCCATAATAAGGTATTAGGTGTTTTTATATCAATAGACAAAGATCAGATGATGAGTTAGTATGACTAGGTATGGATGCTTCTTTTTTATGCTTACATTATTATATATATAGTTCAGTTTTAAATTAGCGTTGTGTTGTAGAAAACACCATAATTTGGGAGAACTGAAGGCTTGTGATGTTTTTGTATTTGTTGTTTAAGTATATCCTGTACAGACTAACTCAGCTACCCCCTGAAGCTTTCAAATATGTGAGTAAACTGAATTGCAATTCAATTAATTGCATTTCAATTAATTTTGGCAACATTACATTTTTTTCTGAAAAATATTTTTATTCAGTATAAATGTATGATTCTAAAATAGTAATTTGTTCATTGTTCATTGTCTTTAAGATACTTTAAAAAATTAACTACAAATGGCCCAGGAAAAATGTACCATGCAGTTCCAACGTCAATTTAAAGTAAATTTAAATGGGGTTGCCATTGGGATCAAGTTCCTTTGCAGATCTTAGCTTTCCATTTTTTGAAGGTCACATTCAATAATAAGAGCTGGCAATCCATACTTCCAAGGTACTGAATGGGAAGTTAGGGCACCCAGTAACCCATAAGATACACATGGAATTTTTGCATCAAAAACCAGTTTCCAGCTACAGTGGGGAAGAGTTTCTCTTTTTTGAGCCTCATAGGAGAGCCTGGGGATTAAAGCTTAAGTCTTTTTTAAAGTTTTTTTAACCAAGCCACTTTGAATATTATTACTACTGGAGATGGAGATCATCATGGTTGAAAGGCCTTCCTCTACTCATGAAAGAGATCTTTGAATGGATGTTTTCACAGACCTATCCACAATGACTCCATGTGCAACAGCAGTCAAAAAAGCAAACAACGTTAGCTTATTGCTTATTGCTTCTGTATAAATCCATGGTTCACCCACATTTTGAATAGCGTGTGTAGATATGGTTTCCTCATCTCAAAAAGAGACCTTGGCATTGGAAAAACTTCAGAAAAGGGGGCAACACAATTTATTAGAGATATGTAAGATTTGGACTTCTTAGACTGGAAAAGCTATGGGGAGATATGATAGAGGTCTATAAAATCATGTCTGATTTGAAAAGAGTGAGAGAGAAGAGTTATTAATCCCTTCCCATAATACAAGAAATAGGTCCACTAAATGAAATTATGAGGTAGTAGGTTTAAAGAAAAGGAAGTACTACTTCACACTGCACACAAGTCAGCCTATGGAACTCCTTGCCCAGAGGATGTTGAGAAGTCTAAGACTATACAGGGTTTTAAAAAGAGCTAGATAAATTCATGGAGGTTAGGTCCATCCTATTAGTGAGGATGGGCAGGAATGACATCCCTAGCTTCTGTTTGTCAGAAGCTGGGAATGGGTGGCGAGATGATCACTTGATGATTACCTCTTGGGCATCAGTCATTGACCACTACCAGAAGACAGACTACTGCACAAAATGGACCTTTGGTCTGACCCAGTGTGGCCATTCTTATGTTCTAAATAGGATATTAACTAAGGGGAACAGTCATTTTTCTTTCTTCGAATTCAACATTTCAGAATGAATGAATGCATTTTTCCTCGTTGAATTTTCTTTGTTTAATTAACAGATCAAATACTTTAGTCACTAGGTACTGAACATCTGATTTATAACCTGTTGGTTGGTTCATGGTACTAGAATGTACAGTAGCACTGAAATTAAAATTAAATTCTGTATCACAGTTATGGTAATTTATACTGCTGCTTGAAATGTTCTTGTAGAACATACTGAAGGAACAAAACTATAAGAACTTACCAAAAAAACCCTTTCCATTGGGTTTTCTCTAAGTCTTGGCTTCAGAATGTGGCACAGTATAAATGAAATGGTACAGGAATGAGACTAAATGCAAGGAAAATGTAAGATACCCCAGTTTAATCAGTATTGATTTTAAAATCAGTTTAATTCAATAAATTCAATCCTCTAAAAGTGTGGACACATTTCAACTGATCTATGACTGGTTTATATAGATACAACTTGATTTGATAACTGAGTCTTTAAACAAATTTACAAAGAAACCAATTTAACTTAAACCAATGTGCTGTTTGGGTATATCTATGCTGTAATTAAACAACTGCAGCTGCCCCCTGTTAGCTGACTGGGGCTTACAGAGCTCAGGTTACAGAGCTGTTTAATTGTGGTGCCGGATATTTGAGGTCCAGCTGTGAGCCTAATTCAGTTGACATCAACCACTCCTGTTTAATTGCAGTGCACACCCTTCGTATTCAGCCTTATTTTTTTAAAAAAAATAAGCTAGATAAAGGTGGCTTAGGCACCATCCAAAATAAATAAAGTAGATTTTACTCCTTGATTATACATCCTAATCTTTTCTATGTTAGCAGAGTCAGGATGAATTATTTTACCTTCCTTCCCTTACTCTTCTCTAGTTTTTCAACTTCCCATGAATACACAAATTCTGTTTCTCTTCTGTCCCCCACTTTCACCTTTGTAGATAATGAGGAAAAGTTGGATGTAAAAAACACTATCTTTCTGATTTGGTAGCATCTTACAAACACCTTGCACAGCTGTAAATGACTGCAAAGCAGAGGTGAATCAGAAAGTCTCCATTTTCATCAGCTACTATCTTTCTTGCCACAGGACATGTGGATAGGTTATAAACTGATTCTATTCATCAACAGTCCTATATACTGATTGATTTCTCCAGATGACTCTAAATCTCAGACACTGTGCTGTGCACAGCATTCACGTGACATTATTTATATTTGTATTTAGTACGCAACAAATGCTAATGAGGCAATCATTATTAAATGACTGGTTAGATAGACAGACAGGTTAGATAGATAGATATCAGGAATGATCTAGATGGTGCTGGGTCCTGCTGTGAGGGCAGGGGACTGGACTTGACCTCTTGAGGTCCCTTCCAGTTCTAGCATTCTATGATCTATGATTAATAAGTCAAGCATTTGCCAACCAGTATGGAAGTCAAGGTACCACAATAATGTCTGATTTCAAATATAGGGGGGCAAACTGTGGTATTTCACAAGCTACTACATGGTAACTTCACGTTAACATTAGAATGGCAACCAATGCAGCAAACATTTAATATAAAATAGTTACTAAGTAGATTCATCCAATCCACAAAGCTTGGTAGTTAAAGAAGCCCCATGCTTACCTATTTGTTTAAACCAAAGAAAGAAAAAAAACCCAGTGATTATACAGTGTCTTATTAGCAATAATCTTGAACTTGGAAATCTAAATCGAAACTGCTATACCATAAGTTTTGGTAAGGTCAAATATGGATCTAGATTTAATGGTCTCTTTCTAAAGCCCTCTAATTTTTTTGGGGAGGGGGAGGGGGACGAAGAGTAGAGCAGGGTGAGGGGAAAACAAGATCAGATCAAAGCCTGAATCCAAATTTCACAATTGTATTTCATCTCTAATATTATTTGAGGAAAACAATTCCTTGTAAGGGGGCCAAATTCTGCTGTCACTTGCATTGATAAATTCAGAGAAGCATTACTGAAATAAAGATAGATATTTCAGATTCACTGTGGTGTGACAGTAGAATTTGCTAATCAGCGTGCAATGTAGTATTTCAATAAGTCAAGGGTAGGCAAAAGGGACTTCATGGGTCAAATCCGACCCACCAAGCAGGTAGATCTGGCCCACAGATGCCCTGCCACTCCCCCACCCTCAGGTGAAGAAGGGCCTGGGGACAGGGGAGTGTGCAAAGTCTCCTCCTCTGCCTGGGGCACGCAGTGCTTAGAGTCAACTGCCAGGGTTCACTAAGTACCACACATCCCTTGCAGGATGGAGCCCTGATCAATTTGGGCATGGAACACGCAAAGTTTCCTCCCCCTCACCATGGGTGCAGGAGCCTAGAGGGAACGGCCAGCTGTTCAGAACAGTTGGTGGCTCTCTGGGGAGGGGAAAAGGAGGGCAGGGGGCAAAGTCTTCACAGACCGCCCCCCGCCCCCATCCTCAGGCCAGTCAGGGTCTGTGGACGGAGCAGCACGGAAGTGTCCTGGCCCTGTCACTTCCAGGGCAGCCCTGGGCTTCTTGAAAAATTACTGAAGTAGCCCCTCCCCCCCCATCTAAAAGTATTGCCCACCCCTTCAATAAGTAGTCATTTTTGCATTTGAGTAATATTCTTCATATTCAAGAGGCAGACTGACACAAAATTACACATACATCAGTTCAAAAAGTAAAAGTAACATAATGAAATTACTTTTCCTTCTTTAAATATTTATCAATACTTGAGAGAAGAGAGTGATAATTTGCCATGAGATAAATGGTTTTTCTGATATTTTAATAAAGAAGGGACTTTTTCCCTTTTCTTTCCATGAATATTGCAACATAGCATAATGTAAGATTCTTAATTTCAACACATTTCTGTCTTTTTGGAATAATAAAAGAAAGGAATCACATTGTATATTCCCTTCAATATTAAATATCCCACATTCAATACATTTCCTCACAATCTGTCTAAAGCTTTAATCTTTGAAAGTTATAAAATGCTCACTGTCTCTTCACTGGAGAGGGACACATTAGAAACCAGGAAAGCTCACAATTTTTCTTAGTCAGAAGGATACAGATTATGAATGGCAGACAGTGCATTTAAAAATGAATCAGGTCAAATATGTAAATAAAGTTCAGTTGAAAGGTGTGTTTTCATTTTATACAAAAGATATTCAGGCCAGTTTTTATTAAACATGTAAGCAACTGTTGCTACATTTCCTCACACAAAAACCAAAATGTAGTAAATAGCAGAATGGATTTTAAAATAGGTTTTATCCCTGAAGAGTCAAGTGCAAAAAAGCTTCCTGCCTGATTTGTTAAAACACTTGGCCAATTAACATATTATCACACCAACACCAGAATTCAATTTGAGCAACATTTTCTGAAACAGGAATATTAAGTGGGCATACTCATGCTCTACTGAGGTTGTGTAGGACCAAAAACAACATCTTACTCAACCTCAGCAGTAATCTCACTTAGTGTTGCGACATGATTATTTCTTGTTTCTTACAGCACTAAATACAAGTGTACCAGAAAAGGGTGGTGTTCTCTTGGTAAATTTACATGGCTGTGCTATGCTACCTCCCAACTACAGTATGAGGCTTTGACACACATTTAGCTCTTTTGAGCAACAGCTTGTTTCTCAAGCTCCATTTTTCTTTACAGGCTGTGCTTGGCTTTTGTTCAAGTAATGAAATAAATGCCAAAACAAACCATCCCCCTCTCCCCCAAAAACAAAAACGGTTTGCTTGCTTGGAAGAGAATGGCCACCAAGTAGGCAACAAGCCAAAAAGAAAAGACAATGATGGCTGGTGAGCAAAAAGAAAAGGTTGGCACATATTTCATATTTATCTATATGTGAAAAGCTTAAATAAATTGAGCATATACCTTACAATTTCCCCAAAATAAAAGATGAGTGTCTATACCAGGGTGGGTAACCTGCAGCCCATGGACCTTCTGGCTGCCCCCTCTCCCATGCATCTCTTGCACACTAGGGCAACAGAACCCCACACTTCTTATGTCTCCCCTTTCCTCCCAGAACCTTCAAGCCACAAATCTGGCAATCTGCGCACTTCAAAAGTGCTGGGAGGCATGGGGAGAAGCAGATAAGTGTGGGGCTCCAGTGCGTGAGGTATATGGGGGAGGGAAGGCAGACGAGCAGGCTGTGGGGCCATAGGTGGAAACCCAGTGGACTGTGGGCTGCTGTAGCCCAATGAGTTGAAGGAGGGCCACATAAGGCCCACCCTTTATTTGTGAATGCTCATCCAAGGTCTGTACAGATGAGTAGGGAAAAGCAAGGTCTCTTGTCTCCATGTCCTGTGTGGAACAGAAGGTCTATGGCTGCTGTTTCTTCCCCTCCCCATTAATAAGTGGACAAAATAGAGTGTAGTAGGCAGAGACATCGCACCAATTGTCCACCCTTTAACACATGGGTTCCAAAACTGGGGGGCGTGAAGAAATTCCAGGGTGGGTGTGAGGCAACCCAGTTCCCCCTCCACATATCAAATTTTGCTGCCCCGGTCAGTTTATTTTCTTTTTTTTTTTTTTTTTGCTCAACAAGTTTTGGTTTTGGGGGGGAGGAGATGTGAGGGTTTTTCAAAAATCAAAAAAGGGGGCACGATGCTGAAAAGTTTGGGAACCACTGCTGTAACGCAATGTTGTTGGGTTTTTTTACAAGTGAGATTTTTCCCCTGTGAAAATTAGAACATAAGAACGTCCGTACCAAAGGTCCATCTCGCCCAGTATCCTGTCTGCCGACAGTGGCCAGCACCAGATGCCCTAGAGAGGGTGGACCGAAGACAATGATCAAGCGATTTGTCTCCTGCCATCCCTCTCCAGCCTCTGACAAACAGAGGCCAAGGACACCATTTTATCCCCTGGCTAATAGCCTTTTATGGACCTACCCTCCATGAAATTATCTAGCTTCTCTTTAAACTCTATTATAGTCCTAGCCTCACAGCTTCCTCTGGCAAGGAGTTCCACAGGCTGACTACACGCTTTGTGAAGAAGAACTTTCTTTTATTAGTTTTAAACCTTCTACCCATTAATTTCATTTGGTAAGCCATTAAAAAAAAACAAAAAAACTTTCCCTCCATGTTAATAGTCTGTAAAGAATTGGAACAGGTCAATTGAGGCAGCATTTTGGATCCTATATAAAAAGTAAATCTGTATTGCTAAATCCAATGCAGTGTATTCAGAGAATGTTGCATTACTCCATGGCTACTACAAAAGGCAAACTTTCAATCAAGCATATAAAAATAAATATAGGGTGAAATTCATTCTTGTGCAGAAGAGCAACATAAGAACTATGTACCACATTCCCAAAATTAAGTCCTGTTTTGTTGGCTCAAGTGATATGAAGCGCTCAAACCATCAAAGTATTACTTAATGGCTGCATAAACTTTGTGCTGGCCTTCTGTGCAGGAGTGGATTTCTCTTTCAGTGACTAACAATCATTCTTAAGAGAACCCCACTGCATAAAACAGGTAACTTTTACCAAGAGAAAAATACATATATAGCTATGGAGACAAATGAGGAAAAGAGGAAAAGCCATGGCACTGTAATTTAAAACTAGGAGCCACCAAAAACTGTAATCACCACACACTAAGTTTCTTGCAGAATCAAGGGGTAGATGATTATCTGTAACTAGCAGTTATCTTTAAGAGCATTTGGGTGAATTATACAAGCTCATATGGTATTGCTATAGGCAAAACTGACATCTAGACACTAACTCAATTATAATACATACTAGGAAGGACTGTAACTCATCAAGTTGCCTGAGAACTGATCCTGATTTTCTTGGAACCACTTTTTATAACGATTTTCCTGAAAAAGTTTTAAACTTTGGCTTGCTGACAAACACTTCACTTTAACTATTTGCTCTTTGTTAGTGCATATTTCCCCTGTATACTACTTCCTGTTAAGGCATGATGGAATAGCTGTTTACTTTCTTCCCCTATAATGAACTGACAGAAATAGAGTCAGACATTGTGGCAAGTCCAGGTATGCAAAAGAGATTGAGATGGCAGAAAAACTGTTGTGTGAACACTATTAGAACTGTGCTATTTTTCACCTTTGAAAAGACATGTTTAAAAAAAATCACCATTTAAGAGTATGGGGTAGACCTTCGTGCCTTTTGCATTCCAAAGATTACCAAATACAACACCAAGAATCTTTTCTTTTTCTCTGAAGATTAAACATTAGATAGTGTCAATTCTTTATCCCACATTACCGTCACAGTTGGTTCTGCACTGAAATGTGGTTCTGCACTGAAATGTGCATCTTTCCAATTGCAGTCTTGGGTCATTCTTATACAAAGAGTGCAATTCATGTCAAAATCCTTAGTGAGTTCTTGTCAAAGAAATGTTCACTTGAGAAAAGGACCATCCAACACATGCTTTGCTTGTAAACTATTTCAACCCGTGGTGAAAGTAACTTAAAATTTCTTACAGGTACTGTCCTATTGCAACCCAGGTCCCTGCCAGTTCTTTAAATAGCTCCCTGCTGGCTTTTGCCTCAGCTCAGCCAATTCTTGCTAGAATTGAGCACCCGGGCACACCCGCTTACTTTCACCTCCATTTTCAGCCTAAGTTCCAATGATGACAGGACAATATAAGCATAACAGACTTACCTCAGACCCCTAAATTCACCATTTAGAGAACTGGGAAAATCTGCTTTAATGCCATACACAGACTGCTTCCAATAGAGTATGGACATCTTATATTTGAGACTTAATCTATTTATTTTTACCCTCAAATGATTTGAAACTTTACAAAATATCTAAACACAAGGGTGTTCTTACTTACTTATTTTTCTAAAGACCCTGGAGATCTTTGTTAGCTACATTTTTGGCAGTCTCTTTCTTTCAATTCTCTCCAGTTCAAAGTCAGTAGAAGAACTACCTATGGGAAATAATAATGAAAATTAGAAATGGAGCAAGCAGAACGTTAAAAAAAATTCAAGACCTCCGAGAAATTACAAAATCCAAAATTCTTTTTAAAAAAATCTCAAACTTAGTGAAGCTCACAGAAAGATAAACAAGTTATCTATTTTGTTGACATATGTCATTTAGTGAAAAGAAAATATTCTTATTTCAAGAAAAATACACTGCACAAAATAAGAACTAGAGACTGATTCTAATCATCCTCAAATTCAAAGGCTTTGACATCAAATAGTTTATCATCACTCTGCTTTCTAATTTCATCAGTCTAGATTCCTAATCTAACAGAAATTGAGAGATTTTGCACTTCCTATGTCAATGGGCAGACCTTAATGAAAAACACACAGGGAAAGTTTTTAAACTCCTATACATGAAGAATGAAAAGAGGAAAGAAAAAGATTATGATGTGGTAAGAAGAAAAAGATTTCCTAAAATATCTGCGCCTTCTAAGTACTGAAGCACAAAAGAAATAAACACTACCATGAATTATTACCAAGACAGAAGATTCAAAGCCATGCCCCTACAGCTCGCAAACGAAAGGTATGTCTACACTGCATGGCTATTTTGGGATACTGGAGATATCCTGAAATAGCTACTATGCATTACACAAGCCACCTGTTATTTCAAAATATTTTTCAAAATAAAAGGCATGCTATTTCACCATCCTGGTAAACCTCATTGCATGAAGATTAAGGGATGGCTCAAAATAGAACATTATTTCAAAATGTGGTGCTGTGTAGATGAGCCAAATTTCAAAATGAGCAATTTCGGATTTAGGGTGCTGCATAGATGCACCCTAATGGTCTGATGGGAGAATGAATTGGATTTAATTATTTTAAACACATCATTTTTCATGTTCTTCGTAAATTCATTAAAGTGAACAAATATTTTGGGACACTTAGAATTTTTGTAAGATCCTTTTTATTTTATAGTATAAAATAATTGTTTTCCACAATGCAAACTTGTGCCAGTCAGTTGATTCAGCTTCAGTATTTTGATCATTGTTAATCAAAAGCAATTATCACTAATTCTTTATATTATTCTCTAAGGCATG
This sequence comes from Apalone spinifera, assembly GCA_030068395.1. Taxonomy (NCBI): domain Eukaryota; kingdom Metazoa; phylum Chordata; order Testudines; family Trionychidae; genus Apalone; species Apalone spinifera. The sequence continues at coordinate 149,848,538 of JANRFK010004149.1, forward strand.
GAGAATTCTGGGTCTTTTGAATTTGAGTAGATGTAAGATTTAATTGAAGATTTTTTTAAGGTTTTAGTGAGCTTGCAAATGTTTTGTACATTGTCATATAATTTGGTCCCAAGGTGGGTTTTTTGTTAGAATTATACCCCCTTTCATTAATCTGTTTAATATCAACTTATCTTAGGAAGCCTTATCATACTTGGAATAGTGAGAAATAGGATTTAGTGAGAAAAGAACAAAGCATATTATATTCAAGAAAAAACGTTTCATGTCAGAAAGGTTTTCTGGAATTTCTATAACCAAGTAACTTTTTCTGAAAGGGGTGGGGGGAGGGGAGGGAGGAGAGAGGAATTAGATCCAGTCATCACAATCTTTCCCAGTCCCAATGTATGGACTATCACGAATCTGTTGTTTGAGGAGGCAAGTGCTCGATCAATCATATTGCTAAATCCTCTGGGAGCGGGAAGAGATGGGTCACAGTTCCTAGTTATGGGTGTGTCAGGCACGCTCTTACGTGCAGCCCCATGTTCAATACCCTTCTTACTTTAGTGTATTCATAGTAGAGGGTAAAAGGAGTTTATCTACTTCCCATTTCAGGAACATGGAGTTTAGTTTAGTTTACCCACTTTTTTTAGTCACTATGCCACTGCATTCATTGGGCACTGGGACTTCTCAGTCTTGCCAGTTTATATCCTGGAACCTGTACCAGGTTCTCATGCCCCTGGTCACTTAACTGTGCTGTGTAGACACACCCTATTTCAAAATAACAGATGTTATTTCAAAATAATGTGAGCATCTACACAGCATTTCCATTATTTCAAAATAAATTTGAAATAATGGATGACTTATTCCGACTTCTGTAAGCCTCATTCTACGAGCAATAATGCCAATTCCGAAATAGCTGTTTTTAATTAGCTGTAGTGTGAATGCTCCATTGCTGTTATTTCGAAATAACTCCTCCTCAGGGCCAGTCAAAGTAATTACTCCCTCATGCTTCCTGGGGCTCTAAATCAAGGTAGTGCGTCCACATTAGGGGATCCTGCTTCAGACTAATTTCCAGTCTTCCCTGTAGTGTTGACGTGCTATTTTGCAATAAGCTATTTCGTTTTTCCACAAAAAATAGCTTATTTCTAAATAAGTGTGCAGTGTAGACATACTCTTAGAAGCTAGATTTGGGTGACATTTTTGGATGTCTAGTAAATTCACTGGAAAATGCAGTTTTAGGGTGACAAACTATTCACAAACTTGGGTTGAATTCAGCAAGTAGTTTTGGCCAAATAAAGAGCGAAGAATATTTTTGAAAAGAATATAAACAAACCTGTGACATTTCATTTTGAAATGAACTCCATTGTTTCAAACTGACATTTTCACAGTGACATTCAAAATCATTTGTTTGACCCAAATATGTTTTTTTTTCTTTGTGACTGGCAAAAAGAGTTCAGTTTCAGTTTATAACAAAAAAAACCCACCCTCCCCCCACTTCCACTTTGGCCATTGAACCAAAAAGTCAGTTATTCATATAAAGGTCTGTACAATCATGACTGGTGGGCAGAAAATGAAAAGGGAAATGTTATTTTCCCCTTCACAGAACACAAGAGCTAGGGGTCACACAAATTAAATGAACAGGCAATAGGCTTAAAACAAACAACAAGAAGAACTTCCACAGGGATGACTGTGTGTGTAGAACTCATTCAAGGGGTTTTCTAAAGGCCAAAAGTATAAATGGTCTAAAAAGAGAATTAGATAAATTGAAGGGGGATCAATCCATCAATGGCTATTTGCCAAGATGGCCAGGGATGCAAACCTTCTAAACCTTCAACTGCCAGAAGCTAGACCTAGATGATGAGGAACAGATCATTCAAAACTGCTTTGTCTTTTTCAATCTTTCTAAAGCACCTGGCATTGGTCACTGCTGGGAAACAGGATACTGGATTAGATGTACCATTGTTCTGATCCAGTATTGTCATTCTTATGCTGAGTTTTACCAGACACATTTCCCCCAGAGCTCTCTCAAGCGTGGGAACACTGATTTTAATCTTTTTAGGGACAAAGTGGCAGGAACAAAGTAATAGAGAGTTAGCAAAGGAATTTCTTAACTACAGACATTTTACTCTTACTCTCTCACTAGAGAGAGTTACACATCTAAAAAAGTGTCAGAATGTTCTCAATGTAAGCTCTGTCTCCCCACCCCAAGTCTAATTCTCACCTTTCCTTGGTACCTGAGGTCTAGAGAGAGTCTCTTTAGGCCAGGAGACCATTCTGCCCCCTTTGCTTGGTCTTTTTCCCTGTTCCAGTCTGGGACCTTGCTTAGAAAAGCAGACATATTTTCAAACATATCCTGTCCTATTTTGTTCATTCTCACACATACACATGCTCCACAAAATATTTCCAGGTAAGACCCATTCCCAAGAGACTAGCCATTCAGATCAACCTGCTTTCTAGATCTTACACCAAAGACAATGCTGGTAGACAATTCTGTAGTAAACTACAACAAACAAAGTCAACATCAGTTCCTGACAAATTCTGCACTCAGACCACATAATTATGCAACTGATTTTGGGTGTCTATTTAGCTAAATTGATTGTAATGAACATAACATTAATTTTGTGCATATTATTGTAAGATTGTATAATAGGCAACTTTTCAACCATTTGCACTCAATATTCATATTATCTCATGGCTTTGTATCAATTGATCTTTGGGGGGATTTGGTTTTTCATTCAAATTAATTTCCTAATTTAAGAAAGAATGAGTTCTTTTTGGATACTGAAGAATTTTACTGGAGAATTTTTTCCTTCACCTTGGAAGAATTTACATGTTCCACTTCAATACACAACTCACACTGCAGAATCAATTATTTTTGGCTTGCCCATTCCTTTAAATTATATTGCATTATAAACCAAACCCATTTGTCAAATAGCTCTGCTGTCATGCTATTTTTTGTCTTTACTAAAGCAAGTGTAAAGTGGTGTTTGAATATTAGTTCACATTAATACCCTAAACTTAAGGAATTAATAGTAGAGCAAGTTCAAATATACCTTTAAAGAATTAATCCTGCATTTCCTCTTCTATATTACCTAGTATTAGTTTAGAACATAAAGAAATCAATAATATACTTCTCTACTTTTGAAACAGATATTTTTTAAAGAGAGAATTCTCCTAAAATCAGGCAGATTATAGAAGGCTCATTAGAAGTTCAAATTTACTGATGTGTCTTTGGGTACTCCGCAGCCTCCGTACAATAGGCCATGTGACTCCTCCAACTGTTGAGTCTAATTTATACAAAAGTACTTATTTTTTTATATCACTTATCCTCCATTTAACTTCCACATATCTATTATAGACAGGTTGTGTAGCTCATTGTGCTCCCCAGAGCAGAGAAGTACTATCCCATCTCAACACAGAACTGTGCATGTAGGACCAGTTCCAAAATCCACTAAAGTTAATGTGGGTTCCATTGAGCATTGAAATAGAATCATAGTATATAATCTTCCAATAAGCAAGAATTAGATAGATTTGGCCTTACACTGACTATTATATTATGTTGTTGTTGGGGGAGGATTTTCATAATTCTCTTAGGCCATTAGGAGCCCAAGGTTTTCAAAAGTACCACTGAAAGTCAATGGGACTTGCACATCTAAATCTGTTATGAAATTCTCCTCCTTGAACTATGTTTAAAATTATTGCACCTAGGACTGAGAACAATTGTATTGGCTATAAATCAGACTTTATCCAGTGTTACAGTCTTCCCATATCATACAGACTGAAAACATAATTCATGCAATTCATAGCCTATTATTTTTGTTGCTGGAAAGACATGTCAGGGCAGAATTGAAGGTGAATATTTTTGTACAATATATGTGGCTTTTCACACCCCCCCACAAGAGTTCTCTGTTTACTGAGCAGGGAGCTTCACCACATAAATGATTCAGCACTTGCTGCAGTGATTCAGCTAAGCCAATACATCTTGTTAACACAGAGCAAAATATATTTTTGTTGATGATTTAAAAGTTGGGCATATTGGACATGAATTCTATTTTCACTGCTTAGTACATCAAGGATACATAATCTTAACAAATGGACTGTAGGAATGTAACCTGCTTATGTGCACCCAGGGCCCAAAAGTCTTTCCCTGCACTGAAATTAAATCTGGAACATAAGAATATAAAATAGGATTTTCAAAAGTGCTTTGCATTGGTCTAACTGAGCTCCTATTGAAGTCAGTGGTAAAATTTCCATTGACTTCAGTACGAGTAGAATTAGACTAGTGAAGATCCCATCAAATTTGTTGGAATGATCTTGTATAGATGACAGATTTTATTTTTTTTACAGATGTTCTCAGACATAAAACTAGCCTATTTTAAAAGACACAGTGGGGCAATGGAAGAAAAACCTACTAAAAATGTCACTGGAGATGAGATGGCCAAGGTCAATCTGGGAATTTAGCAGTTAAAGAAGAAACCACCACATATATTGATGGGAAATTGGTGACTGTTTATCTGGGCTGAATCCTGTGATTTTTCCTGATTAACCACTGGAAGGAGTTTCTTTGATCTGAGCTAACTTTTTAAAAATTGTTATCACCCAGAATTTTTTTGAAAGTGCTCAGCCCCCTTTGATAGGAATGAGAGTTGTACCGGGTGGCCACTTCTGCATGAGCTCCCACTGCATTCAAGACGTTTAAATGGATACGCTCTTCTGGAAACCTGACCAGTGTGGGGGTGCCTGCAGGAGAGCTATAGGGGATTTAGCTCTTTTGATAACTCAGGTCCTTATTTTCTTTCTTGTGCAGTATGATACCACTTCAGTCAATGGAGTGTGTTGGTGATCTGATGCCTTTTGGTTTGATCCTGGGCATCTTCAGTTCCCACTCATGACACAGGGAGTTGAGCAACCTCCAGGAGTGGCCTGTGCCTTGGAGAATTAAGATATTGGGACACAATACTACTGGTTTTTGAACACTGGCAACATTTGGCATCAAGCCAGGTCTGCCAACAGGGGAGGGAGGAGGCAGTTGCCCCGGCGATTCACAGGGCAGTGCTGAGGCCTGTCTGGGGTTTGACGCAGCATGCTCCAGGCAGCACTCAGGGCTGGCTACCCTGACCCCGATCCTTTCACTTGAAACCCCTCCCCTTCTGGGAGTGCAGCGCCGGCTCCGATCTTGCCCATGGAGGCTGTCAGCACTCCAGAGTAAAGGTGTACTCAGCAGCTTTCAAAAGGCCCTTAGATCTGTACAAGAAGTTGAGAATACATAACACCTTAGACTTCAGAAAATACACACCCTAGGCTTCAGAAAAGCAGACTTTGACTCCCTTAGAGAACTGATGAGCAGGATCCCCTGGGATGCTAACATGAAGGGGAAAGGAGTCCAGGAGAGCTGGCAGTGTTTCCAAGAAGCCTTATTGAAGGCAGAGGAAAAAACTATCCTGATGCATAGTAAGAAAGGCAAATACGGTAGGCCCGTGGTTCCCAACCACCAGTTTGTGAACTGGCGGAGGGCTGCAACCCCCTGCCTGCAGGGCCATAGCACACTGCCAGGCCACGCCCCCAGCTGCTAATGAGCCTTGCCCACCGGGGTTCCCCAAGCAGCAGCAGGGTAAATGGCCCGGTAGGCAACCACATGTGCTGTGCCTAGAACCAGGGCCACAGTGAGGCTGCTCCTACTGGGGAAGCCTCACTGTGGCCCCAGTTCCAGCTCCAACAGGCCACTCCTCAGGGGCCTGACTGTGGCAGCTGGACTCCATGTAGTGGTTGGCCCCAGCTGAGCGCCACGACAGCCAAGATCCATGCTGTGCTTGATCCCAGCTGAGCACTACAGCAGCACTCAGCAGGGGCCTGGCTGCTGCAGCACACAACTGGGGCCAAGTGACACATGGAGCCCAGCTACCATGGTGCTCAGCAGGGGCCTGGCCTGCTGCAGGCTCTGGGAAGCAGTGGCAGAGCTAGGTGAGGGGGCAGGGCAGGCACAGGGGCTCCAGGGGGTGAGACTAATGCAGGAGGGCTCTGGGGGTCTAAGAGGTGGGGAGAGGTGACACTGAAGGGCACTGACATCCAGGAAGGGGAGCTTGCACTGTAGGGACTCTGGGGGTGGGGCTAGTAGTGAATGGGCTAGGGTGGCAGGGCTGGCACTGGGAACAGGGCTAATATTGGGGGCTGGCACAGGGGAGGACCTGAAAGATTGGGTGCAGTGGGTCTCTAGAAACAGGAGGCTGTCACTGAGATATTTGGGACAAGAGGGCTGACACTAGAGAACTCTGAGGGTGAGAGGTTGGCACTGAGGGAGGTTGAGTGCCGGGGACTCTGTAGTCAGTGGCTGGTGCTTGGCAGGGGTAGTGGAGGAGTTAGGGCTGGCACTCGGGGCTGGGACATTTTATACCGTGAACTGGCAAACCCCTTCAAACTTTTGGCAGACTGGTAACATTTTATTTGCATATTTGAATATACATTTTGCATAATGAATATGCAAAAAATGCAAATACAATGATACTGGTTAACTGAACATTTGTGAATGGGTTTGCTGGTCCCCAGTATAAAAAAAGGTTGGGAAACACTCTGTGAGGGGCCAGGTTGGCTTAGCAGTGAAATCCTTGGTGAACTTAAAACACAAAAAGGAAGCTTACAAGAAGTGGAAACTTGGACAGATGACTAGGGAGGAGTATATATATATATATTGCTCAAGCATGCAGGGGTATAATCAGGAAGGCAAAAGCACAAATGGAATTGCAGCTAGCAAGGGTAACAAGAAAAGTTTTTACTGGCACGTTATAAATAAGAGGGTGATCAGGAAGGGTGTGGGACCCTTACTAGATGAGGGAAGTAACCTAGTGACAGACGGTGTGGGAAAAGCTGAAGTACTCAATGCTTTTTTCCCCTCTGTCTTCACAGACAAGATTAGCTCCCAGACTGTTACACTAGGCAACACAGTATGGGAAAGAGGTAGATAGCCCTCAGTGAAGACAGAACAAGTTAAGAACTATTTAGAGAAGTCAGACATACACAAATCCATGAGGCCTGATTTAATGCACCAAGGGCACTAAAGGAGTTGGCAGATCATAGAATACTAGGACTAGAAGGGACCTCGAGAGGTCATCGAGTCCAGTCCCCTGCCCTCATGGCAAGACCAAATACTGTCTAGACCATCCCTGATGGACATTTATCTAACCTACTCTTAAATATCTCCAGAGATGGAGATTCCACAACCTCCCTGGGCAATTTATTCCAGTGTTTGACTACCCTGACAGTTAGGAACTTTTTCCTAATGTCCAACCTAAACCTCCCTTGCTGCAGATTACATTGCAGAGTCTTTGTCCATTATCTTTGAAAACTTGTGGAAATCAGAGGTGGTCCCAGACAACTGGAAAAAGGCAAATGTAGTGCCCATCTCTAAAAAAGGGAAGGAGGACAATCCAGGGAAAGAAAAATCATGGAAGGGATCCTCAAGGAATCCATTTTGAAGCACTTGGAAGAGAGGAAAGTGATTAGGAATAGTCAACATGGATTCACCAAGGGCAAGTCATATCTGACCAACCTGACTGCCTTCTGTGACGAGGTAACTAGCTCTGTGAACATAGAGAAGTCAGTGGATGTGATATACCATGATTTTAGAAAGCTTTTGATATGGTCTCCCACATAATTTGTCCCAGCAAGTTAAGGAAGTATGGATTGGATAAGTGGACTGCAAAGTGGAGAGAAAGCTGGCTAGATGTTTGGGCTCAATGGGTAGTGATCAACGGCTTGATGTCTGGTTGGTGGCCAGTTTTAAGGAGGTACCCCAGGGATCAGATCTAGGCTGGATTTGTTCAATATTTTTATTAATGACCTGGATGAGAGGATGGATTGCAGATGACACTAAATTTGCAGATGACACTAAGATACCTTGGAGAATACGGATAGGGTCCAGAGTGACCTATACAAATTGGAGAATTGGGACAAAAGAAGTCTGATGAAGTTCAACAAGGACAAGTGCAGAGTCCTGCACTTAGGATGGAAAAATCCCAAGCACTGTTACAGGCTAGGGACCAACTGGCTAAGCAGCAGTACAGCAGAAAAGGGCCTGGAAATTACAGTGAATGAGAGGCTAGATCTGAGTCAACAGTGTGCGCTTGTAGCCAAGAAGGCTAATGGCATATTAGGGTGCATTAGAAGGAGCATTTCCAGCAGATCTAGAGAAGAGATTGTTCCCCTTTATTCAGCACTGGTGAGGTCACATCTGGAATATTGCATACAATTCTGGGCCCCTACTACAGAAAGGATTTGGACGCATTGGAGAGGGTCTAGTAGAGGGCAACCAAAATGATTAGAAGACTGGAGCACATGACCTACAAGGAGAGGCTGAAGGATTTGGGCTTGTTTAGTCTGCAGAAGAGAAGAGTGCGGGGGGATTTAATAGCAGCCTTTAACTACCCTAAGGGGGATTCCAAAGAGTATGTAGAAAGGCTGTTCTCAGTAGTGGTAGATGGCAGAACAATGAGCAATGGTCTTATTTTGCAGTGGGGGAGGTCTAGGTTGGATATTAGGAAAAACAACTTTACTAGGAGGGTGGTGAAGCACTGGAATGGGTTACCTCGGGAGGTGGTAAAATCTCAATCCCAAGAGGTTTTTAAATCCCCACCTGACAAAGCCCTGGCTGGGATGATTTAGTTGGGTTTCGTCTTGCTTTGGGCATGGGACTTGACTTGATGACCTCCTAAGGTGTCTTCCAGCCCTATGATTCTATGAACACATTACAGGATACACTCAGCACATGGTAGAATCAGATGATTTTTATTTTTACTGGCCACAATCAATATTTTAGTCATAATCAGAAAAGTACTTGCCGTTTTTGGACAGATTTTAGTTTAATTGTCATTACTTAAAAAGAAAAAACCATTACCTGCTAAACTGATTAGTTATTACATTCTTCTTGTAAGCAGGGGCTGAACTGCTGCTTGCTATCAGCCAGCTAACAGGAGAGATCTGCCCTAGGGTAGGTCTGCCCACTACAATTGTTTAGCTCTGCAAGATAATTAACTTACTTGTTGATATGTAAATACAGCTCATGCCAGGATGGGGAGGGAACACGAGGTGTGGCTATGTAAATCCAATTCAGCCAGGGCTGATGAAGGATCAGTTGTTAGAATGGAATGTGATGTATTGTAAATAATTTGGGGCGTCACAAATCATGCTACCTCTAAATGTGGGAAATGTAAAACATGCCAGCAGGAGAGACACTACCATCATTGTAAGAGGTCTCCGAGGAAGAAGCCTCCCCCCTTCCAGAGGTGAGTGGACTGAGCTGGGGGGGGAAGGGTTAAAGGGCTTGAGTCAGCCTGCTTCACACTGCCAGGTGTGAGCTGTAAGACTGGCCCAACATACCCCTTTTCCCTTTTGTGTTAAGGACAGACCTGAAGCAAACTCCATGAGGAGTCTTTTTGCTAGTCCAGTAGAAGGAAGCTGGAATCCTTTACCAGTCCAGGTGGTGGCTAAAGAGTTGAAATCACTAAGAGCTGAAATCACTGGTTTAGCTGGGAGCCAGACCCATTGCAGCCAGCAGAGTGGCTGGTGGGAATCACTGGCTGGTGGCATGGCGCGGCTGGTAGGAGCGGCGACCAGAGGTGGCAGGCAAGGAGCAGAGCGTCCGGTGATGTGGAACGAGACAGCTGGTGGAGCGTGGCAGAGTGACTCATAAGGTGCCCCCTATCTATCTCCTCACCCCCATTTCTACCCAGGTTGGTAGGTGAAATCCTGCAGGTGAACTTTTGGACTCGGGGTGGCACTGACCAGGGACAGAGACTTTTGGGGTGTCAGACTTTGGGACTTCGGGTGATTCTTGCCGGGGGGGAGGAGGGGGAGGCTTAGCTCATGTTTGGGTTATGAACTCTGTTTGTGGTATTTTCCCAAGTTAATGCCGTATGACTTCTCTCTCTGTTTCATTAAATGTTTCTTTCCTACACTCAGACTCTGTGCTTACGAGTGGGGAAGATTTGCCTCTCAGAGGCACCCAGGGGTGTGTAAATTTCCCAGGTTACTGGGTGGGGGCTTGAGCCGGTTCTGTGTGGGTGGGACCCTAAGATATTGAACCCGGTCCTGGTTGCTGCCAGGCCTACCTGGCAGAAGGGTTACATTCTAAATGAATTTATATTTGAGCTTGAAAATTATGTTTATCAATTGGCAAATGATAGCCTGTTGACCAGCATCACCACGGTGACTTTCTAAAACAGAGAATTTCACTTGTAGGGAAACGTTTGTGTCTGTTGAACTCTACTCTGCAAGTCAGTCCCTAATGGAACTGAGGGACTGCCTCAGCAGGAAATAATTCACAGAGATGTTATTGTATGTATATTACTGGGTTCTTTTGGGTAATTAGAAACCTACTGTAAAACTCAAGTTTGAGTTAAGACTAAACTGGGACAAACCAAGTTGTCTTGAGCAGATGGATGTAATAAATCTCTAAATTTCAGGGGATTTTTTTCTGTTGCTGCTATTTATTGAGGATGTAATTCACCCTTTATCTAAGGGCCAGTACAAATTATCACTACCATTTATCTGCATGTGTAAGCCTCATTTTAAATAATATCTTTGTAGTATGTAGTCTTTGTAGTGATTCTCTGCAGAAAGAGAGTCTAATAGTACTGACCAAACTATTCATATCATTAATGTACATTACTGATTTAGGTTTTTTTGTTAGTTTGTTTAGCAAATAGTTTGACCACATTTTTAAAGTGATCAATAAATAGTTTGGACAAATAATTTTCCAATTAATAAGTTGTTCACAATCACTATGCTTTGATCAGTGGTTGGTCATCTAAAAAAGTCACAAGACCTTGATTTTTACCATTTTACTAGATGCCAACCTATTTTACTGAAAGAATTACCACATAATGTAATTCAAGGTTTATGCATGAATTCATTAAAGTTTTGGGATTCAAATATTTCAAATGGATATTTGGTGCAAAAATAAATACCATGACTTTACACAGTCATAGACAAATCAAACTATGTGGTTTTATTTGTAAAAATTATACATGCTTCTCTTTATTTTTTATTTATTCTCTGGCTTTATTCACAAATACCAAAAGCTTGAAATATTACTGTGTTATCAGAAGCAGTAACCAAGTACCTGTCCTGCAAACACTTACTCGGACTAGTAACCCTTATCTAGAGCAAAAATCAGACTCTGAGAAAGCAAGCAGATACATCTCTTTGATATTCATTAGAAGATTTTTTAAATCTATGTATGGCCACTAAAGTCAATAGGAGTCTTGCAATTGATTTTAGTCTGCTTTGGATCAGGATCTAAAGATGGGATGTTACAGTCCTCTCTCTTTATAGTAGATCAATATTTCTAGAACTCCAAAGTTTAGCAATATTTAAAATACTATAATACAGTTTGCATTACTATAATATTATGCCAACATTTTCATTACAAAACATTCAGAATTCAATGAAGAACATGAAGGGAACACCTACTCTTCCCCTACACTTACATTGATTTCATTGACGTGCTATATGGGGGCAGGACAGACATATGAAATGAAAACTACTTTCATTCACTGAGGGCAAGATTGTGTACAGGAGAGAGGGGATATGAAAGCTGAACGCACACCTGTTGTCTGCCTTTGCTACCTTGCACTGGTGACAGCCTGTGTCCAAAACAGACTTGAGCTTGCACTTGTTCTATACCCAATCTCCTGATCTAGGACCTCATGTATCCCCCTCCATCCCAAATGGTCTGGGTCCATGGGAGCAGTGTAGTGGTTCTTTACCAGGCTTCTTAGGTCTTCCTACCCTTCTTCCACATTTCTGAAGCTGAGCTACTGTAGAATTTAAGCTGAAAGCTCTGGAAAGGTTTGGCTGAATCAGAATCTGCCTCCAGACTCTATCCTTACCAGGTTTAGCTATGCTGGACACCACATCAGTGAAGGAGGGGAATCCTCTCATTTAAGAAAAGCTGAAGCACTGACAGCTTGCAGACCATCACATTTACTGATGGGGCACTGTGCACTAAGCCTCTAAGACTATGTCTACACAGCAGCGCTATTTCAGAATAATTGATGTTATTCTGAAATCACAAAGACGTGGCTACACAGCAAGCCATTATTTCAAAATAATGGCGAGCTGGAGGATTTCTTTCTCCAACTCCTGTAACCCTCATTTTAATAAGGAAGTCAAAGGAAGTGTTCTTCTTTCGACATCTTGCTGGGCAGACAGCGCAAAAAGCCGAAATAAGCTATTTTGACTTAAGCTACACAATTGACATAGTTCAAGTTATGTAGCTTAATTCGATTTTTGCTCTGCAGTGTATATGTGCCCTAAGTGTACGTTTACACAACAATTAGAAACCTGCGTGTGGCCCATGCTAGCTGACTCGGGCTCACAAGGCTCAGGCTGTTTAATTGCAGTGCCAATGTTTGGGTTTGAACTGCAGTCCAAGTTCTGGAACCTTTCACTTTGCAGGGTCCCAGAGCTCAGCCGTAGCCTGAGTCCAAACCTGAACATCTATCCTGCAAAAACTTAAAAAACAATTGGTCCTGCAATTGGGCATGGACCTTCCATGGATCTCTAAGTGCAGTTTAGACATACCGTAAGGCCTTCTATCACTCCCTTAGTAGCATGCTAGGGACTGTTTTCCATGGAATAGAAATGGGAATAAACTGAAATCTGAAGTCAGCTAGAGCACTGTATGATGATGTAACATCATCCAAGGTCAGTGTTCTGTACCCTGCAGCTGAAACAAGACAGTAGTGTAACACGGTTTTTAAATATTTTTTCAAATAATGTCATAATCATTCACAGTTTGTAGGACTAGTCTGTAGGACTAGTTTTTTGCTCACCGCCATTCAGCATCTCATAAGAAAAGATAAAAAGACACAAATACAACTTTAGTGACTCTCCTTACTAAACATCAGTTAACAAGACTAATAGCATTTCATCATATATAAAACTGCTAAGTAGCCTCTTCAGTAAAAAAGGGAACACTGCATATTTGAAGAGTATGAAAAAAAACCCCACATAATAGGCTATAGAGAAAGCCTATTTAATTACTCCACTATTTGCTGTTGCATTTTTCCTTATTTTTCTTAAATGCACAGGGATGGGGGAGCGGAGTTTCCTCTGCTTTCTGTACATATTTGGGATTATGTTGCTTTATTTGTCCATTTATTGTTGCATATAGGACATTTTCTTGTTAACGGTGAGAAACTAGAACAAAAAAAGAAGTGCCAGCACAAGACTACCCATAGATGCTGAAACATTAAATATGCAAAAATGCATGAAGAAATTATCTACTTTCCCTTGAAAGTAGTAAGAGATTCAAAAGAACAAACCTATGATAGCAGATAGCTTTACTTTCTTCTTTTTTCTTCCCAGGCAAATAAATCTGTTTTCTGTGAGTTCTATTCCCTATTTTTTTCTTCCCCTTATCCAAAGTTTTTCAATTGAAGTGACCATATATGGGCACTAATAAACTAATATTAATCATCTAAAATGTTCAGTTTATCATCACCAAAACCCTCAAAGTATTATTTTGTAATTAAAATTAAGGGTATTTTGTTTTACTGGAAGTTTTCATTGCCGAGTCCCCAAAACATTTCCTAGAAAAATGTCAGTGAGAACAAGAGAAAAATATTTCTCATTCAGCTCTGGCAGATGTGGGATGCAATGTGTCATAAAGACTTCAAAGGAGAGACAACATATTCACGAAGGAAAGCTAACAGAATTAATTCCACAGCATTTTTCTGTAAATAAATATGTGAAATCTCCATCAGTTTCCCAAATCTTTATTATGTGAACAACTGTAAATACTTAAAAAAGTGACACCCCATATGTGTGTGGAATTTAGGTAAGTTAAGGACTCGGTGAATTTAGGTAAGTTAAGGAGGACTCCTCAAATGAGTACAACTGAGCAATACTGAGATCTCCAGAAAGGATTTTCTTCACTTACCAGGAGAAATGGAACACATCGAAGAAGCTCTAAGGAATGTACTCTAAGGAAGAAGGTCATTCAGTTCTTTACTAAATTCATATTTTTAGACACAACTGTCCTACAGTCACTTTGAAAGAAAACAAATACAAAATTGCTATGTTTTGGACATTATGTAAAAGGTTCTTATCAACTGAGTTTGATGGGGCCCTCATCTGCATGGAATGTAAAACCCTCAGGTGTGGGTCCTACATGTCATTTACTGTTTGCAAATGGTAAGGGGGAGGACTGTCAATAATGCTTAATAGTTACAAAGCATATTTCAATCCTCAGTACTTCTCCTAAACAAACTAACATCTGCTTTTATACAGAGTACCCTTTTAAAAAGTAATCTCAACTACAGTAGGAATCTTGGAGTCAGATATTGTGAACAGAAGCATAACCAACTGACAGCAGCTGTGGATTTGGCCCATCATTCTTCTAATCATAAAAATATTCACCATTATTTCCCAAGTTCATAAAAAATCATTCATGTCAATATTATAGAAATGTATTTCCCTTCTTCCAGAAAACAAATCTCTAAGGGTACATCTAACATTGCAGGCTAAAGTCAAGTTAAGATAAGCAACATCGGCTACATTAATTGCATAGCTGAAGTCAAAGTACCTTAACTCAGCTTTGGGTACTAGCTACACAGCAGGAAGTCAAAGGAAGAATATTCTTCCTTCAACTTTCCTTACTCCTCATGAAACGAAGGTTACAGACATTGGAGTAAGAAGCCTGTTATTTCAAAATTAATTCTTAAATAATGGGTTTGCCGTGTAGACAAACACTCTGTTATTTTGAAATGAGTTATTTCGAAATAAGCATGTAGTGTAGACATAGCCTAAGTGAACCATAATTTCTTCTCATACTTCACTGTGATTATGCAATCAATCAAGATCAGATTAAGATTTATATTATAATAGCTGCATAACACAATCATTCTGACTACAAGCTGTAGAAAAACCTTCACAAATATACAGAGAATAAATAATCTAAATTGCATTATTCTGATTTAACAGCACAGGTTTTGTCTTTTTTTGTTTTTGTTTTAAGACTAAGTGAGCAAGCATGACAGGTACATCATACAGAGCATTCACAATTAATAGCCTGTGCTTGACACTCAGTAAAAATAAATGAGGAACACATTTGAATAACAATGAAAAATCACTACAGTGTAGGTTTTTTTCCTAGCAATTGGCTCTTAACAAAATAGATTGTTTGTATTTAATGGAACTACCCTTTCCAGAAGCTTGCTTTAAAATAAAAAATAAAAAAGCAACTTTGTAGTTACAATCCAGACTATAAAGCAGATATAATGGGGAAAAATGACAAATGTGAAGACAGAGTAGGGAAAAATTCTATCCGATGGCATCAGGCAGAATTTTTAAAGGAAACCGCTTAACATTAATTTGGAGTTTTTGGTTCACACAGGAATACTGCTGACATGTGTTACAAAATTACAAAATGCAGCAGTATTCACAGTAGTGGAGTTCTGCCTAGGAGCAGTTCTGCCTCTGCTATGAATGAAGAAAATAGTCCTGTAGTATGTAGGGGAAGACTAAATGGCAAAGAAGGACCATTTCACACATTAATTGTACATTATTAACTATGCAGGGTGCAACCAATCAAAGAAATACACTGCAGAACAGATCAAGCATTCAGTCTCGTGTAAGGGGAGGCATGTAGCTATGTCACTCCATGAAAAGCAATTGGGATGAGGAAAGGGAAAAGAGTGTTAGGTGCCTACCTTTGCTTTGCCCTCTATGCCTGACTGCAAAATTTGGAAGAGTTCTGTGCCGTTGCTCACAGGGTCAGGACTGAGGTCTTACTCCCTTATTAAAAGACAGAAAGGATCAATGTAAACTGGCATTCTGCATGAGTATGGTTTCAGTTTGAAACAATAATCCTATTTAAATATAGCAAATACAGTGAGTGAATGCAATGGAAGTCACAATTTTGAATGATGTCAAGTAAAAAGGCCAGGGAAATATGTGAACCCAAGTGACTGCATACAAAGTATACATTTAATTTGAGGTTAAACAGGAAACATAATGCAGTGTTCTTTTAATGCTGCAAGGATTTTTTTTACCAGGTTGAATCCTGAGTCGGATGTATCGTCATCATTAACTCTAACATTAATTGTCATCTCAGTATATCATCACGGATACAGCCCTTTTAGTGCAACATAAAAGAAAATGAGCTATCAGCTTTAAAGGTCTGTGAATCAGGATTTTCATATAGAGATAAGTAGGGCAACCCTAAGGGGTTGCAGCTCGCTCATGAGTAAAATTTAATGGAATCATAAAGACATCTGTATTGCATCAATAAGTACCCAAGAAAGGAAAATGTAGTCAGCAGCCATGTAATGGTCAGGC
Source organism: Apalone spinifera (assembly GCA_030068395.1). Lineage (NCBI taxonomy): Eukaryota > Metazoa > Chordata > Testudines > Trionychidae > Apalone > Apalone spinifera. The sequence continues at coordinate 149,864,849 of JANRFK010004149.1, forward strand.
TTATTCCTAGCACGTGAAACTAGATTCAGAACCTGGGTTGCACTGGCAAGAAAAGATTGGGGATTCCTGGGGAATTTAAGTTCAATTCAGTGTTAGGTCATGTATGCAGTGACTAGGGTGCCTAGCCAATCCTCCCAGCCTCCCACAACTACCAGATGTGAGAGGCCCCAGAATAGATCTTCCAGACACCCTTCTCCTGTACAGTTTTAGGGTGTCTGGCTCTTTCAGCTCTTTCTTCCCACAAACATTTTTCACCAGCACTGGCAACAGCCACCCAATGGCTCTGGAATGCTTGTTACCCTAAACAGGAACGGGGAAGCTTTTTTGTGTCTGGGGCTGCAGACCCATAAGAAGAACCAGTCGGGGACTGGACACAGGTGAGAAGCAAAAAAGCAACCCCCTTGCAAAAAAGATGTGGCTGCTGACTGAAAAGAAAGACACTCCTCACATTCCTCTTGCTCACCAGAGCCTAGGGAGGCCCAGGTGAGTAGATTTTGTGTGCAGGTGCACACAAAATCTACTCACCTGGGTGGGGTCGGGAGCTGGAGCGCCAGCGTGGGCTCCTCAATGCTGGGGAGGAGCCTAGGGGGCTGGATCCAGGCAAGCTGAGAGGGCTACATGCCTGAGGTTCCCCACCCCTGCTCTAAACAGACAGATTGGACAGCAAGCAGTATTTAAGATGGCTTAAGTTAACCTGGAGAAAAGGCAGAGCAGTACAAGCACTGGCAACTCCGACGCTGACAGGTATTTTGGATTTAGCTAGTGCAGCCCCAAAGTGGTCTGGGAAATGGGAAGGATTGGGCCTGGCAGTGAGTTTATTCATCAACTCTTAGGGGCAGCCTATGGAGTCACAACCAGAGTTCAGTAGTACAGCTGTCCTCTAGAGGGCAAATTCCTCTTTCAATGCAGTACTCCCTAGTGGAGCTGGATGGGGATTTTCTAACAAAATAGTTTTGTCTCAGAAAATGCCAGTTTGTTGACATGCAAAACCTTCCCTAGGAACATTCATTCCAATACTGATCAAACTTTCACAGCTCCAGAATGGCTTACAAAAAACAGAAGACAAAACTAAAAAACCCATGGAAAAAACTCACTCCAGAACAAACCTTGGCTTTGGTTGTTAGTTCACTCAGTTGGGATGTGGCAGAACAACACAGCAGGGATTCAGACTTGGGTTCCCAGGTGAGGGACCCAACTAGTCACTCTGCACTCCCCCACCCCACCCCCAAAAAAGAATAGATATTTACTTATTTATACAAAGTGGAACACCTCCAAAAGGCGTATTCTCTGAGAACTACCCTAGAATAGCCAGTAGTGGTGGTCATCCAGACTTGATGCTGAACAGGATCATTTTTTAAGTCTCATAGAATGGACGAGCCCCTGCCTGCCCAGCTCCTGTTATCCCTGAGAGGGAATTGAGGGGGGGGGAGGGGGGAGATTCACCCATTATCTACTTTGCAAACAAACAATAGACTCATAGACTTTAAGGTCAAAAGGGACCATTATGATCATCTAGTCTGACCCCCTGCACAATGCAGGCCACAGATTCTCACCCACCCACTCCTGAAATAATCCTTTCATCTATATCTCAGATATTGAGGCCTTCAAATAGTTTGAAGACCCCAAGATGCAGAGAATTCTCCAGCTGTGATCTGTACCCCTTGCTACAGAGGAAGGCAAAAAACCTCCAGGGCCTCTGCCAGTCTACCCTGGAGGAAAATTCCTTCTTGACCCCAAATAAGGTGATCAGCTGAACCCTGAGCATGTGGGCAAGACTCACCAGCCAGACACCCAGGAAAAGTTCTCTATAGTAACTCCTATCATCCCTCTATTGGCCTATTTACCACTGATAATGAAAGGTCAATTAGTTACCAAGATCATGTTATCTCATCAAACCATGATGGGTTGTAGTGATGGGATAGAAAATACTATTAGGTGCTTGAAAATACTTCTATTCCACAGATGTCCTTTTTCCAGACCCACTGACAGTGTTCATATGCCTAAACTTAGCACAAGAGCATTATTTACATCACTAACTTGCTGAATTAATGCCAGACCCTGCTTGACTTGACAAGGCATGGCATACTAGTGAGAAATGGCTGCCAGTCTCGAGCTGTAAACAGCTGACATTAAAGTGCTGCTGTACCCTAAAGGCTGGGCTGCTGATGAGGGGAAGAGGTAAAAAAGGGCAGGTGCCCCAGGACCCAATGATTTAAAGGACCTGGCAGACTCTCAGGATACGTCTAGAGTACATCCCTCTGTCGGCAGAGGAATGTAAATGAAGCACTTTGAAAGTGCAAATGAAGCTGGGATTTAAATATCATTTTTTGAGGCTTACCGGATCTTTCGAAAAAGCACGCCATCTTCAAAAGAACCGTGTCTAGACTGAGTTTTCAATGTAGTCTAGACGTAGCCTCAGTAACCACTGCTAATGCCTCAGGAACATCCAGAGCACCTGGCCCTTTAAATCATTGCCAGAGCCTCAGACAGCATGCATCCTGCAGCACTGAAGTGCTGGCTACCGGAGGCTGGCCTCTCAGTTCCACCCCTTCCACCTAAGGTCCCACCCCTTCCAGAGCCCCATATTGGGAAGACTTTTTAATTACTTTCACCCTTGGCTAAGTTATTGTGGTTTTGTCAACACAGCAAAGAAAAACCCATGGGTGGAGCAAGGCAGCTGACTCAGTCTTACAGGGGTTGTGTTGCAGGGCTGCTTCATTTCAGTGTAGGCTTCCGGCCTTGGGCTGGATCCTGAGCTTTGGGATCTGCCCACCTCCCAGTGTCATAGTGCCCAGACTCCTGCCTGATCAATGAAACAACCCCAAAGTATGAGCCCTGCAAACCTGTGTCAACTGACTTGGGCCAGCCATGGGTTGTAATTTGTTGGGCGGATATACCCTGTGGGCTGTGATCACACGAGCTCTTACGAAGTTGGATCTCATTACTAACATGATGAAGCAAGTGATGTATGTTCCTCATTAGATGGATGCTATCCTAGAGGAGGTACTGTATTTTAGATTAGATACACAAGAGGTTCCGGGCCATTGGTAGTCAACAGAAAGCCCAGAATCATTTTGCCAAACTATGCATGCCAAAGCCCTGGCACTGTAGTCAACACTGTTAATTACAGTCTAGCTGCCATTCCAGTAACTGCACCTGCTTATGACATTTTGTTTTCTTTCCTACGATAGTTTATCGTTATTATAATAGCTGCCATATGGAAGCTGTATTTTATGAATGAATACTACACACGAATATCAATTGTGCAAGAGGCTTTAGGCTAGATCCATAAAATAGATTTAGGCTCAGCATGGCAACACTTAACTTCAGGGATCCTGCCACCTTGTGGAATCCACAGCCTCAATTTAAGTGTCTATGCTCCCTATACAAAGCAGGAGGAGAGAGTTAGAGTGCTAAGAACAGGATCCACAGTGCCAGAAATATTGAGCAGTAAGGTGTTGAAGCTATCTGGGGGGAGGGGAGTACTGAAGAAATGGGCATGGCTTATGCCCAACATATGGACTTTGGTGCCTAAACCTGGAGGGAGGCACTTCTCTTTGAGTATTCACAGTTATGAACCCTCTACTGGAATTAGGTGCCTAAGCCAGGTCAGATATCACTTTAGAAACAATACAGTTGGCTTTGCCACTGGTGCCATTACACAGCCCAGCACTTACCCAGGATGTAGGAAACCCGGGCTCAAATGCCCTGTCTGGAACTTGAACACAGGCTTCTATCCTTAGTTAGTATCCCTCACTGACTCTCTCTTGAGTCTCTGAAATTGGCTCTAAGAATTAGGGCTTCTGAGCCAGAAAATAAAAACAAAAAATCAGGGACCCATGTGTGAATGTGAGATAAGGAATTGCTTTCCATTCTTCACTGGACACAGCTCAATTTACATGTATGCCAAATGCCTGGAATGATTAAGGCAGACCACACTATTGGGTATGGGAAAGTACAAAATATTGACAAATGTACAGAGATATGACTTCTGTTGTCCTAGTTTTATATGAAGACTGAATTGGATGCCCAATTTGCCCTCAAGGGAAGCGAAGAGTAGCTGCTTAATTAGAATATGTATTATTGAAGCATCTAGAGAGCTCAAACAAGAGGTGAACCCAGTTACAGAGGTGCTGTACAAGCAGATAGTAAAAACAGTCCCTCACTGCTGAGAGTTTATAATCCAAATGGACAAAACAGAAAAAGCGTGGCAGACATGAATTACTGTCCCAGTTTTGCAGAAAGGGAATTGAGGTACATAGAGACAATATATCAGAGGGGTAGCCGTGTTAGTCTGAATCTGGAGAAGCGGCGAGGGGTCCTGTGGCACCTTATAGACTAACCGAAGTGTTTGGAGCATAAGCTTTCGTGGGCAAAGACCCACATCTTGCATCTGACGAAGTGGGTCTTTGCCCACGAAAGCTTATGCTCCAAACACTTCGGTTAGTCTATAAGGTGCCACAGGACCCCTCGCCGCTTCTCCAGAGACAATATAGCAATACTGCAGTCCTGGCATGTGGTTACAGCTCATGTAGATTTAGGTACTAGAGCAGTGAAACTGTTGAACCATGGGCTTCAGAGCACCCTGGCTGATTACCAGGATTCCAAGCAGATATACACTCCTTCTGGTCCACGCTAGCTAGTTTAAATCTAGCTCAGATATGTTTACCCAAGATGCAGTCATATCTTCTGTTTATGTATAGACACAGCCTAAGTGACTTGCCCAAGGTCAGGGTCAACACCAATCTCCTAAACAGAAGTTCGTCCTTTTTCTCTAGAGCTCCAGGACAATGGAAGGTCCCCAGATACAGAAGTAGCAACCCATGTGAGTGGATCTTTCACAAGAAGCAGCACCTTTAGCGTTAAAGGGCCTAGGATATTGTCATTGGGAATCTTTTTGTTTGCTTTGTTTAGACATGTACTGAAACAAAAAACAGCATCCTTTTTTCAAGGAAAAATATAATAATGTGAGCTCACAGCTAAAATTTAACCATCTTTTCAGACAAGATGTGTGAAGATTTTTCTTTTAAGAGACACCAAGAATACACAGGCTAAATTCTGGAGAAGACACAATACTGTCTTTGGAAAAAGAAAAAACATAAAAGGCTTTTATATTTTCCTTCCTGAGACATGGGGGCAAAGCATGGTAAGAACATTATGTACATTTTTTTAAAGACTTTTAAAACTGAATTTTGAAGATAATCTCTGCCAGCACAAAGAACCATCTGAACAATTACCATATAAAGGGTTTGGAGAAACTGACTGCTAGGAACTAAATCCAGTTTTCTTTTGTCCAGAATAATGCAATCATTCTTTGAGAAAAATGCTACATGTATCAAAATAAAACTATGAATGTTAATGAAACAAAAATAAAATAAAATAAGACACCAAGAAAACACCACCCTTGCAGTTTCAAATTATTCATTTGTTTTGTTGAAGAGTGAAGAAATAGCAGCATAGGTGTACATTATAATCATAATATTATTTTCTATTACTATGTAGAGCTTAGAGAATTGAGCAATAGTTGATCATTTCAAAACATTTCAAAGTATTAGCAAATAATATAATACAGTATTCTATTTACCAGAATACATCTTTACTTTTATTTCATGACACTTTTTCAAAGGCATCTATTCTCAGGTCCCTAAAATCTGACCTAGAGAGGGAGACCCTTGCATAAGCTGCTAAGAGTCATAGATTCTTAGATGCCAAGGCCAGAAAGGACTACCGTGATCATCTAGTCAAACCTCTCTATAATATAGGCCAAAATCATTCTGATTATGCAGATATTTCAGAAAAAAATCTAATCTCCATTTAAAAGAGTCAGGAATGGAAGCTTCATTGGTGCTCCATGGGGATCACACCGAAATAGCACAACCAGAGGTTGCAGTGAAAAATCGGTATACAGTAATTCCTCATTTAACACTATAGATATGTTTCAGAAAATGATCGTGTTAATTGAAAACGTGTTATGCGGGGTCAATTTTCCCATTGAAAATAACGGAAAAGGTGGGGGTTGCGTTTCAAGCGGTGGTGTCTGTTGGGACCGGGACATAAGGTTGGGGGAGAAAGGGGACTGGGTTATAACAGGGAGTGGAGGTGTTTGGCTTTGGGGAAGGGAAGGGGAGGAGAGGGGGATTGGGTTGGAGTATGCCCCTGTGCTGAGTCTGCTGGGACCCGCACTGCATCCAGTGAGGGGGCAGGTGGTCGCCAGGAAACAGCGCGGCGAGCCCACCCCTGCTTTGTAGGGAGGGAGGGGAAGCCCTGCACAGCCACCAGTGACAGGCCGGCTGGGGAAACCCAGTCGCCGGCCTGCAAGTGGAGGCGGAGGAGAGGGGACAAGGCATCCGGCGAGGGGGAGTCAGCAGGGAATGATGCGGCGAGTGGCAAACCCTCTGCCACTTTGCAGGGAGGCGGTGGAAGCCCCATGCAACTGCTGCCAATGGGCCGGTTGGGAAAATTGTGTTATTCCAGGCACGGTTGTGTAATTGAAAAAAGATTCCCTAAAAAAAAAAAAAATCATGCTATCGCAAAAACATGTTAAGTAGGCACGTGTTAAATGAGGAATTACTGTACTTGTTGTCTCAATGGGTCTGTAAATAGCACAATGTGCAGTTCATTGCTAAAAAGATTTGGGCAGATTATGATTTTAAATCTCAGCCCAGATAAGGGGGATAAGAGCCATTGTTACAGGCAAAGTATATCCCAGGGTATAAGAGGAATGCCAGTGTTACCACATACCAGTGTTAACTGCTACTGTTAATCCTTTAACAAGATGTCGTATGCACTCATCCGCATTTCCCACACACAGTATGGAAGATATGGTGGCTTGTGCTCTCCTTTCTTCCCCCATAAGCTTACTAGAATTTGTTCCATCTCTTGAATCCTGGTGCAGTTCTAGATTGTATCTTTTGAACTCTAAGGTTATGTCTACACTGCCCAGTTATTTCGGAATGAGCTATTTTGGAATAGTTAATCCAAAATAGCTTATTTTGAGATAGAATGTCTACACTGCAGGGAAGTCTCAAAATTAGTCTGAGGCAGGCTTCCCTAATGTAGACGTGCTATCTCGATTTAGAGTCCCAGGAGGAATAACATAGAATGGCCCTGGTGAGGGGATATTTCAAAACAGCTAAAGTGGAGCATCTACACATGCCTTAATTCGGAATAGGCGTTATTCTTTGTAGAATGAGGTTTACAGAAATCAGAATAAGCTGTCCATTATGTCGAAATTATTTTGAAATAACAGAACTGCTGTGTAGATGCTCGCATAGTTATTTCAGAACAACAGCCATTATTCCGAAATAACTATGCTGTGTATACACAACATAAGAGACCTACACATGGACATTTATCCATTTTGGCTCCTTTAGTCATGATAACAGGTCTCACTTATCTTCCCACGTAGCAGCTCTTCAGTTTGTTGTGAGGAAGGCAATGAAGTCCACCAGACAACATCTTATTTGTGTCTGGAAGGAACTTTCCATTGGGTTATTCTCATTGGGTTAGTTTCACAGCATGCCTGGAAATGCAGCTATGACAATGACACCACTTCTAGGGCATGGTAAGCAGGGCAGCTTTGTGCGCGCTCTGGAATATTAATAACCTGGGTAAGTGAGAGAAGGTGGTTTGCTGGAGCTAATGGGTTTCCGCACCCCTATTCTTGAATAGGCAAAAGGTGGCTAGAGAGGCAGAGTTCCACTCCATTCTCACCAATCCCAATCTTTGCCCACATACAGGCTCTGTGTGCATTCTCAGCAACAGACGGCTAACAAGACCCCACAGAATGGGCATTCCTCTGTCAGTCCATCATTCCCCCCTAAGATGGAAAGAGTCAGTTTATGAACCTTTTTACATTTACACATATACATTTTCAAGCCTCCTCTGAAAAACACCAGTGAAAAAGAATCTCATTGATATTGCACTCTGTGTAACAGACAGGCCTGAAAGAGTCTTTCCCCCAGTTTCTTATACTATTTCCACTGCTTCTAGAGTGTGTTCATTGCTAGGTTTACTAGGGCCAAACTGCACTTCTCTCCCCCAGTGGAGGCCTGGTTCTGAAGCCTCACCAAATAAGTGTAATTCTACCCAAAGGAAATGAGATTAGAGAGGACTGAAAAATATTTATAGCATAAGTTTACTTGATACATTTTTGCAATAATTTTAAATAAATTATTCACTATGAGTTTCTTTAAATTATTCACCCAGCCAGGCTGGGAGCTCAAGGAATGTATTCACCAAACACTGAATGCATTTCATTTCAAATAAGTCATTTCTGATGGAGGCTCGGATTATTCTTCCAATTGTCAAAGGTACTCCTCTTGAAACAGTGTCATGGACACAAGATCACACTTATAGATGGAAAAAAAGGCTTTTTATGCTTCAGTGGTTTGGGTGCTACCCTGTTCCACCACAGACTTTTTGTATGATCACTGGCAGGTCACTTAAGCCATGTCTACACCACGGGTAGGTGCAAGCTGAAGGACCCCATTAAGCATGACCATTTCCAAGCAGTCTCAGAAGTAAAGCTTCCATCAGAGTCAGCTGAAAGCAGCACTCATCAATACCTGTGAGGAAACCATAGGCTACCACACCAGATAGCATCAGGACTGGTTTGATGAGAATTATGTTGAAAATCGAGCAACTCAGATGAGAAAGAGAATGGCATTTCATGCTAGGCAGAATGATATACATTGCAATACAGCAAGAAAAGCCCACGCTAAGACAAAGGCTGAAATCCATCATAAAAATCAGAGAACTCAAGAACAAATGGACTGAGAAAGTGCAAGAACTCCAACATTTCATAGACACCCATAATAAATGTGGTTCCTTTAGTGACATTAAGGCTGTTTATGGGCCAGCTTGTCATGGCATGAATCCCCCCTTTGCTCTAAGAATAGAACCACACTTCTGAAGGACAACAAAGCCATTAATTTTTTGCTAGAAAGAACATTTTGAAGATCTTTTTAATTGTAACTCCATGGTTTCAGATAAAGTTCTTGAGCAAATCCCCCAACAGCCTTCTAGGGATGAGCTCAGAGACCCTCCCAATTTGCATGAGGTATACATTGCCATCAAGCAGATAAAGAACAACAAGGCAATAGGTCCAAATGGGATCCCTGTTAAAATCTTTAAAGATGGTGGACCAGAGTTAATTCAGCAGCTTAGTCTGCTGATCCTTAAAATCTGGATAAAGGAAGAGATACCCAGTAAAGTGAGGGATGCTTTGATTGCAACTCGCTTTAAGAAAGGGGATAAAGTGGACTGTGGAAACTATCATGGTATCTCTCCCCTTGCCATTGCAGGCAAGTTCTGGCATGGGTCCTTGCAATCCATCTTCTACCCTGTCAGAAGAAATATTACCAGAGTCACAGAGTGGCTTCTGACCCTATCGCAGAACTGCAGATATGATCTTCATTGCATGGCAGTTGCAAGAAAAGTGTCGGAAGCAAAACTAACCACTATATATGGCTTTTATTAATCCAACTAAAGCCTTTGACTCAGTGAATCACTGTGCCCTTTGGACTGTACTTTCGAAGATTGATGTATTTATCAGGACATCCAATGTCCTAAAGTTGCTTCATGACAACATAAAAGTGACTATTCTGAGCAGCGCTGGCTGCCAGAGTGAACCTTTCAAAGTACAAACAGGAGTCAAACAGGGCTGTATCATCACCGCAACCATGTTTGCATTCTATATTGTCGTCATTTTCTACCTAACTGCTGGGAAGCTCTTAGCCGGCTTTGAAATCGTCTACAGAATGGATGGAAAGCTGTCTAGGCTTAGCAGGCTGAAAGCTCAGAGTAAGATTTCCACCACATCTATCATGGAACTTCAGTAAGCTGATGACAATGCAGTTTTTGCCCACTCTGAGAAAGATCTTCAAACTATCCTGAATGCGTTTGCTGATGCTTATGCAAGTCTTGGTCTCACCCTCAACATCAAGAAGACCAAAGTTGTCTATCAGCCCTCTCCAATGATGTACCATGCACCCCATCTATTAAAATCAATGGAGAGGCAATCAAGAATGTTGATCATTTTCCCTACCTTGGAAGTTATCTTTCATCCAAGGCAGATATTGATGTAGAAGTCCAACATCGTCTGAGCTGTGCCAGGGCAGCCTTTGCTCGTTTGTGGCACAGGGTTTTTGAAGATCATGACATTCAAACAGACACCAAACTTCTTGTCTATTAAGCAATCATTCTCCCAGCACTTGGGTCTGAAACCCTGGACAACCTACAGATATCACTTGAAAGTCCTTGAGAGATATCACTAATGCTGCCTCTGCAAGATCTTGAAGATCATTTGAGAAGACAGGTGCACTAACATCAGCGTTCAGAAAGAGGCAAAGGCCACCAGTATCGAGATAATGATCATCCATTAGCAACTTTGCTGGACTGGTCACATTATTCAGATGCCAGACCATAGCCTCCCAAAACAGGTCCTGTTTTCTCAGCTGAAAGAAGGATACCGTAATGTGGGAGGACAATGGAAGCATTATAAGGACTTGCTAAAGGATAAGTTAAAAATAGGCAACATTGATGTTGACACTTGGGAAACACTCACCCAGGACCCATCAAAATGGGGACAAGTCCTATGCATATAAATGTGCCTCTTCTGTGCCTCTTCTCCTCAGCTTGTCAGCGGACAAGTTCAAAATGCAGGGAGTCATATTATCATCTATGCAGTTGATGGGTTTATATAATATGGCTCCCTGCATTTTGAACTTGTCTGCCAACAAGCTGAGGAGGAGAAGAGGCACAGGAGGAAGGGGAGATTGGCTTCTAGTCATGGTCAACAGCTGCCTGCTATCCCTGGAAACATCTTTCCTCACTGTACCAGAACTTGTGGTTGAAGGAACAGCCTTAACAACCACCTGAGGGTTCACAACTCTTCTGGAAGATGATCATACTCGGCAATGAGTGGTTGCCATCATCACACTACAGACTACAGTAGTCGATCTTCTGGGGTTCGAATTAGCAGGTCTAGTGAAGACACTATAATTCAAACTGACAGGGCACTCCCGTTGATGTCGGTAGTTCTGTTCCTGTGAGGAGTAAGGGAAGTAGAAGGGAGAGTGTGCTCCTGTCAACCTCCCAAAGTGTGAACGGTGTCAAAATTTGATTTAAGATACTTCAACTCAAGCTACACAATTAACATAGCTGGAGTTGCATATCTTAATTCAAACTTATCCCCTAGCATCTGTGCCTTTGTCCCTTAGCTATAAAATGTGGGGATAGCTCTGTCCTATCTCAGAGTGCAGTGAGGATAAATGCATTAAACTTATGATATTCTCAGAACTAGAGCAATGGAAGCCATATACAGACCATAGATAGATATTTACTGAGGAGAATAAAGCAATTTCAAGCATGATGGAAAGTTGAAACTAAAACCACAAGGACAATTTAACAGGTGAAACAGCTTTCTTCTATTCCAGCCTTAAAGAAAATTAAGGTCTTAGTGGTTGGTTTTTGTAGGTTTTTGTTTTGCTCTTGTATTAACATTATCTGTTATCATTCAAAGCATGATTCCAGATTTATATTACTGAAGATGAGAGTAATATTTGGTCCAGTATTGTTAAAACAAAACTAAAAATGGTAATAAAAAGCAAAATGATCACTGGATACAAGGACAGACAAATCCCAGCTTTGTGGGGTTTCCTACTTAACGCATATCATATGCTGAGCTTTTTTGTTATTCTATATTGTCAAATAAAATAATTGTTATTCTATATTTTAATTGTCAGTGCTGCAGCTTTCCTGGCAGCATTCTAGATACAAACCCCTGCACTGAGATTGTTTGGTTATAGTTTCATATACATCCATCAACTGAATGATCAGTGTTTCCCAATTTTTTGGGGGCCAGGGAACCCTTTTAGAATTTCAACCAACCCCAGCCAGGAAAATTGGTCAAGAAAAAAAAAGGAGAGCTTGTCTCCCCACCCGGGGGGGCTAGACGGGGGTGGATAGGAGAGGCATAGCTAATAACTATGGTCTGACTACATAAGCATTCTTATTTAACCCACTCTGCAAATGGCAATTAGGGGAAGCAAACTCCAGTTTTTAAAAATGTACAGTACAAAACTTCATGAGTATCTTTGACCTTACCTCCCTGCTCTCCTTCTCCCCCCACCATTAGCTATCAGACATGAGTAGAGTTAGCCATTTACAGTAAATAGATATGCATGTTTCTATCTCTCCATTAAAAGAAAAAACATATATTAAACACTTGGTTTAAAGCAAGGGCAGGGAACCTTTTTTGGGTCACGGGCCAATGACTCACAGAAAAATCAGTCAGGAGCTACTCACAAGTGAGAAGCAAAAAATCTCCAAACACTCAATGACGTGACCCCCGACTGAGAAGGAGAAAGACATGCCCCACATTTCTCTCCCACACCAGAGCGTAAGGGGGCCCAGCAGGGGGTCTGGTGTGCCAGTGCAGGCTTGCAATGCTGGGGGCGGAGGACTGGATCCAGATAAGCCAGGGGCTGCATCCAGCCCCTGGCCCTAGGTTCTCCACCCATGGTTTAAAAGGAAGGTACCCAACTCCCTATCTTATCAGACTTTTAGGTATTTTTTCAAAGCAGTGTGCATGTGGTATCATAATATATACAAATCCAAGCAACAGTTAGAAGATTGATGGAATGCAGAGAGATGATCAAGCAATCGTCCTTGAGGCTGTGCGGGGCATTAATTCTTCAGAAATTGTTGTACATAGCACCATCTCTTAAAAAAATACATAAGCTTAAGATTTTTCCCCACCCCAACCTTTCATTTGCATTAAACCACAGGAATATACACTTCTGTACACTAGTCTAAATACAATATGCCTACAGTGCTTTTGTTAATTAAAAAAAAATACTGTTAACTAGAGAATCTCTCTCACATGTAAGAAAATCCAGGTCATAAATTGCACCTTTACCAGCAGTCTTTAGTAAATAAGGAAGGCGAGTGATCTACTTTCCTCTCTAAAATGGGTCACCTCCACTTTAGGTGTGAGGCACATTGATGGAGGAAAAGCATTATGGGGACATTGTACATGTCCTGTGGAAAAATAGAAAAATTCGGTCCCTGGACTGTAGATTCACTTAAAAGAGGAAAAAAATACTTGGAAGAACAGCAAAGTGAAGAAGGAATAAAAACAAACCTAAAATACTTCCTTGGTAAAAGAAGGAGTAACACTATAGCAAATGCATGTGTCAGGGATGGTTAGGTGATTAGAAAACAGGATTAAGATTGAAGAGATCTGCAAGAAGATTCTCTGCAGCACTTCTGGGGATGCAGCACAACTCACAGCCGAAGGTAAGAGAAAGCTAAGGTGGTTTAAGCCACCTTTGCACCCTTCCTGTGCAATTTTGGGGAAGGGAGGTAGCACTTCACAGAATCCCCATAACATGGTCCTTGACACCCCACCTCCCTTCCTGCCCTTGTTCGGCCCCTGTTGAACTAAGACCTGTGAGAGGGTTTTACTTAGACTGATCTTTATTATTCTGTGTTTGTACAGTGTCTACCAATGAGGTCCTGCTCCTTGACTTGGGTTCTTAGGCACCACAATACAAATAGTATATAACAATATAGAGAAGTTTAGTGTTTTCTTGTGCAATATCTGTATTGAGGGATTTCTGACCAGCCAGCAAATGGGCTCTTATAGATCCTGCATAACAATCACAGTGAACCACGGGGTGTGTGTGTGAGTGTGAGAGGCAGAGAGAGAGAATATATCACCTCTGGGTTTTCTATTACCTGTTTTGTTTCTAACTCACTTACACAAGTCACTTATCTTCATCACGTCCCAGTTCCTCATTTGTAAAAATGGAGTCACTGGCCATCTGAGACACAAACTTTAAGACTGATGGATGAAAAACTCTTTTTAAATATTCATTGCTTCTAACAACTGTTGACAGGTATCCTAAAACAGAATAGGCTAGCCCTGCATGTAGCACGCCGCAATGGTTCTGTCTGTACTGCAGAGCACACTTCACTATTTTATGAAAATAAAGTAACTTTTATGTGTTTTGTGTCATATTTAAGGAGAAACGCATTTCTTCCTATGAAAAGGTGGAGATCAACCTTTCATTCCTCACAACGAGCAGAATAGAACAATCAAAGGAACAGAAAGAATAGGTGGAAACACATAATTAAGTTCTCAGCAGTGTCTGATTGATGAGTTATGTTTGAAAGATCACTTCACACAATATTAATCTGCTATTGTATATAATGTTTCTGTAAGCTCGAGCAGGCAATTGGTTGCCTTCTTTTAAAGACAGGATTGAAAACATAATAAACAGTTTCTGTTATACAAGTGTAGCTGATACAAAAATAATTCTAAGATGTTAACTCAGACGCACTAGTTGAACAATAGATTGCAGTCTATCATTTGATGTCATGTTTTTTCAAAACTTTAGAGTCTGAAGTTTGAACAAATCTTACCCCATGGCATGATGTTATTAGATTTGCCATTGTTTGGCTTCTATTTCATTAGAAAGTGATCATATAGTTTTGCTGAACTCCTGCTCTCAGGCCATACAATTAAAGATGATATCAGAAACCAGGAAAAAATTTGTCATGATAAACTAAAGTAACTAATGTCTAAATTCTTATCATCCTTGAAACACTAGTGAATTAACTCCTCACCATTTACACCACCAAAGATAGTGAATCACAGTACCTTAAGAAAAAAATATCTTGTTTTACTCTCTCGCTTGCTTTAAACTCTATTCCGCATTACATCATCTCTTGCTCCCCGCACTCTCTTTTAAGAGAAAATAGTGATTCAGATATTCCTCTTTCTCCACATTTTTCTCCTGAGAAGGTATAGAGAAGTTAGGTCCTTGCTTATTTCAGGCTTAAAGATTAGAAGCAGGATGTGGAACTTGACCCTGAACTGTGTTTGAAGCCATTGTGGGACTCTAAAGGGATGTGCTCCCAGCTCCAGCTTCTCAGAGACCATTCCAATTAAGGTCAGTTCCAGGCACAATATGTTGTAGGAAACTGTCTAAAGCAGTGATGACAGCTGTGAGGGTCTCAGTTGTTAGGGTTCAGTGCGAGGTGAAAAAGTTCAGTCGTCTGCCTGGCTTAAGAGGAAAAGAGGAAGTTTTAGCCATAATTGCAATGTGAGCATCCAGGGACTGTGAGAATACAGGGAACTCCAGAGGCCAGACACCTTTGGCTGTTGGAGAGGTCAGAACTACAGATAGTTTTCACCAATGAATATCCCCATACTTAGCTGAACTGAGTGTGTGTCAACGGAAGTGGTGGAATCTCCATCCCTAGAGGTTTTTAAGTCCCAGCTTGACAAACCCCTGGCTGGAATGATTTACTTAGGGTTGGTCCTGCTTTGGGCAGAGGGTTAGACTAGAGGACACCCTGAGGTCTCCTCTATGATTCTAACCACTTTTCATTCAAGTCCAAAACCTTATTTAGACAACGTCAGCAGAGAAACAACATTACAGATGATTTTTATAGAACAAATTCAGTGCAGTGCTTTGGCCTGATTAATAACCAACAACTATAAAACTACCTGATTTGCTGATAAAACTACCTATTTGTAATGGGGATGAAAGCACTTTTCAGTGTAATTTCTAGAGGTGTGTCATATAAAAGGATCATAGAAGAGCCCATTATGGTAATTAAGCTCCTCATCTCCTGAGTTGTGAAAGCTAGAAAAATCTCTGGCCCTATCTATACTAGGAAAACAACCTGTTCTTGATAACTAGTTATCAATTGTAATCCCTAGAATAGAACCCAGTCAAGCAACAGTGCTATAATTTCTCCCATCCAAAATGTGCAATTCTACCTGGGCTGTATCTTCTTGTCGGTCTCTTTGCTTATTCTGCACTAGACATCACCTTGGTGCAGCATTTTTAGCTTCATGTTTGCCTGCTGCATTCTACTGTTTTGAGCAGAGATATTATCCAAGAAATCTTCCTCCCGGTGTGCTTTCTGCTGGCCAGCCCTTTGGTAGAACTCTGGTCGTATATCATTAAGACACATCCTTTGGGGGACAGTATCTAAAATCAACAGTTCTATGATGGTGTCTCAAAGAAGCTGGCAGCAAAGGGGTGTGATCATAGTTATGGTGAAAAATCAAATACATGCAGTATCCTACTAGCACCCCAACCCAAGAGATACGCTAGTATGGCACTATTGTGGATGCATCCTGGTGAGTCTGGTATACGTTGGGCTTTGTGGTGGGGGATGAACCACGTATGATAGCATAACTCGTTAATTCTGCAACGAAGACATACCCTAGGGGGCTTAATGCAATGATGCTGAAAAAAGGCATGAATCCATCTAAGCTAGCTGTCAGAAGTCCTGGGGAGTCCCGTGGAACTGAGGAGTCCTGTGGAACCTTTATCAGTAACAGGCCATGCTGTTAGCAAAATTATTCCTTTGCATGTTTCAGTTAGCTCACTTATAGGCCATTCCTACAATGCTTTACTTCTAGTAAATTAAGACACTGATGTATTGGAAAGGCAATGCAGTCTTACAGTGCAAGGTAAGTACTTCAAAGAATCAAAGCTACAACTGAGAAGCAATATTTTTCATTTATATTCTTATTACTTTCATTGACTCAAATTTTCTAGCGATATCTTTTCCTACTGCTCTACATTTTGGCAATTTTAATTTATCCTAAAGATTTTAATTAATCTGCCCCCATGCTTATAAACTTGGCAGGGTATTTTTAGAAAATAATTATGCTTTTAATTTGTTTCAAAGGCAGGATGTCTGATTGGGAGCACTTTCCTGAACTTTCAGCTCTTCTTGGAACGTAAAGCATGGAATATTTGTGGAATTAACAGTTCACTGCATGCTATTTCTCAGTTGTGTGGATCAAAGTCAATAAAGGGATGGTCAAAGCTTGCATGAGGTTACAGTGCAATCCATGCCTTATTTTAATTCAAGTTCAATACACTCCATAGAGTTTGCAATATTATAAGCCTTGATGATGACCAATTACAAATTCCACAAAAAATAGCAGCTGCTTCTGCAGGGAGCCTGATTATTCTAATATCTGGTGGAACACTGATAAGGACACCAAACAGGGGACTTGATCTTGAAAAGTCAGCTGCTCTATTATTCTTATTTCCTTCAAGATCTAGTACTTCAGTAACCTGTATAGTGTACAACTTTACTCACATATTAGAAATTGGGCAACACAATGGCAGTTCAAACTGATTGCAGATGAGCAGGATGTTGGAAATAACGTACACTTTTCTTGTATCTGGAGACCAAAAACTTATGGGGAGAGAAAGAAGGGAAAAGCCCTGCTTGATTGGTAGTTCAAAGAAAATGGTCACTTGATACTCAACAGAAATTAGAAATAGAGCTGATTGGGATTTCTTTTTTTAATCAGAAAATGCTGAAATCATTGAAATGAAGCTTTTGGTAAGAAACGGTCACTTGAGTTTCCAGTGTTTGGTTTTTAATGTTGAGGTTTACCCATTTCAACATTTTCAAAATGACATTTGTTTTTCCAGTTTGAAATTCATTTGTTTAGAAAAGAAAAACTAATTGATAGTAAAGACATTTAAAAAAATAAAGTTTGACCATTAAAAAAAACAAACAGTGGCAATTCAGAGAATCTAAATAATCAGTGCTACCCCAAGCTAAGTATTTACCCTGCAAAGAATAACCTGGTAAAGTCTTTGTGAAATTCACATTACTATTTTATCCTACCCACCAAATCTTTCAATCCATCTTGCCCTGCTGGGACCCTCAACTGCTCAAAGTTTCTAGCTGCTCCATGTGCCACGCGCTGGCGACGGTGGTGGAAGCTTTCATGCTGCTCTCACCCCACCCCCTGCACACTCGTTTAGCTTCAATTGACTGGACACTGGCCAATGGGAGCTCAGAGATTGCACTGGAGGCAAGCGAAGCATGCAAAGCCTCCTCCTACATGGCACAGATAGTTACATGGAACAGCCAGCCACTTTGAGCCAGGGGCTGAAATAGGCAGGGGGCTTGCCTAAGGGTCCCTCTGGGCTGTCAGTCGGAACCCACCTAGTTAAGTGTCTCCTGACCAGAGCTTGCACCTGGCACCCCATTCCCTCCTGCACCCCAAATCACCAGGTCACCCCCTCCTCCTGCTCCAGATCACCCCAAACTTTGCATCCCTCCTTTTCTGCTTCAAGTCACAGCTCCCTAGCAGATCCTGCACTCCCCGCTCCCCACCCCCGTCCCAGGCCAGTATCATACCGGCACCCCAGACCCTGCATCCCTTCCTACACCCCAATCCTCTGCCCCAGGACACAACCCTTCCCTTCCCGTCAACTCCTTCTCAGTCCCCACATCCTCTCCTTCCTCCCAGTCTCACATACACCACTCCAGACCCTGTACTCCTTCCTCCACCCCTCCCACAGGCTCAATTCCTCTCCTACTCCCTCCTGCAGCCCGTATCCTAATCACCTGCCCCAAATTACAATCTCCCCCTTCACCTAAACTCTGTCCCCAAATCCTTTCCTGTACCCCAGTCTCCTACCCAGAAGTCCCTTCTGCACCCAACCTCCATCCCAGATTCCATACAGCCCATAGAAAAGTGCAGCCCTTGATCACTTGCCAAAATCTTGGAGAAGCCTCTCCATCAAAAAACATTGCCTATCCCTGCACTATGGTCAGAGACAACCATATAAAACCCTTTAGATAGGGTGGATAGGATCTGGTGAATGAATAGATGACCTTTCAAATATTCATTACCCTGTTTCTTTGCCTCATCTTTGTGACTAAGTTTCAGCTCTGGCCTAGATAAAAAACCAAAAACCTCTTGTATTGGTTCATTCCCATATGATCATTGGCTGCCAACATGTCAAGACAGAGTGGAAAAAGAAAAGCTCCCCCTAGCCTTCACCTTACATTACCATCAATAACTTCTGATAATAAAAGCAGCAAAATATATATCTTAGCAACATGGAGTTATTTGAGGCCCCAAAGTGAGATACAACTATCATGACTCCAAATCTGTGTTTTTTATTGAAAATATTTTCCAGTCACAGTACCTCTTTGTTACGTGCATAACTAATACTGCATTATCTTGTGACAGCTGACTGTGGTGCTAATGACCACTGGATGTTCTTTCCAACTGTGTGTTTATTTGAATCTCTGATTACTTTATCTGCCTTTTGAGATTCAAAGCAGAAATCTGAATAATACAAATAATGAAAGCCTTAGCCCAGTAAGTAGTATATAAAGTTGTATGCTACGTCCCATTCAGATTACAGAAGTAAAGAAAACCAAACCATACCCTGATTTCTCCAATACACACAAATACTGTAGAAATCTATTTTCTTTTTATGGAAGTCTGAACATAGAACTCATGTAAGCTGCTGGATTGACAGCCCAGGAGACTGAAATCCTCCATTTATCCAGAGAACAGGAACAGTACAGACAGCAGTCTAAACCTCTCTACCAGGGCCGGACCAAGCCATTCCGGTGCCCCGAGCAGACAGTCCAATTGCACCCCAAGTTGGGGGAGGGCGCATGCGTGGCCTCACCCCTGCCCGGCGCATGGGAGAGGGCACACGATGCTGGCGGGGGCAGGACGCACGTGCCCTACCCGGCCCAGTCCGGCTACTGCCGCTGGCGCGCAGCCCAGGGCCGGTCGAGCCAGGCCGTGCAGGGCCCCACGGTCACCATTTATTCCACTCTAGAGTGTGCCCTCCTCTGGATCTCAAAGTCCCGGACACTTGTGTGTGTGTGTGCTTGAAGATCTGAGACTGGAGCGGAGACAGTACTGTGCAGGTTGTGTGTGTGGCAGTCCAAGCTGGGCAGCCAGTCCAGCAGCTCTGGTTCACTGGCCCTATCACTCTGTCTCTCTTCAGAATTAGTCTGCCTTCTGCACCCTGTCCTAGGCAGCACTTTCCCAACCAGCCATAGTTACTCACAGTACCTTCTATGCAGGCTCTTCTCAGCCACAGGCAAAGCCAGAGTCTCTCCCCTCCAGAGACAATCACCAACAGCCCCTGAAGCAGCCTTCTAGACGCAAACCTCAGCAGGCTCCCAGAAGCAGGATGTAGCTTCCAGCAGCAGCCCCTGGACTAGAAAAATGGCTCCAAACCAGCAATCTGACTCCTCTCTCCAAATAGGAGTCCACCAACTCTCTCCCTGTACTGCCTGGAGAGAGCAACAGTTTCCCTCCTTTTTTCCCCCAGGGCTCATGGGAGTTGTAGGTTCTAGGGCTAGATTGCAGCACAAAGGATCCTCACAGTAAAACTCAAAGTCAGAGGCTCCTATAGGTAAGGGAGTCTACATTTTCAACCCTGGCATCATAGGACTACCTATAATTGTAAGGTAATTCAGTGCCCGGGCTCATTTAGTTTCTTTGCTCCCTCTGCTATTTAGTGTTAAATATATAAGCAGGGTCTGAATCAATGCTTCCAATGCAGCCATCTGGAATGGGAAACCTGGGTGTGGTTATGCTCACTCAGTTGTTTAGCCCTGTAAGATATTCAACTGTTATGTAAATACAGTACATGCTGGAATGGGAAAGAAAGCAGGGATGTGGTTATGTAACTACAGTTCAGTCAGTACTATAGGCCTGATGAATATTCAATTGTTAGAATAGTATTTTGCCTATTGTAACTAATTTGGCTGTTTGTGGGGTCACAAACCATATTAATCCTAAATGTAGGAACTGTAAAATATGACCACCAATGCTTGCAAAAGAGATACTGTCATTGTAAAGCATCTCGGATGGACAAGGCTCTCTTTTCCAGATTCTGTGAAGTCAATTGTGGAGAAGAAGAGAGTTCTGAACCAGAAAGCTACATGCCCACCAGGCATGAGCTGTAAGACTGGTTCAGCCTGTTTCTCTTCTCTCCTCCTCCCCTCCCCCCATTCTAATGATAGAACTAAAACAGACTCCCTAAGGAGTCTCTTTATTATTTCAAAATGTTATTCCAGCAGATGTTGGAATCTTTTTGCTAGCCTGCGCTGTGGACCAAGAGCTGAAATCACTGAGAAGCTGGAATCATAGAGAGCTGAAATCACTAGGTTTGGCCCAGATCCAAATCCATCACAAGGCCAGAGGCAGGAAGTGGACGTCAACTGGCAGAAGCAGTGGCTGGCGGGAGTTGCCAGCAGAAGCAAGCAGCTAGATGGTGGCCAGGGGGAACTGGCACATGGTCTCAGGAGAAGGCAGCTGGCAAGGGCAAGTGGCCAGCAGGCAGCCGATGAGAGCAGCAGTGATTTGCCAGCAAGCAGCCAGTGAGAGTGGCCAGCAGACGGCCAGTGGTGCCAGAGAGCAGGTGGATGGCGAGTTACCAGCAGAGTGGGAGAGACGCCTCTGGATGGAAGGTGAACTCTGCAAATCACCTCTGATCTCTGGTCTGCCTTGATCAAGGGCAGCAACTCTGAGTTGGGTGAGGAGAAGGGCTGGGCATGTGAGTGGGACATTGCTGGACTTGTGAGCCTGAGAGGCAAAGGACCTTGCCCAACGTACTTGAGCTGGGACGTTCCCTGGTGGGTTGGGTATGAACTCTGTTTGTGGTGTTTTCCCAAGTTAATGCCACGTTACTTCTCTCCCTCTTTCATTAAAAGATTATTTTCTACGCTCAGACTCTGTGCTTGTGAGTGGGGAAGCATTGCTTCTCAGAGGCACCCAGGGGTGTGTGTGAATTTCCCAGGTTACAGGGTGTGGGATGGATGAAAAGTAGCCCCTAGATATTGAACCCAGCCCTGGGTGCTGCTGGCACTACCTGACAGAAAGGTTACAAATATAAGTTGACTTTTGGTGATGGTGTTTTGATGTGGAGAGTGAACTATGATCACCAGAAACACTTTACCCTCAGATGGATCTTCAGCATGTGTGTATATGTAACACATATACCACACATTTACTACAGGATGGTAAACAACTTTGGTAATAGCAGTTTAGGATGCATTTGAACTTGTGAACTAGAGGAGAAAGTCTCTGTATTCAGCCATGAATTGCATGAGAAAAGCAGACAGCATGGAACCCGCCCTTCCCCCCACCCACTACCCCCCCCCCACACACTTATTTTATGTACAGTATTTTAAATGATCTCCCTTATCTTTCTAGCACACAATCTAGAAGAGCATTCTGGTTTATCTTGCTTTCAAAATAAACAGCTCATCCTAAATAATAGTCTCAGGTATTGATGAGCCAAATTAAAAATTATAACCAAATAATTTCAGTTTGAATAGCATGTTTTAATGAATACAACATCTGAAGCACTGTGTGGAGCTATGAGATGTTTGAACAGATGGCAAAAATGTGGTCAATCTTAAGCAGAGAGCAGCAACCCTTGGCTACTAGTTAAAAGAAACAGTACTAGAGACAATTTACAAGTGGTGAACAAGTTGTTTTACTTTCTTCTCATTCCTCATAGAGGATTAGAGACCACAGAAGGTCATCTAGTTCATCCCTTTGCTCAAAGCAGGATCAAACCCAACTAAATTATTGCAACCAGTGCTTTTACCTTAAAAAACCTCTAAGGATAGAGAATCCACCATCTCTTTAGGTAATCCATTCCAGTGTTTCACCACCCTGATAGAGAAATATTTTTATTTAATATCCAACCTAGACCTCTCCCACTGAGACTTGAGACCATTCATTGCTCCTTGCTCTGTCAACTGCCTCCACTGAGAATATTTCTTTTTGGATTTATCAAAATGCTTAAAAGGAATGGTTTTAATTGCAGACACGTGAGTGACAGATTACCAGTTAAAAAACAAGGAAATAAAATACTGATAAAATGTGACTACTGTGGCACTTCACCCCATATCCTTCATAGAGATACGATTATGATACAAATATGACATAGCTAAGATGTATTTTATACAAGATAGGTCATGTTCGCTAGAATTGAAAAGGTGATGAGATACTGAATGGGATTATCATTTGTATGAATGTATCATTTCTGTATCTGAAGTTAGGAGACAGAGTGCATAGGAATATTGATTATGGAACAATGACAAGTGTGTTTACACCTGGGGAATGCCCAACCAGACAGTATGCAAATGGGCAACAATAGCACCTTCACAGTTCTACTCTCTCACCACCTTCCTAAGAAATTTCCTAGGAAGCTACAAACCACTTCTGACTCCTGGTGGCTTTGTCACTGCAGAGTCATGTGATCATGTCACCTGATACTGAACTCCAGATTGGACTTTTGGTGCTTTTGCACTAGTAGGGAGTGGGGATCAACCTGGAAAACAAATTTCCCACTTTAATGTAAATCCAATTTAACTCTGCGGAGTGAGATAATCAGGGTTCATTCTTCACTGAATCCCTGTCCAAGATAACTATAGAAAACACCTTTGAGACTGATCTGGAAAAGAAAGGACTGAAGTAGCCCTTGCCAACTCTTTCAAACCAGACAGCATTTTCAGCAATGACGTCTAGTCTGACAGAGTTGACAATCCTAAACTGAACCAAGACTAGGTGTCTGATCTATTAAAGGAAAATGCATTAAGTTTAGTTTGCATATTTGTGTGGTTTTTAGCTCAGTAATCTGCTTTGATCTATTTGCTATCTCTTTTAATCAGTTAAAATATATTTTTTATTGTGAATAAACTTGTTTTGTCTAAAGCCCAATTTGTGGAATTCATAACTAGGGATGGAGGGAGAGAAAAAGCTCTGCACATCTTCCTCCACATTGAGGGAGGAGGCAAATTTCAATTAACTTCTACTGTTCAGTTCTCTGTACAGTGCAAAACAATACAATTTTGGGTTTACACTCCAGAGGAGGGATGCATTTGCATGCTGAGCAATTCCTTAGCTGAAAGGCTTCCCATGCATTGCCAATTTCAGCGTCAGTGTCTTTCCATAACTGGTTGGGTCTCGTCCAGCTATGTGTATGCACTAACAAAGGCTCGAGAGCCTGACTCAGCAGGATAGAGTATGGGAAGGAGCGTGGCTATTTGTTTACTCTCTAGGTGAACACTCAAGCTGAAGCATCAAGTTTCAGACTTTGATTATAAAGTAGAGATGAAGAAAGATTATTATACTGCATTATGTTGGTGAAAAAATAAAAATTGCTTCTATTCAGGAATAGTGAAAGGAGTGTTTCCTGAATATTAATCTAGGGTAGCAATGGGAAACCTAGGTTAGTGAGTTGACCACTTGAGTGACCCTCCATCTGAGTGGACTGTGAGATTGTTGTAAACAAGATGGTTCCCGGGATAGGGTAATTTTGCTAACTGTGCATGCATGCCTAGAATTTGTGGGATGTGCCAACTCTTGTAACAGTTTTATTGAACGCAGAAAGGTCACATGACTCTCACAGTCAATGTTGTGTGCAATCAGTATGCACCTCACTTCACATGCATTTGCTTTACATGTGTATCACTTCAGTAATACCAATAGGGAGAAGAAGGGGAAAAAACCCACTAAGGGGACAAACCAGGAGAATCTGGCAACCATGTGGGCAAGCAAGGAGACATAGAAGCTGGCCCATACCCACACAGTTCAGCTAAAGTGTCTGCATATGAAGGACAGTGCACACTGTCTGAATGGAGATTGCTAGAGCTGCCTGAAAAGAATTTATTCTTCTCTTCCAATATAATTTATTACTCAGGTTGTATTCTAACCTCTAATATTAAATCAGGTTGAAAGGTTTCAGCATAATTCTCAAACAGAGACTTTGTTCCCTCTGCTGTACTCAAGTTGTTTTTCTCATTGGGCTTTCTGTGCTCCCACTGAGCTGTTAATGAGCTGTCAATTATTTGTGCAAATTGAGAGAAAGACACAGAAAAGCTGCTGTACCTGAACTAGAACCCTGCTACCTCAAATTGTTGTGAAAATTAAAATGACTTATTTCATAACAATCTTAAGTCATGCATCCTCTTCATTTGTCTTTTGAACAGCTGTCTTGTAAAATAGATGTACCTTTAAAAGTAGTTCATTGGGATAAGAGCTGTTTCCAATTAACGCATATTGAAAATAAAAGAAGAACCTAATTTTAATCAGCTAATTTTGTGACAATATTTTGAGGAAAGAGAAGAAAGAGGTCAAGCTTGTAGAGGAATAACAAATTATGATCCTGGTCACAAGATCAACAGCAAAACTGTTAAGTATGCTCTGATCTAGAGGGGAAAGAATCTCACAAATGTGCAAGTGTGGGCAGCCACAGGAGAACACGCAGTGGAAAGACTCCAAGAATTGTATTTTAATGACATGCTTAAGTCATTGCAGTATCAGAGCAATAGACATTCCCAGCTTGAAGCATGCTTTCTGCACTGAGAGAGGGGGTTTGTCTCTGCTTATTCTCCTCCCTAGCCTTGAAGTTAACAATGCAAAAAGCAAGTTCAAATCTTTGCAAACACAGAATCACTGTTTCCACTAGTTCCCTAAGAGTTGCATAGATCTGGCAGGGCCCACCAAATCCTAGGCCTTTTCCAGAAGAAGTGGGAATGGATAGCAAACCTCAGCAA
This sequence comes from Apalone spinifera, assembly GCA_030068395.1. NCBI lineage: Eukaryota > Metazoa > Chordata > Testudines > Trionychidae > Apalone > Apalone spinifera. The sequence continues at coordinate 149,890,241 of JANRFK010004149.1, forward strand.
CCCTGGGGAAGAATTCTCAAACACTGCAAACAAACTCTTGATATTTTAACTATCCCACATGGGTTAGTCCAATTTACTACAAAGCCTTTTATTGATACTATCAGATTCCAGCAAAACATTTTTAACTGTGAAAACAAAGACAGGCTGACCAAGTAGGTCATGTAAAGAGACCACCTCAAGATAAAGAAAGCTGCATTTAGCAAGTATTTTCTGTAATTAGTAAAGAACACTGGACGTTATTTTATTTAGGCATATAAGACAATATAAAAAGTAAGGCAGATTCATCCTGTTGCTTTTCTGAAGTAAGCTTGGCGAGGGAAGGAAAAAAGATAATACAAAATCCTCTTTTGTCATATTGTGATACAACTAGCTACATGCGTACTTCAATTTCATGCCTATGAAACATGGATTTCTTACAGAACCTGTCTCCAGATGCCAATTTGAATCAAGGCCAAGTCAGTAGTGAACAAAAAAAAAAAATGTGTAACTGTTCAGAGTTTACATCACTTGCTCTATTGCTCATATTATGAAAGCTGCTACTCACATGGCATTAACTGGTATCCTTTCTAGGAAAAATAGAGTCCCAGGATCAAGCACACAAGGGGAGCATGACAATGTTATACCGATTCTGTGGACAACCAAAGAATGTCAATCTTGTCAGTCTCCAAAGCTGCCTATCCATCACCTTTCACAGACAAGTTCACTCAAACAATAATGGAGTGTCTTTTCCTTTCAGACTACATTTATGTTCATTGACATCTGCTGAAAGCATGAACTTTGGAATACAGATCCTCAAAAGGATAGATTGGAACCTAAAAGATGCTGGAGTCATTCTAGCTGCTAATGGAGAGCAGCCAATCAATGATGTCCTGCTTTGTCACAAAAATGTAAACTACCAAGATCACTGGTCACACATGATAGGCTTAGGAATAGAAACCTTTTCTTTATTATAAAGCTGTCACAATTTCAGTCATGCACCTGCAGGTTGTGTTTAATAAACTCACAAGTGATAAGTGTAATTAATCCCCTATCTGTTCGAAATTAAAGTCACTCTACTTCAGAATCATGTTATTCGAATTGCAATAGCGCCCAGAGGTCCCAGCTGAGATAAGAGGTGAAGTAACTTGCACAAGATCCCACAAAAGGTTAATGAGAGTCATCATTAGAACCAGGATCAACTGAATTCCAAATCTGTGCCCAACAGTCTCAATAATTCTGCTCACACCCTGAATGCCACTTGACATTGATTTCCCCCTGTTGAAATTTTGTATTGTATTGTAAAGAAAAATGTTGTGCTCAATGTAACTCTTTGTATCAATTCTTAGCTCGACAGCACTTCTTCTATTTTTGTTTTAATGTAAGTTATCCAAATCCAAGCATAAAGGAACACGACTTCGCATTTACAGAGCTCTCTCACAATGACAGGATGTAACGTTATCTTTCTGCACTGTAGCATTATGCCAATGATCATCTTCCAGTCCTTTTGGTTTGAGTTCTTTTGCCAGGATCAATTTGTTTGTCGCTAGTGCACAAGTGATACAGTCTGTTTGAAATTATCAGTTTTCTTCATTATTATATTGTTGGTATTAAGTTGCCTACTTTCCTCATCTGTGCTGTAGAATCCCTTCACAAGGGACGTATGGGGTCAGAGCTGGTGAAGAATTCTGCTGAGCAGGTAGATGTAACCAGGAATCAGTTGGAAGCAAAGGGACTGTACATTTTCTGCTCTATGCCCTTTGGATCCCCTGAAAGCTGCTTAGATGTCTGGTGTTTTAGGGACTTCACTCCCCACTGGGAGAATTCATAGTTCATGGTGTAAGTGGAGCTTGAAAACGTAAGACTAAACTCCTTGTTTTTCTCCCTCTGTGGAGCAATTAACCAGAACTGTACTTACACTATGATAAATGGACAAATTGAACCATATCAGCCAGCATAACAGAACTGACCTTTGTAAATAAAAGTTGAGAGAGATTTATTTTTGTAAGCTTTGGAAAGAAGAAAACTCACCTTCACTGCAGAAATTAAAATTCTCAAAGGGTTCTGTGGTGTGATCCTGTGTGTCACTGCAATTTTGCTTGTTAAACTGGTGTTCTCACTGTATCTCAAAGCACAGCATATAACTTGGCAGCTCCTAAGGTTGACTATGGATAATGGAAAATCTGTGTGTGTGCCATCACCTCTGCCCACCCAGAAGTCAGAGAGCAAATATAAATTACAGCAGTGTCCTAAAGCAGGGGTGGAGAGCCTTTTTGGGGGGTCAGAGGCTGCTGACCTACAGAAAAAGAAATCAGTGGGGGGGGGGCAGAATCTGCGGGGAAGAGGAGTGTCCCCAATGCTGAGTGAGGCCCCAAGCCTTGAGGGCCAGATCCAGACAAGCCATGGGCTGTATCCAATCACCTGTGTCTTAAGTTCTCCACCCGTCCTAAGGAATTTAGTAGGTAAAAATGATAAAGCTATTTTATGAAATAGATAATTATATCCCTGCTATAAAAAAAAAAACAAGATTCTTAGAATCATCCTGAAACATAACTATTAAATTCTACAGGGAGTTTTAGGAATAATTGTTATAAGGTGCTTTATACTTATTGAAGAACTTTCCCCAGGATAATTTTTAATACTGTAGTACTTGTCGTAACTTACTGATTTTTAATTACATACTCCAAAAAGTCACAGATCCCATGACTCCTGTAACCAATTCAATAGGATGTAAGATAATCTGTGAAGATTGGAAAGTTCCACCCCGCCTCCTGCATATGGTACATAAATGGCAAGATCTTCCTTATTCCATGATGACATAATACATCTAGAAATCTGGCTCCATTTTCTTTATTCCCAAAGAATGCCTGTTCATGATCCTTTGGCATATCAACCTTCCTTTATGTACTCAGTATTTCTTTACAGCAATGCAAGACAATAACTCTACAAACCACATACACCCTTGTGATCCAAAGTTAGAAACCAAGGACTTCATTTCCCAAAACACTGGCATCTACGACTTGTGCAAAAGTTGGTTGTCCTTAACTGAACAGTTGCAGCAGATCCCCTAATCTCTTTGTAGGCTAACCTAGCAAGAAAGTATGCCAAAGTAATGAATTGCTTATTTTAAAATATGTGAATGTGACATTACAACCATAAATAAGATATTTTTGTCATCAGAGGAAAGAAAGCTTTAAAATGGGGGTAAGTTTCCATGTGGAAAGGAATCAACACCCTTAAATAATAGCTAAGATGTCAGATCTTTCAATCACAATGCAAATAACCTACCATTAACTCTACAAATAAAAATCGAGTTGAAAGACTTCTAGCAAATTACCAGTGAATCACCAGAATCTGCTTCAGGCAAAGAGATATTATCTCTAAATTGTTGCCAGTGATATACAGCTTTAGCATTTCTTATTGCTAATTTGCACTGGTTTCTCATTCTCTAACAGATCATTACATGAGCCAAATAATTGTACTGCTGCCAATAATTGTCTCGGAGAAAAGGCTGCTCAGTTTGACCATGCAGAATGAATAGCAATAGGGAGTTTTTCCCATTTGGAGCATTCTTAAGTGAAAAAATAAAAGGCAACACACTGATGTATCAGCTCAAAAAAAAAAAGTCACGTGTTCTTAAGGCGGCAGATTACAAAATAAAACACTATATCAATAATGTTACATTGATAGGAATTTCCCTACTTAGTCCTTTCACTTTACTGGAGCTCAGAAAAATGCACAGTGGGCCAGTCTATACTCAAAATTTTCATGAGCAAGCATGTAAGCAGCTCTTGCAAAACTGAGAAACACTACCGCAAATGAGAATAAAAATGCAGACACATGCACACATACATAGGATAAGGTTTCCTTTACTGCTTCAAACTAATCAATTGTATTTAACCCCCTCAATTCTTTATTCGTCATTTGGTTATGTGAAGTACAGTCCAAGCACTAAAAATAAAATGAAGAAGTTGATTAATAGAATGCAGAGAGAACTTCTCTAAAATGAATTGCCTTACCCATAATTTGCTTTGGGAAGTAGACCGTCTGTATCAACAAATGCTTACGACAAGAAGAACGGACCTCAAATGGTATTGAGTTCATTATTATCTCCTCCCCCCGAAACTTCCTTTCTAGGTATATATAAAGTTCATATGCAATTTTAAAAGTCCCTTCTTACACTGCCTTCTGACATTGGGATTAGAGAATGGGATTCACAAATAGACGAACTTGACACTTTACATCTCTGTAGGTACAATCTTTTTCCCTGTAAAAGTATCATTTCAAATAAACTGATGAACATCTGAGCTACCAAATGATAAATGAATAGCAACAACATTTAATATAACTTTAATTGAAGACATTGGCCACCTACTCACAAGCATTTAAGACGCAATCTTCCATCATTTACGTTCACTGTGACAGTCACACTAGATTATATTAGATTGACAAGTAATACAGCAGTTTTTACTTTTCAAATCTTCTTTTATTCCTAAGGAAAACAGGAATCCCCCGCCCCCCATATTCACAGTGGCCTCTTGCTGCTGTTTATGGTTCATAAGGATAAGGGCAGTTGCTGATAGATATCAAAATCAGAGAGGGACTTTGCTATTCTGGTAGTGATTATTTTGTGTCTGATTCCTGGTGATGCTACATTATATAAGACAATGGGGAGAAAAGAAAGAACACATACATCTGTGCAAGGTGATGTTCCTATTCCCATTCCTAGAAATACTGTCATTTACACTGTACCAGAATACAGAGTATATTTTGAATGTTAAAATAAAAAATATTGTGTGATCAGGAAAAACTGAGATATCAGATAGGAACTGGAATGATTCAAAGCTCAACATGAAATGGAGTAAAAGCTGGCTAACTGATAAGTCTTAAAATATAATTGTAAGCAAGGAATCACCAGGGGGACATGCTTGTAGTGGAATCCTGAAGTGATCATCAGTTCTTGGTCCTATGCTATTTAACATCAGTAACCTGAATGGAAATCATCACTGAAAGTTTGCAGATGACCTGAAAATTGGGTGAGTGATAAACAATGAAGATGACAAGTCACTGACGGAGCTGGTAAGCTGATCATATGCAATATATGCAATATCGTACGGCCACATGCAAGTTTCATCTAGGATGAAAGAACATAGACCAGATTAACAGGATGGAGGGTACTCTATCCTGAGAAGCAGTGAATCCGAAATATTGGAGAATCACAGTGAATGATCACATGAACTAGAGCTCCTAGTGCGATGCTGAAATCAAAAGGACCAATACCATCCTTGGATGCATAAATGAGGGAGTAGTAGGTATTCTTACTTCTTTGTTTAGCAGTAGAGCAAACAGCTGGAATACTGTGTCCAATTCTATTATGCATAGTTCAAGATGTATATGATACTTTGAAGAGGATTCCGAGCCATGAAAATGATTAGAAAACCTGACTTCAGTCTATCAGACAAAAGGTATAATGAAATCCACTGGGTGGAAACTGAAGCCACAAATTCAGATGAAAAAAATATTTGTACCCTTGTTTCCAAATGGTGAGCATAATGAACTACTAGAATAATTAATTAAAAATTTGAGTGGATTTTTCATCTTTAAATCTAGATTGGATATTTTGCTATATATGCTATGCTATGCTCCAGTCAAACAGGAATTAACTCAGGGAAGTTCTATTGCCTGTTAAATACAGGTTAAACTACAGGATCAGATTGGTCCCTTTTGGGTTTTGAATTTTTAATAGAATTTCTGAAGAATTTAATACATTTTAAAATAAGATTACATGCAAAAGTAGATTATTCCCCATCCCCTCTGGAGGAAAGTAGTAAGACAGAAGAAAGGAGACAACATCAAAAGTCTAGATCTTCCTTTAGTGAAAACAAATAGGGAATTTATGACGGAGATACCTTCTCTCCAGTCAGGTGTTACCACTGCTTGGTAGCACGGCTATGAACATTTCAAAATGCCCCAGTCAGAAGACAGCTGCAGTTGCTGCTGCCACCACTTCAACTTCTCCCTCGTTGGGGACTCCTCAAATAGGCATAGAAGGTGTGGAAGCAGAGGTTCCCCAGTCAGAGAATGTGAGAGAATGGGGAGATGCATTATTCATGTTGCTGATCATTTTAAGCCCCGGGTGAAGGCTATATTTTTGTTGCTGCTACATTTATTTTAATGTATGTTATCCTGCTGGAGGCTTTCATGGCGTAGCTTTTCCTTGTGGGTGTGCTGGGTTGTTAGCAAGTGCTCAGATACTGACAAAATTTAAAAAAAAAAATCAAGCACATCAATAACATTTCTTCTAAAGCTCAATATTAGATGCACAAATTCTAGCCTTACTGGCATGATTTGCTATCTGGAAGAAGGATCGGAGATTGGCAGAAACTACTTTTGAGCCCACTAGGTTTACTTAGAAGAAAATAAAAGCAATTGTTTAATAGATTGGTAGCTATGAAGAAAAGCTATTTTTTGTTGTCAGTATCTGAGCAAATGCTAACTTCTTGTGAGGAGGGAAGTTAAATCAAAAGATTGTTAGGAGGGCCAATAAAACTGTATTAGATGCTCAAGGCAAGGAAAGTGAAGAAATATGAAGGAGGAAAGCTAGATTCTGAGTGCTGAAGGTAAGGTTTGGAATAATTATCTTCAGACGTCATCAAAAGAACCATCCTTTGCTTTAAATCCTATTTATTTTGCCTGGTATTTTATAAAATTAGTCCATCCCTGAAATACTATCAAAAGGATCCATTTTCTATTTGCCTCATATGCAGCAAAGTTGCTGTCATCTTTTAGCATGTGCCCCACAGATCTGAATCTTCTAGTAAAGATGCAGGGCATGGGAATATTTTCCATATTTCCTTGCAAAGAAGAGAAAGTGTATTACAAACTCATGAGTTTCTTAAATTTTCTTATGTCATTCTTAATTTCTTTTTAAAATGTATGTAAAATATAATGTCATTTCACTTCACTCACTATAATCCGCATAAATCACTCTACGGAGCTTATGTTTACAAATGCTTTAATATTTTGAGAAATGCTACCAGATTCCAAGTGTAATTAAATGATTCCACCTTTGAAGACATTACAATGTAACTAAACCAAATCCTCAGAGTGATTAAAACTCATGCAATACTTTTAAGATAGGCCATAATTTGATTAAGATTGTATAAACAGTGAAAGAGAATTAACATAAATTTGCACATTCACTGGAAAATGAAATCAAAGTAGACCCTCAGATTTTTAATACATCTTGAGCCAATTTTCTGATAACTTCATAGCCACTAAAATGCAGATGTTAATGGTATAGTAAATAACTTACTCCTAAAAGCCAATGAATGCTGCCTCTGCGGCATTCTGTTTAGTCTCCATTTAATAGGAAATTGTTATATCCAAGCCCATTGATAGGAGGGGTGCAGGGGAAAAAGGGGGCAACTGCACTTGTGGCCCAGTGTTTCAAAGGAGCCTTGAGCTCCTGGTTGCTACCGCTGCTATTGTAACTGTGGAGGTGGCTGGAACTCCGGGCCCCTTTGAATTAGCACCGGAGCACCATACTCGGTGCTCCGTGCAGCTTTGAATGCTGGTAGTGGATGGGGGAGAGTACCACACTCTGAGGGGCACTGAGGGTTGACTGTGATGCCTCGCCCCTTCTTCCAAGCACCTCCCACACCCACACACACCTTGCCCAAAGTTTTCATCTCCCACAAACAAACAGATAATAGAATCAATACTTGACTCAAGCGATACATAAATCTGGATATCAAAGAAACATAGGAAGCCTCTATTTATAAATAATGTATCCCAATGGCAAAATATACATTGTAAGATGTACATGGCCTAGGAATGTATTCCAAAGGAACCTCACAAGCAGAGGCAGGAGAAACAGCTTGTAAAGAAGGAAACGGTTTATTAGGACATGTCTACACAACAGTGCTATTCCAGAATAAGTCATTATTCCGAAATAACATAGTCCACATCTACACTACAAGCAGTTATTTTGACATAATGTCAAAATAATGTCGAGCGGGAGGACTCCGACTCCTGTAACCCTCATTTTATGAGGGGTAAGGGAAGTCGGAGGAAGAGTGTTCTACCTAGGACTCCCTGCTGCATAGACAGCGCCAAAAGCCAAAATAAACTATTTCAACTTAAGCTACGCAGTTGACATAGCTCAGATTGAGTACCTTATTTCGGATTTAGTCCTGCTGTGTAGACGTGCCCTTAGTTAATTGCAAAGCTAACAAATTCAGTTCAGGGCTCTAGCTCACTAACCTCCGATTCAGACAAGGAGGATAGTTATCTTCAGCACTTAAGTGTGGAAACTTATTCCAGCTCAGACAGCAGGAGATTATTATTAAAAGCTTTATACACCAGGGAGTTATTTCAAAATAACTTCCCTTATTTCAAACAAGTGCCACTGGGTCTTAATATCCACCCACCCACCATCTTTCCCATCCCTGTTCTGTAGTTCTGCTTCCTCTAGGGAAGAGCTAGTTAACTTAAAAGTGAAAAGGCCTGTCAGACCTATTAGCAAAACATTGAACCTGAGAAAAAATGGCTGTTACTACTTGAATGACAAACAAGCATTTGCCAGCCCCAAGTATATACCCTCAGTTACTGAATTGACTATTTGTTGTTTTTAAGGGTTTTTTTTTTTAAATGACTATGTTAGTCTACAGGACCTTAGTGTAAAATTTGCTTTAAAAATATTTCATTGGAGTGTTGCTGAACATTATAAAATGACTTCTCTTAAAAATCATCATTCCTCTGCTCCTGGCTACCACTGGACATATGGGCACCAGTTTAGTAGTACTGCATAGGGCCCCATAAATCCTAAGGATGGCCCTGTGTTTTGGTTTCCTAAGGAGATTAACTTGGAGGTTAATTTTAGCAGCATATTTTTTGAATATGTATTTCCTCCTTAGGGTGGGCTGTGCCATACAAACATAGAGCATCTGTCTCCTTACTGGTCTCTTCTTTTTGTGGTCTGTATTCTTATTGCCCCCTAATGTTCCAGTTGTAAGAAATAGCTGATTCATTAAGAGAAAGGGCTGCTTTTGTTGGTAAGGCACGAGACAGCCACTATCTGGGACCAAATTCAGGCCTTAACTGTGCCATTCCAGTGAAGACAAGTGAAAATGGGATGTGCGATAACCACAAAATCAAAGCACCTAACTCACCAGTATCTGCATTACATAACATGAGCCTGTTAAAAGGCATCTGGTCTTGGCTGGCCAAATACTATGCTGGTCACCCAAAAGGAAAGTCCTCTGAATATTTACCTTCATCTTAAAGGTAAATTTCTCTTTGGATAACCAACATAGTATTTGGCCAGCCAAGCCCAGGTGTTCAGAAAATAGGCTTTAGGGCACCTTTCTTATTATTACTTGACAAACTGTTTGCATGGTGGGGCATGCATGGGTTTTTTTTGTGGGGCTAGAGGCATAATGTGACTTAGCCACCTCTTTACTGACATGGGAGACCCCCTACACTGGGAGTATTCCTTGGATGTCTAGTGCTTATGTCTCTTGTGGCCACTCTGAAGTGGCTTAGCTGAAGTAAAAAGTGACCACTGATGCTGGGCCTTTTCACACACAGCTTAAATTAAAGGGAGATGGTTCAGATCAGCAGGGCCAGATTAACTCTTCTGGGGGCCTAGGGCTAGTAGAATGTATGGGGCCAAAAATGGAGGCATGTAGGGGGCAGGAGTGAGGCCAAAAATGAGATGTTCAATGTGCAGGAGGGGGCTGCCAGGGAGTGAGGTAGAGGAGTAGGTGGGAGGCAGCGCACCAGAGCTGGATGGGAGGTAAGGTACAGGAGTGGGATGGGGGAGCAAGCTGTAGGTGGGGGGAAAAGGTGTAGGAGCGGAGAGCAGGGTCTGGGTGGGATATAGATGCAGGAGTAGGCTGTGGGGTGGGGATGCAGAGTCTGGGAGGGGAAAAGGGAAGAGGGGGATGCAGGAGTGGGAGAGGGATGTGAATGCAGGGGACTGGGGCGTTTACCTGGCATAGCTCCAGAGGGAAAGGCAAGTCTGTATGACCCTGTGTTTGATTGCACTAACCCCTGCTTCTCCCATTGGCTGCAACTACCAGCTAATAGGAGTGGTGGAGGAGCAGCCTGCAGGCAAGAGCTTCTAGTGGTGATGCACGCAGCTGCTACTGGGAGAGGGGGAATGGCAGCCCCATCCATAGTTTGGCAAGGCATTTACCTTGGCAGCTTTGCACAGTGCCTTTCTGCAGCTGTCCAGAATGACTGCATTTGAGAAAATCAGACTCACAAGTGTATGTAAAGAAACAACAGTATGACAAAAATCATTCAGCCCTTTCTTGCACTTCCCCTTAGTCACATTCACATGAACAACTTCCACTTTCACCTCTTTGCTACTTCAATGCATAATCAGCTCAGTGAACCTGTGCATTTCCTCCGTGCTAGGCATTAGGTTTACTTAATAGCAGCAGAGCAAGAACAGGGGAAAGATTTGTGTCAGAAATACAGGCAATTCTCCATGATTTGGCTCCCTGCACATAGCGGTTGCCAAGCACAGAGGTGTCCAAATATTGTCCTGTGCATTCAGGCATGTATGTATCAATGGCGGGGCAAAGCCACGTTTGATGAGGGAGGGAGTCAGAATCATTATCAAAATGCACAGACACTTCCTGCTCCCTGGACTCTCACATACGAGGGAAATACCCCAAGTAGCTCATTTACATATTGTAATTAACATGTACTATGGAGCCTGTACAGCCACTGGTGGGCAGTTTAAAAATAGACTATGGGCGCACTTCATGATTAAATGCTTTGGGGCTACATTGGGATGTTAGAGGATATTCAAGCAACTGAAGGGGCTCACTTCCTTGGAAGGAACAACTTTCCAGCAAGATGGAGCCCCTGGCCATAGCCTATAAAATCAAAGAGGATTCTGAGTTCAAATTCCCTTACCACAGCAGTGGAAAACTTGGACACCATGTATCTGGGGAACAAGGATGAAATAAGTGCATCTGAACCACTTCCCAAAGCCCGCATCCCCTTCATACACACACTCCTCCCAGTTGCCACCCTCTGCGATCAGCCAGTTGTAAAAAGCCTACCCATAAAAACTTACTCTGAGCACTATTCACATGGTTCCTCTCTACCTTTCAACACAGCAGCTGCAATGACAATAAAACCAGAAAGGCAATGCTGCACACATTCTGCATTCATAGACTGTGCTATGATCACAGATGTTTGCTTATGTTTGTGCAAAAACACATTAAGCCTGGCAGGCAAACTCCAGATCAGTGATGTAGCCCCTCCTGTTCACTGGCCCAGTATAAGGTTATTCAACATAGGGGAAGCCTTGTGACTTTACACAATTCTGAGAGACTAGGCCTAAGGCTCCTTTGTGTGTTCTGCATTGTATGTCAGTGTGTGCACACCTCAGACCAGACCCACTCAGACAAACCACCAAGAGCAGGCTTTATACTGTCAAGAACATAGAATGTGTTTACAGTTCAGCAGCCTCTTCTCTTCTTGCAGCCTACATGCTCCCAGTTTAGCCAGTGCTCAGGCCATGCTGGGGAGCAGAGGGTATGTTCTGGCAGGAACCAGGAAGTTCTCCCAACATGCCACAGTTTATCATCCACAACTTGGAACTACAAGAGCTGCTCTTGAAGCACTTGGGCTACACTTACAAAACTTCACTGCTCCCAGACAGAAGTTTTAAAAAATTCCTTGGCCTGCTTGTAGGGTTGCCAGATGGTTTCACAAAAAATACCAACCCCAACCTCCCCCCCAAAAAAACACACCGGGGGGGGGGGGGAAAGGAACCAGGTCCAAAATGCAGGCGCAGCATCCTCCCTCTGCCTCGGACAGCCGAGATGGGCCTTGGGAAAAACAGAAATACCAGAAGAAAGGCGCAAATACCGGGTTGTCCGGTTCAATACCGGACTCCTGGCAACCCTACCTGCTTGTACCTCCAAATAGTCAGCAAACAAGGTATTTGTGCTTGTGCAAGCTGATGAAACTACAGGTGGTAAGTATTCTTGGAAGCAATTCCCTCATCAGTGAAAGGAAGAGAACAGTTGCATACTTTGCCATGGTGTTGAAGGCCTAACTCACTAAAGTTTTTAAGCGCTGTGGAATCATCAGATGGAATACACTGTATACTGGGTCACCATCTATCTTTCAACTTTATTGTAGAACTGCTTTCAACCTTTGTCTGCTCCCTCTGCCCAGCCTCCTGCTACATGTTCAAAAAGCAGATTTGTACATATCTCCACAGATACAAATTTATGACATTTCAGTAAAATGAAGTTATATTTTTTATTTCCCAATTCAATTGTATTTCCAATATTTGGCTCCGAAGACAAGTTAGGAAGGCTCATATTTTAATAAAATTTTGAGTAACGTATTAAGCCTTATTACTAGAGAATGTTACATTGTCTCAAAACATTTTCATACAAGGATTTGGCACATGAAAGAACCTTCTCACAAGCCTGTCTGATTAAATATATTTCGCCAGGCATCAGGGCAAATACACTGTACAAACTAGTGTCCTTTCACAGAGGATATAACCGACTGCCAATCTACATCTCAGTCCTTAACTTGCTAGCTCCAGTGGACATTATATTTAGTGGAGACTATTTTAAATATGACAAAGGACAAGCAATCTAAAACATCAGCCCAGAAGCTAATATGTAAATTATTAAATGCAATGGTTTTAAAATAAAGTTTCCACCCCAAGGGAGACCTTTTGAAAGTCTAGACGGAGTGGCTGTCTTAAGAAGGGAATGTTAATTAAACATCTGAACTACTGTAGCAAGGGTAGATATAAATTTAATATATTTTCAAAATGATTTGACACTGCAGGATCAGCAACAGATAAATTGGATAAATTAGAAACAGATAGCCTACATGATAAGACCTAACTGTGTTATGTCCTTGAGCAGCAGTCAGCCTGATCCTTTTTGTCATGAACTAACACTCACACATGGTAACTGCAGGCATTCTAACATTGAAAGAGTGCAGGAAACCTTGCTCACGTCTCACCTGAAACACGTGCTATTGGAAAAATGGAAAGGAATACTCGGGGCAAGTATTCCTGGAGAGTATATAGAACGAGTGAAATCAAAGCCCCATTGAAGTCAATGGAACTTTTCCAGTCACATCAATGGGGTCTGGATTTCACCCTCTGAACCTGCAGACCATAAATCAAGCTCTGTGCTTCCAATTACTAAATGCTTAAAAAAAATCCAGTATGTTAATTTTCCTCTGTTTCTAAGACGTATTGTATTTCCTCTCCTCCCCAAACAAAGCCAACTGATTTTAAAACAGAACAGTATTCCTATTATCCAAATACCCCAATTTTGTACAATTCCTTAAAATATATAAGGACATGACCTCACCTAGAAGGTACTAAAGCAATATTCTCAGCTTTGATGGTTTGCCTCATACAACCTATAGACTAAGTAGAATGGGTGGCACTGAAGGAATTCAGCTAATTCAGGAATATTCAAAGGAGAATGGCTTATCAAACAGACTGTTTCTTTTATATTCTCCTCAAATCAGCTGCCAAATCCTCTCTGTTTTCACTCTAGTAAGCTTCCACACTTAGGTGGTGCATATACTCAGAGGGATCTTCAGTGCATTGTTCATAAAATGCTAGTACCCCCTTGTGTTTATAATTTTCTTTTTAGTTTTTGGTGCTTCGAGTAGGTTCCTCCTAGTCCAAAATTGCGTATGCTGGATTTCTTTTACTTGATAGGTGTTCCTATAAGAGAAAACCGAGAGGGACATGGTAACAGTTTTTGAGTACCTAAAAGGGTGATACAAAGAAGAGGGAGAAAAATTGTTCTTGAGCTCTGATGATAGGACAAGAAACAATGGGCTTAAATTACAGCATAGAATTAAAGTTTAGGTTGGACATTAGGAAAGACGTCTTAACTGTCAGAGTAGTTAGGATAAAACTGGTTGGGGAGATTATGGAATCTCCATCATTGGAGATATTTAAGAAAAGGTTGGATAGACATCTAGCAGGGATGATCTACTTGGTGTTTGGTCCTGCCATCGGGGCAGGGAACTGGAGTTGATGACCTCTCAAGGTCCCTTCCAGTTCTAGTATTCTATATTGATTCAGTGTGATGAATTCTGCACACAAAAGTATGTGTATAAAAACCAGTGTCATCATGAACCAGTGGTTCAAAGTGTATACATTTTTATCCTATTTGCTGGCTTTTCTACTGTAATATTTGAAACTTTCATGGGTTTATTTTTTCAGAACATATCTTACTGTCCCATAAATAATAATTAAATTATTGGCAAAAACTTCTTAGGGAATCAAACCAACATATAATTAAGTCAATGGAAAGTTACTGTAGACTATCAGAGTCACTGTTTACTATGCCCAGTCATTAGGAGGCATGCCATAGCAAACTCTGAATAATTAGTAACCTCTTCCAATAATCACTTCAGCCCTGTAGTGGTTTGCCTGATCTTGTAACTCAGTCCTCTGGCCCCTAATCACTTGGCACGGTAGCAGATCCAGGACTTGTACACTTTGTAAAAAATCTTTGGCCCCAAGTCTTGGCCCCTTGGTCCTTATAATCTCACATTTTAGGGCTTTCAAAAGTCTTTATTCTCGGATATCAGGAGATGACATCACATCACTTACCTGGTGTGGTAGGGAGCCTCCCACTCCTCTGAATTCTAAGCCCAGGGACTCTGTAGTGGACAGGCAAGATGTGTCACTTCAGACCCAATGCCTGCTACCTCTCCTGGATTTCTCCAGATCTCAGCCTATTAGAAAGCCTCTCTAGGTTCACCCTCCTTTCATGATCAGGACTCACAACACTCTCCTCTGGAATCTCCCAGTAACTTACAAACCAAAACTACTAACAAAACAAATTCTGCCCTCCTCAGGCTTGCCCTTTCATCACTCCGTTTTCCCTGCTCTGTTCCTCAACTGAATGCCTCCCAAACTCTCTTCCTGATAGTTGGGATACTGCCCTTTTATGAGGGCTCACCACAGGCTGCTTTCTTTTGCCTTTGGCCTCTTGCCAGACTTCTCTATTCAAGAGGAAATCCTCAGGCCAACACTTACTGGCCTTGCTTCTTGAGACTGGCATGACCAGTACAAACTAGTATCAAGAGAGGAACTGTAGAGTCTTGCCCTACAAGCTTCTTCTTGCTTTAGCTTCCTCTCTTCATACTAACCACTCTGCTCCATCTCCAGCGGGGACTCATCTTTAATTGGGCCTAGCACAACTTCCAGGTGCACTGATCCTATTTTTCTGCTCCATGTAACTCTTTCGTCACCTACACGGGGTGTACACCCCAGCTCAAACATTTAAAAAAAAATCAAACCAACAATATTCACCTCTCCAGTATTGTGCTACTACATCATTGCCAGTGCTGAGACACTCATCCAGATCCATACAATGCACTTCTTGCAGGATATTGCCCTGAGTACATGGAAAGTGGGGAAAGGATGGCTGGGCCTGAACAACAGAAGCTCACCACCTATTCCCACCCTGAAGTCTGCCCACACTTTGCCACTTTCTCCCAAGGTCTGGCCCACATTCTGCCTCCATTCTGCTATGGGCTCCAGCTTGGCTTCACTATAGTAGGGGCGCTGCCACCTCTCTCTGATCCCTCCCCTTAGGGGCTCCCCCCAATCACCTGCACCTTCCTGCCCTGCCACTCTTTAAGGCGCCCATGCCTGCTTCTCTCCACCCCCTTTCCTGAGAGCCTCCCTCCCCCAGCCTCTTGCATCTCTCTGACTCACAGGCAAAGAGGCATGAGCAGTGGGTGGGCAGTGGAGAAGCAGGAGTGATGGGTAGCTTTGGGGGAAAGCTGAGGAGAAGTGGGAGTGATGAGTGGGGGTGGGAAAAGGCAGAGTGAGAGCAAGGCCATAGGTGAAGTGCAGGATGTAAGACCTCAGGGCAGAGTGCAGGTAGAGCTATGGCCAAGCTGCCCTTTTGACTGCAGCACTTCACGGCCTATTATACCTGCTGCCCATGATGGCACCATCCGTCCCCTTATCAGGCGTATGGAACGATTTGTGCAGATCCAGGGATCGGCAGGGGCGAAGCAGAAAACAGGGCGAACAGGGTAAAGAAAGGAGCTCGATGGACAGACAGTTTTTCCACACCAGGAACTAGTCACCAAAAATGACTCAAGTTCCAGGCTGTTTTAAGATTTCCTGCTTGGTCTCTGCCCCCTGCACGTGCCCTGGGGAAGCAAGCCTTCCTTAAAGTGGGATCCTGTAGCAGGAAAGAGAGGGAAAGCACCGGGAGCTTTTGGTGTCTGGATCATTGCAGAGCTGCATGCTGCACTCCTGCTTCTTTAGCAAATGTAGAGGATCTCTTCCCCCTTGCTCCCTCCAAAGAAACTAGGGGGAGAGTTTTGTAGAGAAGTTCACTGGAATCATTAGGAAGCCAATGTAGCCATCTGTGAATTTTCCCCACTAGCTAACATTAGCTGGATCTTCAGTTTTACTCAATCCTTCAGTTAAATTAGAGTTACCTAATGAAAAAAATGATCCAAGACTTCAGGATTAGATACTAGATAGATACATTGGAATGATATCCAAGTAGCACAGGCTTAAACAAACATGAGAATGGCATCTGTGCTTCCTAGCAGGTCACTATTTGTTAATCATTATTATAGAATATAATGGCAGACTGCAATCTTTTGAGTGAAATCCTAGAGGCTTTTTAAGCAGATACACAAATGGATTCTCTGCAGGACTTAGAAATATTTCACTGTCAAAATGTATGTATCCAGGTTTTTTTTGCACAAGAATATATTTTTGGAATATATTCTTTATTTAACTTGCTTGACAATGTATTCACAACAATGTATGGATTTCGGTATAAAATTATGAATATTTTATATTACTTTCCCTATTTAGATAATCAAGAATAGCTTTTTCCTTTCTTTTTGTGCTTCACAAATATAAATGCAAATTTACTAGTAATCCTCTATTTGGTTCCCGGTTATAGGTTTTTTTTAAATATACTCCTGTATTTAAAATAGCACCTGATTTTTGAAGCTGTTAACACACCTATATCCAGTAGATGAACTACAGCTTTATAATTAATCAAATCTCATCATTTTATATATTTAGAGGACATGTAATATGCATTTTCCTGGACCCATAAAACTATTTTAAAAATTTATATTGTAAGCATGCCACAAAAAGAATACTTTAATACTGAAAATGTTTGTTAATTAACATATGCATATTTTTCAGTAAGTTGGAACCAGAATGAGAAATCTCAAACTGTGAATATAAATTAGTAAACTCTTGTATTTATTCTAACATCTTTTTTCCTTTCCTCACAGAGTTTGTTAATAGTTTTTGTATAACAAACTATCCATATTTTAAAATGCAAATTCAATTCAGGTAGTTTCCTCTAGATTCAGCTATATTTCTAACCCTTGCAATGCGAACTCTGAATGAATGAAATCTCTTACCATTGCAATTCAAAATCTGTAAATCTGTATAAAAGACTTTTTCCCCTACTAGCAATGCTAGTCCTCCCTCCCGCACCTCGAATATGATAAAAAAACATAATGAAAAATGTAAATTGCATGTGAAGACTGAACAGGAAGAGCAGATGTTTTTCCTTCATTTGACTTACTCAGAGATTTTTGTAAAAAAACACAATCCTTGCTTAATATTCAGATATACACAATACCTAGTCTCTTTAAGTTAGTTTATTATTATTCACTAATTTGGTACTTAAATCTTCAGACCTTACAAAGACAATACACTGTTGATTTCAATGGGAATTTGCCAACTTACAGATTTCACAATTAGTGTCTTGATTTTTAAGTATCTAGGTAAATCCTCAGCTGCTCTTGAGCAAGGGCTGAAGTGGCTGGTATGTAGGATGGCAAAGGCTGCTATAAAATGGGGTAGGCTGGTGGCCCAACCATTCCCATAGGCAATTTAGAGCATATTTTAAGATGTTTTGTCTTGTCCCAGCAACTATAATGTCCCAAAAGCCATTATGCCAGAGGAGAACATTGAGTACAGTGGCTCCAATCATGCTCCTGGAGCCAGAATCTGGCTCACTCACTATCGAAGTTACTCTTTTGTGTATTTCCCATACCAACTTGTATCTCAATTACTCAATCTGTTCCTTTAAAAGTAGTGAATATTATATGCCCAGTTTCACTCAATTATACCAGTACTACTGCATGGAGCTCAGTTGCATACCTTAGCATGAATGGAAGTAGCATAGAGATATATTTTATAATCACAAGATTAGAATTATCATGGAGACATGGAGCCCTTATTTATGGTCATTAACTGTTTTAATAGCAGATGAGGTGAATTCAAATAATTGATTTGGATCATCTAGTTCTTCATAAAATGTGGTGCTAGTTTAGCTCTAACGGTCATATAGCAGGGGCCTTATCATTAGGGCTATATCTAGACAGCAGGGCTATTTCAGGATACTGGAAGTATCCCTAAATAGCAATTCTGTGTCTTTAAACATGCCCATTATTTCAAAATATATTTGGAAATAATGGGAACGCTATTCCTATATCCCTGTAACCCACATTCCATGAGGGTTAAGAGATTTGTCAGAATAGCACTTTATTTCAAAATTTGGTGCTGTGTACACATAAGCTATTTGGAAATTACCTCAAAATAAGCTATGCAATTTGCATAACTTATTTTGAGGTAGGATCTATCTACGCAGCACGCATAAGTGGTAGCCACTCTAGTGGGAGTTATGCCTTCAAACTGATGGGAACATTTTGTCCAATATTTGTATTTAAAGCTTTTTTTCCCATAAAGATGGATTGTGCAGCACAAAGGACTTCTCGCAGTTCATTTCTTATGCTAGACCATTCATAAAAAAGTTGACATCATTCCTATGGAGATGGTAAACTGGAACCATATGTACTACCACTAGCATTTGGATTTCTCTCAGCAGAAAAATTGTGATGAAGGGGGATCAGAGAGAGGAGGCAGAGACAGGTCATGCTAGGAACTGAAGTTCATCTTTGTTCATTCTTGACCCACAAAAAAGGGGGAACATTGCTCTAGCTGTCACACCAAGATTTCTTGAACCATCCCTGGCTGAGTACGTCAAAGAGAGAATTAAACTGAAACCTTAAAACATTTCTTCTCTTCAAATGCAGTAACATGTATTTCCTAAGAATTGTTTTGGAGGTCAATGTGTGATTCTCTCTGGCCCTTGTATTCTTTATTACTTTCTTAAAGACAATAGAAACATCAAAATATTTTTCACAGATTATGTTTGGGATTGTTCATTTTTCCTTGCTCACTGCCCTCCCTTGAGTGAATTCTAACATTTTTGTGGATACATTTTGCAAAATGACAGCTAAGTATACTTGAAGGTAAAAACTTGAGTCTTCCTGACCTACCAGTTGTACATTTCAATGTCATTGACACATTATTCCAAGAGCAATTCACTACTAAAAAAAGGTTCAAACAAATTATTTGCTCAGTATAGGGATAATTGGTTGAAATGGAACAGTCTGAGTTCATTGGAAAAAGAGTAGATGATCCAGTGGCCTCTTTTGGTTTTAAACACCTCAGGAGTTATGCGTGGGGTGGACTGAGGAAAGGCGCGAATTGCCAGCGATGCCAAAGAAGTGGTAACAGTAATCAAGATATGAGAATGAAGTCCTGAAGTTTTGTTCACTAGAATTCCTGTGAAACAACATTCAATAGCCCAGCTTGTGGACCAGCTTGCACACTGGTACAAGGGAGTAAGCCCTTCCCCCTTACTTGCGGTGTGGCTAATTAGTGCAAGGAGTAACAGAGGGGGAGGGTAGCAGCCACATTGAAGGTACTCATTTCCCCCATCCATGCACGTGGTTGGGGCTGAGATGACTGAGGAGGCCACAATGCAATGCAATGCCTGGTAAAGTGTGCTGGAGGACACACACTACACCAGGAATAACCCAGGCACATGTTATTTGCCTCACAGAACAAGGGGAAAGTGGGAGGCAGCTTATGGCTCCATTTCAGAGCCTCTGCAGTACTGACACAGAAAAACAACTGGGCTCGATAGAAATAAAAAATAACAAAATGAAGAATTTGTTGTTAGACAAAGCATGAGAGACATGCAAATCAGAAGGGAAAAGATTCACTAGTACATACACAATACCAGCATTTTCTGCTATTTGTTCTCAGAAAAGCAGCAACACTTATGTCATGGCTCCTTCCCCACTCTGGCATGATAAATGCAGAAGTGGAGGCCAGCAGAAGTACCCCAAAACCTTATCTACCAGGCTTTGGTGTAAAACTTCCCCCAAAATCTTAACCTAGATTTTGGGAATAAAATCTCCGCTGCCACCACCCAAATATTCTAAAGAAATTAGGGAGAGACTACGTGGGAAAATCTCACCCCTAAAGTACAAACCAGGACACAAAAATTAACCAATACCAGGTTAATAAAAAGAAAAGAGAAAACTTTTTATTATCACCACAATATTCCTGTTGCAAGCATAATAACTATATGGAAAAGTAACAAAATAATATATGCATGGAGAAACTCCATGGGCCTAGAACTTAGTTACAAAAGAAAGCCAAAACATC
>JANRFK010004149.1:149910873-149923018 GCA_030068395.1 Apalone spinifera
CCTGACTCCTTCAGTTGCTGTAACAGAACCAAGAACAATTTAAAAGAACTTCAGACCGTCATAAGGGACAGATATAGGGAGAGCTTGAGTGTTTTGGATCGTGTCGCTTCCAGGGGACAGATCCATGGGGCATCTCTCAGTCTTCCCTAGACTGCCCACTGCGAAGGGATCCTATATCCTAGCAGCTAAAATCTGAGATGTAATAAACTCTCCCTGTAAACTCTGGGGCATCTGTCAGCCTGTTGTCTGCCCTCCATGACCGGACCCCGGTCCTAGCGGTAAAGGCACAGATGTTAAACTTCTCGGGACCTTGTCTCTCAGCAGTTAAAGACTTGTGTGTAACACACACACACTGCCCTGACAATCGGCTGACAATATGATAAAGGTATATAAAATCATGAGGAGTGTGGAGAGTGTGGAGGGCCGATAAAGAAAAGTTAGTTATTAGTTCCCATCATAGAAGAACTAGAGGACACCAAATGAAATTAATGGGTAGCAGGTTTAAAACTAATAAAAGAAAGTTCTTCTTCACACAGCGTGTAGTCAGCCTGTGGAACTCCTTGCCAGAGGAGGCTGTGAAGGCGAGGACTATAATAGAGTTTAAAGAGAAGCTAGATAATTTCATGGAGGTTAGGTCCATAAAAGGCTATTAGCCAGGGGATAAAATGGTGTCTTTGGCCTCTGTTTGTCAGAGGCTGGAGAGGGATGGCAGGAGACAATTCGCTTGATCATTGTCTTTGGTCCACCTTCTCTGGGGCACCTGGTGCTGGCCACTGTCGGCAGACAGGATACTGGGCTAGATAGACCTTTGGTCTGACCCAGTACGGCTGTTCTTATGTTCTAAGCCTGGGATATTTAAATCCCAGGCTTCATTTGCAACTCCGCTTGCCCTCATTACCCTACCTAGCTCAAACTAACGAGCTAGTGTAGACGTATCCATAGAGTCATACAGTTTAGGTGTCCACATCAGTTTGCGACAATTTGGTAGGCACCTACCTTATTCTTCAGAAAACAGCTGGAGGAGGAGGAGGAGGGATGTGTTGCCCACCTTTGTCAAGTGATTACAGCAACTGTATGGTATGTGGGAGGCCAGATTCAATTTGCTTCTCCCTGAAAGGGAGAAAGATGGGAGACTTCTCTTGAAGTCCCTCTCTGAGCTATATGATAACTTGATATGGGGCTCTACCACTCTCCCCTATGGGAGCTGTTGTACAACATTTAAATACTTAAAAGGGTCCCTGGACCCGGAGGGACTGGACCCTGAGTCTTCCCCCATCCCAGATGGGTGCGCTGACCAGCGGATGAGAGTGAGTTAGTGTCTCTCATGTGTGCATGCCCAGTGACTAAACTTCAAGGAGGAGGAAATGAATACGGATTTCCCACAGTCCAAGCTCTAGCCAGTGGGCTAACGGTACACACCACCACCACTGTCAGATTTTACAAGGGATCGGATATAAAACAGTGGCAGATTTAGCATTAGTGAGGCCCAGTACCCAACTTCATTTTACCCATCCTCCTCCCTCAGAACCCAGCCAAGAAATTCTCTTTTATTCCTCCTTCCCTCACATTTTTCATTCTTTTCTTTTTCCATCCACCTCCTTTAAATAATAGGAAGCAAATGAAAATAAAGTGAGGTACCTTAATTGTTTTTGTAGTCTAACTCTCCCCCTGCTCCGACCACTTCATAATTGCCAAGAGTCTCAGTAGATCTCTCCAAATGTTGTTTGTACCATTAGCAAATGATTATATAGTACTTTGGATAAGAGCACTCTATTAAAAAAAAAACCCTAATAAACTTTCCTGAGTCCACCTGAATGGAGTTTTCGGAGCACAGTTTAAATACTTCTGGTGTAGATAACAGCTTGTATTTGTATTACACTGATGTGAAATGTATAAAAGTAAAAAACATAGGTAACACATGAATGGAAAAATAAAAATTAAGTTTCTTCACAAGAAGTTATTCAATTTGAAAATATACACATATTCAGATAGTTCCCCCCCATGCTTTTTCTTTACAAAATCATCAATTAAATCATCATAAATAATATTTGTAAAGAGGAATCTTCAGTTGTCAATATTGTGAAATCTATCAATATTCCTGTCACTATATGGTTCCTTTATCATTACATTTTGCAAATAGTTTTTAATATTTTCAATACAGAAAAATAATGTTGAGCAGAGGCATTTGTGAGAGGTAATGTTAACTTATTTTCAGAATGGTTTCGACATTAGGAAAGGTTGCTTGCAAATCATCACATACAAGTCTATACAGCTCAGCTGGTGATTTTGAAGCACAGACCTCATCACTTTTGATAAAAATCAATGTAATGTTTCATTTCATCTTTAAAAAGAATTGTGTCCACATCCTCTCGGTAGACTTCACTTAATTTCCAACTGTCATGCCTTTTAGCATTTTCATCCATACTTCTGTCAAACAAACAAAAAAAAACCCACAAACATGCAAAAAGAGCTATAGAATTGTGTGTGCATTGATTGTTTTATTATTTTCCTCAGCCTAACATATGGGAGGGGCAATAAAAAAAACCAAAACAAACAACAACAACAAAAAACCACCATAGCCTTGCAGAACAACAAGCAATTGATCAAAATCACATTCTCTGATCTCTTGTTCGGGCCAAATCCTGTTCCCATTGAAATCAAAAGGAGTTTTGCTACTGAGTTCAATGGGAACAAAGTCTTTGACATTTGGAGAGGAACAAAAAAAATCTCAGAACACATAATCTGACTGCTAATAAGTTCTAAATAAAGACATTCTGAGTACAGAGTCTTCATTGGTTGCATTGGAGGAGGGAAACATTATCTGTGGCTCTAACATCATTGTGAATTACACTGTAGGATTATAAATGCATTTTAAAAAGGTCACCATATGTTTTTTAACTTAGTGTATCATAATTACTTAAGACATCATTGGCACATTTCTCACTGGCACTGAGATTATGTTGCTGTTTGTTAGAGTGTAATTCTATGATACAAAAAAATTGAACAGTGCAAAATAGTCAAGCAGCACCTTAAAGCCTATTTACCAGCATAGAAAATTATTCACAAATGAGCCCTTATAAACCAAGTTTCCCTCCATCACTCATTTTCCACCTCTCACATACACACCTTACAGTCCATGTACCACACCAACCATCCCTTATGCAGAAGTGTCTTCATACAGCTCATCCAGCTCCTGCCAATATTGTCCCATAGCTGGTCAAATGAGGTCACACTTTCTCCACAAGAGTAAATCATTTTGCACTACAGGAATAGTCTACACCCCTTCCCAAACCAGGGAGCCAGACTAGGATGAGATACCCACATAATGTGTGGTTATTAGATCTGTGTGTTACCCCTTATACTCCAGTGGGTTGTGCCCACGAAGCTTCATGATACCATCTACATGTTGTGTTAGTCTTTAAGGTGCTACTAGACAATTTGTTGTTGTTTAAGTTTTTCCTGTTACAAACTAACTCGGCTACCCCTCTGATTCTTTTTACTGTTTTTTTTTTTTTTAATCACTAGAAAATGTACCTGGCATTGTTCTGCTCCTTAAAGAAAGAAAAACAAAATTGAGTTAAATCATGGTTCTGAGGTGGGGCTGAGGAGGAGAGGTTCACTACGCAGGCTGCCCAGAGGAGAGAGGACCCCAGCCCTCTCTTATCACAGCAGCTTGAGGCCAGGTGATGTTCACCAGAAAACTAATGATTTTAAAATAAGCTAGCTTTCAGGCCCGTTCCCAAATCCACATCTACTGTTGGGAGTTATTAGGACTTCCCCAAGGACTAGGACAGACAGATAAGGTAAACTAACAACAGAATTTATTAAACAAACAAACAAGGTAAGTATCAACAGGAATAAGATAGGACTCCACACAGAAAATAAAACAAAACAGGCTTGACTGCAACTTAAGGTGAGTACCAGGTAACTCAGGTGACTGGAGGAAGAACGTCACAGGGACAATACCATGTCTCGCAGCTTGGGACCCTCATGGCAGTGCCTGGATGCCAGATTTCAGACTCAGTCTCAGTCATCTGGAACAGCTGCAGGATCAGAACAGCAGGAACCTCCCTTGGCTGGATCTCTTTGGCATAACAAACCCTTTTTCCCTGCGCCGTTGTGGGTGCAAGTGTGTCCGAGCCAGAGAGGAGTGACAATGGATATCATCCTTGCATGCGAGTGTATCTCCCACAACCTCAATACCTAACATGCCTGGACCCTGGCATACACGTCTGAATGACTCCTGCACTCTGCCACTCAGATGGGCAGCCCCGGGCAAAGCCAAAGGCAGCTCTTAAGTAACCTGCTGTTACCAGGCAAACTATGATCACATGTCTGCTGGGTTTCCTGTCAAAACACAGAAAGGGCGGGGAAAGGAGGGAGAAAAAGGGTAGCCAAAATGGAGTCCCTGTTGTTGTTTAGGCTCTCAAAATGGCACCTGTGCCCAAGATGACATTTCAGAGAATTTTAACTCTACAGTGAGAAATGCCTTTCCATGGCTACTGTAACTCCACTAGGCACAGCTGGGGCAGGGAAAGTGTGTGTGTCCCCCTCCTAGAGCAGGGGTCCAGGTTCATCTGCCCACTGCACTCCCCAGCCAAAGTGAGAAATGGAGCAAATGCCGCACTTTCCCCCTTGCTTCCTGACAAAGAGGAACAGCAAAAATGTTTCTGTATGAATCAAGCGGAGGGAGCTTCAGACAACCCTCCCCCTGGCCCGCTGTTCTTAAACAGCACCTGGGGATGGGATGCTTAGGGTTGGGGCAGTCCCAGATGGGGATTGCACCCCCAGCTAGCCCCTTTTACCTGCCTGGTGAGTGCTTTTATCTGTATGGTTTTATGAGAAGTATTCCATTCTGGCACATCCTGTTTTCCTTACACAACTGAACTTTTACCTTACTTTAAGTTATAAGAAGAAGTTGCGTATCCAATTTGGCGGTTCCAGCCCTTACTATTTAGGAGGCATTCTTGAACAGACAGACAAACAGATGCACTCACAAACACACTCTCTCAAATATGTAGTAGATATTAGTTTGAGGGTCTTGGAAGATGCCAGACAGACTGACAACAAGGAGTCTGAAATACACAGGTACAGTGCCACACCAATGTGCCTCAATCATGAGCTGCAAGGACCATGTGCATGAGGCAAAAACGATTGTTCAGGTTCAATGTCCATTCAATCCTTGGCCTTTTTGGCACCATGTTAACAAACTGTTGAGTTTGCAAAGAGGGCAATTGCTCATTTAGACCTGTAAAGGGTCATGAAAAGATGGAAATATTTTACCACCAACAGCTTGGCATAATTTAAACTGGTGATCTTCTGGGTAGAAAATCTTAATGAGTTGGATTATCAAGAAAATGCCTAAATCAGTTAAGTCCCAACTTCCATTGATTGTCAGTGGGAACTGGGGGACTAACTCTCAAGAGGTTTATTGAAATGCCATGGCCCTAAGCCAGTCAGCTCAGTTAGACCTTCCATCCTTTTGCTTGTTTCTTCCCCACCAAGATATGCATAGGCAGAAGAATACATAATGGCCTCAACAGCAGCAGTGTTTGAGTCTTTGTCCTCTGGACTTTCTTTTATTCATTCATTCATAAGCAAAGGATTCCAAAGCAAAAACATACCCCTCAGAACAGGAGGTCTGAATTGCCAGATGTCTTCCAAGCTACTTAGCCAGAACCACAACAGTCCTTTCTCCTTTAAATGTATTGTATTTCCTTGTACATCCAATCATCTATGCAACAAGTTAGGATCTGATGAATCCCTCATGTGCTGAGGCTTGTTAAGATGTATGAAACACACAGTATTCTACATCTACCGATAACTTCAAAATAAAGAAACCCCAAGGCAGACTGGCATATTTATTTACTAGATTTTACTTAAGGTTTTTATGTGCCCCCCCCCCCCCCCCCCCCCCACCAATATAGAAAAAAAAAATCTATGCCACAACATAACATTTTTCCCTTACCCAACATGTATTCACCTCAGCTGAAGGTTTACATTAAAGACACTTTATTTACTAATTAGTTCAGCAGTTACTTATTACATTGAAATTTAAATGTACTAATCAAATGTTTATTTTGAAATCATGCTACATTAATGCTAATTAGTGATGTATTTATTGCTTTAGGGATTACATTTAAATTTAAATGCTCTAGTTAAAAGTTTGACAGTAAATTGCACCTAGCTAGTTAGGGAGGTACTAAAGTATTGGCTAATTTCAAATCCCATTACAACAGCATAAGTATGTTATGTGTGTTAAACTGATTCTGAAGAGGCACTGTTTTTATATATCACTTAAAGCATGAGGTGACTCATGATGTGAATGTGATGATACATAGGTCTTATACAATGGCTGAAGAATTAGATGAAGCAAAAATGGTTCTCTTAATCAGACATTTCTTGTCTCTGATGTAACTCAATGAAAAGACTTTACAGACATTGTCTCTAATCAATTTAGATAAATAAATGTTACAGATTCAGATTATATTTCAGTAGTGCTCAAAGAGACTGATAGGGACTAAATGCTGTCCATACATATAGTAGGATTCCTACGGTTAAATCTCAGGTTGCTTTGAATAAGGAAGACCAAGAACTTAAAACTTGGACTATCACATCCCAGGTGAGTTTACTAACTTGTGTAAATGTGAGGGAGAGCTCACTCTACACTATACTCACTCCCCAAATCCTGGGCCAGAAGCATATAGGGCTAAATCAGAAATTTCAGTTTTGACCAAATGGCATTTTTTAAAAAACAGGAATCCCCAGTACTTTGTTTGTTTAATTTTTTCTTGCAGTAGTGCACTGGCCAAGCACACATTAATCCAAGGATCAGTGATCACAACAGTGACGCAGAAGGAAAGGGATGTTACTCCTTGAGACATCGAAGTTCCAAGCCTTAATATTCCTATTTTAAAAGTTATCAAATTCAGGAATGTTTTTCCTCCCACATATGAACATTAAATTATATCGAAGTACATCTCTAAACTATTTGTCTAAGAAGTGACTAAGTATTTACCAAATATACTCATTCATAAGACAACTTTTTTTGGAAAAAAATCCCGCTATGTAGAGCAGAGGTCGGCTTATGAATGGATTCTTCCAGGGCTGCACAAAGGAATATGTGCTGAAGGACTTGTTAGCTACTAACAGGGAGCCTCTCAGCTGAGAGCAACACAACTGATAAAATCTCAACGTTAAAGTGTTAACTCTTCCAGGCAGCCTGCAAATCCTTCACCCCATTCCCTTGGCTCCAGAAGTGTTAAAATGTCAGTGTTAAAGTGTGACTTGCTAAAAGCTCAGCTGAGAGTCTCCATGCTGAACCTGATCCTGAGGAGCTGGGACTGGACATCTGTACTCTAGATTTGGCTTATAAATGGGTCAGTGACTTTTTACCACTTTTTCCTCTAAGTTTGTGGGGGGTTGGCTTATAAACAAATGGGCTTATGTTTGAGTACATACGGTAGATCTACAGGCATGATTTCTTCAGGAAGCATAGAAATCTTCTCATCACACACGGTGTCTTGATGACTGATGGATTTATTTTATGACATATCCCTTACTTTGATGTTAGCTTGAGTCATAAGTTTCAGTCACTTTTTAATAACTGTCAAGTTCCACAGGCCTCAGTAGCAGGGATTTTGTTATTTCCGTCATCATCTTACAGAACTGTGAGGCAACATGTTTGAAAAACGATCAGACATCACAATGTGACCTTCAAGCATTTTGTTTTCCTAGAAAACTGCAATAATGCAAAGCCATTGCCAAGTTCTTCTCCTAATACTGTATCATCCAGGGACATGCCCTTTTTGTTTTCATAAAACAAGTTGCCACTGAGCTTTACATTGGCTGCCAGAATTTTTCATTTTATAGTAAATTGAGCAATAAATATTATGAGCTCAGCCTTTTAAAGACTCTTCTCTAAACTTTTGTTGATGCTAAAGTAATAATACTTTGCATTTGTATAACGCCTTTCCACCCAAAGTGAATTTTCAAGTCAGACACAAATAGAGCCACTGCTGGGGCAAAGAGGTTGAGTCAGATAATGCTTAACATATCACACAATAGCTGAAGTAACTTCAGTCAAAAATACTAGAACTAACAGCAACCATTACCAGAAGTACCAGGTTATCTTTAACATCCATGTAAAGCAGACAGGACCTCAGTTCTGAAAGACCCATTTCGAAAGATTTTATTGAGAGCAGAAAGAGGAAGAAGTGGCATTTTAAGAGACATTAGCTAACAATTGTACAGAAATAATCCACATTGGCAAAAATACCCACATAGGCAAGAGGAAACTATTTCAATGTTTCCTCCCTCTGCCCCAACCATCAAAAACATAGGTTGGTCTTCATAGCTGCTCCACCAGTAAAGCCATGTAAGAGCAGTGCGGAGGTCCCTTATTTCAGTTCTTTAATCATAGCAGAAAAGAATATTCTAAACCAGAAATTTAAGTTGAGAGTAAGTTCTCAGTGCCTTAGTCAATTAAATAGGAGCTATAGCTAATGCATTGGGAGCTGCATAGCTACAAGGAATGAGGTATAACTTATTGAGTAGCCTAAGTCTGCTCTAACTGAGCAGACACCAGTGAAGATAGAAAGACGACCAGTGAGCACTCTGATCTGTGAGCTGCACTTTCTTTCAGCTCTTTTGCAATCTTTCCCTCTCTCTCAGTCCATTTGTTCAAGAACTCCTCCTAAACAGTAAGAGCTGGACCCACCACATTTGGTATGCAGCTTCCTTTTATCATAACTTAAAGCAATGTCAGAATTTGGTAATGCCAGGAAAATGGGATGTGACTGGAATCTGATTGTTTTCCGTAAGACAGAAAAGGAAGGGTCAGAGCAGGAAGAGTTATTTTCTGCAATGACCATTGGGGGAGTAGCGAGTGCAGGAGACAGTTATATTGTAGAGTGACCACACAACTAAGAGTGGCCAGCTGGGGCTCTTTATGTTGCAAGGCACCAGCCTAAGTAAGTGGCCCCTAGCCCCAAAGCCTCAGACCAAATCACTCCTTCTAGCCCTTGTCTTCAGTGCTGGATGAGGGGAGGAGCCCCACTGCTCAGCTCCCCCCCCACTCCTCCACCCAGGATGAGCCACCAGTCAGGGCTGGGCAGTGCAGCCCCTGCTGCTATGGTCCCCCTGAGAGGAGCTGCTAACTGTGGCCAGGCAGTACTGTTCTAGCCTCCTGGGAGGAGATGCTGGCAGGGCAGCACAGCCACATCTCCTCCAGGAGGAGCTGCCAGCCAGGGTTGGGCACTGCTGCTCTGACTCCCATAGGAGGGGTCACCATCGGAGCTGTGCCACATTTGCAGCTGCAGGTGGCTCCATAAATCTCCGGACCTCCCAGCCCCCTTCCCAGATTCTTGTACCCTCCTGCTCTGAGGCCCCCACACCTCCCAGCACCCTGCCCTGAGCCCTCTATCTCCTGCCCTGACCCTGCATCCCAAACACTGCCAGCCCCCCCACCCTGAAGGAGCTAAGTCTTCTAGAATGAAAATATTTTTATACACACACACACACACACACACACACACACACACACACAAAGAGTTCCTTTGTTTGTACTTTAACAGTAAATACTTGTATGTGTACATACACACAGGTATTCACTCTTAAAAGCAGAACCAAAAAAGGGGCTAATTAAACTGACTAACAATGCTTCTCTTTTACATGCTAGTTTTCACAGCTGATTAGAAAAAGATTAAGCTATTTCCCTCTGACATTTGTTTTCTTTTCTTCAACAGGTGTTAACATAAATGTGATTGTTCATAGAAAAGATGTCTTAAATAGTCTTCTTTGGGTCACCAACCTCATTCTCTTTCAAAATCAGCTTCCCCTGCATGATATCAGAGATCTTTGTTCCCAAAGAAGTAGGTCAGGTTTTCATTTCACTGGATAAGATGGCCTTGCTTTCTTATCCACTAATTTATTTCCAATCAATCCTATTTGAGTCAGAATGCATTAAGGTCAATTCCCACCAGTACTGCATTTTTAATTAAATACAGTGTCTACCAAATTGAATCTTGCCTTGCATTTGTTAATCATGATTTTAGTTCTTTAAGAGCTAACAGTTAATCTGAACATATGACTACTCTTTCGGGACTGTCATACTCCTAATGCAAATACTGAAAATAACTCCAAGGAAGAAAAAAATAGCTGCCCTGGGTTCTATGATTCTCTCAATCACTAGGAGTAGAGGAAATCAAGGCTCAGCTTTTGCCCACTTGATTGCCCTGCTCATGGACCCTGTTTTCCAATGAGTATTCACTAGGGAAATCTTATCTAGGTGACTGCTCTCTTGATGACCTAAAAATAGATGATTGATTGGATTCTCTGTTACAGTGGGCAAAGCTAAAACAACTTCAGCATGAAGTGGGTTGTGCCCATGAAAGCTCATACCACCATGTACTTGTTTTGTTAATCTTTAAGGTCTAGACTATTTGTTGCTGAAGTTTTTCCTGTTACAGACTAACTCGGCTACCCCTCTGAAGCGCCTGATAAGCACTGTTGGTCATGCCCACCAGGTGGGGCCTTCTCCTGATCCTACTTAAGTAAATAGGAACAGGATTTTATTCCTTAAGTGGCAAATAATATCCTAAAGTTTAAATTTTCCCAAACGGTATTGTGGTTCACCATTCAGATCAATGTATGGATAGAATTAATGAAAATACCAAACAGGTATGGAACAAACAAACAACAAATGGTCTAGTAGCACTTTAAAGACTAACAAAACATGTAGATGGTATCATGAGCTTTCATGGGCATAGCCCACTTCTCGGCAGTGCCGGTGCTTGCTCCAGAGCGCTATCTCCTGTTTAAAGGAAACAAATCTGCACAACCAAGGGGCTTGAGCAGTTGTTTTATGGCTAGAGCAGAGAGCTTTGTTTTCGTAAAGTCTCTCTTTGCCCATAGTTATTTTTATAACATGATGTATATCATGGGGTTTTTTTAGATCAGTCAAGACTTAAAGCTGTTTGGGAGAAAGCTAGAAAGGGACTCTTGTTAGTCACTAAGTTGTAAAGTCTGGAATGTCACTTGACAAGCACGATCAATTTCTAGCATGATCAAAAGTGTCAGCAGGGATAGGTTTTCGGGGACTGTAGCTAAACTGCCTTATCTGACCTGGCTGCAGGCTAGCTGCTTTTTTAGTTTCTCTTTATTCAGGTTGGATTTCCTGACCTTCCCACTGCTACACCCAAGCCTCTCTCTCATGCAGTTTTATTCTTCAGACATAAAACTTAGCAAAACCAACCAATAGTTCCACTGACTATCCTGTGCTACCACTCTGAGGCCCTTCCCTTAGCCCAGTGGTCACCAACCAGTCGATCAGAATCAACTGGTAGATCTTGGAGCCTTCGACAGGTGATCCTGACTGGTTTGGCCAAGAGACTATAGAGTGCCAGCTGCTCCCGGAACTGCTGCGCACCTCCTGCCTTTTGCCTTGGAGCTGCCTCCCACCCACCCCCAGGAGCCTCCTGCTTGCTGTGCAGGGCAGGGGAGGGAGAAGAGGGACTCCCCTGTCAAGGTGCTCCCTCTCCCACCCTGTATCCTATCTCCACAGAGCAGATAGGGGGCACAACAGGACTTGAGATAGAGTTTGCTAGCTGCTTTTGGGAGTGGTGCAAGGCCAGGGCATGGGTGAGTGTAGCCAGACATGAACCCCATCTTGTTTCCCCTTCCCCCCAGAGAGCAAGAGAAAGGCAGTCAGCCTTTGATGCCCTGGGAACGCAGGTGTGCTGCCTGTCCCTGACTCTACCATAAACAGAAACCAGACAGTAAATGGGCTAGCTGATAACCGAGGCCTCCTGCCGCCTGATGGCTAGCACCAGTAATTGACACGCCTGCACTGTCCCAGGAGAGGAATCTTCGCCCATCACATACTAGAAGTGCCCATTGTCTGCATCTTCTCAGGTGTGAATTGTGCTTTGCACCCTTCCTGGGAAACTTGGCATTCAAAGCCATTTTCCTAATTGGCCACTTGAGATTAGGAAGAAGCCTAGCTGACCCAAAGGGGTATAAAGGGGGGGTCTAGTAGCTCATCCCACTTGAGCTCCAATCATGTATACCTGCTGGCAGGTACTGATTGGCCCCCAAGGTCTGTGGGACGCCCAGCCTTGCCTACTTCTTCCCAAGGGATTGAGAG
>JANRFK010004149.1:149931131-149944675 GCA_030068395.1 Apalone spinifera
AAGCGGCTGATTTTCCGGAATAAGTGGGCCTGTGTAGACACAGCCTTAATGTATTGGAATGACAATAACCTGAGTGAATAAGGCCATCGTTGACTATTTACTTTGTCTGAAACAAGATAGTTTGTTAATGTTTTTATTGCGCTTTCATTTATAAGATTTAATTTCACAGTTTATTCCATGAGTAAGTGTTAAAAAAAGACAACATAATATTTTTAAAATAGGAGTAAAATACAAGCAACTGAATACATTAAAACTTATATTGTGATAAATATATATTTGGCAACAGCTTTGGGCATTTCCCTGCTAGGATCAGCTTCCAACTCCATAGATTCTTATGACAAACTGTAACTCAGGAACCTCTTATTACTCTAGGCCATTAAAAGATACACTAAAGCCAGATTCTACTTTACTTTTATGCAATGGGTAAGGGAAAGGGGGAGGTGAGGCGCAAGAAGGCTTCTTCCCCTCGTGCACTTCACACTGGCAAGGTAGGATTCTTGTCACTGAACTTGCTCAATTCCCCGAGTTCATGGACGCTCAGAGACTACTTCCTATTTCCTCTGTTCTTTTTCAGTATCCAAGAATTGAGGTGGCAAGGTGTGTGTGTGTGGGGGGGGAGGGACGGGGAGGAGGAGGGCGGATGAGTCTCCTCTGCCCAAATCTATCAGTCATTAAAGGAGCTAAAAATGGGCATGCAAACTCTGTGCATCTTGGAGCTCCAGAAAACATTTCCTGGTGTGATTTGGCTGTGCAACCCCTCCCCTGCCTTCAAGATACAACTGTATACTAAACTGATTAGAGATGGTAAAATGACAATACCATCAACAGGGCCTTAAAAAACCAGGGTCCAACAGTTGAAGTTTCAACTGAAAAGCCTTTATTGTTTTCTGAATGGTCTTTTTTAAAGCCATCAAATATTTATACCGTGCTTATTATGTATGTTCAATTAAAGGCCACAAACATTTAACTCTGTATAGAGAGATCAGATACATCATGAGTCATAAGAATGCAAACTTGGATCTCATTCAAAACACTTTGAAGACTAATAGTGTGCCTCATTCTATACTGAGCTGAGAGTGACCTCAGAGAGTAATGAAGTTAGGCTCCAGGACCTATTCAATGCTCAGACTCTATGCCGAGATTTACAGCAATAAGGCGAATTAGTAGGAACTGAATTGAAATCAGACACTACACACAGACCATTGACCAATCATCAGATAGTAGCAAACTTCAGTTACAGTTCAACTAGAGATCTACTAGTAAAATATTCATTTTAACCTCATTCCCAAACCTCAGAGCCTCCCAGTTTTCAACAGCCTTTTAAAAATAAGTATTCCCTCCTCCCGCCCCCTCAGTTCATGGAGCAGAGGAAGGAGTTTCCTTGCTAAATTTGTACCCAGGAAGAAGGGAGGAACTTTGAAGTCCAATTTCAAATGTTGAAAAGATACTGAACTCATATGCTAGCACCAATGTGTATAATTCTGGAGCCCAGATTTGTTCTACTGCAGCAACAGGCAACCAAAAATAGGAGGTGGGCCACGAGTGGCCCTCCATCTCAGTGGCTGCAGCAACCCATGATCCACCTGCAGCCCCATGGCTCCCCCCTTCTCCTTCCCCTTCCACATCCCTATCATGCACTGCGTCACCAGAGCCCCATACTTCTTACTACCCCCCCCCCTTCATCCCAACATTTCTGGAGTGTGTGAATTGCCTGATATGCACTCAGTCCTTGCTCTTCCCCATCCCTCCCAGAGCTTGAACTGCTAAGAACAGCTGATTCACAGCACTCTAGCTGTGAGAGGGAGGGGGAGGAGTAGGGACAGAGTATGAATCAGATGATTTGCAGTATTCAGAAGTACTGGGAGGCAGGGGGAGCAGTAGGAAGTGCAGGACTCTGGTTCCCCAGTGCGTAAGAGGCCCTTAGGGGAAGAGGGCAGACAGGGTGTCTGCAGGCCACAGGCTGCCCAACACTGGTCTTCCAGAAGATACTTTACAAAGGAGCTCTCCAGATTCTTATACTTATCAAAGGCAGTGGATGCAATGAAGGACAATGTGCAAGGGCTCTGTCCAGGTGCTGAAATATGAGACCTTACAGTGAGGGAGCAGTGAACCATAGTATTAAAAGTAGAAGCTGCATCAATTTAGTCAAGCCACCTGATTTATAAGAGGACTTCACCAGGAGCAATTGTCTGTCTTGTTAATGAGTATTCATAAGGAAACTCTTTAAAAATAGTATGCTCTCTTTAATGATTGGTAAAGTTTGCAGACCAGATGACTGAACTCTAGCACCTTAGTTTCACACAATGAACAAGAGAACACAAATGACTAGCTTTCCAAACGAGTCCTGAAACAACATATTTGACCATTACTCTATGATCCAGAAAGCTCAGTATGATCCATCCTCCTTTCTATACAGATTGGGAACTCCACTCTATCTTCTATATTGACTGAAGTTGGAATATCCAGATACAGTCTTTATAGTCACATTTATCCAATCCTCTCAAGTAAAGTAAAATACCTCAGAGGACCCCATTCATCAGATCAGTTTAGGTCAACAACAACAACAACAGAAAAAAAATGCATGCATCCTATTTATTGTGGAGTAGGAACATCATATATCTGTGGAATGTGTTACTTTTTTATTGGAATTGATAATATCCCAGACCTCTGGAAGATTAAAGTTACAATTAATATATAAAGAGTATCCCCATTAGCTGGATTGGGGGTGGGGGAGAGAGGAGTTTGACTGGAAAACTGCAAAATCCTAACTTGCTTTCCTCAGTTTTAAAAAGGTGCTTGTTTTTATAAATACAGCATTTTAATAATTTTGATTTTAATTACTGGATTTTTTACAAGTTTTTTTTCAGTAGATTTCATGTGGGCCAGGGTAATGCAGACTGCATCATTAGCTTTGTCTTTGACATAGTAGTTTTGCTAGATCAGGCAATAGTCAGGGAAATTCATCTACCAAGTCCTCTTTGATCAGTTAAGATACCTATGGTTCTCTGACTATATCCTTAGTTTATGAGTGAATAGCTGAATGACAGAGCTCCAGAAGAACACTACATTATACGATATGAAACATGCAGCAAGAGCCATAACACAAACCATGAAATTATGAGCTCTGTCATTTCCAAATGGATTCCAGTATCTTGGATTGAAACAAGCAGAGAAGATTGGCTATGAGAGAGAATTTCCATTTGTGAGTACTGATCCACAGCAGGAGCCTATTTACAGAGGAAATTGCTGTAAACATAAATGAAATAACTCAAACAAAAGAACTTTTCTATATTATGTCTACAAAGAGCTCTTATTCTGCTTATCCATATCATTACAATAATTAATATATTTATATGTGATAGGCATCTAGCAAGTTAAGTACCAGTAAGTGCCTACTCTGACAACTGTCTATTTACAATATCACAGAACAACTGACACTTGTATCAGTTTCTTGGCTCTCACTTCATAGGCTTGACAAGTAAAAAGCAGCAACAGCAAATCAAACTGAGGTTTCAAGACATGTTGGGCTTTCCAAAGGTATACATACACTTACTCCTGCCAACCACTCGTGTACCTTCATGCTTTGTCTTCAGTCAGTCAAAACCAACATCACTGTCATTGCACAAGTGATATACTACACACAGTTAAATGGATAACATGTGACTGTTGAGATTCTCATGGACACTATTGTCATGATTAGAATATCTGACAAAAAGCTCAAATTACAGGATACAGCTTTACATTGACATTTACAGTTGCCACTGCAACCCTCCCACAGTCCCCTCTCTCCCTCTGCCTCTCCAAAAGCACAACTCTTATCTGAAAAAGAGAAACCTATAACCAAGAAACAGTTGCTGCAGACTTCATGAAGTTCACTAAGGCAGTTTGTTAACCTGGAAAGTTCTCTGATTCTACACTCATGGGCACCAATGCAAAGTCCTATCATAGAGAATGATTCTTTTCACCACTATCTTAAAATTAACCCAAGAGATGTGACCCAAGCAAAGAAATAAAGTTCAGTTTTTTGGCTGCATTCTTCTGTATCACTCTCATTGCAGATGGATGGGCAATATTCAATAAGCAAATTATCTAGTTAATTATAAGCAGATATAGTCACTTTAACAATAGCTTAGGCCTCTATTTCTGGTTTTATTTGACTGTAGGTGTATAGCTAGAAAGAGAGAGAGAGAGATCTCTCATTGATATAGTCACATATTAAATGTGTAGATGCGCATGGTTTTGATGCTCACCTTGGTGTCTTACTGGTTATCTTCAGATTGATTACACAGTTGATTAGAGGAAAGTTTTAGTAGTGCTCAAAGCAGTATTTTTGTGGTACAGTGCTGAGAAGTTATATGCTCAATTATTTGAACGTCAATTTTGTATTTTTGTATACTGCTCTAGAAATGTACCTTATAATATTTCACTATGCAGAGTCAGCTATTGCTGTTCCTATAATTTGTTTCAAACATCACATATCTGTCAAACAAAAATGTGTTGTAATAAATGAAAAGTGTGTCTGTCTGTTACATTTACATTTAGCTTTGCTATAAATGCTGGACTCTCCCAACACCAATGGATTCAGTGTTAACACACACACATACACACACACACAAAAAAAGTCCTTCAGTCAGTCACTAGCTCAGCAAATAGAAAAAAGCCCATATATCATTTTTATAATCACAAATCCCCAGACTGATGGAATGTGCTCGGTTTCTCAATAAATGAGAAATTGTGTTTTAAGATTTTTAAGTTTCTAGAGTTCTAGAAATGCTTAAATTTAACCCCAATTTTTCAAGAAGTTACTAATGCAGGAGTAGGGTTAGGTATGGAATAGAATAGAATATTATTAGGACTGGAAGGGATCTTGAGAGGTCATTAAGTCCAGTCCCCTGCCGTCATGGCAGGACCAGTCTAGTACTGTCTAGACCATCGCTGATAGACATTTATCTAATCTACTCTTAAATATCTCCAGAGATGGAGATTCCACAACCTCCCTGGGCCATTTATTCCAGTGTTTGACTAACCTGACAGTTAGGAACTTTTTCCTAATGTCCAACCTAAACCTCCCTTGCTGCAGTTTAAGCCCATTGCTTCTTGTTCTATCCTCAGAGGCCAAGATGAACAAGTTTTCTCCCTCCTCCTTATGACACCCTTTTAGATACCTAAAAACTACTATCATGTCCCCCCCTCAATCTTCTCTTCTCCAAACTAAACAAACCCAATTCTCTCTGCCTTCCTTCGTAGGTCATGTTCTCTAGACCTTTAATCATTCTCGTTGCTCTTCTCTGGACCCTCTCCAGTTTCTCCACATCTTTCTTGAAATGTGGTGCCCAGAACTGGACACAATATTCCAACTGAGGCCTAACCAGCACAGAGTAGAGCAGAAGAATGACTTCTCGTGTCTTGCTCACAACACACCTGTTAATGCATCCCAGAATCATGTTTACTTTTTTTGCAACAGCATCACACTGTTGACTCATTCAGTTTGTGGTCCATTATAACCCCTAGATCCCTTTCTGCGGTACTCCTTCCTAGACAGTCGCTTCCCATTCTGTATGCGTGAAACTGATTGCTCCTTCCTAAGTGGAGCACTTTGCATTTGTCTTTATTAAACTTCATCCTGTTTACCTCAGACCATTTCTTCAATTTGTCCAGATCATTTTGAATTATGACCCCATCCTCCAAAGCAATTGCAACCCCTCCCAGCTTGGTTTATCTGCAAACTTAATAAGCGTACTTTCAATGCCAATATCTAAATTGTTGATGAAGATATTGAACAGAGCCGGTCCCAAAATGGACCCCTGCGGAACCCCACTTGTTATACCTTTCCAGCAGGATTGAGAACTATTAACTACTCCTCTCTGAGTACGGTTATCCAGCCAGTTATGCACCCACCTTATAGTAGCACCATCTAAGTTGTATTTTCCTAGTTTATTGATAAGAATATCATGTGAGACAGTATCAAATGCCTTACTAAAGTCTAGGTATACCACATCCACTGCTTCTCCCTTATCCACAAGACTTGTTATCCTATCAAAGAAAGTTATCAGATTGGTTTGACATGATTTGTTCTTTACATATCCATGCTGGCTGTTCCCTATCACCTTACTACCTTCCAAGTGTTTGCAGATGATTTCCTTAATTACTTGCTCCATTATCTTCCCTGGCACAGAAGTATATATAACTGTGTATATAACTGAGTGCAGGAACAAAAGCTTAAAAAAAGAAGACAATTTAGTTCCATTATGTTTCTATTAAAGTTGTTCAAGTTATTCAGTCACATGTAAATTATCTGGTGATCCAACCACAAATCCTACAAAAGTATCTGCTTTTCATAAAGTTCTCTCAAATAGTTTTTACAAACAGGTTTTTAGACTACATGGAGCTCACCTTGACTATCTGCTGTTTGCTATTTCCTCCCACACTCTGCTCTTTGGTTATCTGTACTGAGTTCTAAGTACCTCCCCAAATTTAAAGGTACATAATTAAAAATGTAAAATTTTCAAATGCTGTAATTCAGGATCCCACTCCTTCCAAATAGATTTTCCATTTAAAAGATGCTCCTACAAAAACTAAATCCTTCATCCCAATTTGTGGTGACAGATTAGTCACATGACATTGTTTCCTCTCCCTGAATGGATTTCTCTGAATTTAAAAAAAAAGTGTCATTACACTAATTAGCAAATATTGTTTAGATTTTAAACTAAAAAGCCTCTAAAAATTGACTATTGAAGTCTTGCCTTTGGTATTGCTACCTAATCTAGATACTAGGCAGAGACAGACAGACTGACACAGTTGCATTCAAATGCCTCTTTCCCTTCCAAGCAACATATGTCTATGAATTTCTCCAATGTCCACATGTCAGACTGTGACAGGGAGTTCTTTTCAGAGCCATCACACCAATCAAAAAAGAGAATTTGAAAGCAATTCTATTATAGAAGCCAAAATTGAATTATTACACTGTAGCCAATGAGGTAAAATGAAATGAGTGGAGAAAAGCCTCCCTAAAGCTTATATTTGAGAATCATGGAAGAGCCTAGTTTCAGCATCATTACACTACAGGTATATAAATAATAGCTGGAGGAAATTCCTACTGGAATACAGTATAATGGGTTTAAAGTAGATTAAACAGTTAAGAGCAGCAGGAGGTTTTTCACCAAAACATATGTTTTCACATCTATCTTTTCCTCCTAGGACATTTTAAATGACAAAAATGACCTAACATCTAGAATTGGAAACATTTCTGGAATGAGTAAATTCATTTTAGGGGCTACAAAGCTACCATGGGTCATGCTTTGAATCTATACATTTGCTGCCAGTTTTGAACTATGAATTCTACTTCCCCTTGAATCCCCTTCCCCATCTTGTTTTGTATCTAGGATGGGAATACAGATCGCTACACACGCCATGGTGTTTCATGCAGGAACCCATGCACGGTTCTCTTTGAAGGATCAGGGCCTAAACTAATGTAAGGTACCAGTTAATCACAGTGGGTTGAT
Organism: Apalone spinifera; assembly: GCA_030068395.1. Taxonomy (NCBI): domain Eukaryota; kingdom Metazoa; phylum Chordata; order Testudines; family Trionychidae; genus Apalone; species Apalone spinifera. The sequence goes on from JANRFK010004149.1 coordinate 149,938,634, forward strand.
CAAAGCTCTATATATACGACCATGGAAAATATTAAACTGAAGAGAATTTTAGCCTTTTAAATTACTAATTTGAAAGTGATTTCCATGCACAAAAGGCTAATGCAGTAATAAATGAAGCCATAACACATGACCTCTAATAAAAATGAATTGCATGTGGTAGAAAAACAATTTAAAAGGCTACTGTAAAGTGAACCCATTTATTTTCAATGTCTTAATAACAGTCTCACTTTAAATGATCTATTGATTTGCAAAGATATGCATTAAACCCCCTCTTGTGTTCTGTTCACAAAACCTTAGGACCAGACTGATTCTTAAAAACAGGAGATTTCTCATGTCAAAAAAAAACGAGTTTTCACCTTTAGATGAAGTTATATTAATGAAGAAATATGGTCTTCCTACAGCTTCCTTTGAGCAGCATTTCTTGGGCTTGCCATTTAGAGTTCAGATGATTTTGGCTGTGGGGGACAGGAAATACCCCCAATAAATTTCTCTATTTTTTATTTTTATATACTTAATGCATTTAAGAGAATAATTGTCTATAGTCTTATTTTTTACTTAAACCTGTGGTTTAATATACATTTATTTCTACTTATGTTTTTTTGAGGTGTTTATTAAAAGAGTCATGTGCAATGTGCCTGAATTAATATTGCTAATAGAACTTATTTTATTTCTAAAATCATATTCTTACTTTTCTTTTTACAAAAATCTAATATTCGTCAGGCCTGTTTTGCAAACCTGATGCCAGTTGGTGTATGAGTACAAACCAATACTAAGATTTAGTTCACTCAACAGGTCCCAGCTCCCTCTTAAAAATTTAGTGCATTCTTACTGGCAAGGAAAGCAATTGGCAATCTGCAATCTCCCTTCTCCTCCTCCTGTCCCCCAATCATTTTCAGGAGGTGCCAGTTGGTTTCTACCACAATTTTTCAAAAGTGGGAAGCTTTCAGTAGGTGTGGAACTAGGAAAATTCCATCCATTAGCATATACATTTTCCTAAATCTGCCAGAATGCACAGGGCTAAGTAATAAATGGCTTGACAAAGGAAGTGGCTGTTAGGAAGGAAGTGGCTGACATTAAAAGCCTAACAACAAGAATGGGAAATATTGTAGGGAAAGGTGGGAAGGCAGTATCTTGCCTAAACCCCCTTCCAGAAAAACCTTATACCATTTCCTGGATTGGTGTGTGTTGCCAGGGAGGAGAACATGCATCCCCTTTCTTCAGAAGTCACAGGATGGGGTACAGACCAGCTAGCTGCTCTTTAAAAATCACCAGATAGACTGGAAGGTTAGAAGACTAGTGGGTCATGCCCTTTCCAACAAACTAAAAATAGCAAATCCAAAGGGGAACACGTTAAGCTATCATGCAATGACCCAAGAGCATAAGTACCAGCCTCAGAGCAGACAGTTAAGAAAGAGGACCCACCCCCCTTATTGGCAAGGAGTTCTATGCTTCGATTTCACCAATCAGCCAAATGTAAACTATAAATATCTCATACACTAAAAAGAACCTTGCCCTGGCATCACAGATAGACCCTTTGGGCACACTGATCTATCTTGCATACGGGAAAACCTACATTTATGATAGATGGTTCCTTGCACTAAGGATCATAGCCATATTCAGATTACTCCCAGTCCTAAAGGATGAGTCACTTACCCTAGGTCAAGTTTCTAAAGATAACAGAAACTCCTGTAATAAGCAGGCTCTGAATTTACTGTAGGGTTGGCTCAGGCTAAGCACTAGAGTGGTTGCTTATTGTCTCAAAAACCTTGCTCCTTGGAGTCCAAGCAGCATAGAGACACAGTTTCTCCTTGTTAGAGACTTTTAATTCCTTTCCCCCACTCTGAGCTTCAAACTTAATTGTGGGATAAATATGAGTCATGCAAATGAATGTATGTATGGCAAGAACAAAGTATTGTGTGCTCTTTAATACTCCATAAAAGTTTGTCTGGTGCTGCTGGATCTTCCCTGTTGGGAAGAACGTAACATTTTGTTGGAAACCAGTGTTTCACATCAGTTAATGTCTCTCTGATGTTTGGTGTTTTACAGTTACAAAGGTTTACTACACAAATGCTCAACATTACTTTATAATATGAGATACAGATGTTATCGGTGAGATAAATGCATGCAGCAAGTCACATACACTTAATAAAGAATGGATACTGAACATAGTCTTACACTGCTAATACCTATTTTATAGTTGTTAACACATAGGCGAGCCAGACCGATCTAAGCTACATCTTTGTCTGTGCTCAGTCAAGACATGCAGACCTTGACATATGTTCACACCTGTTCTGCCAGAGTCACAGAGCTCAAAACATTTATGGATGGTAGAGTCATGAGGGGAGTTGTGACCAGGAGTATGTAGGTATCCTATTATTTTCTGCTTCTCATGAGCACAAAAAAAAAAAAAAAAAAAAAAAGGGACTTTCTTCTTCATCACATGGCTATTCAGAGCAAGAAGGGCAGGAAAAAGGATAGACCTGAATGCTGAAACTTTTTTGTGGAAAACACCTTGCCATCAACCTCAACTTCAATAAACGCAGACACTCCAGCTTAAGCATGTCATCAGATTGCCTTCCTTCACCATATTGTTCTGCCACACCCCATAGCAGCAGTACCTTGAACACGAAGGTCTCAAATCAAAACCAATTTGTTAAAATCCACTTGGAAACCAAGAGCTCCAATGCATGTAGTGGCCTAGTTTACAATAACAGTTTTAAATTCAGTGGAAAATCTGAGGGGGCAATCCTGTGGCCATTGACTTCAGTGCGACTGGGCTTTCGGTCTGAAGATTTTATGTTAGTACACCATTTTAAAAAGTACACTAAGCATTTATTAAAAACACCACATGGTCTGGTAGCACTTTATAGACTAACGAAACATGCAGATGGGATCATGAGCTTTCGTGGGCACAGCCCACTTCTTCAGATGACCAGAGTTAACATTAACATTTATTAAAGCATTTAAATCGGCAGCTCCGCTATAATTCATGCACCCCTTTCTTAAAAACCATTGTAGCGAAGAATGTATCATTTTTAAGTCTATTCACATATTCAGGAAAAATGTGAAGAAATTAGAGAAAGCCTAGAGAAGATCAACAAAAATAATTAAAGTTCAAAAAAACACGGCCTATGAGATAACATTAAACCCAATGTTTTCAATCTGGAGAAAAGACGACTGAAGGGTAACATGACAGCAGTTTTCAAGTACAGTACATATTAAAAGTTGTTATAAGGAGGAAGGAGAACAATTGTTCTCCTTAACATCTGAGAATAGGACAAGAAGTAATGGGTGTAAATTGCAGGAAGGGCAGTGTAAATTGGAGATTATGAAAAAAAAAATCTTTACTGTCTTGGTAGTGAAACAATAAAATAAATTGACTGGAGAAGTGGTGGAATCGCTATCATAGATGATATTTAAGAGCAGGTTAGACGAATACCTGTCATAGATAACCTAAATAACACTTAGTCCTACCATGAGTGCAGGAGAGCGGACTAGGTGACCTCACAACCCCCTCCAATTCTAGGATTCAGTTAAAAATATGGGCCAGATCCCACAGCCTTTACTCACTGGAGTATTAGTTGTGTTTTTAATGGGCCTGTTCAAGAGAATGAAAGCTGCAGGACTGGCTCTTCAAAGTGCAAACATGGTGGGGTTTTTTTGTTTTTTTTTATTTATCACATTTTAATTCACTTTTAATCATCAAAAAATCCTTCATAGTCTGTCAAGACATTTTGATGAGAAGAGGAGATCAAAACAACCAAAGCAAAGGTTATTTCCTTGGGGAAATTCCTGCATTATCAGAATTAATTTTCTTTTGTTTGGTCAGATTGCAGTTTGATTGTTGCATATCTGATTGCTAGTCTATGCATTTCTAATGCTTCCAACATTGTAAAAATCTAGAAATAATACTATAACAAAATTCACCTCATTCGTTGCAAGTAACTTAGTGGATTTTTTTTAATATTGTTAATTTATATTATAGTATCACCTGAAAGATCAGGGCCCTAAGTTCTGTACAAATGAAGAGAGACTCCCCATTTCATTTTTCTTTAGCAGTTACAAAACCTATCTTTTAAATTAAACAGTGTGTGTCTCACCAGGACTGAGCAGTTATATTGTAATGAATTTCCTGTCCCGCAAAGACTAAGCTGCAAGTGGCTTCTGAGGGAGGCTGTGAGAATGCAACATTTAACAGAGTTTTTGGTGGGTGGCACAAGTTTTCCTCATCTCTTAGAGGGTAGGTGAGGCAGCATGAAGGCTTGTGACCTTCTTTTGGGACTCAAGACAAAATGACTTCATGTAGCCTGGTAGGGGGCAAATCAACAAGTATTTATTGAAGATGGTGATCTCTTTGGAGGGGGAAACATGGGTGTAAGCTGCAGCAGTGCCTCTCAGACCCCAAGCACAACAGAAAATACAACAATTCACTAGCAGGCTTACCTTCCCTCCACAAGCCTTTAGCTCCCTGCAGTCTGGCCCCAGTGAGGCCTTCCTTCAGGAAATGAGTGCAAACATTCTGCTCTTCCCCTCAGCCTCCTTCTAATAGAACACTTTCTCCTTTCAAGCACATCCTCCAAGCCTGAAAGCTCTTGCAAGTGACACAGGGTGGAGCTGACTGAGCTACAACACCTGTGTTATCCCTCTTCTGGTCAGTGCATACTCCACCACAGTGCTCCATTCAAGTCTGTTGGCTTCTTTAAGACCATTTGGGTTTGCCTCCTCCTTTCAAATACCTCTGAGGCTACAATATTTTGCAAAACTATTTCCTCTTTTTTTTTCCAACAAAAGAGAGGAAATGAGCACAGAATTTGTTATGTTAATCCACAGATATGTATGTAAAATAATTAAATTCAACTATGAGAGCAAGTGAGTACAATAAATCAACACTTGTGTGCTGCTATCCATACATTTTATGTTGGTATCACAATAGGAAACATCTTTCTTCATTAACTAAATGAATGCAGACTTCTAGGATATCCAAGAAAAATAAGTAGTTGTAGCAAAATAATCTGAATGACAGAACAGATAGTGATCAAAATTAAATTATTTCTCATCTGACTGCATATAAATGCCCTCCTAGATAAGGATTGCCCTCTATTCAGAGATGCAAGCTTGTTTCCTTTCATTATTAGTCATCACAGAATCAGCTTATGATGCTTTTTGTCTCAATTTACGTTGTGACTATTTCTGATGTTCTTCAAATAGTATCAATATTTATCCTAAATAAATCAAATTGAGCTATGATGTGAATGATGATGGTGGGAACATTCTTCAGGAGAGCGACTTGCAGCAGGCAGCCCCTGGGCACCGGAGCTGTAGGATGGAGTGACTCACTCCCCCGACTCGCTTTCCTGTCCTTAGAGAGAGTTGCTCACAACAGCACCCCATAAAAATCCTGTCAGGACACGAAGGAATCTCGAGTAACTCTCAAACCAGCCATGACACAAATATCCCTAAGCCAAAAAGACACTTAACAGCAACACGTTTCCAGATCACATTGTGCCCAGTGTCAGGTTCAGAATGAAAGGGGTGGGGGGAAAAGATTCACAGGCTATGCAGATGGTTTGATCAAATCCCTGCATCACAGTTAAAAGTCTGCCAAAGGTACCTGGGTTATGCATAAATGGTCCTCTGCCTCAAAGAGCTTACACAATGTTCAGGATATTACATACCAGTACACACAACATACGATTTCTCCTGATAGACTCATCATACAAGTAAGATTGTAAAGGACAAACCAACCTCTATAATTTAAAGCAGTTAAACCTACCAGTGGAGATAGAAAAGGGGAAAATAGTCTAAAGAGAATACCTGCTTGGGGCTGTTCTGATTGTCATTCCGCAATGTGTGTCCATACCACCTATGCAATCACTGGCATATTTAAGAGGCCACCTTTGTGACAACCAACCAAACACATTGGCTCCACTGCCTTATATCTTACATTGTCATTGGTGCCTGAATATAGTGAGTAGAAAGTGGATGTAAACCCTAGGGCTACGTCTACATTGGCGCGTTTTTGCGCCAAAGCTATGCAAATGA
>JANRFK010004149.1:149944775-149958749 GCA_030068395.1 Apalone spinifera
AGCCTCATTTGCATAGCTTTGGCGCAAAAGCGCGCCAATGTAGACGTAGTCTAGCAGTTTAGAATGACAACTTTTTAAACCCTGTGTCCACAGGTCTATATGACTGCATAAGGTAGAAGGCTCTTTAGACCATCTGAGGAACAACTGGTGCGAGGCAAGATTTTCATTGTCACAAAGACAAACTTTGGCCTTGTACATGGTATCTTCCTCATATTTCTATTATTCAGTGATTACATTCCCTCTGCACAAAACTCTCTCTCATTTACATATAGTGATGGAAAATCTCACAAGGTTGATCAGTTACATTTAGTTTTCAGACATCTAGGGGCAGATTCTTGCCCTCTATTACATGAGTCTAGAAACTTAGAATTTACATCATCAACGTAACCAAGCATATTTGCCCATCGCCAGTAGCTCAAATTTTTCCAAGACTCTTTGGAACTGATCAGGAAACCTTGGAAAAAAATATGCATTCCCAATACTACTTGCAGTAAAAACAGAATAGGATAACACAGCTTGATTCTCATATCATTTACATCCTTATGACCAGAAGCAACATCATTGAAATTGATGGAATATCATACACAATCAAAATCAGCATAAGTGAGCACACAATCAGGCCCATAGTTATATTCAGAACATTTTCTCTTTTGACCTTTTCAGTTACTAAGCAGCAAAGATATACATAAACATTTAACAATGCTGTTTCAAATGAGAAAAAGAAAACACTTTGGATTAGGCTTGGCTTGAGGCAATTCTCACATTCCCCTCACTTTCAGTTTTCCCATCCCTAGATTACACGACTGGATTGGTGGACTGCACCATTACACAAAGCATTTTTTTCTCTCCCAATACACCAGACAAATCAATGCATTAAGAAAAAGTTGTAAGGAAAAAAAAAAAAAAAAAAAAGAGGGAAGTTAAATAAAATCCTCAGCAGCAATATACAGTGATAATTTACATGTTTCTCAGCAGCATTTTCTCTACTAATCAAATAAAAAGGCACAAGTGCATTAGTAATGTACGCACCAGAATTTCCTAATGTAACTGTGGCACCATAGAGTATTTTCCAGTTTGATTATAACATCAGTGCCAACATACCTGCCATGGAGCTTCCAACAGGAGACCCTTTTCATGTGAATGCATCGTTTTCCACTGTTCTCAGTACTATCCCCATCAGCAATTGTGTTTAATTGAAAAATTTCAAGTCCACTAAAGGCTATGAAACCTGGATTATTACATAGATTTTGACAGGCACATGTCTTGGGTTATTTCAAGAGAGCATTCTTCATAAAGACAGCAAGTATCCATAGCACCATGTACAACTGATTATAGTTCAGCCAAGTGCAGCAAAAAAAAAAAAAAATCTAGGAATGACTTGCTTTACAGCATCTATTATAGCAAACCTTCCATCTTTAAAGTAATAATTATTGAACTAACTAAAAAAAATGACTGCAAAAAGAAAAATTAATAGCCTTCTCGAGACTGTTCCCAAATGACAGTTTTATCCACAAATATTTATGGGAACAAAATTGGGCCTACAGTTATTTTTAGCTGAAAATTGTGAGCATAACAAAGGAGACTGGGTTTTAAAAATCTCTCTCAGAATGTCCAGATATGAAGGCATCTAAATCTGGATTATTTTTTCCCCTCCTAGCTTTTTAGATCAGGCTTTAGCTACGTGCACACAAATTATTCCTGAACCTGAAATAACATGTACTAAATTAAGTGTCCTCCAACCCTGCTGGCTAGCAGAAGAATATCTCCTTATCAGAACCTCCTCCCTGGGGAATGAGGGTACATAGTAACAGAGATGAATTAACCAACTGATTCATAACACCTGCGCACAGATTAAGAGCTGTGACAGCCAGACTGTGGGAGGAGCTGCAGCTGTGTGACAGCCAATATGTGAAAGCATGAGGGAGGGACTGGAGGAGTACAGACAGCTCTCTGAGGAAAGAATGAAGCAACATGGTAGAATAGTGGTAACTTTTTGCTATGAGCTGTTCTTGAAGCACTCTGCTGCACATATGGAATTATTTGGAAATATTTCTGTACATCCCAATCAAGATACAGCACCTATGTTTAGGTCTCATTGATTGACCATTTGGAAACCTCAACTGTCAGTGCCTGTTGCTCCTCCTTTGGGCTGTGTCTACATTGGTGCGAACTTGCGCAAAAGCAGCCGTTGTTGTGCCAAAACTTGCTGCCTATCTACAGTGACCACGAGTTCTTGCACAAGAACACCGACGTTCTAATGTATGAAATCAGTGCTTCTTGCGCAAGAACTCTGATGCTCCCACTCAGGAATAAGCTTTCTTGTGCAACTGTTCTTGCGCAAGAGGCCAGTGTAGACAGGCAACATGAATTTCTTGCGCAAGAAAGTCCTATGGTTAAAATGTCCATCTGAGCTTTTTTGCGCAAGAGAGCATCTAAAAAATGGCATGGATGCTCTTGTGCAAAAGCACATCTCTTGTGCAAAGGCACATGCCAGTGTAGACGCTCTCTTCTGGAAGAGTTTTTGCACAAGAACTCTTCCACAAAAGAGTTCTTGCGCAAAATCATGCCAGTGTAGACGTAGCCTTGGTAACTAGGTCTCCTAAGTGGCTCATTAATAAGACACAGGGTTATCAACATTTTATGACCAGCTCTATCATAGCTATACTGAATCATCTCCTGTACTGTCTGGAAAAACAGAGCAGTGATTCACATGAAGAACAAAATATTTAAACAGAGTGTGATGTCACACAATGTCTATTATATAAATTTCTCTCCTCTTCCCTTAGCCAAGCCATTCGACGGTCTACTGTTCATTTGAGATATTAGGCCATTTGTTTAGAATCTTGGTACAGTAGATAGATAAGCTATGATGGATTGTTGCTTATTCCCTTTCCTTCTATCATATTCATTTTTGCACTGTAGCACAGTTATGGCTATTTCAGAATTTTTTCAGTTCTCACTATATTTCACCCATTGGCACTTAGCACTTTGTGGTGACAGTGGAGATAAATTCTTCTACACCAAAAGCAATGACCCTACTGCTTGACCCTAAGGATATCTCCTTAGGTCTAGTGTTATGCTTGCATTCAACAATTAACCCAGGTCAGAGCACCCAGGTTAGACTAGCCTGGGGGTGAACAGCCCTATTGCAGAGCCCTACTTGTGCTATTGTGACCTTGTTTTTACTGGGTAGCACACACCCCTAATGTGGTTCACAGTCCCATGTAGTGGCACTGAGACCATTTACAGCAACAGATCAGAGCAAAATACCTCTACAGGCTGGCCTGAGAGCCAGCTGGCTTTATAGCTCAAGTTCTAGAGACTCCTATACTAAACTCCAAAAATTCTAGGTTCAAATCCACTTGAGGGTGGTTACAACTGCACTTGCCTCTGTGCATCTGCAGAACTGTGTGTCCTGGTTGGGTCTTTGTCTTGGTAATATTTTCCCAATCACTGGTGCCACCTGTAGGAAATGTTATCTGCCCTTCACGGAGACTTGTAGGAAAGTATTGTGCACTGTCAGCCCTCAATTAATTTTGCCTGCATCCAACCTCATTAAAGAGTAGGTGGGTTCCAGCTAGATTTCCAACATTCCCTCCTACATTCTCTAGCCTGGGCTTCAAGCACTGTCATAGGTAGTCAGAGATTATTCCTATGTGTGTAGTACCATGTGTTAAGGCAAACCAAAGTTAAAACAGGTTTAACTATGGAGCGTAGACAGGCCCTAGCTATTACAGGGCCTGAAAAGAAGTGCCATTCTTAATGTATCCTGTGGAAGATAATATATATATATTCAGACAGTTTATGGCCCTGCAGCTAATGCTTAAAGAGTCTCATCCAAAAGAAGGCTCAGACTTTTTACTAGCTTGCAGCACTTTTCTGGTTTCATCTTATTTAATAATCCTCCAGAAAGAGTTTGAAACCCTTGACAAACCAATTCAAGCATAAAGAACAAAATACATGATGACCAGATGGCCCATGATCTCATACTTCAGCATCCATATGTTTCAAATATATTTGCAGATTGTTGTTACCAGAATTGTGGCTTAAACTCACATGGATCCTGCTTGGCAGGAAGAGTCCTTACAGATGTTGGCAATCTCTCTATTGCCGGCAAATGTATTGTAATGGACATTATGTTGATTTGCTGCATGTCATTGCAAAGTGGCAAAAGATTTCTCAGTTATCTCTGATGTACTGTTGAGAAAAACTGTTTTTTCTTTGAAGAAATGAGACAGCCTTGGGACATGATAATTTAATCGCAACTCTAATTTAATGAGTGCTTTCAGTCTCAAATGGTTATGATTAAATCTGGTTCTTTTGGCTGAAAACACTAGATACTTTTAGGAATTAATTATATCAGAAAATAATAATAAAACAATGCCTACCAACATTGATGATCCCTTTGTAGGTTGGAGAAAAGATGCCTCCTATGTTAAAGCAAAAAATAACTACAAGCTTCGATTACAGTGCAAACCCATGTTTGAAATTTTAACCATTTACATTTTTATGTGGCTGGCAGAGAAAGTTAAAGATAAAATTCAGGTAAGAGCCCAACTTTGCAATTACACTCTTCCACTATCAAGCCTGTGAAACATGCAGAGGTTCAAGTTCTGATTCCTTTCAATAGGAGGCAGTACTCAAAGACAACCAATTCACTTCACTATTACATTAATTTCTGTGAAGGACTGAATATTATGCAGGGCTGTCAAAGTTCCATGATTTAAAGGACACTAATTTTAATGTTGTTAAAATACAATGGAAACATCCTTATTAACAAAACTGAGTAGTTGAAAAGTGGCCTAAAACTTTAACGGAACGTGCCTGGATAAATTAGAGGACATGATTTATTTGAATTATATAACCTTTATGTTTGATAGTTGGACTAATTTCTTCCCTTATTTACTTGTCATACAATCATTTACAAATTGATCATAATTACACCAATTTCATTTACGCTGATCTAATATCAGAATGTGACTGATTGTCTCTATAGCCTGGAGTACCGCAACAATGATGGGCTAGCCCCTGGGGCTCTCCAGAAGTCAATAATGTTATGAATTAGCAGCAGCTGTATTCACCAACTGACAAACAAGATTTGGTCATAAAAAAATCTCCATCTATAAAACAATCTGAGATTTCAACTCAAATATTATTTTCACCTAAATGAATGCCTGTGAAATCTGAAAACCTAAAGACATAACAGGTAAATGCCTCTGAAAAATGCCAGATATTAAATACAACTAATCTTAAACAAATGCTGAAATTCAGAGACTAAAACAATATCTCAGCCTTAGGCTATGTCTACACTGCAGGCTTGTGCTTTTGCACAAGAGAGCATCCGCACTGCCATGGACGCTCTTGCGCAAGAAAGCTCTGATGGCCATTCTATGAATGTCCATCACAGCACCTGTGCTTTTTTTTTAATATGGGTTTCTTGTGCAAGAAACCCCTGTGCAAGGCACACATGTCCGTCCACACATGCCTTTTTGTGCAAGAGCTCTTGCACAAAAAGGCTTATCCCTCATAGAAAGAGGAATAACTCTTTTGCAAAAAGCCCTGTCTTCTGATGATCTACTGTACTTTTTCTTGCGCAAAAACATGCTTGTAGTGTGGACGGTCTCTGAGTTTTTGCACAAAAACTCTGCAGTGTAGATGTAGCCTTAGGGTTAATCAGAAAGAAGAAGAAATAGCTGAAAAAAAATGTGTTAAGAGCAATATCAGGCATGTCATTTTGCAGCTGGAGGAACACATAAAAGGGGAAGACCAAAAGAATCCCTCTGATGAAAGGCATTTATAGAGATTTAAAGAGGATTCCACCATAGACTAAAATGACAAGCCTTGTTTGTGCTCTAAACCAGTGGTTCCCAAACTTTTTTATACTGCAGACTGGCAAACTCATTAAAAAATCATTGGTGGACTGGCACTGAAATATTTGCATATGTATTATGGTAATTAATGTATTTCATATTTGCATATTCATTGTTGTAATTTTAGCCCATAGTGTATTGGACAAATCAAAGATGGGGGAGACACAATAGGGGGGAGGGATAGCTCAGTGGTTTGAGCATTGGCCTGCTAAACCCAGGCTTGTGAGTTCAATCCTTGTGGTGGCAATTTGGGGCAAAAATTTGTTAGGGGTGGTACTTGGTCCTGCTATGAAGGTAGAGGAGTGGACTCAATGACCTTCAAGGTTCCTTCCAGTTCTAGGAGATAGGCAATCTCCATTATTTAATTTTAATGGTTAACAAAGATTTGAAAAACTGCTACACACACGCATTTAAAAAAAACAATAAAGTAGTTGCTAATACCTGTTAAAGAGTATTCTCCAGTCCAAACCATTTGCCTCAATTGCACCAGAATTAGAGATAGTATTAACAGGTCTGATTGTGCAGAATGTGTCTGCACTTTCATATTTTCCTATGCACCTAATAAAGCATTAATAATAATGTGTGTACCTGCTGGTTGGGAGTAGCTGGAGGCCAGGGGGAGGCTCCCACCAAGCAGGGAGGGAGAAGAACAGGGCCACAGGAGCAGCTGCACTTCACCCAAAGTCTGGCCCCATCATCTGGGGTAGCTGAGCTCTGCAGTCATTGCCGAAGCTGGAACTGGGGCCACAGTGAGGATGCCCCAGTAAGGACAGCTTCACCATGGTCCCGGCTACGTCCACAGCAGCAGCCCAGCTACTCGATATTCCACTCACCCTGTTGCTGCATGTGGACATGCCAGGGAAGGGAATTTCCTGGGAACCCGAGCGGGTGGAACTAAATAAAAGCTGGGGGCATGGTCTGTCAATATGCCGTAGCCCATCAGATGGGTTTGCAGCCTGCTACCGGTCCATGGACTGGTGGTTGGGAACCACTGCTCTAAACAGTGTCTGACAGCACAAGAAAGAGTCATATTCAGGCTGTTTTTCATCTTCTGAGGGGATAGGGAGGTCAGAATATTTTTGATCAATGGACCTCAACTAGGGAACACTCTTCTTTCTTATCATTCAGTCCACCCCCTCCTGGAATCGGTGACCTTCAAGCAGCTGTGGATATAGGGCAGAGCAAGCGGGGCGGCTGCCCTGGGCCCTGCGCTTCAATAGGCCCTGCGCTTCAATAGGCCCTGCGCACGCAATACTACCTGTCGGCTGTGGCCATGGTGCATGCGTGAAATTGTGCTGCAATAGGTCCAGTGCCCTGGGCCCCGCAAAACTCTCATCCGCCCCTGCATCCAAGTCAGGTAAAAAAATAATGTTTTGAAAGTAAATTTTGGGTAGGACTGGGTGGCTTGACTAGGGTTTGGGGAGCAGTTATTTTCAGTGGATGTGGCAGTCCCTTTCATTGGATATTTGATAAAGATTGGATAGTATGTAGAGCACTGGATGGTAATTTTCATACATTAAAAATCATTTTAATGACTTTTACATAAATAAATTTGTTCATATAAATTAATAAAAATACTTGTCTTAAATTCAGGAGCCCTTCTATCACACTGTTAATTTTTATTTGCAATTTGCAATGTATTTCTACAGCATTCAGGGAACAATAGAGGATTTATTAAATTAATAGTAAATTCTCATTCTCAGTACTGAACTATTCTGCTATAGGAAAGCTGCTCAAAGAATGTTAGTAATGCTAACAAATATTTGGCCAACCAAAGTAACTCAGACCTAAATTCAAATATGACTTATGTTTTCTACACTATAACGGGTACACAATTACAAATATTACTCAACCATTCTCTGAGATTAAAGACACGTAATCAAATCTAAACCCTAATCATTCTCTTTAGCTGGCAAACAGTCTGTTAGCAATAATTAGAAAGCTATAATAATAATTAGAAATAATATTCTTGTATTTTTATTGCAGTGCACTGAACAATTCTGTTCTCAAGATTCATTTCTATACAATATTAATATCTGAAAGAGTGCTTTTCCTACACAGTAATTTAGCAGGTAATCACCTACTTCTCTCTTACAATATCACACATTTCACTTTTTCTCATTGCACATCAAACAAATCAAGAAAGCAAGAAAGTTAGCATTTTAGGACAAGGTGACCTGATTTTTTCTACCATACTTCAAATTTCATTTTATTATTTGGAAAGTGACAGTACCTTGTCTTTCTTCTTAGTGGGATTTGTACAGTGGAAGTTTGGGCTTCTATTAAAGCTGACTGAATATTTTCCATCAAAATTGTTTTCTGGAAAAAAAAACCCAAATATTTTCTCTACAAGTGTCTGCTTTCTGAACTTCGATTTTTCATAAAAAAGAAACTTAAAGAGAAAGTGAAAAATGATTCAGAAATACTGTCATAGTGCCTTGCAGAAGTTGTAGTTGAGTTACCTCTTGGCTCCATTCTCTTCAATAGGTTGGGCTTCCCAACCAGACTACATTTCCTGTGTGGCAACTGCCTGTCTTTGCCACTGAGAACAACCACAGCACATGATGAGAAATGTAGCATGACCAGGGAATATGGAAAGAAGGATTGGAATAGAAAAAGAAAGCACATGAGATTAAATCTGTATTGCCAAAACAAAATATTTCAGTTTTTACCCAAAATATATTTGGTTTAAATTGTTCACTGAAAAGTATAAGCTTTATGGACAGATTACAGTGCATTCTCTGTGGCTGCGTCCAGACTGGCCAGTTTTTGCGGAAAAGCGGCCGCTTTTGCGCAAAAACTTGCCAGCTGTCTACACTGGCCGCTTGATTTTCCGCAAAAGCACTGACGATCTGATGTAAGATTGTCAGTGCTTTTGCCGAAATACTTTGCCCTTCCCGTTCGGGCAAAAGTCCCTTTTGCGCAAAACTTTTGCACAAAAGGGCCAGTGTAGACAGCAGACATTTCTTTTCCGCAAAAGAGTCCCGATCGCGAAAATAGTGATCGGGGCTTTTTTGCGCAAAAGCGTGTCTAGATTGGCCATGGACGCTTTTCCGCAAAAATTGCTTTTGAGGAAAAGTGTCCGTGCCAATCTAGACGCTCTTTTTCCGAAAATGCTTTTCACGGAAAACTTTTCCGTGAAAAGCATTTTCGGAAAATCATGCCAGTCTAGACGTAGCCTGTGTGTGTACATGTGTGATTTTCTTAATTAAGTTTGGTTATTTCCTAAACTATCCAAGGCCTTTATAAACAAGAGTTTAAATGGCATCTGTCTGGAAATGTTATCTCCTGGTAGAACATGGCAAAATTGAGAAAATTAAAGTAAATCCTTGCCTTGTTTATGTGAATCTAATTTGGTTTATAATTATAAGAATGATATGCTGTCATAATTAAGCCGGCTTCTGGCTTTATCCTTTATCAAGAATAGTTTTATGGTCACTATTTTAAACATGATAGTAGACAATATATACACATATAAATAAAAACTGGCCTATTATTGGACTAAGTTCATTATAGGCTGATGTAGCTGTTCCAGTAGAATAGCTAGAATGGTTGCAGTACTAATTTCATTATTCTGTAGAGTAAAACTACTATAGCTAGAGGTATATGGAAGATGTAGTAGGCCAAATCCTTGAGGTGTTATTGTGGTTTTTAATTCATAGCTCTGTATAAATTGCAGAAGAACATTAAAGAGATTGTGCCACTGTAAGGACATCTCTCAGGAGCTGTTCTCATTGTGCATGTAGGCTGAGGAAGAGCGTGCAATCTATTCCTTCTATGATGTTGGAACAGTCACTCCTAGTCAGTATGCTGGACTTACTCCAAGGGCTGGTACATGGGTCCAGGGAAAGAATGACCTTACTTACAACTGCCTTCAACTCCTGAATGGACTGCTGTTGTGTGCAACTTCTACACAGCCATCTTGGGAAGGTTAAAGAGACTTCTTGAACATCTTCGAGCTGTTGTGCCCATGCTGGTGTTGATCACACTCTATCCCTTAGCATAGTGAATATCTGCGTGCCAGGTGATGCAGCGTGGAAGTTCAGTGCCACAATCTGCCCTTCAGTATTTCAAACAGCATAACCTTGGGGTTAGACTTTTTTTTCTTTGGATCAGAAGTCATACGTCTCCACACATATTCTTCATATATTCAAATGTCTGTGGGAAGAACAACTTTGTTTCAGTTAAAACTACCTCTAAGCAATCAGTTCTTGATAAATGTCATTCTTGTTATTGAATTAGTGCAATATTTATCAAGATGAGTGTTATTTGCATATATGTCCTTCTTAATTATATTTGCATATGCATCACTCTAGTTAGCCCACTTGCTTAAATATGAATCATATTGCTGATGTGTGCAATTTTTAAAAAAGTTTCATGATCGGTACAATTTGTAATTAACTCTCATTTCATGTGGACCTGCAGGTTTATGTTTTCATTTCAGTGACATGGGAAATGAGGTGGACTAAAACCGGGGCATGGCAGCAAGAATGTCTCTGTGAGTACACACTATGCCTGCTATGCCCTTTGGAAAGGAATATTCCTAAACCCAGTTCTTTGGCTTTCTACAAAAGAACCTTTTAGGAGATGTTTCACATAAAGACAGTTAATCCCCAACTCATACTGAGAGGGGAAAAAACAACTCAATTCCCCCCTTATCTTTCTTTTTCTTCTCTCATGCCTCCCACTATGCTCTTCCCACCCCACAACCACAAATCATCTCTACCATATGTTTGGCCCCAGTTGAAACATAGTTCCTGCCTGCCCAATATCATACCAAAGGATTTGGGACTTTTACAGTTCAAAATCTTGGATTTTTTTGCTGGATTACACAAAACACTGGAGCAAGCCAACAGTAAGTCGACCTTATTGGCCAAATGGGTGTAAATTACTCAGAAGAAATTTGCTAGCTTTAGAGCTATCTGAATGCTTTAGCCATAGATGTTATCATTTATTCAGTCAGTTTCACAATTCTTTGAATAAAAGTGTTAGACAAGGTTATTCAGTCAGCCAAAGTGTCCTTGGTCCATGGCTCTGCAAACTTACTTTCCACAAAGTAGAAGGCAAATGGCAGATAAAAAGTTAACATTGCAGGGACTGATGAGGGAGCATACAATTTTCCACTGTCCAGATAAAGTGGTTTGTACTGGTCTGTCTTATAAAGGAGAATGTATCATCCCTTCATCCACCTTGAATGGTATCATGTACTTCTCTAGCAGATACAGGCTGGCTACAAATGTTTGCAGCAGATGTGTTCATCATAAGATCCTTTATGCATTGCCAGATATGACAGACGTGAGCTTACATAGGGTATTTTGCACACAGTTCCTCCTAGTGGTGGAATAGTATATTACATTTCCCCCTTTAAATTCTATGTTCCTACTCTCACACTATTTATATTGAAACAAGACAGGACTATGCAGCACTTTAAAGACTAACAGGATGGTTTATTAGGTGATGAGCTTTTGTGGGCCAGACCCATGAAAGCTCATCACCTAATAAACCATCCTGTTAGTCTTTAAAGTGCTGCATAGTCCTGTCTTTTGTTTCAGCAAGACCAGACTAACACGGCTACATCTCTATTACTATTTATATTAGCACACTATCTTTGAAGTTTATACATATCAGTTTGTTAAGTGTACCTGAATCATACTGGTTTTCTAATTACACATCCTGAACACATAACAACTTGGTCATCTGTCTGTCCATTAGTTTCAACAACTGGCTGTGACTGGTATGGATTGCAGCTACTATGTGTTGATTGTTCATTCTGAAGAACAAACTGTAGATGTAAATAATTTCTGCTGAACTCGCTACTGGCAGTCTCAATCATAAATGGTCAGGACACAAAATTCTTTTTCTTTGTGGCAGCTGAAGTCTCCATCCAATTTGACATGAACCCGGTTACCAGCTTCTAGACCCATAGTTCTCTATCTGAATGACATCTGTGGTAAAACTATTTGTAAGCTTTTTAAATCTTTTTATCCTATTTGCCCATTCTCTTCATGCCTGGCAACTTTGGAAGCAGGACTATTGTTCCTTCTTTAGAAAAGTGTGTTCCCATCAGAAGTTGTGCTGGATTATATCCAGTAGCTTTTATTGGTGTTTATCTGTAACTCAAAAGTGCAAGGAATGGATCTCTCTGCTGTAGGATTTTCTTGGCTGTATGTACAGTTCTCTCAGTCTCTCCATTTGCTTATGGGTAACATGAGCTGCTAGTAATAGTTTGTTTGGAATGATGTAAATTGTGCTGCACTGAATTATAACCAGTTGCCAGTTCCAGCTCTTCTAGAATACTCAAATTAGCAAAAACTACACACAGGTTTTTCCATAACTCTGCAAAATGTTATGTCTTTCAAGTACCTTATTTCTATAAGCCTGGAAAAAGAGCATTGATGTCCTCTGAATTTGCATAAGTCTGCAGCTAGTTTCTGTCAAGGTCTGTTAGAGAGAGGTGTTTGTACACTTCATGATTCAGCATGATCTCAAGTTGATTTGTAATGTATCTCCTTTCAAAAGTCCACTATTATCAAATCCTCCATGGAGTTCACCTTTCTCGCTAGGTCCACCAAGGCTGTCACACTGCAGATGAGAACCCTGTTCATCTTTGATCATGTGCTTTCTGAAAAACATAGGTTCTCTCAGTGTAAGTGATTTCTGTGTTGACCTGGCCCATGCATTTCAGAACACCTCAGATGTCAGGTGACTTCAGCTCTAGGAGGGGTTCACAGTGATTTTAAGTCTTGTCTATGATATAAGCTCCTGAGTGAAGTTTAAAGTAAAAAATTGTTCAGGAATATTCAGTTTCATTTTCCAGACAAGTTCTGTGTAATCACAGGGATAGATCCCAGAAACAATGGCTCTTGAGTGTATATAATATGAGTCATCTCCCTGAGTACTTTGGTGAGAAAAAGAGCTGCAAAATGTCCATATTTCACAGTGTTCCTCTGGCTGAACAAGCAGCATCTCTTGGGATGTGACTTTTTCCACTCCTTGTGCATGTACCCTTGAATTTGTCCCTCTTATCCAGGAGGTTCTCACTCCTTGCCTCAGAGGTTCTATGAGCATGGCTTTTAACATTCACACATCTATTTGCAGTGTGTAAGTTAGTTTCAGCTTTTTCAAGTTATCAAGTTGCTCTAGATCTTACTGCCTCAACAGTTCAGACTGTTTTGCAATTTCAATGGCTGTGTCAGTCTTAGGTCCTTGTTCAAAATTTTCTTCTGGTCCTTGACTTTTCTGGTGGATACATGCTTTTTAATAAAGCATATTTCTATGAGGTATAAAGTATGCATCCCTTTCATAGTCATCTTTGTTATAGTATTTAGTAAAGCCAAAGGATTTAATGATGCACTCTGCTTTCTATGACACTATCGCCTATATTCCTCTTAGAAATATTCTAATAATATGACTTTGGCATAATTAAGATTTTATGCAAGATGGATCATGTGAGATATCATTGGAAAGGTTACGATTCACTGAATATGATTATCTTATTTGCATGAATGTATCATTTTTTTATCTGAAGTTGGGAATATTGTTTGTGCTGCTCTTACAAATGTGTTTATCTGGGGAACATCCACTAGCAGAATGAAATCAATCCAGATTACTGGCTGGAAAGGGCTATTAAGAAGAACAATAGGTCTTTGAGAAATTACTACTTGTAACCAGTGTGTGGAGTTTGGTAACCAGTGTATGGAGTGTGAAATCTTGCAAAATACTACTTGCAGTCCATCTATTCTTAGGATATCTGAGCTGAAGTTCTCTGGAACACCAGAGAGTACATGATGATAAGAGCCTGCAACTTTTGTTGTTTTGTTCCTTCTGTTTTCAAACTTTGTTGCTGTATTCCATTGAGGTTTTAAAATGGCCCTCATCTTTGTTATAACTGAGCATCTTCCAGAAGTGCATAAGCAATGTGTCTAGCATCTCTCTTTGTCTGTCAGGGAAAGAGCTTGTGTGGATTTTTTTTCTTTTATGTTAACAGTAAATATGTTTGCTCCCTCGTACTCAACAGAATGCAGGCGAGCATATGGCCCTGGCTACACATACTAGGGCTGTGTCTAGACTGGCCCCCTTTGCCAGAAAAGTCATGCAAAGGAGG